>JAZKJV010010478.1:0-703266 GCA_037367405.1 Ottelia alismoides
AAGTAGTCATGACGCATATTGGAGGATACTGCTGAGAACTCAGGCTCTTATACTCAACACACCTTGACTCGAGTGTGCAATACTGGGTTGAGTATGGCCCATATGTATGGCAGTTGTTGGTCGGAGCCTCATCAGGCGGAGTTAGTAGACAGGGGTTCTGTAAATCAGTCGCATGAATCCAATCCCCTGTATATGTCGGCTCTCCGAATGGGTGATATGAAAGTTGATCAATGTGGTCTCTATCACTCAGGTCAATCAAGTCAGGAAAATCATACGGTGCAGGCCTCTCCATTCGGTTTGTCTGATCGACCATGTTGTACCCTAAGGTTAAGTCGGGATGTGTATATAGCAATTGTTGTTCTGTCCCAACTCGAGGTGAAAGTGAGGTATGTGGGGTCAACTGATTATGCCAATCATTCATCTCAGCAGTCGCTTGCTCTTTGATTTGTGATTCCAGCAAGCGGACGAGAATATAATGAATCAATCCAGAGGTGGATTGTGGGTCAGGGGTGCAAGAATGATGGGGTAGGTGAGAAGGAGCGAAGAAGTGGAGAAGTCAGTTGGAGTTCTGACTTCGCGGTTGGGGTGTGGGTATTGAAGAGGAATAAGTGGGTGAGATGATCGGAATATGGTCGAAGAAGGATGACTTGGATACGATGACCAAAATTCTGACATCTTGGAAGGGAGATGGGGAAATGAAGCGGATCGAGGAAGAAAGCGTGCAAGTGCACCGAATAACACACAAAACAAACAAACACAAGAGACAAACCCTGAGTTCACCTACTCAACACAGTGATGGTCGCAAAAGTCCGACCGTTTATCTTGTCAGTTTTAATTAGGTGATAAATCAAGATACCAATCCAATTACGCAAGGCTCAAAAGTAGGGTTTTGGGCACTATCCTAGGGATGCGTCCTCACCTCTCAACAATCACAATTAGCCAAGCATATAATGAGGGTTTTGCTCTCCCAAAACAAGTGTTAGTTTTAATCAGTTTTTTTTGGTCAACTCTGATTAGCAGTCCCGGTTTTAAGTTTGGTTATCACTTGATTAGTCCACCAAACAAAGCACGCCTAACGATCAGTCCCGATTTCCTTTTAACTTAAGTTTCAAAAACCAAGGGGAGGGAGTCGAGAAAAACCGATGCAAATAATGAAATCAATGATGCATGCCCAGTTCAGAAGACTTACAGTGATCCTCGCGCTCTACATGCGGGATGCAAGGCAGAATTGAAATTTTATACTAATATGAATGCAAACGAGAAAACCGTTCCTAGACAAGCAGTTCTATTAGCGAGTGATGAACAAGTTTATTTGACTAATAGCCCAGCGGTCTAAGTGCGTCTCGTTAAATGTGATGTGTGGTCCTAAAAATTACGAGCACAGCAATAAAGATATTCTAATAAAATGCTCTAAGAGCCGCGAGTGCAAGTCCTATTCTACGTCAATCAACCACACGACCCACGAGCGGGTCCAAAGTCCAGTCCAGATACAAACGCGAGCTCTCAAACAAGAGCCGCTGGAAAGAGCGAATTACCTAAGTTATTACAACACAATAATTACAAAAATTTATAAAAATTCTCTCGAAGATAAATTGATTTTCTTGCTCTTCAGCAGTCGGCGCACGTCGCGTCCGTCGACCTCCGGTGCACTCCAAGTTCACCGGGCCCTCGCAAGAAAAATAAAATTTATGTTAGAGAGATAAAAACAAAATATATACAAGTTATTGAAGAGAAATAATTGAAAAAAATGGAATAAATATAAGGTGGCTCGGGGGTCAGACTACCCGAGTAAATGAAAATCTAAATCTAAATTTTTAAACTAATCCCTAAGCCGTTTGCCTCCCCAGCAATGACGCCATCTGACGTGTCGCTAGATACGTTGATTAATTCGGTCACGTTGTAATATGTGTACTTAGCGATTCGGTCAGAACCGAGAGAAGATCTCCGTGAAGAGTGTCTCGGCTTAATTTATATCCCGGGCAAGTCCGGGATCGAACTCAGGGAGGCAAAGGAACAACTTGGGGTTAATTCGCAAACTTAGGTCTAGATTTCCAATGCGTATTTTTTAGATTTTTTTAATGCAAGAAGAAATGCCAATGCAAGATGCGGTTGAATCAAGTTAAAAAGAAAGGATACAACTTAGCCAAATTAATTTTAATGAGAAATTAATCCAATTTAGCCAAATTGTATTTTTCCAGTAAACTTAATCCAATAATGAATGCAAAACATATTTTTTTTAGAATTTTAGGGGTTAAAATGCAACAATGAAAAATGCACACTTTTTATGGGTTTTTCATAATTTATCACACAAACAGAAAGCAAAAATAATGAAAAAATTACTGAAACTAAAACATGATGCAAGGAAGCTATAGTAATTTTTTTGGAATTTTTCTGACAAGTTATGAATTTTTTATGGATTTTTTAGTGAAAACAGAGTGAGAATGAGTAATTAATTCCTATTTAATCTACAATAGCAAGTTAATCAGAGTGTGAATTATCTCTAAAAGATATTTTCATATGGAATCCAAGAGACTTGAAATTTTGCAAAAATGATGTCTGTGGATTTAATTAAAAATCAAATACTAATTTCACTCTTTAATTTATTTCAGGCACAAGACATCTCCAATGGATGTGAAATTTGGACTGTAACTTTATCACATTTCAAGGCATCACATATATTTTTTGTGGAGTTTTTGGAGCAACCATGTGTGAGGTATAAATTTATGAGCACGGAATGGGTAAACTATGCAATATTTCAGTTGAACAATTTTAATAAATTACCCAAAGACCAAAAAAATATAAATAAATATCCACAATGTAGAAAATTAGTTGCTCAACATAAAAGTATTTTTCATTGAATAAAAAGATGCCAAAACGAGGTCCAAATTAAAGTGCAAACATAAGGGTGTCTCTGCAAATTCAGAAAAACAATATTTACAATGCAAATGATGTACAGGGACTAAAACGTAATTACAGAAACATGAAATATTTTTAATGCAATTTTTACAATAAAAAAAATGAGAGAAGAGGATAGCTTCTTCTTCCTCACCCGATGGGGATGAACCCAACGGTGGAAGGCGGAGGCGTGGCGCGTCCGCCGGCGCGCGGAGGGGGAGGGGCACGGGGGTGGCGGCGACGGCGTGAGGGGCGGCGCGGCTGCGCGCGCAGGCAGGGGGGCGGCGAGGGTGGCCACGGCTGGAGGAGCGGAGCCGCTGGCTGCGGCCTGGAGGGCTGCGGCCGGCGGGCTGTGGAGAATGGGGGTGGGGCGGCGGCTTGGGGGCTGCTGCTCCACCTCCGTGAGTTTTTTTTTTATTTTTTTTTATTTTTTTTTGTTTTTTTTGCTGCTATAATTTACTGGAATAAAAGAAAGGCTTTTTTTGTTTATATTTTTTTAATTTTTTTTAAACAGAAAATGGATGAATGCAATATGAACAAATACTTCTATTTTTTTTTGTTTTGTTTCAACAAAGAAGAATGAACAAAGTGCAAAATGACAAATATGAACAAATGCAAATATAATGGTGGGTTGATCATGATGATATGAAAATAAAAAAATGGGGATGTGATGTGATGGATAAAAAAAATTAATGATGGTGATTTAAACGACGAGGAAACAAGATATTAGATAAAATAAAATCAGGAGAGAAATGAGGACGAATAACTTACCTGATGTCCGCCGGATGTGCGGAGCAGCTACGCTGGACTCCTGTCGTCGCCTCGATCCGATTGACGAAATCAAAATCGGAGAAGCTGCGCGAGCTCGATGGGGAACTCGTGACGCGGAACGGAGCTCCGCGGATCTCGCCTGAAGGAGGTCGTCGCTTGAGGAAGACGTTTCGCCGCTGTCACCAACGCCACGTTCCAAGCTCTCTCCTTTTTTTCTATAAGAATGGCGGATGGGGAAAAATGTGGATGTGGAGATGATTATAAAGAGATGAATAATGGGAGTTAGAGAGGTGGTGGTGTTGAATGAGAAGTTAGATTATTGATGGAGTTGAATGGGAGGTTATATGAAGAATATGGAGTGGAATGGAGGTTGAAAGAAGACTTGGAGGTTAATGGAGAAAGGGAAGTTATTGTAGAGAATGTGATTAAATAAAAGAAAATAAAAGTAGGGCTACTTCAAATACAATAAAATAAAAAGAGAAGACAAATGGTGGAGAATTTACAAAAGAAGACAAAACACCATGTACAATTTTTGTTTACTTTTCTAATATGTAATTTTTTTGTCTTTTAAGTAAGAGATATTTACAACGAAAAAAATACAATAAAATAGTATAATTAAAATACAACACAAGTATGATTTTTTTTAATAATTAAGAAAGATATAATAAAAAATGAAGAAGTATGAATATGTACAATGTACATCTAGGTCCCAAAACCCAACTTTTGCAAATGAGCTCCGATTTTAATGAAACCACTTCCGTTGGATAGATAATTTTCTAACTTGAACTTTAAAAGTGAGTTTGGTGAATTTGGAGTTCATAAGGAGCGGGAATTTAGCTTGGAAGTTGGTCTTTACGGCTTTTTCTCTTTGGGATCTAGGAGCATTTATTTGAGGTGAAATTTGTTTTGTATTTTTGTATTTTTATATACATTTTTATAAACAAGTTAGAGAAAGAATTAGGCAAAAGGAGTTGAAATGAAATTATTAAAAATACATGAAGTTTTGGGCTATTTACAAGTATAAAACTCCTTTATTTTTGCGCCTTTTTTATTGTTAATTCATTTTGTACAAACTTATATACAATAATTAGTGTGTTTTATTTACAAGAGATATTTTGTTAGTTTATTGATTTTATTGACATTTATATGGGATTTTACTTGGGGATTTTGCTAAGATCAAGATATTAAGATGATGAATCATAGATTCATCACCCATGCATCGAAAACGTCTGCTATCTGAATGATTTTCAGGGGCATCGAATCTTTCGCAGTGAGTGTACCTTTCAATCTCTGACAGTCATTACATCGTTTGACAAATTCTGCTGCATCCTTGAATAATGTGGGCCACCAAAAGCCACACTGAAGTACTTTAGCTGCCGTACGATCTCCAAAGTGATGTCCACCAGATTCGAGCGAGTGACAATGCTTGAGGACACTAGATTGCTCCTCCTGAGGGATGCACCTGCACCAAATGCAATCCGCTCCTTCCCTGAATAAAAGAGGATCCTCCCATTGATAGAATCGGATGGTCGACATGAATTTGTTCTTCTGATTTTTCGTCCAATCCGCTGGTGTTACCCCAGAGGCGAGGTAGTTGACTATATCTGCATACCAAGGAAGGGAATCCACTACTAAGATTGATTCGTCAGGAAAGGTTTCTGTAATGGGTGCATTTTTCAGAAGAGGCTCGTGCTGTTCAATTCTGGAGAGATGGTATGCTACCACATTCTGAACTCCAGGCTTGTCCTTGATTTCTAGATCAAATTCCTGAAGGAGAAGGATCCATCGAATCAGTCTCGGCTTGGCATCCTTCTTCTGCTGTAGGTACCGGATAGCAGAGTGGTCGGTAAAAATTGTGACTTTTGATCCAAGCAAATAGGATCTGAACTTCTCGAGGGCGAAAATCACAGCAAGCAACTCTTTCTCTGTCACTGTATAATTTCTCCGTGCTTCATCTAATGTTCTGCTAGCGTAGTGAATGGCATAGGGCGCTTTCTCTTTCCTCTGCCCAAGAACAGCCCCGACTGCAAAGTCTGACGCATCGGTCATTATCTCAAAGGGAAGAGTCCAGTCTGGCGGCTGTAAGATTGGAGCCTGAGTAATAAGCTCCTTCAGCTGATTGAAAGTAAGGAGAACCTGCTGATCTACATTGAACTCAGTTTCCTTGCACAGAAGTTCTGTCAAAGGTCGGGCAATGCGGCTGAAATCCTTGATGAATCGCCTGTAAAATCCCACATGCCCCAGGAATGACCTTACATTCTTCACTGACTGAGGTGGCTGGAGATTTGAAATAACATCCACCTTCACCGGGTCGACTTCCATGCCACGTTTGGAAATGACAT
The DNA here is from genome assembly GCA_037367405.1 of Ottelia alismoides. Lineage (NCBI taxonomy): Eukaryota > Viridiplantae > Streptophyta > Magnoliopsida > Alismatales > Hydrocharitaceae > Ottelia > Ottelia alismoides. The sequence goes on from JAZKJV010010478.1 coordinate 6,009, forward strand.
GACCCAGCACAATGCCTTCAGTGACCATGAAGTGGCTTTTTTCCCATGAAAGCACTAAATTGACTTCCCGACACTTCTGAAGCACTCTGTCTAGGTGCTCAAGACAAGAATCAAAACTATCACCATAGACAGAGAAGTCGTCCATGAACACCTCGAGAAAACTGCCTACCATCTCAGCGAAGACTGCTAACATGCATCTTTGGAAGGTTGCAGGTGCATTGCATAATCCAAAGGGCATTCTCTTGAAGGCGTAGGTGCCGAACGGGCAAGTGAAGGTAGTCTTCTCTTGATCTTCAGGAGCGATCGCCACTTAGTTGTACCCGGAATACCCATCTAAAAAGCAGAAGAACTCCTTGCCTGCTAATCTTTCCAAAACTTGATCAATGAATGGCAAGGGGAAATGGTCCTTCTTAGTTGCTGCATTAAGACGGCGATAGTCAACACACACCCGCCATGATGTTGGTACCCGAGTGGATATTTCCTCTCCTTTGTCATTTGTAACCACGGTAAGCCCGGATTTCTTTGGAACTACATGCAGTGGGCTTACCCATTTTGAATCGGAGATGGGATAAATGAAGCCTGCATCACACCATTTCGTTATATCTTTCATGACGACATCCCAGAGGTTAGGGTTCAACCTTCTTTGGAATTCGCGGGACGGCTTGGCATCTTCTTCCAGATAGATGTGGTGCGAACACAGAGCTGGATTTATCCCTCGGAGATCTGATACGCACCAACCAAGTGCCTTGCGGTTCTTTTTTAGAATCTCGAGAAGCCGAGATTCCTGATCCGAATTCAGCCTGCTGCTGATGATGACCGGATACATTTGTTCTCCACCCGCAAGGAAAGCATACTTCGGGCCTGCCGGAAGCGGCTTGAGTTCTGGTTTTGACCTGTCCAACTTGTCGGTCACTTCAGATACTATGCTGGTGGTGGGATGTACTTCTTTGGAGGGGATACCATCCTCATCATTCTGCTGAGATCCCAGTGATGTGCCGAACGGTTCTGCGCTAAGCTGCTCGTGTTCAGTCTGGAGTGAATGCTCAAAAAGATGCGCCTGCATCTGAGAATCTGTCTCCCAAGAGTCATCAGAGCCAAGGGTGACCGTGCCTTCCAAGTCCTCCTCGAGTGTGAGGATTTCTCGGGTCCATGAATCATTTAATGACAAGGATGAATCTCTGATCTCTGCAATAAAGTCACAGTCTGCTTCGGATGCTGCATAGCTCTCATCAGTCGTGGCGTTCGGCTCTCTGCTCATGTTTATAGTGATTTGCTTGGTGTTCGAGCTAAAAGTGATTTTGCCAGACCCTTAATCAACCACGGCACCTGAAGTACGTAGAAATGGTCGACCGAGGATGATAGGGGTCTAGAGCAGGGGTGCTGGTGAGTCCATATCAAGGACTACAATATCTGCTGGAAATTGCATCTCCTGCACTTTAACTACGATGTCTTCCAAAAGACCTCGGGATCGCTTAATGGATCGGTCAGCGAACTGAAGGATCATTCGTGTCTGCTTGAGCAGTCCCAGCCCAAATTCTTGCATTATGGATGATGGCAAAAGGTTGATGGAAGACCCACTGTCGAGGAGAGTGCGCTAGAAGACCTGGTCAAAAATCTCACAACTGATAAGAGGTGCTCCGGTGTCTTGCTTCTTCTGTGGGAGGTTGCCGATGGCTGCCACAGTGGCCATGGATAGCACGTGCTTTTCTACATCTCGGTGTCTGTTTTCTTGTGCTGGGTGATGCCTGTTAGTACATGCCTCCTTTAGTCCTTTCTTCACAGCTGGCATGTATTCCACGACCTTCAACAAGGGAATCTCAACAGTCAACTTGTCTAATATTTCCACAACTCCTGGATCAGACAATGCCTTTTTTCGTTTTGCATTTTTTTGGATTTTTTTATTGCATTAGGAAAAGAAATATGTATGTCACTGGCAGGAAAATCAGAGTTCTTATTTACATCAAAATCATCGCCCATAGATTGTTGTAAATCCGGACTACAAAAAGGAGTACCAACTGTATCTTGGCATACTGGTGCTGCAGGGCAAGCAGAAAGGGTAGCGTCTGCTCTATCGGCTGGCAAGGGATCGGTTGCGGCTGGCGGCTCCTCCAATGCTGGTGCGGCTTCGCTTCGGCTGCAAGCTTCTTTTTGTTGTTTTTGATTTTGCTGTTTTTTTTTGTATTTTTGGCTGGGACTGATGGCATTGCACGACGGCTGGAATGGCTTCTCCTTCTTCTTCCTCCTCACCCGCCCCTGGAGCTGGCACAGCTGATGCGGAAGATGACGATCCACCTGTTTCTTTATTCACCCCATTCTTGGTGGCAGGCGGAGGCAAGGCCCTATCGCTCCTGAGAGTAACATCATTAGAACAAATAGTAATATCATTATCAGACACGGACGGGACATCACATTCTACCTGCTCTTTCTTTTTGAGGTTATTGGGGTTGGCTTCGACCTGAGCTGGGATGGTAGTTCGAGTGGCGGTCAGGTCGTCAAGCCTCTTAGTCATTTCCTCCAGCCCTTTGACGAGTTGGGCTAGGCAATCCATGGTAGGGTTCACAGGGGGTGCCTCGGTGTTTTCAGTGTGCAGACCAAGCTGCTGTTGCATGGATGGGTGCGGAGGTTGTTGTTGGTGGTGCTGAGGTGGTGCAGGTAGTTGAAGTTGCTGATAAGAGGGGGGAGGATACTGTTGATATTGCTGAGATGGGGCAGCTGCATACTGATGAAACAACTGTGGATGTCGGTACTGCAGCTGCTGCTGGTATGGTAGATTCTGCCTCCATTGATTCTCATACTGGGGAGGCTGATGGTACTGCTGATGAGGCTGAGAGGACTGCCCAAAACAACCACCCTGAGGTTGGTGGTATTGCCGGTTGGCAAGTGGCTGACCCTGGAGTTGTCCCATAGGACGGGTCGGCTGTGCATCGTTGGTCCATACCCCGCTCACTTCCTGAATCAGGGGTGGTGGTGGGAAAACTGGATCAGGTCCTGAAAGAAACTGTGGTTGGTACACAACCATCTGCTGCTGCGGCTGGCCCTGGTCGGGCGCCTGCACGTAGTACACGTGCTGGACTGCCGGTGGCTGCTGGCTTGGCTGAGGCTGATGCTGCGGTTGCTACTTGTCCTTCTTCTCAGCTGGAGCTTCTGATGGTGTCGCCGACTGCACAGAGTTGATGGTGCCCACCAATAGTTCGAGGTACTTGTTGATCTGATCGAGCTTGTCTAAGTTCTGGGTCCTCTTCTCGATCACAGCGAGTTTTTCGAGATCCTGTGATCGCTTCTCAATGATGTCAACTTTTGAGAGATGGCCCCCGATGATACTGAGATTGGAGCTCTCATCTCTCTCTGCCTCCTTGGACGCTGCCATGTGCACTTGTTTCTGGAAGATCTGGGGCTGCTTCTGATATGCCTTGGATGAAGAGAGGGCGGCCTCTCCTTCAGCCATTTCTTCGAATATCTGCCAGACTACGTGTTCATCCTTTTTGAAGTGTGAACCCCCACATGCTGCGTCAACGAGCCTTTGGCTCTCAATGTTCAGTCCCCCAAAGAAGTGCTGGACCAAGCTGGTCTTCGGAATTTCATGATGGGGACACTTCTCCATTCAGATCGGTGAATCTCTCCCATGCTTCGTGTACTGACTCATGGGGTCCTTGGGAGAAATTACTGATTCGGGCTCGCATCTGGTTGATCCGACCTAGAGGGTAATACTTATGTAGAAAGGCGGACTTCAGCTCCTCCCAGGTCGTCACAACCTTCCCCAGATGGTTGACCCAATAGAGGGCCTTGTCTTGTAAGCTGAAGGGGAACACCATCATCTTGACAATGTCTAGAGGGACATTGGGATAGTGAGTAGTGCGGCAAATGCGCGAGAATTGCTGCAGGTGAATATACGACTCTTCACTGGTATTTCCATGGAATGCAGGGAGAAGAGCAATGAACTGGGATTTCAGCTCAAAGTGAGCGTGTACCGGTGGAATGAGGATCCAATCGGTCATCTGGCTGTCTCCCGGATTGTATGTCTCTTTTAGTGTAGGCTTTGGTGGCGGTAGTTCAGGTTCATCATCATCAGGACCACCACCTCCACCTCCACCTCCTCCTCCTCCTCCTCTGCCTCCTCTGCCTCTGCCTCCTCCTCCCTCGTCTCGGTTCATCATATCGTTCAACATATCCTGGAATGTTGTCTGCGTGAGGGCCTGCTCGGTCAACTGCTGTTGAATGGCCTGGATAGACGCCAGTAATTGTGCATCGACTTGATTCTGGTCTGCTATCTGTCCCTCTGGTTGGGGTGGCTGCTGACCCTTGCCCTTTCCTCCGGGAGCCATATCAGGGTCTGAGTCGGACGCAATGAACTCCGGAGTAGTCTCCAGGGCTCGCTCTGTCTTGTATCTACAGAATGAGATAGTCCTGATCAGACCACTTGCAATAGTATTCAGCTGTCATGATGAAGTTGGAATTCAGGTCAACCCCAGCATGTTGTGAACGGAAAAGGATGTGGACTGTAATCGACTTCCATTCACAATGGTGAAGGCGGGACAAAAGTGATCCCAGTTTATTGGGTGGTCAAGAGAAAGGTAGAAAACGAGGAGTCTGGAGATCGATCCGCAAAGTCCGGATCGGGTTCTCGGGAATCGCCTCGAATTTATTTGCGGAGTTGAGTTCATGGAATCGATGTGGGTGTCGGCGAGGTCCCGACGGGAACCATCCATGGATCAACTTCGCGAAGTACAAGAGAAGATCGGATGTTGGAAGAAAGATACAATGGTCAACGAGGAATAAAAGGAGTGTAAAACAGTAGAGAGGCTCGGCTGAGTGGGGTGGTCAAAGGGAGAAACAACAAAATGTGCGCAAAGGTGCGGGACTTGATCTTTGAACCTTAATCTAGATCCATTCAAACGCAATGCAAAATCGGGTTCACCAACTCACGCCACATGAAGCCGTGAAGCTTCGGCTATTTATTATCTTTTCATTTTTAGAGTTGTGATTTCAGGCAAATCTTATAATAAGTCCTTAGTACGCTACCTTATAGGAGAGAGAGTACTGCCAGAAGAGTATCCCGTACTTGTCCTCTTCCTCTGTAACCTATAGTCTGTACTTTTTGGAGTCCTTGTAACCCTTCATGGATCCCTACTCAGCCAAAGAAATAGAGAGAGGAAGCCGATAGGCGAAACCAATACTTCGGTTCTCGCTCGCAACGGAATCACCCGTGAGCGTGCAAGAACCTACTCGGACGCAGGACAATGAGACAGACACCCCCGTGAAGGCGTGGCCTATGCTCAATACTTCGGACAGGGTCGATGCTCTACACAACAGAGAGTCATCATTGGTGACCAAGTCCTACTCGCCTACGTACAATAGAAGCGCCATTACTTCGGAAATCCAGGCGATACACAAGGCAGTTGCAGACTGGGTTTTTGGCTTTAATCCTTAGGGGGTCGCACTCGCTCAAGGGAGTAGAGTTTTGGTCCCCCTCCGAGGTACCTGAAAACAATGAGGGCTTTATGAACCCGGTACAATGATAGTCCATTACAGATTTTACTTAAGGTCAAAGTTTATTTAGCAGTCCCCTTGTTTTAATTTTTGGGTTTTCACTTTTTTTGAGTCTGTTTTCATACCAGCGCCTAACGTTTTTGTAGATTCTCATTTAAGTCCTAGGTGCTCAAAATCAGAGGGAGATAGCGGAAAAGCCGTGCAAGTGGTTCCATGATGGAAATCTCACCATTGAACCGAATGATGCATGTTGAGTTAGAAGACTTACAGTGCATCCCAGCTCTCTCCATGCGGTATGCAAAACAGAATTTTTAAACCTATCTACATGTTGGTATGAAAGGCACAAAATCGCCCTAAACATTAGCTGCTATTAGCGTGAAGAACCATAAGTCACTCATTTATCTCTAGCCTGAAAAGTCCGGTCTTGGCTCACCCCTCCTCTGCTCAACACACTTGAGTTTTGGAGATAACACTTTATGGGGATCGCTGTGGCACAAGGGCTAAGAGACAAATGAACGTCTTGTTTAAGTTTGACTAGATCCATACGAAGTATACTATAGGAACATGCATTCTTATTAATGTTTGGACCTAGCTACCGGATCAAGCAACCCATATCTAGGGGCTCCAAGCACACAAAACAAAATAAAAGAAAGGCGGAAAGCTCAAAACTTCGGGAAATAAAGAAAGAGAGCGGTGGAAAAACTCGAGAAACCGTGATGAGGTCCCCAGGTGAACAATCACCCGGGCACTAGACCTCATTGTGAAGAGTAGACTCCTGTTAATTATTACATGCCAAAATTGTCTCTCTCTCACAATGAATTACAAAAAGAGTCCTACTTGCTCTAGACCTATCTAACTCTCATCTCCTTGTACCCTTGGTGCTCTCTCTCCAAATGGTCATGAGGTGAAGACCACCCTCATCCAAGCTCGGCTGCCTTGGCTCCCTAAGATGCCATCCTCACGTGGTGGGCCCTCACATCAAAGTCACAAAGAGATTCAATTAGTATAGCTCAATCAATAAAATAAAGCAGGAAAGAATTAATCACAAGGAATAAATCAATAAGGCACAGTGATCAATTGCAAAATAAATAGCTGCTCACAAAATTAATGACACATCAATTTATAAACAAGAATGACAAAATTAATAGGCTATCCTCATTGCTCCCCGGCAACGGCGCCATCTGATAACTAGGAATTTCTAGGGTCGTGTATTCCACACAAGGCGGGAACACAAGGGTCGCTGCGGTGACCGCTAAAAAAAATCCCTAACTAATCAGCAATTAAACCACATAAAAGAATAAATCAGTTGAGTCCCAAAATTGTGAATTAATATTTATTACTCTACCATAAAGTGTATAGTGAACAAGCTTGTAGAGGTCGAACCACAGAGAGCAATACAAAAATGCAGTAGCCTATGGTATTCATGTATAGCAGAGTCATCCTTGTATGAATCCTATTTTTGTGGGTTTCTCTCTCTCTCTTTTTTATTAAGATATATATATATATTAGTTAATATTATATATTAATATATATATATATATAATTTATATAAGATAGATATATATAGAGAATAGAATACATATATGTATAGAGAGGATATAGATATATATTAATATATATATATTTTTTATATTTTGATTTTCAGATCTTTATACACAAATATACAGATATATATAGATTTACATATACATACATACATACATACATACATATATATATATATATTAATTTTCTTTTTCAATATGGGAAAATATATATAATGTAGGGAGAGGGGTCATATACTATTTATAAAAATGCACAAAAATGGTCAAAAATTTAGAAATAAAATCTTTTTGGCATTTTTATGATTTTCTACTGTTTTTGTGATTTTTGGGCATTTTCAGCATATTTTTGATTTTTAAACACTGAAATAAAGCAAAACAGTGGAGCAGCTATTGGCTGGGGGTAAAATGGGAATTAAAAATATCACACAGCCACAAAATTTTTCCAAACCATTTTTAAAGTAAAGAGGATAAAACATAGGAATTACAAGACTTGAGTTTGCTATTTTTGGGGTTTTCTAGAATTTTTTATATTTTTTAAAAGTTTTTGAGTATTTTTGAATTTTTAAGGTTTTTCTTTTGAGATTTTTTAGTGATTTTTGGTCTGATACTAAAATATGATAAAATAGACCATAGTTAATTTTTTTTGAATTTTTTGAGGTGTTTTACTATTTTTTTGGTATTTCCTAAGCTAGACAGTAAATAAAATGCATGTTTTTGATTTTAAATAAATGCAAAAATGCAACAAAAATGAAAATTAAAAATATGGCATGCAACAACAAGCTAACATGAGCTTACATTAATTTTTGCAAAATTTTCCAAGTTAATATGATGCATGAAATAAATGGACAAAGCACACAAAAATATATGGCCTGACAGGGGCATTTTTGCAAATAAAAATAAAGACAGGGGCTACAGTGCAAAAACACCAGAAACATTACACTTGATTTTCAATTTTAAGGGCTAAAGTGAAATACAAAACCCGCCAGGGTCCTCCGCGCAAAATGACCATCACGTGGGACTACACGTGATTCGCACTCACAGGGACCAAAAAACAATTTCAGAAAAGATCGAGGTCCTGGTTGCAATTTTTACAAAAATAATACACATTCAATTTTATTTTATGGACTAAATAGAAATATACAAAGGTACAGGGGGTCATGTGCAATTTAGCCACCTCACGTGGGGTCCCACGTGAGGTGACGTGGAATGGACCTAAAAGTAATATGGCAATCATACAGGGGTTCCATGCAAAATTTACACACTAAAATAAACTTCAACTTTTATTTACAGGGGTGAACAATAAATACCAAAAAGGCCGGGGCTAAATGAGAAATTTACCCCTAAGTGCGCGCTGGTGGACGGTGTGGATCAGTTCACTTGGACACGCGTCACGCATCCAACGACCGGTACTGCTTCACCGATGAAGGGCTGAGATTTGATCCTCCTCGTGGATCGGACGGTGATGGCGATGCTTCATCCGACGCTTCTTGTTCAATCTGGGATGCATCTCCTGATTGGACGACGAGGGAGGTGTCTGGAGGAACAGGGAAGAAGCTCGCCCCCGACGAGCTTCGATCGTGGAGCATGGGCTCCTCCGCGCTCCTTCTGCGCATCTGGGATGTTCTGCTCGTAGCTGGAGGCGTTCCGCGTCTGCCGGCGGTATTCTCATGGCTCCTGGAGGTCCAAGGGGCTCAGACGAGGTCGATGAAGGTTGGGACCTCCAAGAGTCGCTTCCTGATTCCAATCGAGCCCAAATGGGCTCCTTTCGTCTTCGGACCTGCATAGGAAGAACCGAGGGATCGAGGGCTATCTCCTCGACCCCGGTTTTTGAAGCTCTGTCGCAAAATAGGGTGAGGCGGAGGAGCTCCGGCGTTAGGCGGAGGTGGAGCTCTGATTCGCAAGGATTGAGGGTCCTTGGTTGAACAAAAGCGATCGGGAGATGGAGCAGGCGATGAGGAACGGAGTGAGGTGACTGGGGCGGTTGGAAACGGTCGAGATCACAGTGAAGAAGTCGCCGGAGCGGAGCTCCGGCGAACTTCGTTTTTTCAATTTCACGCTATGCTAAGGATCTACAGACTAAACTAAGAACGGAATTTAAATTCTCAAATTAAAATCTACCTAAAATGTAATAAAGGGAAACTCTTATACCTGGGGGCCACCAGGGAGCAGGACGGACGCCGGAGCTCCGCCACATCAAAACTTTCCCTCCTCCGGCCGATTCGAGTCGCTGAAACACTCCCCCTGTCACGAGGAACCTCCCAGGAATCAAATTTGAGGCTCTTGGGTGGATGAAATTGGCCAAATTTGAGGAGGGGGGCGGAGCTTCTTATTTATAAACACTGGGATGAACCCTTATTGACCGGCGTTTATTGATTAATCCAATGAGCATCACGTTGATCTAAGATATCGGCGGGCATCAGCGATCATCAGGGATGATTTCTTGTAAAGAACGCGAGCGCGATCGATGGATGAGATGGCCGTAAAAAAGGGAAGAAATCCGGGGAAAAGACAGTTCTGAGACGCCAGGTCCCGGAGGGGACAGTTGACCGGGCGGTCAACAAAGGCTGGCGCCCCATTGGACCACCTCGGCCGCTAGAGGACAAAATAGGGAATTTTAGTCGAAAATGATTTATTTGAACTAATAAATGATTTTATTATTTTTTCCTTATAAAATAAAAAATGTGTATTAATTCATGTAGTATTTATTTATGATTTTTATTTAATTTTTCAAAGTATTTTATTATGGTTTTATTTTAATAATGCATTTATACATGTATTTACATGTATTTTGTGTATTTTATTTTTGTTTTGTTTATTTTATTTTATTATTTTATGGTCTTATTTTATAAATTTATAATTTATTTTTGTGAGTGTGAGGATATTTTTATTTAATTTTTATGAGTTGGTTTTCATTTTTAAATAAATAGGTATATATATGTAGGTATACTTATAGGTATTTTACCTATGTATTATGTATACTTTATTTATTTAATGTATTTTCTTGGTTTTTATTTTGGATTTGTATTTTTAGTAAGTTATATGTATTATTTACAATATTATAAAAATATGAAAAATTAAAGAATGTTTCCCCTCTTTATTTAGATATATACTTAGCATAGGTATTATGCCTATTATCTGGTATAGACTTATTTTATTTTATAAATCCTTTTTAGTTTTATTCTAATTTCAATATGTACATGTGTCATATACATTATTTACAAAATTCTAAAAATATAATTTGATAAAATAATGGACAATGAATATATTAAATATTTTAATCAGGCATGCTGCACAATGGGGCCCAAAAACCTAACTTTTACAGATGAACTCCAAAAATTATGAAACCAATTTTATTAAATATTTCTTGGAAAGCTATATACAATTAAAGGTGAGTTTGGGTGGTTTGGAGTTTTTATTTGCAAGATATGGGTCTGTGAAGTTGAGATTTTGGCTTTTTATTCTGGGTATAAAATGTACACTGAGTATTATTTTTACACAAACTCGATTTTGTATTTTTATGTACATTATTATCTACAACTTTCATGTACAAAGTTTCTTTATTTGATGGATGAATAATTATATACAAAATAGGTGTCAAAAATGCATAAATGGATGAATGAATAAATGAGGTATTTATTGTGCTATTGGCCCTTATCTCCCCCTACTTTATTCATTGTCGACCAATTCCATGCTGGACTTGGTCTCGGGGTTCGGGTCATAAAATATTTGCAATATTTTATTCCTTTTTCTTTTCTTCTCTTTATTCTATAATTTTGGCATTAAAAACCTTATTTAATGTATACTTAATATAATGAATGATGGATGCTATTATGTGCAAATTAATGCTATTTACATGCATTTCCTGGGGTTTTTGAGGCCAAATTGATAGAATAAAGGTGATGAAATGGAGATTCATCAGGCGTAGCGGAGGCGGCCGCGCTGCTGGGCCGCGTTGATGTGGTTGGGTGGCACGGGGGCGTAGAGGGTCGGTGGCGGCCGAGGCCCCTTTTTTATTTTTTATGTAAACAACATAAATAAAGAGATAGATTTTTTTATTTTTTTATTTTGTTTAGTTCTCTTGTAAAACAATGGTTAGCGATAAAAAGGAAATACAATGATATGCTTTTTTTAAAAATTTTTTCTACTATTTATTTTTGCACAAAATCAAATGGAAGACATGAATGGGGATCCGATAAAAAATGGAAGAATCGAATCCGAGTCATCGACCACCGTGTGTGGTCGGAGTTGATAAATCGTGGAAGATAGAAATTGAATGCGGAGAGATCAAGAACGTGAGATGAAAAGTCGAGTCGAAGCAGATCAAATCATGATGAATTTTTTTAGAGAAACAAAATATGATGAAATTAAAATGAAACAAATGAAACTAAGATTAATTTAGATAAAAAATAAAATAATGATGGATCTCACCTTAGGAGCAAAAATGACAGTGATCGTCTCGACGAGGCCGACGCGCTGTCACCGGACGGCTCGGAGGCTAGGCACCTTTCTTGATGAAAATTTCTCTCGGAGATCGGGATCCTCTCCCAAAGATTGATCAAGTTGGAATGAGGGAGAAGGAGCCATATAAATAGAAAAGATAATGGAGATGAAATTTGAATTTTTGATTTTTTTGGATAAAGTGATAAGATGGATGAAAATTAAAATGAGATAAAGATAAAGAGAGATAAAACTATTTACAAAATTAAATATTTTTTGAATTTTCGTCACTTTATTTATTTGAATAAAAATGTTTTTTTTATTTTTTATGGTGGTTAATTAATAATATCAACTATATATATATATACTATATACATATATGATATTATATACATGGGTAAATGAGAAATTAGCGTTTTGTCTCTTTTTTTAATTTTTAATTTTTAATTTTTATTTTAAATAATTAGTAGAAAATATTTACAAATATATACAAATATAATATGGTTTTTATCAGTTGTGCCCCTCTGAGATATTGCAATTTCAGTTATGCCCCTCCCTTTTTTGGAATATCATTTGTGCCCCTACCTTCTTGCAAAATTCACATTTCTGCCCTTTTGTAATATCAGTTATGCCCTTACTTTACCTTAACAGAAGGGCAGAACTGTGAATTTTACAAGAAGGTAGGGGCACAACTGATATTCCAAAAAAAGGAGGGGCATAACTGATATTGCAATATCTCAGAGGGGCACAACTGATAAAAACCCAATATAATATGTACAAAATACATGGGAAAATTGCACAAACCACCCCTAAAAATCGACTTTTCAACTGTAACTCCAAAAATTATGAAAATACAGCCATTTTAAAGATAATTTAATTTAGAATCCAATGGAAGTGAGATTGGTTCAATTTGAGTTCATATGGAGTCGGATATAGTCTTTCAATTAGTGCTTAGTGGATTTTTCCAAGTGTGGTTGCTTTTATTCTGTACATGATTTAATTGTGCAATTATTTTTATTAATTAGAAGACAATTTTATTTACAACTTTGGTTTTGAAAGTTATTTGATTTGAGGTCAATTAAGGTACAGATAAAATAGTGTAGTATACAAATATACACAACACAGATTTTTTTTTGATTTTATAATTGAGGACCCTATCTCCCCCTACTTTATTCCTGGTCGATCAGGTCAAGTCTTGACCTTCTCTCAGGATTCAGGTCAGCCTTTATCTATTACATATATACAGTCTTTCTTTTTTTAATTTTCTTTTCTTTATTTTTCTTTTATTTATTTATTTTAGGTTAAAATAATATACAAATAAATAATATTTACACGCAAATGCAAGTTAGATAGAATGTGGAGTTAGTGTTATAAACATGTGTTTTATAAGGGATTTTATGCTAAAATAAATGAATAAAGATGACAAATTGCAGATTTATCGGTATCTCTTCCATGACAGGTTTCTTTCTAGTGTGGGATGATGAGGGAGGGGAAGAGGGTCTATTTTTGGGAGAGGGATGAGGAAAAGGTGTTGGGGTTCTAGCATGAGTAGGAGGAGGAGTAGGAGTCGGAGCGACCCTGGAGGGTCGACAAGAGGAGGAGGGCTTGTTTGAGACTTTGAGCTTCTCCGTTGTATCACTGAGACGATACAGAAGCTCGACCTACTCATTCTGGAATGTCACAAAATATTTCAAAAATGATGCATGTTAATATAATGCAACATCATATGTTCTATACTCTCTTGTTGGTGGTTCAGAAGGAACGAGATACCATCAACTACGTCATGAGAGGCTAGAGCTTTACTAGTGACTAGATATTGGTTTTGGTATCCCCGAGAGTAGTTAAAAGTGGATGGCACTGATGGCAAGGATGAGGTACATAACCGTGAAAAGTGAGATGCCAAGAAGGGATTTGGTTTGTTGGGAGGGTCTTGAGAAGGAGGACTATCTAGGGTGGTTTGTGAATACTTCATAGAGTCTTCGTCAAAGATTTGAACATGCCTAATCTTTCTTGGGTCTTCCACATGATCGATGGAGAAATAAGTCATAATAAGTCAAATCAAAACTCCAAGGGATAGATAGTTTATTTGATGGAATGGAAAGGATGAAATGGAAGTAATGGCTCCAATTTAGTAGAAGCTCATTCAAAAAGATGTAAATGAGAGTTAGGATATTATTGGAGACATGCTCAAAGTTTGTATTTCTATGTTTGAAGGTCCAAGAAAAGGTGCGGTTAAGAAAGCGATGAAGAGGGTGAAGAAAAGGTTCAGAAATACAACGATCCTCTTCGAAAGCTTTCTTAGTGAGGAAACACTCTCAGAGTGCGTCGCGAGGTATCTTCATGTCTCCCACTTGTTAATCGTTTACTATAGGTCCCTCACATGAACAATTTAATATATAATCAATGCAAAAAGACCTATTGTGAACATGAGAGAGAAGGCGGTAGTTCCTTGAATCACTGGTCATCTTCAAGTTCGCATAGAACTGTGCGATGACAATGTGAGAGATGCTTGCTATATATGAGTTCTCTAACCTTGGGCAGAAGGAAGGGTCGAAGAGGGTGTAAAGGTCATTGCACAAAAAATATCACTCTTCATCGGAAAGCAATCCACAAAGATCCTCCAGAAGATTGGGTGGCAAGCTGTGACAGACATGAAAGTGAAAGTTGCAAGTCGATTGCGCTCTTTAGTTTAGGGAATGGGTCACCGAGAGGAGGATGAACCGGTGGTAAAACTATGTTTGGGAGCCATATCGATGGAAGCAAGATCAATGTAGAATAAGGAAATATTTATAAAATACAAAAACAAGAGAAAAAGTTTCTTGACTAACCAGTATGATCGATCACAGATGGAAGTCTGATCGATCAAGGGATGATCGATCATTAGAGAGAGGATGATCGATCAATTGTGCTATGAAGTTTCACAAAACTTGATTTTCTAGAGGAGGACTCATTTCTGGTCTGAGGAGAAACAAATGGGTGAGTCTCTTTCAATATAAAGTAGAAAGGGTTCCAAAAGAGGGAAATCCAAATTTGAAAAAAAATGAATTTAGAGAGAAAGGTGATTTGACGTGTGCCAAGCATCAATCAACATAGGTGGTGGTTGAGAAAATCAAGGTGGCGTGAGATTTGAGGAGATAAAGATCATAAGAAAATATATCATACTTAAAATGATCGATCAGGCTGATTCTTGACAGTACTTGCGGATCAAATACACTCCTGAGAGGTGTGTGTGAATGAAGTATGGCAGATTAAAAATATTTTTACGGAAGCAGAGGACAAGATATCAAATCCAGTCAGAAATAATAACCACAATGCATAATATGTTAACGTGGAAACTTAGGTGGGTAAAAACTATGACCCAAGCCTTCCTAACTTAGGATTTCTGGTTCGTCGAGCCAACCAACTATTCCACTATATCCTGAGATATTTAGATGGATATATCAACTGATTACAAGCATATCACAACTTTAGAGCACACACTAATGTCACAACTTTTGATCAAATACCAAAGTCATGACTATAACTGAGCTAGTTGCAGCACCGCTAGAGGCTTCACCTCGAGCTTCCTACATAGAGAACTCCGATAGTATCTGCATAATAATGGTAGATTGAACAAGATAAAACAATTATCTGTGCTGATTAAATAAACATTCAATTAACAAAAAATAGCAGAGAGAATATATCAACGAGATATGCAAATACTAAGATCAAACAGATATATCGCTAACACAAGTGAAACCTATAATATGGAAAAATGTCACTGAATTTTCCCAAGTAGTTTCAAGGAAATCTCTGATTGCACACAGAGAGCTTAAGAAACTTGCTGCAGATTGGGACTAGCTTTCAACTTAGAAAAATTCTCTCTTTAAGATATGAGCACTCAAGAGTGAGTGTAAGGGAGAGAGAGAGAGGGAGAGAGAGAGAGGAGAACACTTGAATGAGTTGTGTGTTGAAATGATAAGGTAGGGGTCTCTTTATATACGGTTTGAGCCATGTCACCATCGAAATCCAAAAATAGTAACATTTAAATATTGAACGATCGATCAATGCAAAGACCATGATCGATTAGTGCTCAAGTGATCGATCAGACTAGAGAACATGATCGATCAAAGGATTGGTTATGAAATTCAAAATTCAAATAAAAGATCGATCATAAAAAGTGACTTATCGATCAATAAAAAGTAATGATCAAGAATACACCATGTTAAAAAATGATCGATCACAACTAAGGACATGAGCGATCAATATGTCTTATTGATCATACAAGAACCAACAATCGACTGGTTCAAAGTTCTCATCAACTAGCTACAGAATGATCAATTAGTGAACTTCCATGAGTGATCAATGAATGATCGATCAATAGAATTTACAATTAGCAATCAATGGATGACTTTGACTTTGACTTTGCTGCGAGAACTTTGACTTGACCAATAGTAAGACTAACTCTCTGTGTACATCATCATAGATACAATAATTGAATACTATTTAGAGTACATTCGATTATTACACAATAAGTACAATAAAAACACTTGACAACATAAAATATGAATAGAAAACAATCTGAGGAACTTTTGTAGAAGTCTTGAACTTCAACTAAAGATACTGCAAAATTAATACACTCTGCAAGTATAGATAATGTGTATGTCGTCTTTAAAACAAGAATAAATAAGATTCTAATAATCTCCCCCTTTTAAAAAATATCTAAACAACACACTTTAATCTTCAAAATATTTTACAGAGTTTATTTAATTAATTTTTATTTTCTTTGCTTAAAGCTAAGATCCCAAAATCTTAACTTCTTAAAGCAAAACCAATATTTTAGTTATCTTTTTATTTTGTATTCTCCCCCTTTTGTCATAACTAAAAAGAACTTGATTAAGTCCAAGAACATAAACTTCAAACATAATCTTCATTCAAGAGAAAGTAGCATTACATAACATAGAGAAATAACGTAGAAAAGCATACATAGTGCACTTAACTCAAAAAGAAAGAACAAATAAGCATCTAAGTCATAGTCTAAGTCAATCATATCATCATCATAATCATAATCATCATCATCATCATCGTCGTCGTCATCATCATCATCATCATCATCATCTTCTTCTTCTTCTTCTTCTTCTTCAGACTCTGTCTCAGCTTCTTCTTCTTCTTCTTCATCAAGAATATCTTCGATGACAAGTTTCTTTCCAGTGCAAGACAATGACGGAGGAGAAAAGGGCCTGGTTTAGGGAGAGGGATGGGGAGGAGGTGATGGGTCTCTAGCACGAGTAGGAGGAGGAACAGAAACAACCCTAGAGGGTCGACGGGAGAAGGAGGGCATCTTTGAGACTTCGAGCTTCTCCATTCTATCACTGAGACGATAGAGGAGCTTGAACTGCTCATTCTAGAATATCACAAAGTCGTTTGAAAAATGAGCCATGTTAGTATTATGCGACATCATTTGTTCCGCACTCTCTTGCTGACGGTTCATAAGGAGCGAAATATCATCAAACAAGAATTGGTTGGTTGGGAGGGGCTTGAGTAGGAGAATTATCTCAGGTGGTTTGTGAATGCTTCATAGAGTCTGTACTGAAGAGTTGAACATGTCTAATCTTCCTTGTGTCTTCCGCACCATCGATAGATAAGTAAGACATAATGCGGCAATGCAAAACTACGAGGGCTAAATAGTTTATTAGTCGAGTGGCGAGGATGGAAAGGAAGTAATAACTCCAATTAAGAGGTAGTTTATTCACAAAGTTCTAAATGAGAATTCGGACATCATTGGATACATGTTCAAAGTTTGTACATCTATGCTTGAAAGTCCAAGAAAAGATGTGGTTAAGAAAGCAAGGAAGAGGGTGAAGAAAGGGTCCAGAGATAGAATGGTCCTCTTCGAAGGCTTTCGTAGTGAGTAGATACTCACAGATTATGTCACGAGGTACTCCATGTCCCTCACTAGGTAATATTTTACCATAGGTCCCTCACATGAACAGTTTAATATAGTATATATTACATGTTCATCAACGCAAAGATACCTATCGTGAATGTGAGAGTGAAGGCGGTATTTCCTTGAAGCACTAGCCACCTTAAAGTTCGTATAAAACTATGCAATGACAATGTGAGAGATGATCATGATGTACACGTTTTCAAACCATGGATAGAAGGAAGGATCGAAGAAGGAGTGAACGTCGTTGTACTCAAAGATATCACTCTTAATCAGAAAGCAATATGCGAAAATCCTCCACAAGATGGGGCAGAAAGATGCAACAAATATGAGAGTGAAATCTACAGTCAGTCGTGCTCTTTGGTTGACGGAGTATATCATCGAGAGGAGTAAGCACCAATGATGGAATGATGTTTCGGAACCATATCACTGAAGAAAGATTAATATAGAGTCAAGAAATATTCGTAAAAGATGAAAAATGAGAAAAAAATTCCCGACTAACCAGTATGATGGGTCACTACGGAAGTCTGATTGATCTGAGGATGGTCGATCACTGGAGAGAGGATGATCGATCAATACATGCTCTAAAGCAAAACTCAATTTTCTGGAGGAGGACGACTCATTTCCGGTGTGAGGAGAAATGAAGGCCGAATTAAATCAGATATTTGATGTACAGAGACCTAATTCTCTTCTATGCTGCTTAAATCGAGCAATAGTTAAAGATTTAGTGAAAATATCGGTTAATTGCTTATCTGTTGAGGCATAATTCAATCAGACTTTTCCTTTTAAGACATGTTAACCGAGAAAGTGATGACAAACATCTATGTGCTTGGTCCTAGAGTGATTGACAAGAATTTTGGCAAGATTAATAGAAATGGTATTATCACAAAAGATTTGGATTTTTTAGAAAGATAAACCAAAGTCAGTAAGAGTGTTTCTCATCCAAAGTAATTGAGAACATGCTAAAGCTGCTGCAATATAACCAACTTTACTTGTTGAATCTAGAACACAGTTCTACTTTTTAGAAAACCATGATACTAAAGTGTTTCCCATAAACCGACAAATGCCAATTGTACCTTTTCTATCTGTACATCTGCGTACTCTGCATCGCTATATGAGAAGAGATCCATGTTTCTTGTCTTAGGATAAACTGTTAGATAGAATAGGGATCCAATCGTACCTCGGTACTCTTTTGCATCGACATGCCTACCTTCTTTATCTAGATCTAAAGAACAAGACAAAGCTAGAGAAGTAGGCTTCCCGAAACATGAAACAAAATCGAACTTCTTTAGTAGATCCTTGGTGAACTTTTGCTATGATAAGAAAGTCCCGTTTTCAAGCCAAAATATTTAAAAACCTAAGAACAACTTATGTTCTCCAATTAAACTCATCTCAAAAGAAACTTGCATAAGACCAGAGAACTCTTTACATAGAAATGCATTAGCAGAGCCAAATACAATATAATCAACATAAAATTGAACAAACCAACAGACTTAAAAAAAAGGTGTAATCTACTTTATCTATTTTAAAACATGAGATGATAAGGCAGTCTTTTAGCCTATTGTACCATTCTCTCAGAGCTTGCATAAGTACGTACAAAGATTTTCTGTACAAAGATTTTCTATGTCTAAAAATGAAGTTTGGGTGTTTAGAGTATTCAAATCCCAGAGGCTTCTTGACATAGATTCTTCCTTAAGAAATCCATTTAAGATAACACTCTTAGATCCATCCTGAAAAAGCTTGATTTTTTCGAAAGAAGGAAAAGTTAAAAGCATTCTAATTTCCACAGGAGCATAGGTTTCATTGAAACCGATGTCTTCCTGTTGTGAATACCATTGAGCAACGAGTCTGGCCTTATTCTTGACAACATTAGCTGACTCATCCAATTTGTTTCTGAAAACCCAAGTAAGTACCGGTTTTTGAATGGTTATGGGGAGGGGGTACTAGTTCCCATACCTGATTTCTTTCAAAATTGAACAAATATTCTTGCATTGCCGAAAGCCAAGATTCATTGTTATATACCTCACCACGAGATTTTCGACTCGAGAAAGGATATAAAAGCATACATGGCAATGGAGTTTGAGTATGATCTTGTTTGTACTTCTTTAAACACATCTCCAATCACCAAATCCTTGGGATGGTCTCTGACAAAGCAGTAATCCTTCAGAGACCATGAGAATTCACATTCTCAGGTATACTAGATGGAGCAGTGAACTCAATCTCAACCTCGTTGTCCAATTCCTATGGTTGAGAATTTTTACATAACTTTTCTTCAAAAGAAACATTGATAGATTCAACAATTGTCATAGTTTCCTTGATGAAGATCTTGTAAGCTTTGCTACGTGAAGAGTATCCAATGAAAATACCTTCTTCACGTTCTGGATCAAACTTGTCAAGATTATCCTTAGAGTTAAGAACAAAATACTTACATATGAAGATTCATAAATAACCTATCCATGGAGAGTGTTCATAATACAACTCAAAGGATGTTTCCTTTAATCCTGATCAAATTAAAGTTATGTTTAAGACATAACATGCAATATTTACGGCTTCTGCCTACTAATAACAAGACATATCAGATTCTCATATATAGTGCGGGCACATTTCTGAAATGTGCGATTCTTCCACTTTAGTACTCCATTCTAATATGTTGTTCATGGGGATGAGAATCTGCGCTTCATTCCATCCTTTAAATTGTATTAGAAAATGCTCATGTTCAAACTCACCACCGTGATCACTTCTTATCTTAGCGATGGTAGATCCTTGTTCGGTTTGAATATGTTTAGCTAGTTTTTCAAACTCTGAGAAAGCTAAATATTTGGTTGTAAGAAACAAAACCCAATTGAAACGAGAATAGTCATCAACTATGACAAAGCGGTAACAACATCCACTTAAACTTGCACATTTTGTAGGTCTAAACAAGTCTAAATGTAGAAGTTCCAAAGGCCATGAAGTGCTGATGAACTTATTGGGTTTGGATGAGTTTCTATGCAATTTTCCTAACTCACATGCTATATAGATGCACATCTTGTAGTATAGCTTAGGAAGTCCTTTAACTAGGTTAAGTTTGCCAAGCCTATGAATTTATTTAAACTGAATATGACCTATGCATTTATGCCACAGTACAAATTCTTCTTATGCTACCAAAATGCATTCTAGTAACAAACCTTCGTTGAATCTAACTGTGTATATATTTGTTTACATATCGCCTATTAACAAAACATCTAGTGTATCTTCTCTAACAACCTCAAAACACTTCCTTTGTCACAGATCTGTAATACACTCAATAGATTGTGCTTTAGGCCTTTAATTAATTAACAGAATCAAATCTAGCAGTAGGAGTTCCAATCATACCTTGGCCAATAACTATACTTGCATAGTTGTTGCCAAAAGTGATCGTGCCTCAAAATTTGGTTTCTAGATGTAGGAAGAGGTCTTTGTCTTCAGTTTTGTGCTTGGAACATCCACTGTCCATGATTCAATAATCTCTCTTTCCTTTGATTTGTTCCTGCAAAATAATGCTTTGTCATTTTTCTCTGAGGATAAGTTCTTTTCTTTGTTTCTGTAAAATAATGAACATAGTTTTTCGGAACCCATATCTTTCGACTCCTTGGTTTATTAGCTTGGTTCCAAGGATTTCTCCATGGTTCAGATACCCTCTTTGAAACTTTCTAACTAAGTAAAACTTAAGCAGGAACAATAGTTTTAGAGGTGCTTGCTTGACAGTTATTGTAACCTATACCATATTTGGTAGTGCTTTGGTAATTACCTCCTAAAAGCTTATCTAGATTTGCTTTACCTTTTGTAGACTCTACAAGATCATTAACAAGAGTATTAGTCTTGTTCTTTACTACAACGACATTATTTTCTTTGTTGTTTGTGTTTGATTTAACAGTCTTAATCTCTATTTCATGCTATTTTTCAAAAGCAGACAAACTTTCTGCAAGTTCAACTATATGCTCTTTGGATACTTCTATTTCAGAGACATGACTTTCTAGTGTGGTGCATGCATTTTATTTTAGAACCTTATTTTCTCTTTTGAGTTTAACAACTAGGTCATGCAATTCAGAAATAGCTTCTTCTAATTCATCAATAGAAGTTTTAGTAGAATTTACCCGATCATCGCAAACAATGAGTCCTTCTAGAGCTTCTTCATCATTGAAGGAGTTTGAGTCATTGCCTGAGTCGTAAGAGGAATCCAAAGAATCATCTCAAGTTACATTGAGAGCTTTCTTTGAAGATTTTTCCATGAAATTTCTTCGATCGGAAATTATTCTTTTCTTCTCGTAGCTTGGTCTTCTTGATTTCGTTTTTTTTCTCCTTTTGAGAAGTAGACAATCCTTCTTGAAAAGCCCTTTTCTCTTGTAGTTATATCATGCCCGATCCTTGTCTTTTTTTGTTCTATTTTTCTGAGGAATCTTTTGAACTTCCTAGTTATCATTGCAAAACCCTCATTTGAGCTAGCGTCTGAGTCGTTGACAGCAAGGAGAGCAAGATTCTTTCTTCTTCTTTTTTCAAAGTCAGCTCCTTTAACATATCCCCTTTCAACTCCATATGATAGAAATTTACCTAGTTAGTCATCAATGGGTAAGGTATCCACGTTGTTGGCTTCCTTGATGATTGTTGCAGTGGTGCTCCACTCAGGTGATAGAGATCTAAGTATCTCCTTTCCTTTATCAGATTCCTTGATTTCGACATTCAAAATGAGTAGTTAGTCGATTGGACTTCTTGAACACCTGGTATACATCTCATATAGATTCAGTAGATTCCATTTTAAAGAGTTCATACTTTGCTATACGAGGTCGATCCTTGTATCCTTTACTTTGCTTGTGCTTTCATATGTGAAACTCAACTCATAAGTTGTTTTGCAAGTTGACACATTTGATTTTTTTGGTGATAACGTAAAAGATAGAATTCATAGCTTTTGAGTTGTAGTTTTCCTTTTTCTTATCAGAATCAAACAACGGTGTTTCATCAGTTAGGGTCAGCTTTTTTCATACTTGATTCAATAATGTTCCAAACTTCATAGTCAATTGACTCCAAAAATATCTGCATACGTACCTTCCAACATAAATAATTTGTACCATCAAAGTGAGGAGAACGTATTGTAGATTGGCTTTCATGGTCGATGAGGCTGAAGTTTCTTCAGATATGAGATCAGTAATCAAGAAACCTGCTTTGATACCACTTTTCAATATTTGAAAATCAAATAAACTCCGTGGGGAGGGTGAATGGAGTATGGCAGATCAATAATCTTATGGCAGAAGTAGATGACAAGCAATCAAAACCAAACAGAAACAACAACCACATTGCACAATATGTTAACATGGAAACTCTTGTCGGTAAAATCCATGACCCAAGCCTTCCTGACTTAGGATTTCCCATTAGCCAAGCTAGACAACTATTCCACTGTATTCTGAGATAATAGATGGATATCTCAACCGATTACAAGCATAAAGTTCACAACTTTGGATCACATACTAAAGTCAACATAAAGCTCACAACTTTGGATCACATACCAAAGTCACAACTTTGGATCAAACTCCAAAGTCACAACTGTAACTGAGCTAGTTGCAACACTGCTTGTGGCTTCACCTCGAGCTTCCTGCAGAATGAACTCCAAGAGCATCTACAGAACAACATTAGCTTGAACAAGACAAAAAAATATCTGTGCTGATTAAATAAATAGTAAATTAACAAATACCAATAATCGATAAAGAGAATATATCAACAAGATATGCAAATACTTGGAACAAAGATATATGTGTGTGCATGTGTATGCATGTGTGTGTAACAAGAGTGAAAGCTATAGTAAGAAAAATATCACCGAATTTTCTAAGCGGCTTCAAGGAAATCTCTGACTGCATACACAGAGCTTGAGAAACTTGCTACAGACTTATCTCTTGAAGATATGGGTATTCAAGAGAGAGCTAGAGAGAGAGGGAAGGAAGAATATTCGAATGAGTTGTGTGTTGAAATGAAGTGGTAGGGGTTTCCTTATATAGGGTTTGAGTCATGTAATCCTTGGAATCCAAAAATAGTAATGTTCTGGAATGATCGATCAACACAAAGACCATGATTGATCAATGCTCAAATGATCGATCATACAAGAGGACATGATTGATCAAAGGATTGATTACATAATTCAAAATTTAATAAATGACCGATCATAAAAATGACTTATTGATCAATAAAAAGTAACGATCAAGATTAAATAATGTTTAAAAATAATCGATCAATACTAAAGACATGAACAATCAATGTATCTTGCTGATCATACAATAACTAATGATCGATCAGTTCAGAGTGTTCATCAGCTGGCTGCAGAATGATCAATGTGAAGTGTCATGAGCAATCAATGGATGATCGACCCATAGAAGTTGCAATGAGCAATCAATGGAAGACTTCGACTTTGACTTTGACTTTGCAATGAGAACTTTGAATTAACAAGTGGCAATATTAACCCTTTGTGTACATCATCAGAGATAGAATAATTGAATACTGTTTAGAGTACATTCGACTATTACACTTATAAGTACAATAAAAACACTTGACAACATATAATATGAGTAGAAAAACTTTTGAAGTGTTTCTGTTGAAGTCTTGAACTTAGTCTGAAGATCCTGCAAAAACAATACACTTTGCAAGCAGATATAATGCGTGTGCTAGCTTTAAAAAAGGAGTAAACAAGATTCTAACAATCTCCACATAGATATGAAGGATCAACACATAATTCTTTCTTTTGAGTACATCTATTGTGGATTATCCCACATGTACTATGCAGTATTGTAGTGCACAATATTAGTTTCGACACATTGAATGCAATTATTCACGATCCATTCTTTTACCATTGCATTATCCTTCTTCCATGATGCAAGTTTGCTTAATTTCTCTTTTAATTCCTCATCGATAATGTTGTGTTCTTTGTCATGACCTTCGATCTCACTCATTACTGATTGGGACAAGATCATATAATTGCCTCAATCTAATTTGGTTATGGGACCAATGAAAGGATTCTTCACTTCACTTTCAGTAATCGAAGAATCAATAACCTCAGACATGTTTCACAAATTTTGGAACCACATCCAATAAAATTCATGCAAACTAGGTTAAACAATGGATCATCTAAAGAGACATTTCATATCATGCATATTTTGAAGAAAACATGATTAGATATATCAATGAAGGGTGTTGCTAGAGATTCAATTAGATGTTGGACGAACACATTCTTTCATTTGATGTTGTTGTGGAGGAGATGATGCATTGGAGGCACTTTCAGAGTTGCACGATGGTGTGGCATGTGCTGGAGCATTAAAGGTCGCTGGTGATGGCTTTGGAAATGGTGTGTGTGGTGATTCGAGTGAGGTAGTTAGTGACAATTCGAGTGGCTGGTGTGATGGGATATTGCCTAGAGAAGTTGGTTGATGGTATCAGGGAGGTGGCAATACTGCTGGTGGCGAGGTGGCAATCCGAGAAGAGAAGGCAATCTAGATGGAAAAGATGATGTTGGGTGATGCTAGTGATGGTGCAGACAAAGGCACATTGGTAGGCAGGGATAGTTGGATGGTGGTAGGCAATGATGGGGATACCTCTCAAGTGGGATGGAGTTCTCTCTAAGGTCTCAAGCCCTAAGGCTCTGATACAATGCAGATTTTTGGGAAAAGTAATTTCTATTTTTCTGTTCTTAATAAAGAGGTCCCTTGCTTATATAAGAAAAGGTGCATATACAAGTTATCCCTCTGGTATGATAAAGAGAAAAAAGAGAAATAAATGAATTCATAACAAGCATTAATAGTGATCATTTATTATCAATTAAATCTCACATATGTACTTTTATTCTCTATCACTTGTCACATCTGTACTTATTTAATATTATTCATTTATTTATACCGATACGAGGTATAGAAAATGATTTTTAAATCCAGTAAGGAACATATCCTTTGCTCGTATTGCATGGATCACCGACAAGGACATCTGGAGAATATTGCTCCATTGGAGAATCTCTTTGTGCGGTTATCTTCTTTTACTGATAGACTAATGATTGAGTTGATGGTCAATGTATTATTTTGACTGGTTGTAACTTAGTTGTATTAGACGTGGTGTAAAGTTCTTACCTCGTAGTAGAGAAATTGAGATCTTTTTCTCATAATGATCATTTGTTGGCATAGTAGACCGAGAAACCTACTTTTTGACATATGCACGATAGAAGATTTTTCTTTATTTCTTATATGTTATTATCTATGTTTGTAATGCAATTTTTTGAATGTATTGATGTAACCTTTTAGTTATGTTTTTCCCTTTTTCAAATAGATTCTTCATTTATTGCAATGTTGGTGGAAACTTTTTCGTTCTTGTAGGTAGTGGTCATTGTACCTAAGATCAGCTTAAAGTATTGCTTCATTTGTTTTTTCATGTTTGTCAATTAATAAGGCATGTATTTATATATCATATATCATATCATATTCTTCATCAAGAAAACTATGACAGTTGTTGAAGCTGACAATGTTTCTTTTAAAGAGAACTTGACTCAAAATTCTCAACCACATGAATTGGAAAATGAGGATGATGCTGAGTTCACAAATCTGTCTAGTTTTTTAGATATCATTCGAAGGAGTTGGTGATTGGAGATGTGTCTAAAGGAGTACAAACAAGATCACACTTAAACTCCATTGCCCTATTTGCTTTTATATACTTTCTCGAGCCGAAATATATATCTGAAGCATGTAATGATGAATCTTGGCACTTGAAAATGTAAGAAAACTTGTTCAATTTGAAATAAATCGGGTATGAGATGGGTTTTTAGAAACAACTTGGATGAGTCAGGAAATGTTGTTAGCAAAAAGGTCAGACTTCTTACTCCAGGGTATTCACAACAGAAATGCATCAATTTCGACGAAACTTATGATCCTGTAACTAGAATTGAATCAATCAGAATGCCTTTAGTCTTTGCTTGTTTGAAAATGATCAAGATTTTTCAGATGGATGTAAAGAACGCTTTCTTAAATTGATTTCTTAAGAAAGAAGTCTATGTCAAGCAACCTCTAGACTTTGAAGACTCAAACACCCATACTTTGTTTATAGACTTAGATAAGCTATGCGCGGACTTAAGCAAGCTCCGAGAGCATGGTACATTAGGCTAAGAGACCACCTTATCACCTCAAGCTTTAAAGTAGGTAAAGTAGATGCACCTTTTTTGTTAAGTCTGTTGGGTGTGATTTACTTCTTGTTCAAGTTTATGTTTACGATATTGTGTTTGACTTTACTAATGCATCTCTATACAAAGAGTTCTATGATCTTATGTAGGATGCTTTCAAGATGATTTTAGTTGGAGAACTTAAGTTTTACTTAGATATTCAAATATCTCAGCTTGAGAACGAGACTTTCTTCTCGCATCAAAAGTTCACCAAGGATCTACTAAATAAGTTCGTGTTTTCTTTATGTTCTGAGAAGCCTACTCCTCTAGCTCCATCTTGTTCCTTAGATCCAAATGAAGAAGGTAGGCATGTTGACTCAAAAGAGTACCGAGGTATGATCAGATCCCTACTTTGTCTAACAACAAGTCTAATATACTTTTCAATGCTTGTTTAGCCGCATGTTTTCAATCGTCTCCTAAAGAAAGTCAGTTAAAAGCCATTAAAAGAATATTTCAGTATTTAACTGCTACTGACATTTTTGGTTTATTTTATACTAAGACAAGCAACATGGATCTCTTTGCATATAGCAATGCAGACTAAGCTGGTAGTTGTACATATAGGAAAAGTACTAATGATAGTTTCAAGTTTAGGTGGAAAACTTTAGTATTCTGGTTCTCTAAAAAGCAGAACTGTATTACATTTTTAACAACTTAAGATGAATATATTGTAGCAGCTTTAACTTGTTCTCAATTACTATGGATGAGAAACACTCTTACTAACTTCGATTTATTTTTCTAAAAAAGCCAAATCTTTTGTGATAATACTAGTTCCATTAATATTGCCAAAAATCATGTCAATCACTTTAGGACCAAGCATATTGATGTCGTCATCACTTTCTTCGTGAACCTGTCTTCAAGGGAGAAATCTGTTTGAATCATGTGTCAACAGATAAGCAATTAGAAGACGTTTTCACTGCTTTAGCTACTGCTTTATTTAAGCAACATAGAAGGGAATCAACTCTTTGTACTTTAAAATATTTGATTTAATTCAGTTTTTATGTTGAGAAAAACCCAATTGACCAATCATTTGAAATTGGCATGATCGATCAACCATTGATCGATCATACAGATTGGCCAGATCGACCAATTTAAGCACAAGATTTTTTATTTAATCTTTATCTCTTCAAATATCATGCCACCTTGATTCTCTCAACCGCCATCAGTGTTGATTGACGCTAATACACATCAAATCATCTTTATCTATCTATTCAAATTCTAAAATTTTAAAATTTGTATTTTTTTCTTTTGGCATCTTCTCTCATTTATATTTAAAGGGATCTTACCTATTCATTTCTCCTCTCATGAATCTCAGATTCATAACTCCAAATCTCATTAATTAAGCTCTAATCCCTCAAAATCATTTGCATTTCTTCATTTATTCTGCATAATTAGCATTCATGCATGTTTTCATAAGAATTGCCTTTTATCACTTATTTTTGCACAGAATAAGAAGCCAAAAATCCTAGCTAAAATTGACCTGTATATAGCCTAACTTCCCCAATTTTTAACTCATTCATGTTAACTCCGAATGACCCAAATCCACTTCCACTTTGTACATATCATAACAAGAATAAATGAAAAATAAAAAAAATCACTAACCCAAATAAGTAGACCAAAAATCCAAACTCTAGTTTCAGGATTTCCGGACTAAAACCCTCATATCTCCCCCATCCAATGTCTGATTTGATCTTACTCACTTTTGAACTAATATACATTCAATACCTTCAAAACAAGACCAAGTTCAAGTGAATCGGAGCTCATATGTGAAAGTTGGGTTTTGGGCCTCTTTTGTACATTTTGTATTTTAACGGTTTTTGACCTATTATTTTATGTACATAATTAACCTATTTTATTTTAATTTTTTTATTTGTCTTCTTTGATAAAAGTTTTATTAAAATATGCAAAATTCAAATCCAAACTGAGCTTGAAATGAAAGAAACAAATTGAGTCCAAGTCTTCACTAACTATCTGTACAAAATTGGTCTTTTTTGTCTTTTATTTTATTTCTTCTTTTTCTTAATTAATAAAAATCCAAAAAATAGATTAATGTGTCTATTATCATCTTTGATTTTACCAATTTTTTCTGTATTTTTATCTGGTTTAAAAATGACAAAAAATTATAAAACTCAAAAATCAAGGTATTCTATGTACATGTGATACCCCAAAAATATCACTTTGTGCAAATGATCGATTTTGGTTTTGATGTCTTCATGAAAGTTATACATATCATCAAGGCGAGTAACTTTCATGAAGAAACATTTTCGATCTGAGGCATTTTGCTATTTATGTCGGATTTTTCTTTCTATTTATTTTTCTGATTTTTGTGGGGTTGACACGTGGTAGCTCATGGAGCCGTCACGTGTCACCCTTTTTTGTATTTATTTTCTTTCTTTTTTATAAAAAATTAAAAGAACCACACGTGCGAGGAACGTGCCTCTCGCGCACGTGCCACGCACACGCTTCCACCTCGCCCCCTTTTATTGACGCCATGTGTCGCCCTTCTAGCCGCCTGATCTCGGCCGATCGGACAGCTGGGGGCTCATCTTCTCCGCCCGCAACTTTCCCGATTCATCGCCGCCACCCCTTCAATCTACTTTGCCGCAGATCTCCTTCCTCCGCGCATCCCTCAAATCTCACCGATCACCCAATCAGACCGCCCCCATCGCTGTCTTCGAGATCTCCCCCTTCTCCGACGTCCAAATCCCCTCGAATCTCGGCCAACCCTTCCATCCATGGCTGATCGTCATCCTCGTCAAAATCCCATCAAACCCATTCCCGATCTACTGCCATATCTGGCCAAGCTCCTCGCCCGATTTGACAAGCGCAACCACCCCCCTCGACAACATCCGCCGATACACACCAGAGTTCTGGGGAGTCTCCACGCTGGAGGTGACAGCTACGATGAAGCTCTCCAGACCTGCGGTGAGATCTAACCCGCTTCATCAGGTCGATTACAGATCGAGCTCCATCTGCCCATTGCTCCTCTCCAGGTTCCTATCGAGCCACCGCTACGGTCGCATCAACAACCTCCACCTCCAACTCCGCCATCTTCTCCGACATCTTCAACCGCCAGGAGCTTCGCCGCTCCACCGCCGGCGCTTTCGACCTTCTTCTGCATCGACCACCACGCCATAACGCCGGTCATCGACAACGCTTCTTCATCTTCTCCACTGATGCCAGCAAGACTTCATTCGCATTCACTAGCTGCATCATCGCCTGAGGTCCTCGGTTGACGACCCGTGCCCCGCCGCAGATAACTTCCCCTCTGCCTCGACTGGTCGGGCCCAAGCCTGAGGCCCTCCCACATGAGGTGCACGTGCGGAGGGAACACATGAGGAGCAACGATCCCCTGGGTTCACGTGCTTCGCACGTGACCTTGGGAAAATTGCAGAAAGCCCTTGGAGGATTCGCCATATTGCACATCAGTCCCCCAACCAGAGGTCACGTGTTGGTAAATTTGTAGCAAACCCCCCATGATTTTGGTAATTGCAAATCATCCCTCTCTACATTTTGTTTATAATTATTAAAATATTGTAGAAATACCCATGTATTCTCCCTCAGTTTTGAACCTTTACATTGCACATTTTATTCATCAAAATTTGGCATTTTATTCATCAATTAATTCTCTACATTATGGCATATGTATGATATTTTTGTGATCAATGGTGAATTAATAATTAATCTTTTTATGGAAAATTGCATATTTTGCCCACTTTTGCTCTGATTTTTACAATTAATTAACCGTTGCTCTAAAAATTCCCGAAAAATCACAGATTGTAGAATTAATTGTGTTTAACATTGTGCCCAAAAAGAATTGCATTTGCATGCATGATTTGCCTTGTAAAACACATTTTGCATATTTCAATATTTAATTTCTAATAGGTATTTAATTTTTTAATATCTATTAAGTTTTATATTTTCGAGGTTTAGGATTTCTCTAAGATCAATCATCTAATTATAGATCTTAGTTAATTTTATCCCTTGAAAGAATTAGGTTTAGTATTTATTATAATTAAATATTGAAATTCACATCATTTGCATTTAAAGATTCATAACAAATTTATCTTGCATCCAAAAATTCCAAAAATATTACAGCGCATTCATTTCATCGTAATATCATCTTGTCCAGGTTTCATATTTTTCGAACATTGTTTGCTTGATATTTACATTTTAGTCCCTAAAATAGGCTAAAATTACATTTTGCATCCTTAATCGCATTAAAATTACAAAAAAAAGACTGCCTCAAAAACCGTGCATGAACTTTGATAGACATAATTCTAGGTTGTTCTTTTGCCTCCTTGTGTTCGATCTTGGGACTTGCTCAAGTAAAATAAACATAAAACCACATTATTAAAAATTGATAAAAATTTTATTGTGGTTATTTCTCGACGAATTCTGATTGCCTGCCTACAACAAAACGACTCATCTTTTTAAGCAAATGACAACACAATATATATATTTAACATAGACAAAATCCTAAAACGTCAGATGGAGCCATTGCTAGGGAGGAAAACGACTTAGTTTTTTTTGTATACAAAATTTTTGTTTGGCTTTCAATTCGGGTAGTCTGACCCCTGAATTTTTAACTGTAAATTCCATTTTTTTGCTGCATTTATTTTATTTTATTTTCAGCATTTATTTTTCTTATTTTAATTTTGATTTATTTTGAGTCACTCTCTTTCACCAACTCTCTTATTTTTCTTGCGAGGTACTCGGCGTACGTGGTGCAGTTTTTGGAAACTGAAGAATCTTCACCAACTTCCGAAAAAAGCTGCAATTAATTTAAGATCGAGTCGAGTCATGAGAGAGCGTAGAGTCTAGGGTTTTATTTTTCTGCAATTTTTAATTGCTCATTTATAGCAGTGTCCGTTTGGACTCTTGCGTGTGTAAAAGGACCTTAAACTTTTTGCGGTGTGTCGTGGCCTGTTTCACTCTTCGATGAGGGTGGGGCCCGACTTGACTGGCGCTTAGGATAGACCTGCACATACGACTCTTAAAGCATTTTTTATATTTTGATTTTGCTCGTAGGACCTAGGGCCACACTTCACTTTAATTGAGACGCACATAGATCGTTCAATTTAGCCAAATTCAACTCAATTCTTTCCCGCTAATAGAACTTTCTGTAAGGTACGATTTTTCATCGGCTTGCATTCATTTTGAGTAATTTTTCAATTATTTTATTGCATCCCACAATGAGATTGCGAGGATTCACTGTAAGTCTTCTAACTGAGCATACATCATAGTTTTTTACGTGCATCGGCTTTTCCCAAATTTCTCCCTCTTGTTTTGTCACATAATTTTAAAGGAAATTGGGACTGGACGGTAGACGTGCATTTGTGCTCATTTAATTCTTCAGTGATCGCCTAATTAAAATAGGGACCGCTAAATATAGCTGACTTTAAATAACTCATAAAATCGAGAATTTTTACGAGAGAGCAATCCCAACCTTGGATTCTTTTTATTTTTCTGAGGGAGAGAGAGATGACACTTAAGGCTAAGGCCTAAACCCGGATTTTCATATTGACTAATGATTCTACTAAAAATGATTAGCTACTTCTCAATGAGGATCTAATAGGTAGCCGGTAAATGGTCTGGATTTCCTTAGCAGAGTGGGTGGTTTAGAGGACACTGTGTAAGACTTCGTCCTCAAGTAACTGGTAGCCATTCTACGGTCCGTACTTACTCCCATACTGGATGAAAGTAGGTACAACTAGTCGTAAGATTTCGGGCCAATCATTAGGAAAATTTCTGGTACCTAATAGCTCGCTAAATTCTTTATAAGATTGTTTTATCACCAATTAAAATTGAAAAGAGAATAGCCGAACTCTTACGGCTTCATTGTGTGAGTTGGTAAACCTGGGGTTCGATTTGTGTTTGATTTTGCGTGCGTGAACCAATTTCGAAAATAAAAAAGCCGCACAATTGTGCCATCTCTCTCCTTTCTTGATTTGTCAACCAATAAATCTCATTCGAAAATCATGGAACTTTTGTTCAAGAACTCTCCATATCCAGATCATGATAATCAATTCGTCTCGAACAAACCCAAAACTGTCATTCAATTCTACTCTTTCAAAAATGGCGTAGAATTTATCCGAGAATCCATCAGATCTATACTTTGAAAATGAATTTGTATCGGTTAGACCCAAAACTTCAAAACCTCCTCCAACTACACACCATCCATCTTCCACAAGAGACTCTCAACCACATATAGATCCAACATTCTCAACAAATCCGATCTACTTCATGAATGACAACCCTTTGTATTCTGATCATGCAAATCACCAACCGACTGAGGTCTCCACTTCTTCATATGT
The DNA here is from genome assembly GCA_037367405.1 of Ottelia alismoides. Classification (NCBI taxonomy): domain Eukaryota; kingdom Viridiplantae; phylum Streptophyta; class Magnoliopsida; order Alismatales; family Hydrocharitaceae; genus Ottelia; species Ottelia alismoides. The sequence continues at coordinate 38,907 of JAZKJV010010478.1, forward strand.
CAATCCTCTCTACTCCGATCATACAATTCATCCTTCATATTCGGTAAATGTCAATCCATCATTCATGGGAGATTATAGCCACATGATCGAATTTAACAATTCTTCACATCTCCCATCTACCCTACCCTTGAACACAAATGATCAACCATCATCTTGGATTGACTATGACAACCCATCTTCAGACATGACACTCATATAGAGGCCTGGAATAACGGCATAGAAGCATATAAACCTTGTATGTTGACTCCACATTATCAAGGTCCGACCAATCATGATCAAAAGAATGAACTCTACCCAGACAAACTCCACATGCCTGGATCACATGAGCAACCTCCTTCCATAATTTTTGAGGAGAAATTTTCAGAAAATAATGATCATATATTGGATATTTCAAGAGACTCTTCTCCTGGCACATACAGGAAAATGGAAGATGAAATTATTGAATCTCGAATACAAAAACACACCCCGACTGCTCCTATGATTGGTCATGAAAAGATGTTGGAAGATGATATTTCGAGGATAAACAAGAGATTTAATTTAATGGAGGATAGATTTAGAAGGGTTGCCAATCAAATAATTTCCCTCTCTGATGGCCCGGATATAAAAATGAATGAGGAAAAGATTGGATCTCATGTTGAAAAATTTGAGGATATTCTGAAACCTATGGATGATTCTGACAGTGGCACTTTTGCATACTACTCCCCTAGGGATGACTATGCCTCTGACTCCTACTCAGAACATCAAAGCCCCCGCTCATCTACGGAAAACACCACATCACCACACCACACAGAAAATATCAAAAAAATTAAAAATTAGAAGACAACAAAAAAAAATCGTAATCTCGAAAAATACATAAAAATTGAAACTGAAGAAGATCTGAAGAATTTGGATCCTGCTGTACAGAAGCACTGGAGAAGAAACTGATTTTTGAACTTCCCTTTAGACAGGCCATTGAACACTTCCCCAACCTTAAAGGATTCGTAATGGACGAATTAATGATGAAAAAGTCGGGCAGGATAAGAACAAAGACTGAAAGACATATCTTGTCAATGGCCTCCTCCTTGGTGTTGAGGAGAAAAACTAAGAGACGCATAGTGAAGCGGTTGCTCTGATTTGATTGTGGAATCAAAGACACAATTTTCACCCATGCTCGAATTGATGACGATTCACCGATCAATATCCTCCCGACCTATGTATTTCACGAACTCAAACTCGGACCGATCAGGAAGATACGAGAGATTGTTCAATTGGCTGACCGATCGATAAAGCGACCGAGAGGAATCATTTCTATCATCATTACATTCCAAGGTGCTCCACTCAAAATAGAATTCACGATCATTGATATTGAGCATCAAGGAGAATTCACCCTGTCCCCAATTATCTCGGAAAGCCATTCTTGGCATTGGCTAAGGCAAATATTGAGTGTGAGACTCGGGAAATTAACTTTACTGCATTGGAAGCACTTCGATCTCAACAAGTCTTTGAGGAACCATGAGGCGTTAGAAGAGCCCTATCCCGTTGCTACATCTAAGATAACGGTTGTTGATGTGACTATTGGTTTAGAGATTCTCCCCTTGCTCCATTCCCAGCTGCTCTCACCATGGAGAATCAAGTATATGAATCATATGATCCGGAGACTTATGCATGGTCGTACCCTGGGTCAACCTATTCTGACTACCTTGATCACATCAACTCGACAGGAATGCTCTAACATAAAGTTAATTGAGAACGAACATGCAGAGACTCTCCACAGTATTTCAATTCCTACGGATCTCACAATTAAAGAATGTTTCTTATATGATCCTGAGACATGCATGGTCACACCCAGGTGCAACCTACTCTGAATACGTTGACCAAAACTTCCCAAATCAAGAGTGCACCAGCATTAAGAAGACTAAGAACAAACACACAAGATGAACACCGACCAAGGAGAAGAATTCCAATGGTTATTCATCTGGAGACTCAAGTGGACCGACACCTTTACGAAACAAAATGACTACTCCTTCATCGAAAAAGAAAGTTACCTTTGACCTTCCGAAAGAGGAATCAGCTGATGATCCCTCATCAAGTCCGAAGAAGGTAATCTACATGAGTGAAGTCTATTCAGCAGTTCTAAAACCATATCTTCACAAGAATCCAAACTTCGATTCTCGTTGGACGACTTTCGTTCCTAACTATTATTCATCAAAAGTTGACGCTCCTGCTCTCATCAAATACACTGGAATTATTTCTTATGAGATGACTGAGACTGGTGCTTCAGAATATTCATCTAAGGACAAATCACATGATCTCAAGAAGGAACGAATTCTGAGAAAACAACTGAAGAAACAAAAAGACAAGAATATCTGGAGTGTGTCCACTTTAAAATACTATTCCTCTGAGGATAACTCTGATGATTGATACCTTTCATCTGACTCAAATACTTCATCTACTATCCATCATGATTTTTCTGAGGATAACACTGGTAATAGTTGAGAATCATACGTTTCATCTCCTTCTCATCATTACGATCTCCCACCGCAGGCTCACAAAAGATCAGCCAAAAACCATCTTAATCAACAGCTACCCTCCGTCCCTCCCAACCACATCGGTATCCTTGTACAACTTCTTTCTTTACTTAGGCCAAGGCCTAAGTATAGAGGGGGACCAATGCCATCTGTACATACCATTTTTCCCATCTCACAATCGCTCCATTTCCACCCTTCTTCTATACTTAGGCTGACGGGAGCCTAAGTATAGGGGGAACCGATTCTCATCTGTATATACTCTCTTCATCCACATATCTCGACCACCTCATTTTTTCGCTCTTCTTCTATACTTAGACTATTCACAACCTAAGTGTTGGGGGGCGGTCCGATCCATCTTTTTATTTTCCTTTTTCTTTTTCACTCTCTTATGCTTAGACCGAGCTATGTCTTCTTTACGCTTCTCGTGCTCTAAGGACACAATACTTGCTATGTATAGAGGGGTCTGTATATATACTATGTATATATTTTAGCCATATCTCGTACTTTCGCGTAAGTTTATATTTATTTACGGGGTGGATGATTAACTTGAAAAAAAAGAGAAAAAAAAAGAAAAGAAAAAGAGTTTTGCGATTAATACTGACTGTGTCCAACCCAAAGTTTTTGAAAAAAAGGCTTCTTATTCAGTTTTTACAAAAAATGCCTTGCATACAAAAATAAAAAAAATCACCACAAAAAGAAAAAATGTGTCTGCATTTCACACACTTGCACGTCATCCAGCATCGCATTCATTTGCATCTGTGAAAAGTCTTTGGGTTCTGAACCAAGTTATGAGCAGAAACCGAGAGTGGTCTGGACTTGACCTTAATCCACTTATTTTCAGAGGATTTTCACTGAGAAATAGGATTTTAGAAGCTTCAGGTCTTTGACTTAATTGTTTGAGTTCCACATGACAATGTGCAACGTTTGACTCTTAGTGTCTAACATGGTCTCTTCATTCTGGGTACAACTCAAGAATAGGGAATTAATTTGTACTCTCGCACTATGCACTTAGCTCAACTCAGACGGGATATTGGAAGACTGTGTGAGTTTCTTTTCTGGTAGCGTGGAAATCTAAAGACCGGAGTACGGTTGAAATAAAGCTTCGTAAAAGGGATGGACGGCTGGGCACAATTTTTTCCAAGATCCCAAAAAATGTACGGAAACAAAAAGATTCTATATCTGTAGGGGCACAATAAGTTCCAAGAAGAACCACCAAACAAAGAAGCCACTACCAAATAAATATCTGACCAAAAAGGTCCAAGCTTCAAAGAAAACCTGCAGATCTTAGTGAAGACTCGACTACACTGGCTAGCTTCACAAGGAGAGGTGACTACACTGACCACCCTTTAGTTCTTTTCTCCTTCTTCTAACTTCTCCCCCAATTCAATTGTGAACACAGCGCGACAGACCTTAGAAGGAAATACCTGACTCCCTGAGGACGAGTTACTGGAGAGGAGGTTTACATGGTAGTCCGACATTCTGGATGGGAAGAGCTAAAATCTTTCATGCACATGAGTTGATTGTTCAATGTTCATAGGGTATGCTTTGGGAAGAGGATTGATATAAGATGACTTTTGAGCCGAAACTATGACAATGATGTGTAAAACTTGAAGGCTGTTGATTTTAAAATTTTATGTCTCACATAAGTTCTGCCAAACTAATAATCCAAAGGTCGAGTCTAGTTTCATTTTCTCCTTCAGCTCATGGTCTTGGTATGGAACCCAATCTCATTTCACCTCATGGCATTTCTTTTGATACTCGGGGACGAGCATGGTTTAAATATAGGGGGATGATGAATCTCAGATTCATCACTCTAAATCTCATTAATTAAGATCAAATCCCTCAAAATCATTGGCATTTCTTCATTTATTATGCATAATTAGCATTCATGCATGTTTTCATAAGAATTGCATTTTATCACTTATTTTTGCACAGAATAAAAAGCCAAAAATCCCAGCTAAAATTGACCTATAAATAGCCTAACTTCCCCAATTTTTAACTCATTCATGCTAACTCCGAATGACCCAATTCCACTTCCACTGTGCACATATCACTAACAAGAATAAATGAAAAATAAAAAAAATCACTAACCCAAACAAGTGGACCTAAAACCCAAACCCTAGTTTCCGGATTTCCGGACTAAACCCCTCATATCTCCCCCATCCAGTGTCCGATTTGATCCTACTCACTTTTGAACTAATATACATTCAAATACCTTCAAAACAAAAGCAAGTTCAAGTGAATCAGAGCTCATATGTGAAAGTTGGGTTTTGGGCCTCTTTTGTACATTTTGTATTTTAGCGGTTTTCGACCTATTATTTTATGTAAATAATTGACCTATTTTATTTTAATTCTTTTTTATTTGTATTCTTTGATAAAAGTTTTTTTAAAATGCACAAAAAATCAAATCTAAACTGAGCTTGAAATCAAAGAAACAAATTGAGTCCAATTCTTCACTATCTGTACAAAATTGGTCTTTTTCGTCTTTTACTTTATTTCTTATTTTCTTAATTAATAAAAATAAAAAATAGATTAATGTATATATATTCATCTTTGATTTTACTATTTTTTTCGGATTTTTATCTGGTTTAAAAATGAAAAATAATTATAAAACCTAAAAATCAAGGTATTCTATGTACATGGGATACCCCAAAAATATCACTTTGTGCAAATGATCGACTGTCTTCATGAAAGTTGTAGATCTCATCAAGACGAGTAACTTTTGTGAAGAAATATTTTCAATCCGAGGTCGTTTGATATTTATTTCGGAATTTTCTTTCTATCAATTTTTTGATTTTTGTGGGGCTGACACGTGGCAGCTTCTGGAGCCGCCACGTGTCACCCAATTTTTGTATTTATTTTCTTTCTTTTTTATAAAAAATAAAAGAACCGCATGTGCGAGGTACGTGCCTCCCGCACACATGCCACGCACGTGCTTCCACCTTGCCCTTTTTTATTGACACCACGTGTTGCCCTTCTGGCCGCCCAATCTCGGCCGATCGGATGGCTAGGGGCTCATCTTCTCCGCCCACAACTTTCCCAATTCGTTGCTGCCGCCCCCGCAATCTTTGCCACCACATATCTCCTTCCTCCGTGCATCCCCCAAATCTTGCCGAACCCAATCAGACCACCACCATCGCCGTCTTCGAGATCTCCCCCTTCTCCGACCTTCAAATCCCCTCGAATCTCGACCGACCCTTCCATCCATGGCCGATCGTCATCCTCGTCAAAATCCCATCAAACCCATTCCCGATCGACTGCCATCTCCGGCCAAGCTCCTCGCCCTATTTAACAAGCGTAGCTACCCCCCTTGACAGCATCCGCCGATACACACCAGAGTTCTGGGGAGCCTCCATGCCGGAGGTGACAGCTCCGGTAAAGCTCTCCAGACCTGCAGCGAGATCCGACCCGCTTCGTCGGGTCGATTGCAGCTCGAGCTCCATCCGCCCACTGCTCTGCTCCAGGTTCCCGTCGAGCCACCGCTACAGTCACATCAATGACCACAACCTCCAACTCCGCCATCTTCTCCGACATCTTCAACGGTCAGGAGCTTTGCTCGGCTCCACCACCGGTGCTTTCGACCTTCTTATGCATCGACCACCATGCCATCAACGCCAGTCATCGATAACGCTTCTTCATCTTCTTCACCGACACCAGTAAGACTTCATTCGCATTCACCAGCTGCGGCATCGCCTGAGGTCCTCGGTCGACGACTCACACCCCGCCGCAGAGCACTTCCCCTCTGCCTCAACCGGCTGGGCCAAAGCCCGAGGCCCTCCCACGTGAGGTGCACGTGCGGAGGGAACACGTGAGGAGTAGCCATCCCCCTGGGGTCACGTGCTTCGCACGTGACCTTGGGAAAATTGTAGAAAGCCCCTAGAGGATTCACGATATCGCACATCAGTCCCCCAACCAGAGGCACGTGACCCTCTGGTAAATTTGCAGCAAACCCCCAGGATTTTGGTAATTGCAAATCAACCCTCTCAGCATTTTGTTTATAATTATTTAAATATTACAGAAATACCCCTGTATTCCCCCTCAGTTTTGAACCTCTACATTGCACTATTTTATTCATCAAAATTTGGCATTTTATTATTATGACATATGTTTGATATTTTTGTGATCAAATTTTAATTAATAATTAATCTTTTTGTGGAAAATTGCATATTTTGCCCACCTTGTGCTCCGATTTTTACAATTAATTAAACGTTGCTCTAAAAAATCCCGAAAAATCATGGATTGTAGAATTAATCGTGTTTAACATTTTACCCAAAAAGATATGCATTTGCATGCATGATTTGCCTTGTAAAAATCATTTTGCATATTCCAATTTGATTTTTAATAGGTATTAAATTTCATATTTTCGAAGTTTAGGATTTTTCTGAGATCAATCACCTAGTGATAGATTTTATATAATTTTATCCCTTGAAAATAATTAGGTTTAACATTTATTATAATTAAATATTGAAATTCACATCATTTGCATTTAAAAATTCATAAAAAAATCATCTTGCATCCAAAAAATCCAAAACAAATTAGTGCATTCATTTCATCGCAATTACCATCTTGGCCAAGTTTCATATTTTTCGAACATTATTTGCTCGATATTTACATTTTAGTCCCTAAAATAGGCCAAAATTGCATTTTCCATCCTTAATTGCATTAAAAATTACAAAAAAAGACCGCCTAGAAAACCACGCACGAACTTTGATAGACATAATTCTAGGTTGTTCCTTTGCCTCCTTGTGTTCGACCTTGGGACTTGCCCAAGTAAAATAAACATAAAACCACGTGATTAAAAATTGATAAAAAATTTTTATTGTGGTTATTTCTCGACGAATTCTGATTGCCCGCCTACAACGAAACGGCACATCTTTTTAGGTGAACGACAACACAATATATATATTTAACATAGGCAATCTCGGAATCGTCATCCTCACACTAGAAATAAGTATTCTTCCAGAAAATTGTGTTTTGAAAAGCTTTGGAGCACGGATTGATCGATCATCCTCTCTGCCCCTGATCGATAATCCTCTAATCGATCGGACCTCTATCTATAATTTCTTATACTGGCTAGCTAGGAAACTCTTTCCCTTGTTTTTATCTTTTATGAATATTTCTTGATTTTACCTTAAATCTTGCTTTCAGTGAGATGGCTCCCAAACGTGGTTTTTCCATCGCTTCATCTTCTTCTCGATGATCCACTCCCTTGACTGAATAGAACATTTGACGAACGCTAATATCCCTATGTTAATTTGTTGAAATTAATGATTAATGGGTTGAAGTTGTAGTCGGGTGATTCAACGGTTCTTCAATAGTGATCACACCTAGAAATGATATGGAAAACCAAGTCTTGATGTGATCGGATTATTTATCCTACATGGGTAAGTCCCAAGATCAAACTCATGGAGGTATAATGAGGGTCTAGAATTAATCTCTAAATAATATGAGAAATCCATGTTTTCAAAGGGAAAAGAAATATTTCTTTTTGGTGCTTTTCTCTTTTTAAACTTATTATGGATTTTTATTTAAAGATGTAATTATTTATGAAAATAGGAAACATGATTCATTAATTTGCAAATTACTTTTGATGCAAGAAAAATGATGCTATGCTCTGTTGCGAGAAATAAGGAAATGTGTTATTTTTTTGATTTTTGAATGATGCAATATGATGATTATGCAAAGTGAGGGATGTAGATATGCAAGTTAGTTCAAGTCAAGCCAAGATAATAAATTCAAGCACCCTTCTCTCTTATTTAATTAGTGGTTCAATTAGTCTCCCAAATAAATCCCATATCAAATCACAAATTATTGAGCAATGAAAGAAATCGATATCAAGAATAATTATGCTCACAATTTAAGAAATGATCATCCTCAAATAATTAATGTCAAATAGTGTCTCAAAAGTGAAATCTCAGCATTATGTATTATAAATAATGAATCAAGGATCAAAACAACACCAAAAACATGAAAATCCAATAACAAATGTTCAAGTTATGAGAAATTGAAGTTCAAGGACCTATATGTAAATAAAATAAATAAAATATTTGTAAATATGCCCATGTGGAGGATTGTTCTGCAATTTTGAGAAATCAGAGGGTTTCTTATGTAAATTACCCCTTACGGGGGTATACTTATAATTTCTTAAGAACCAAAGAGGCTTCTACGCAATTTACCCAGTTCACATAGGCAATGCACTTGACCTAGACATTTTGGTAATTCTGAGAAGCTCTGGGGTCTTGACAGCTAATTTCCCATGTCACGTACGTATCATGTGGGGGTAGAGGCCAGGGAGCTGGTTCGATAGGCGAGGCACATGCTCGGTAAGAAGGCTCCACGTGGCGAGCTTCCCTTTGCTTCAGATGTCCAAAGCACGTGGCTTGGATGGTGCTTCAGGATTGATCAGGGGCCGTATGATGGTGGTCGATCTTACGGTTGGATTTTGGGCATCCTTAGATGACCTCGATACTCCACGTTCTTGATCTGACGAAAACTGGAGGTCGGCCCTGGAATTTGTTCTTCATCATGGACGATTGCTCCAGAGGCTTCAGATGGTGGAGAAATGCGATGTGGGTGGAGCTCTTTGCAGCTGACACACAACCAAGGGTCGTCGGTGGAGTAGCTACTTCGAGGAGGTCGGTGGATTGTGGATGATGCTCATGTACGGTAGTGGAAGAGGAACAAGATGATGAGGGGTTGCATAGGATTAGAAGGGAACTGGAGAGGTTCTGAGATGGTGGTGATTGAGTCGGGTGACGGTGAAATGAAGAAGATAGATTGGGGAAGAAGCACGACAGAGGAAAGGGAAAGGAGCAATGAAGAAGGGTGTTATCGTTTGTCTGAAATGGAGGAGCAAAGCCCACTCTGGTCATTGCCTCGCCGCGGGTGGAGCATTGCGTAGCTACATTGCTCTTGGAGGAAGCAACAACAGAGGAGGAAGAAGGCCCTCCTCTAGATCTCACCTTGAGATCTTCGCTCAAGAGAGGAGGGTTGTCACCACCTCCTCCTTGAGCTCTCTCTCTCTCTCTCTCTCTCTCTCTCTCTTGCAGGTCCTGCAGCTATGGCAGATGGAGAACATCGGATGACTTTGGAGGGAGGCAACGATGGAGTTGTATAGGGAGCAGAGAGTGTTCAGTTGTAGAGGATAAGGGGAGCAGAGGCCGACGATGGTTTTAGGTGATAATCAGGTGGCCGGTGGTTGGGTTTGTTAGTGACAATCAGGGAGAGTAGGGGATAACATGAGAAGGTTGGGTTTCAATCGTTAGAAGAGAAGATGGGGATAAGGAGAGAGATAAGGGGATGGGCCGAGGATGGAGGTGGTGATGGAGCTGCGAGAATATTGGGAGGTGGTTGATCAGAGAGGGTGACGGGATAAGGGATGGCGTTGGATTTTGAAAGGAGAGGATAAGGAGGTGGAGACTTGGACGTTGGGATGCAGATGGAAGGTGGTGCAACGCAGGATGGCCGTGCGGCTATACGCATGAGGCGGAGCAGTGATGACTCTCGTATTCATCACGCTAAAAGTCAATAATTAAACCCTTGGCTTAATCAATCCAATAAAATTCACTAATAATTCATTCATTTTATATTGTATTATATTGTGTATAATAACCCATAATTAATTGTATATAATAACTATTATTTATTTTGCAATTATTTTCTCATCAAAAACCACTAAAAAATTAGGTGAATTAATTGTCTATAATTTTCTAACTCTTAAAAAGACTAAAAATACAAAAACAACTCAAAACCCAAAAATCGGTGTTTTTAAGCCCTTAAAAATACCACCAAAAATGCTTATGGTATAAATGACCTCTTTTGGCTTTTCGTCCAACATGAAACTTGTATATCTCATCGAGACGAACAACTTTCATATTTTGGCTTTTTCCTAATTTTGCCTCTAACTAATTCTTTTCTATTTTTCTTTGATTTTATATTTTTGAATTTTCTGGTGCAGCCACGTGGCGCTCTCTGGAGCCGCCATGTGGTCACAATTTCTTCTGCCATGCGGCCACTCCTGGGCCGTCTGATCTTCTTCACCCCGCCTCCATCTCGACCGTCCATCTCCGCTCCCTCCCTGACCGTCTGATCTGATCTCAGATCAGAGCCACTCCCCCACGCCTCTCCCTCAGCCACTTGATCAGCTTCTCATCCGACGCTTCTCCTTTCTCCACGTCACCTCTTCTCCCCAGGCTGTTGCATCTCCACTACCTCTCCATCTGAGCCGCTCTCTAGCGCCCATTCCTCCTTCGTAAGATTAGATCACATGATCTAATCTCTACCCTCCAACCACACCTCCATCGGAGCTGTTGGATCGCTAGATCCAGCGATGTCCGTTCATCCTCCTCCTCCAGCTCCGTCATTACCCCGTGTAACTCCTCCGCCCCTTCCATTTCTAGCCTTCACCTCCGGTCACCTCTCCATTCCATAACGATTGCCCTCCCCAGCCATTACCACCTTCTTCCTCGCACACCTCATCAGTGCCCCCTTCATCACTCCTCCGTCAAACCCTCGGCTGTCAAAACCTCCCCCATCACAGCCTGTAACGGTCGGGCCACCATCTATAAAACCCCTCCTTCCACCATCATCACCAGCATCCACCATTGGGGGGTCTCCTCCCTACCTTTGTCCGCCCTCTAGTGACAGCGAAGGGTGGCTATTAGAGGCGATCATGGCCGCGAGACTCTGGTGAGATCCGTGGCCTCCGGCCACGTTGCAATTGCTCTCGAGCATCGTTGAGCACCGAGGCAAGATCGACCTCATCGTGCGACGACCTCAGAGGTTCGATGTGGACCTCAACCCAGATCAATTCCTCTGCCAATCGCCTGGCTCTGGCCAAGTACCTGCTACCTTATTTTTCTTTTAATTTTTTCGACCTCCTCACTCGCTGCCTCCGTCATTTGACCACCTTACAAGCTTCGCTACACCGCCCGCATCTTCGCGCTACATTTTTCCGTCACCACTTCCTTCTCCACAACCTTGACCACCCTCTTCTACCTCCTCCTCTGCTCCGTCGGAGGAGGAGCCCAAGGCCACCGCTCTCATTGCCTCCTTGGCCCCCATTCACCTCGCTTCACTCCACTCCACTTCACATTCACTTTGCGCTCACCTCGGCTAAGCTAACACTGCAGGTACCACCATTGATCGGAATTCACAAGTATGCTCCAGTCATCTTCTCCGCCTCCGAGTGCTTGTACCATTCCATATCCTCGACCATTACCTCTCCTTCGCAGCACCTCTATTCCCTTTGCTTGCTCATCGTGAAGGTGTCCGCACCTTCAGAGTTGTTGTTGGAGGACGGTGGAGGAAGAACGTGCTCACCGGAGCACAGCCTCGTCCGACAGCCAGCGGTGGGAGAAGAAGATACATGTGTCGTCCGATCATCTGGATCGGATGGACCAGATGAGGACACGTGGCGACCCGAGCCTCCTGCCGAACCTATAGGCTCGGATCCACCAAACCTCGCGCTGAGCCTCCATGTGATGCCACGTGGCCCGAACCAGAGACGCCTCCCGAGCCTAACCCCTCACATGCGATGTACGTGAGAGCCTGAGCAAATTACATGAAGACGCTGGATACTTTTGGTATTTACACTTTGGTCCCCATGTGCATGTCTCACGTGCGTGCTTGGGTATTTTCTAGGGATGCCCTCATAACTTTTGGAAACTGCAGTAATGCCCCTGCGCATATGGAAAAATTACATTGAGGCCCAGGCGATTTTTACTAATTGCAAATAGGTCCCTTCAGGGGCCTATTTGTAATATTTATTTTTTTATTTCTTGCATTTTTATTATATTTATGCGCCTGCATTGTTTTCTTCATAACTTGAGCATCGTAGGTCCGAATTGCATGATTTTAGTGTCGTTTTGATCCTTGTTTCTTCATCTATCTCATGGCATGTTTAATTTTCTCATCTCTCACCATTTTAAATGAAATGATTTTTTTCTAATGGTAGATGATGACTCTTGCTCAAATGCCTTATCATGAAATTGATGTCTTCTCATGCTGTTATGCTCAAAATGACCCTTATTTCAATCTACTTTCTGTTGCTCAAATTATTGATCTTTCTAGGGTATATTTGCAGTGGTCAATTGCTTACATTTAACATTGCATTATTTTCATGCATACTCCTACATTTGCATCAAAACTAACTAAAACAAATGCATGCATCATATATCTGCTTTGTTATGCATTTCTCCTTGTGCATCAGCATGAAGACCTGAAATTGAGAAATAATTCACACATGCTCTGAATTGATCAAAATTCAATAAATAGATAGAGTAGCCCATGTCCCTGTGTTCGACCTTGGTAGACTTGCCAAGTAAAAATATTCCACAACATTAGAACGATTGTGGTTTTTGGTGAACGAGATTTGCCTCCTATACTACACCATTCTCTAATTATTAAAGAGGCAAATTTGATGCTCATCAAATGGCGTCGTTGTTAGGGACACGACTCACCTTTATCTATTTATTTAATTTTGATTTAATATTGGTGCCGAATATTTTCAAGATTCACAGGTCTTCCTTTCATGCATCATTTCTGCTAATTATTTTCCTCTCTATTTTTCTAACATTTCTCTTTTGTGGCAGTGCCCATGAAGATCGAGGATGCTTGATCTTCATAGAGGTGTGGAGTAGGGAGCTCCCGCTGAAGAGGCCGCAAAAGATTTGGTTGAGAAATTTTAGAAATTTTTATCAGTCTGCTTGCATTGCATCTTGTAAAAAAATTTATTGCATGTGCATTTTTAACAGTCCTCATTAGAGGGCTTGTATTTTGTAAAAAAGAAAAAAGAAAAAAAGTGGATCACTAGATAATCTACCCCTGCCCCTACACACACACTTGCACATATACACTCAACCACCCCCATCTCCCTCCTCTCTGTATTTTTCACAATCACTCTCTCTCTCTCTCACACACACACACACTCTCTCTTTATCTCTCTCTCCCCTCTCGCACCTTAAACTATACACATTGCACAAAACCCCTCTCATCTTCTAATGTAAAATCATACCCTCTTCCTCCCTTGTATCTTAGTGTAAATGCTTCTCCAAATACAGACCCCCAACTCAGGTACTTTACTTATGCTATTTGTAGCCTAAGTATAGGGGGGACTCGCCTATTCATACATCCCTCACATTGTCTTCTTATACTTAGATCAATCTTTGACCTAAGTTTAGGGGGGACTCTCCTCCTCAGTTCCGCTATATCATCCTATATTTAACCAAGCCATGGCTTCATATCACTTGTGTTATGACGACATAACAAAAATTAAGTATAGGGGGTATACCGTATATTACTATATATTTACTTTAGCCATAGCTCGTATTTTTAAAAACTTTTTGAAAATTCTTTTTCCGGCTAGATTTTAGTATTCCTGTGAAAAGAGTTTTGTAGAAACATTGTAAAATTGTTTTCTTAAAAATTGAGAGATTAATTTATGTAAATAACCCATTTTTAGAAAAACTCCATAAAAATTTGAAAAATTAAAAACTTTTTTGAATTAGACTTTGACTACTAGGCTTAGTAGATACTTTCAGTGAGGGAACTTTGGTCTCTCTTAGTAGAGTGTGTGGTTTAGAGGATAATGTATATGGATCCGTCCTCAAGTAACACGGGTCCGTCTAACAACCCATACTTACACCCATACTGGCTGAGAATAGATACTTTTATTCATTTGAGTCTGGCCAGTCATTATCTCTACAAAGAATTAAAAAAAATAAAAATAAAAATCCATAAAATCTGCAAAAACAAAAATCATACAAAAATCACTAACTAAGTGAGTTGGTGTATTCCTGACACACTCACATTCACTCAAGGCTTGAGGATTTTGAGCATACTGGATTTCTGTTATCTAAAGAGTCTGAGTTAACATGCCTTAGTTATTAGGGTTTTTAAACTTAATTATCCACACTTCCCTAGGTTGAAAGATTTGTGCGCTATACTGTACTCTTCATCTCTACCTTCAAAAGAATATGATTAGCATAATCACTTTCACAACTTCTTGACTGATGAGATGAATTGAGATATCACTTGAGGAACTAGGACTAGAGATTTGAGTTTAGACCTGATCTAATGATATTCGAGGATGGGATAAAATCAATGAGGGCTTCAGAAAACTTGAGTGTCAGCAAAACCCTAGCCAGTATGTGAACAAGTTCATATGCTATCTCTTTGATATCTACCTATGTGCCAGGGTGTGATGAAACTTAATGATAATTATTGAGTGTGCTCCAACTTTTGGTTAGAGCTAGCCAACAAAAGAAAAGAAAAAGAAATATCAAATAAAAGCTCTATCATCCAAAGTCAAATTACAAAAAGTGCTTCCACCAATGGCGAACGCTCCCAACATTTTCAAAGTGTCCACTTGGACCAAGCGCTAATTAGGACCAAGGAGTCAGATTGACACCATAAAAGGCTCTGCATTGTAAGAGATACAAGTCTGGGTGTCGAAGGTATCTTAGATACTTAAAAAAAAGACACACCCTGGTGTACTCCCAGAAAAACAAGTGGAGACGACTCCAAATTCTCTTGATGGACACATTGATCAACAAGCTAAAAATCTACTTGTGTTGAGTAAAAAGGCACTCGAGAGGCCCCTTGTTCCAATGTTAGGGAGAGAAAATTAGACACAATCCTATTCCCTCCAACATTTGGCTGTCCATCTACATTTCAAGTCTAACGAACTAATGAGATGGTTGACTGAAGCAAGAATAGATTTATTCTTTAGTGTTGAGGATGAGGTCTAGAGGAAAGTCTCTTGGACTCGAACTTCGAGTGATGCTTCGACTCGACTCTCATGAAATACAGTATACTTAATTTCATATCCTTATATTATAAGTACAAAAAGGAGTCTGATAATTAGAGAAGTTGGATTCCTTCTGACTAAAGTATGGATAATCCCAGAATTTTAGGATTGCTTAAATTGAGGGTCTTCGAAAGATTTAGCCTTGAAATCTTCACTTGCACTGTCATGAATTAATCTGACTCTTTCATTCTTTAGATGCTCGAGGACAATCATGGTTTAAGTATAGGGGTATGATGAATCTCGTATTCATCATGCTAAAAGTCAATGATTAAATCCTTGGCTTAATCAATATAATAAAATTCACTAATAATTCATTCATTTTATATTGTATTATATTGTGTATAATTAACCCATAATTAATTGTATATAATAAATATTATTTATTTTGCAATTATTTTCTCATCAAAAATCCATAAAAAAATAGGTGAATTAATTTTCTATATTTTCCTAACCCTTAAAAAGACTAAAAATACAAAAACAACTCAAAACCTAAAAATCGATGTTTTTTACCCCTTAAAAATACCCCAAAAAATGTTTTTTTGTATAAATGACCTCTTTTGGCTTTTCATCCAACATGAAACTTGTGGATCTCATCGAGACGAACAACTTTCATGTTTTGATTTTTTTTCTAATTTTGCCTCTAACTAATTCTTTTTTTATTTTTCTTTGATTTTGTATTTTTGAATTTTCTGGTGCAGTCATGTAGCGCTCTCTGGAGCTGCCACACGGTCGCAACTTTATCTGCCACCCGGCCCCTCCTGGGTCGTCTGATCTTCTTCACCCTGCCTCCATCTCGACTGTCCATCTCCGCTCCCTCCCCAGCTGTCTGATCTAATCTCAGATCAGATCTGAGCCACTCCCCGTGCCTCTCCCTCAATCACTCGATCAACTTCTCATCTGATGCTTCTTCTTTCTCCACGTCATATCTTCTCCCCAGGCCGTTGGATCTCCCCTACCTCTCCATCTGAGCCGCTCTCTAGCGCCCATTCATCCACCATAGGATCAGGTCACATGATCTAATCTCAACCCTCCAACCACACCTCCATCGGAGCCGTTGGATCGCTAGATCCAACGGTGTCCGCTCATCGTCCTCCTCCAACTCTGCCGTTACCGCGTGTAACTCCTCCACCCCTTCCATTTCTAGCCTTCACCTTCGGTCACCTCTCCATTCCCTAACGGTCACCCTCCCCTACTGTTACCACCTTCTTCCTCGTGCACCTCATCACTGCCCCCTTCATCACTCCTCCATCAAACCCTCGGCTATCGAAACCTCCCCCATCACAACTTGTAATGGTCGAGCCACCATCTATAAAACCCCTCCTTCCACCATCATCACCATCATCCACCATTGGAAGGTCTCCTCCCTAGCTTCGGTCGCCCTCCGGTGACAGCGGAAGGCAGCTCGTAGAGGCGATCATGGCCGCGAGACTCTGGTGAGATCCGTGGCCTCCGGCCACGTTGCGGTTGCTCTCGAGCACTGCTGAGCACTGAGGTACGATCAGCCTCGTCGTGCAATGACCCCAGAGGTGCGATGAGGACCTCAACCCAGATCGATTCCTCCATCAATCGCCTGGCTCCAGCCAGGTACCTGTTACCTAATTTTTCTTTTCTTTTTCTTTTAATTTTTCCGACCTCCTCACTCGTCGCCTCCGTCATCTGACCACCTTACAGGCTTCGCTACACCGGTTGCATCTTCACACTACCCTCCGCCATCACCACTCCCTTCTCCACAACCTTGACCACCCTCCGCCACCTCCTCCTCGGCTCCGCTGGAGGAGGAGCCTAGGGCTGCCGCTCTCATCGCCTCCCTGGCCCCCTCTCGCCTCGCTTCACTCCACTCCACTACGCATTCACTTTGCGCATGACTTGGCTAAGCTAACACTGCAGGTACCACCATTGATCAGAATTCGCAAGTATGATCCAGTCATCTTCTCCACCTCTGATGTGCCTGCACCATTCCGCATCCTCGGCCATTACCTCGCCTTCGCAGCACCTCAATCCCCTTCACTGGCTCATCGTGAAGGTGTCCGCACCTTCTGTTGGAGGACGGTGGAGGAAGAACGTGCTCACCGGACACATCCTTGTCTGGAAGCTAGTGGCGGGAGAAGAAGAAACATGTGATGTCCGATCATCTAGATCGGATGGACCAGATGAGGGCACATGGCGATCCAAGCCTCCTACTGAACCTATAGGATCATGTCCACCAAACCTCGCGCCGAGCCTTCATGTGATGCCACGTGGCCCAAACCAGAAACGCCTCCTGAGCCTAACCCCTCACATGCAATGCACGTGAGAGCCTGGGCAAATTACACAAAGACCCTAGATAATTTTGGTATTTGCACTTTGGTCCCCAGGCGCATGCCATACGAGCGCACCTGGGTATTTTTCAGGGATGCCCTCGCAACTTTTGGAAACTGTAGTAATGCCCCCATGCATATGGAAAAATTACATTGAGGCCTAGGCGATTTTTACTAATTGTAAATAGGTCCCTCCAGGAACCTATTTGTAATATTTATCTTTTTTATTTCTTGCATTTTTATTACATTTATGTCCCTGCATTGTTTTCTTCATAACTTGAGCATCGTATGTCCAAATTGCATGATTTTAGTGTTGTTTTGATCCTTGTTATTTCATCTATCTCATGACATGTTTAATTTTTCATCAATACCATTTTAAATGAAATGATTTTTTTAATGATAGATGATGACTCTTTCTCAAAAGCCTTGTCATCAAATAGATGTTTTCTCATGTTGTTATGCTCAAAATGACCTTGATTTCAATCTACTTTTTATTGCTCAATTTATTGATCTTTCTAGGCTATATTTGCAATAGTCAATTGCATACAATTAACATTACATTATTTTCATGCACACTCTTACATTTGCATTGAAAACTAACTAAAAAAATGCATGCGCTATATATCTACATTGTTATGTATTTTGCCTTGTGCATCTGCATGAAGACATGAAATTGAGAAATAATTCACACATGCTCTAAATTGATCGAAATTCGATAAATAGATAGAGTAGCTCATGTCCCTGTGTTTGACCTCGGTAGACTTGCTAAGTAAAAATATTCCACAACATTCGAACGATTGTGGTTTTTGCTGAACCATATTTGCCTCCTATACTACAACATTCTCTGATTATTAAAGAGGCAAATTTGACGCTCGTCAAGCAGCAGAGAGCAAGGAGGAAGATGCGTGGAGGAATCGGGCAGAGGCGACGGTGCAACTGAGGAAGTTGGACCCTCTTGTGCTGGGCACGTGAGGAGAAGGATGAGGAGAGTCATGTGCAATGCATGTGAGATAGGGGTAGATGATGTCACATGTGACATACGCGATGAGAGAAAAAAGAAGGAGCAGAACCAAGACAAGTGGCCAGTGTTGTGATGCCACGTGGCATGCGTTGACCAAAGATGACGAACAATGCTTAAAATAAAGAAATAAATAAAGTAAAAATAGTAGATGGACTCGGATCAAAAGTGTTCAACACAAAAAATGTAGATCTCAATGCAGGCTAGAATGCTCATGAAGGACTTATGTGCGAATGAGATGTGAGTGTAAGGATGAATATTTTTGTGATATTTTATGTACATAAAATACCATTATTTAGTTTTATAATTTTTATTTAATTTTCAGATGATAGATAAATGCATGCAAAAATCAAACATGCTATGGAATAATGCAATGGACTCATATGATTTTTTTTGAGATTTTATGGATTTTAAATAGGTTAGAAAATTAGAGAAGTTAATTATGTACAAGTGGATTAGGTTAGAATGCTCAGGTTAGAACTGGTTTTTTTAATTGCTTTTCTGATTTTTTTGGATTTTGATTTTTATGTGATTTATTAAAATAGTGAATAAATTAGAGAAGTGAAAAAGAAAGTAATTAAAATGAGTGAAATATGCACATGAAATGAGAGGTAAAAATCAGCGAAAATGCACAATGCGCAAAAGAGGCCCAAAATCCAACTTTCATAAATAAGATCTATTTTTCTATGAAATTGGTCTTGTTTAGAAGGTATTCAAATGTATATTACTTTAAAAATGAGTAGAGTGAAATCTGCCACTATATGAGAGAGATATGCACGTTTTAGTCTGTATGGTCTGAAAGTAGAGTTTGGGTTTTATTGGTTAATTTTACAAGTTAGTATTTTTTAGCTTTTTTCATGGATTAAGGTTAGTGATGTACACACTAGAGTTAGTTTCAGGTCCATTGGAGTTAGAAAGAATTAACTAAAAATTCTCGAAGTTAAGTGAAAATATGCAGATGAATATGAATGCAGACATGGATGCTAGTATATGCAAATTAATTATGAGTGCATGCAAGTTAATTTTATGAAGTTAAAATGCAAATGAACCTAAATTCTCAGAATGAAGCTCTATTTTGAGCTAATTAGAGTGATGAATCATAGATTTGTGATCCCCCTATACTTAAACCTTGCTCGTCCCCGAGCAACTAAGAATGAAATGCAAAAGTGAAATGATCTTCTATTCCATACCAAGATCATGAGCAAAAGGTGAAAACAAAGCAAGATCCAACCTTTGGATTAATAGTTTGGCAGAACTCCTGTGAGAATTAGGCTTTTAAAATCAACACCCTCCAAGTTCTACATGTCATTATAACAATTTCAGCTCAGAAGTCATCTTAGATCAATCCTCCTCCCAAAGCATACCCAATGAACATTGAATAACCGTCTCATGTGTATGAAGGGTGTTAGCTCTTCCCATAATTTGTCCTCAGGGAGTAAAGTATTTCCTTCTGTGTTCAGTCGTGTTATGTTCACAATCGAAAGGGGGAGAAATTTTTAGATGAAGGGGGAAAAGAACTGGAGGGTGACCAGTGTAGTCACAACTCCTTGTGAAGCCGGCTAGTTTAGCCAGTCTCCACCAGGATCTGCAAGTTGTATGAAGCTTGGACCTTTTTGGTTAAATATTTATTTGGTAGTTGGCTTCTTTTTTGTGTGGATTTTTATGGTTGCTCTGCACGGATCTTTTTGTGCCCCTACAGACATATAATCGTTCTTTCCACACATGTTTTGCGGTCTTAAAAAAATTGTGACAGCCGTCCATCCCTCATTCGAAGATTTATATCAACACATACTCCGGTCTTTAGATGCCTACTCTACCAGTAAAGAGGCTCGCACAGTCTTCCAACACCCAGTCTGAGTTGAATTAAGTGCATAATGCATGAATACAGATTAATTTCGTATTCAGAAGTCATACCCTGAATGAAGCGACCAGCTTAGACACTAAGAGTCAAAGTCTGCACATTGTCATACAAAACTCGAAGAATTAAGTCAAAGACCCGAAGCTTCTAAAATCCTATTTCTCAGTTAAGTTCCTTTGAAAATTAGGTGGATTAAGGTTAAGTCAAGAGCTTTTTCAGATTCCGCTCTTAACTCGGTTTAGAACCCAAGAGCTTTTCACCAATGTAGATGCATGTAATGCTGGATGAAGTGCAGATGCGTGAAATGCAAACACATTTTTTCATTTTTCATTTTTTTAGATTTTAGGTTTTTTTCTACAAAAATGTTATCCACCCTGTAAATAAAATATAGACTTAAACAAAAGTGTGAGCTATGGTTAAAATATATACACACAACCACTATACATAGCCAGTGTTATGTCCTCAAAACACAAAAAGCATAAAGAAGCCATAGCTCCTGTCAAGCGTAAGCAAGTGAAAAAATAAAATAAAATAAAATAGTAAGTACAGACTAGTGAGGAATAGAATGATGAGTAAATATAGATGGCATCGATCCCCCATACTTAGGCCTTG
This sequence comes from Ottelia alismoides, assembly GCA_037367405.1. Taxonomy (NCBI): domain Eukaryota; kingdom Viridiplantae; phylum Streptophyta; class Magnoliopsida; order Alismatales; family Hydrocharitaceae; genus Ottelia; species Ottelia alismoides. Next base: position 60,007 of record JAZKJV010010478.1, read on the forward strand.
GCCTAGGTATAGGAAGAAGATGTACAAGGGAACCGATAGGGGTGGGAGGGAGGATTGCCGATGATCAAGGAGGTTTATGGCCGATCTTTTTGGAAGTATGTCATGGAAGAGAATAATGATAGAAAGAAGATGAAGTAGAAGTTTCCCAACCATCATCGGAGTTGTCCTCAGAAGAATAATACTGAGCTCCGATAAGGCTCCACGACATTCGAATTGGGCTCACTCATATAGATCTCCTCATCCGGATCTGACGATAGATTCTCAGAAAATTCCTTCCTGGGTATGTTGAAGGTAACTCTCTTAGTCGATTTTCTAGAACCTGAAGCATTAAGAGAAAGATGAGAATGATACGACTTGAGGTGTTCGGGGGAACACCTCGAGGAATCAGTGCTCCGCTTCTTCTTACCAAATAACCGACTAGAGGATGGAGCAACCGGTTTATCAGGATGGGTAAATATGGTCCTAGTTATCTCTTTTGGTGGTGATCCAGGAGGTGAGTTGCTGACAATGGGGTCCTCATCAGATGAATAATCATCGTAATATCCTTCCTTGGTCTACAGACGTCTCGCGTATCGTGTGTATGTGTTGCTCCAAGTCGGCTTCGCTTGTATCGAATCAGAATAATGATCAAGGCAATCTAAAATAACTGTGTCCACATGCGGTGAATCAGATGTTTCTGGTTTGGCAGAAGATGTCACCTTTTGATGTTCCGAAGTTTTGGTGACATACATGATTTCCTGAGTTGGATCTTTGAGTGGTTCAAGTATTTCATTAATTACAACTACCTCAAAATTTGGACCACCCAAATAATTTTGATAATCCTCATAAATATGGTCCGACACCATGTAAGCTCCTGTCTCTGGGTTCGTGATAGGAGAAGTGTCAGGGTGGTTCTTATTAAAGGTGTGGTGAGACTCAAAGTTCGATTTAACAGTCAGTTTCTCGGATGTCTTTCCTAGGGTTTGCGTATCTAATTCATAAGGAGAGGTCTAATCATGTAAAGTGGTAGTCTCCTGATCATGACTGTCAGCTTCATCTTCGATTATCTCAGGGTCAGGTGTGTCCTCGAGAGCTTGATCATTAACATTTTGGTTCAAGAATTTAATGTCTTGAATCTCACAATCGATAATTGCCTTAATAGAGGCTAAGAACGGCTTTCCCAAATAAGTGGAGACTCAGATAACTCTCCCTAGTGCTCAATGTCCAGGACAATGAAGTCCACTCTATGTTTGACACCTTGGAAGCTCATGATGACTGAAACAATTCCTCTCAGTCTTTTTGTAGATCGATCAGAAAATTGAACGATCACTCTGATCTTTTTGAACGGTCTGAATTCGAGTCGGTCAAACACGGACTTCGGGAGGATGTTTAAGGTCAAGTCATCGTCGATATGAACATGGGTAAATTCTGAGTTCTCAATTTCACATGAAACCCTAGACAACTGTTTGACTCTATGGCTTTTGCTTTTCTTTGTCATCACCATTGAACTGGCCATGGTAATTAAATGGAATTTGGTTCTAGATCTTTCTACATGTCTTCTTGGGTGATAATAGACTCTTTACAATTCTATGTAGATCGGGTACATATACTATGGCCTTGATTAATGGAAGCTATAAGATTATACTTTTACAAAATGCTTCCATATCAATGTTGCCAAACTTTTTTGAATTTTCTATTTTTCTATTTTTTGGTATTTTGAATGGAGTCAGTAGAAGGGTCAGTGGATTGGTCAGATGCTTGTGGTGCCTATGGTGTATGTATTTAAAAGTTTTGCACATGAAATGTCTCGGTTCGCTTTGTGTGGTCCTCACTTCTCCGATTCTTACTATGTCCTTTACTATTTGGATGGTATTATCAAGTTGCTCTGTCAAAGCATCGACTCATTGATTAATTTGAGCTATGTCATCCACCATCCTCTCATGACTCGGAGATGATTGATTGCACTCGACATGTCGTGACTCCGGCACGTATTACTGATACAAGTAATAATCATTCTCAGTGATGGTGGTTTGGTCTTGAGTCCTATTTCCTTGACTCTAGCTCTCATGAGTTTGGTCAAAGGCAAATAAATTGTATGTGGGGAGAGAGTTATTTCGAGTTCTATCAAATTTGGTTACGCACATGTCCATCCTCGAGTTCGCTCGCTCCATTATGTCTGCATAATAATTATTTGGTTCTGCGAGCGATTCATGTCGTGAATATTCAATCGAAGAAGGAGTGGGGTGGAATGAGGGTGGAATGTACGATGGTTGGGGGAGAAGCGATTTAAAGGGAGGATTCTTCTGATATAAGAATGAAGACGAAGATGGTCAGGATTCGGTCGTGTAAGTTCGACCCACATAGTCTGGATAAGGATACCAATATTCTAAAATCATTGAAAATGAATGGTTAAGAATGATTCACGAACCTCGATATTTGTATGCAAGTGCAAAGGAGCTTTACAATTCAATACACAATGTAAACTCCAAATTCACTAACTCATATAGTGAAGGCTGTGAAAGTTTGGCCGTTTATCTGTTCGGTTTTAAATTGGTGATAATTCTAATTTTGCGTTCTTAAACGAGTTGTTAGTTACCAGAAATTCTCCTAAAGACTGGCCTGAATTTGTACTGCTGGTTGCATCCATTTTTAGCCAGTATGGGTGTAAGTATGGACCATAAAATGACTACCGGTGTTACTTGAGGATGGTGTCAATCGGTTGTCCTTTAACCACTCACTCAGCTAAGGTAGACTATAGTTCCCTCACTGAGAAGTAGCTAGTCATTTTTAGAATCAGTAGTCCAACTGAAGATTTCGGAACTTGGCTCTATCCTAAGTGTGCGGTCCTCACTCACTCAGAATAATAAATAAATCCAAGGATGGAGCTATTCTCCTGCAAAAATTCTCAATTTTATGGATTAATTTAAGTCAGCCTTTTTTAGCGGTCCCAAATTTATTTAGGTGATCACTAAAGTTTTAGGTGAGCAGAAAATACACATCTACACTCCAGTCCTGATTTTCTTTAGATCTTAAATGACAAAATAGGATGAGGAAATCGAGAAAAGCCGATGTACGTGAAAACACGATGATGAATGCTCAGTTAGAAGACTTACAATGAATCCTCGCAATCTCCATGTGGGATGCATTACAAGAATTTTAAATCGCTACAACCAAGGAATGCCTACAACTTTGCAGTCTTGATATCCAAATTTCTCAAATACCTTCTCAACATAGTGAGATTGAGAAATTACAATCCCATCAACCGACCTTATCAGTTTAAGACCCAAGATCACCTCAGCAACACCCATGTCCTTTATTTAAAACTTGCTACTCAAGAATGCCTTAGTCTCATTAATAATCCTTGCATATGATCCGAACAAAAGTATGTCATCAACATACAGGCACAAGACAATACACTCATCACCTTTTACGTTGGAATATATACACTTATCAGTTTCACGAACCTTAAAGCCACATGATAAAATTATTTTGTCAAAATTTTCATGCCATTGCTTTGGTGCTTGTTTCAATCCATAAAGGGATTTAACAAGCTTGCAAACCTTTCCCTCATTCCCAGGAGTCACGAGTCCATCAGGTTGATCCATATAGATCTCCTCTTCAAGATCACCATGTAAGAAGGCGATCTTAACATCCATTTGGTGGATAGAGAGATCATATACATATGCCAATGCTATGAGCATCCGGATTGTGGTCATCCTAGTTACAAGGGAATAGGTATCAAAATAATCGATACCTTCCTTTTTCCTAAATCCCTTTGCAACTAATATGGCTTTATACTTTTCAATTGATCCGCCAGGCCTATGTTTTCTCTTAAACACCCACTTGCATCCAATGATAGAGTACCCTTTGGGTAAATCAACCAACTCCCAAGTTACATTAGCCATAATGGAATCCATATCAAATTTGACGGCTTCCTTCCATTGTTTTGCTTCAGATGAAGCCATGGCTTCCATGTAACTTAGTGGATCACCCTCGATCTAGTAGATAACAAAGTCGCTACCCAGATCGTTGTCTATCAGAGGTCTTTTACTCCTCCTTGGCTCAATTTCTTCTGAAAGATCATTGGGTTCAGGTTGAGTCTCAACCCCCATGTTCGTTATCCTTTCCACTTGACCTAGAATAGATCCTGATGTGGAGGCACTCTCAATGGTCAGATTCTGAGAGATCCCAGTCTTCATAGGGAAGACATCCTCAAAAATGGTAGCATCACAGAGTTCTATAATAGTGTTGACATCTATGCCTGGTATCTCGGACCGAATTACCAAGAACGTATATGCATAGCTATTTTCCAAGTAACCTAAGAAGACCACATCAACAGTTTTAGGACCTAGCTTCTTTCTCTTGTGTTCTGGGACTAAAACCTTAGCGAGATAGCCCTACACTTTGAGATATCTTAAGCTCAGTTTCATATTTCTCTAAAATTCAAAAGGATACTTTTCCATATGCCTTGGAGGAACCCCATTCAGAATATGGAAAACCGTATTCAAGGCTTCTCCCTACATTAAGTTGGAAGTCCAGAACTCTGTAGGAGAGCATTGATCATGCCAATTAAGGTTTTATTTTTCCATTCTGCTATCCCATTTGATTGTGGTGAGTATGGAGAAATAACTTCGTGAACTATGCTAAATGTTTTGCATTGTTCATCAAACAAGTTAGAGGTATATTCACCTCTTCTATCTGACCTAAGGCGTTTAAGCACTTTTCTTGTTTGTGTCTCAACCTCATTCTTAAATATAAGAAATTTTTCTAATGTTTCATCCTTTATTTTTATAAGATACACATAGCAGTATCTACTGCCATCATCTATAAAAGTGATAAAGTATTTCTTATTATGTCGGGTCAACACACCATTAAACTCACAGATAGTCGTGTGTACTAGATCCAAGATCTCACTATCTCTAGAGACAGACTGAAAAGACATCCTAGGTGTCTTAGCTTGCACACAAATTTCACATTTTTGAGTTTTTACCAACAATGTATTTTGAGATCAAATCTAAATTCATCATTCTATTAATTAAACTTAAATGTACATGTCCCAATCTACCCTTCTACAGATCACAAGAATCTAGATTATTCACAACATGAGACACAAAATTAGAACATTCAGAACTTAAAACATTTATTGAATCAATGTTTACTGAATCATATCTAATTCTAAACAACAAGTCAAAGTCTGATAAGTAACCTTTTCCATAAAAATTATCATGTCTTATAATAACAACTTTATTACATTTAAAGTTTAATTCAAAACTATTTTTAACTAAGATAGAGCCGGATAAGACATTCTTCTTGATGTCAGGAACATGCAGCACACTGTGCAACATCCAGACTCGTTCAGAAGAGAATCTCAAGTTGACTTGTCCCAAGCCTAGCACCCTAGCTGCAGAATCGTTCTTATCTTCACAGTCCCACCACTGCAGGTCTGATAAGAAGAAAATAAAGTTTTGTCAGAACATATATTTACATTGGCTCCCGTATCCACGAACCACTCATTTAGATCATGAATATGGTACAGTTCAGGTTTTACAGAGAAATACCCCTTTCTAGCTCCAAGTCCCATAGTGATCATATTCACTTGTGGACTCCCATCTGCAGCCTTAGGTTGAGTCTTTAAGGACGAACAATCCTTCTTACAATTGTCAACCCGATTACAGTGCCAACAGGGTTTATTCTTTGTCTTTTTCTGGATCTTACCCTTTTGTTTAATTTTATTGTTGTTATTACCATTTCCCTTCTTATCCTTGTCCTTTGAGGTCATGAAAGTGACCTTAGCCTGAATATCGACAGGAACCACAAGCTTTTGTTTCTTGTGTTCCTCCTCTATGGTAATTGCCACGATCAAGTTATCCATAGAAATTTTTCTCTTCTCGTGTTTCAAGGTCATAATGAAGTCTTCCCAAGATTTGAGGAATTTTTCTATTATACACATGAACTGAAACTTTTTTGGAAGTTTCATTTCGATATCTACTAAACCACGGAGTAGGAATAAAAACTCACATGTCTGTTCAGAAACCGACTTTCCTTCAGCCATGTAAAACTTTAAGAACTTAACCACGGAGTACTTCTCAATATCGAGGTCTTCGGTATTATACTTCCGATCTAAATCTTCTCATAACCCATTCGCAGTCTGCGTGGACGAACAGTATACGTCAAACAACGTGTTGGATAGAGACAACAGGATGCAACCATGACATATATGGCCGCGTTCCTTCCACGCAGATTGCGCCTTCTACCAATCGGGTTTGTGTTTTCCTTTTCTGTCGTAGGACAATCGGTTTCAAGCATAGAGATCAGTTCTATGGTGGTTAACCAGATCTTCATACGTTGTTGCCAATGCTTGAAGTTCTGACCACCAAATTTCTCAGGCATACCCGTCACATCCACCCTCGATTTGAATATTATTTCCGACATAGTTTAAAAATGGTTTCGAATATCCTCTTTAAGATTGTTGAAAGCAGGATCATCAACGCATATTTTAAACAATAATTACACGGATCCAAAGAAATTAAAAAAGAAGCATAACAGGTTAACGTCATGGTAATCATGCATTTTCATTTGGTTATCCGATTACAGAATGCAAATGAAAACCGATTAATAAAACGGAAACATGAATTAAGGCGATATCTAGGAAAGGTAAAGCGATAAATGAATTACAGCAAACAAAAAGATAAACAAATTGGATTAGAAGTCACTGAAGCGTCCATGTAATGGACTGTCCTTAGAGAGGATATCACACCCACAATACTGGTGCGTAGGGTACTGGCGATCTGCTCCCAGGTACGACGGCACACGATCTTCGTCTGCGCACACCGATGAGATCGACCTCGAATGTACCTCAGAGAACTGCAGCCGAGAGAGAGAGAGAGAGAGAGAGAGAGAGAGAGAGAGAAGTAAGTTCGTCCGCGAGAGGAAGAACAAGAATAGAGCCATGGCGACATGAGGGTTTTTCTTGCGAGTGAAGAAAAACAACGTCGGGGAGAGGTATAAAAAGAAGTTCGCGTGCCCTAGCGTGTGGTACCATTCGATTTCCGAAACGCCCCTCAATGAACGTGTCTTTTCGGATTCCAAATCTGTGACTAAAAACGAGCCGTTGCGTCGAGTTGAATTCACATTTGCAGTCGAATCCAAATTAGTCCATCTGATTAATTTAATAGACCAACCAAATGAAACCTACAACAAAAGTATCAAGATCTGAATTGACTCTCCCGAGCCCGAGCTTGAGTCGGTGTCGGAGACGGAACGCCCTCCATTCCTCCTCTCTACTATTGATATAAGAGCTTGGGGTGTGAACTCATATATAATCCCACCAAAAGTTAGAAACGCTAGATGTGGTACTAAACTTACACCCATAGCTTTTCCATGTTTCACTCTCAACTTTCCGTCCAAGCTATTTGATTTTCCAATTGAAACCAAATTGACTCTTATTGTAATTGCATATGTTTTCCAATTAAAGCCTAATTAATTACTTTAAATACAACAAATCCATCGCATCCACCTCTGATTTCTCCGCTTCAATGCAAGTTTCTCCCTTCTCTGTTCATCTCCGGCGAGTTTGCACTGGAGTTAGAGCTCCAAATTCCCCACTATCGATGGAGCTCCCCACTCACCCTTTCTTGTTTGCATTTGGAACGAGGCTCTTTCCTCAGAGTCATCTAATCAGTACTGGTCGAAGCATCTCAGGATCACCTGGGAATGAGGGGTACCGATAATAGTTGAGCTTTTGAAGATTTTCCCACATCATCGTCGATCAATCACCTAGAATATTGCTGGAAGGACAACAATATCAGAAGCCTTGTTTTCCTGATCAGATGTATGTAGCATCTGGAGCTGATTATCAGACACACACCGACACAGAACGGAAGCGCAAAACCTGAAACGAAGTGCCATTGCATCTTCATCGTTTCCGCTGGACCACCAAGTAGCACTTCATTCCTTTTGCAAGAGCATCACCTGAAGCCTTTGCCATTGATTACACGAAGCCTGATCTAATTTGAAGTCGAAGCACCACAATATCGATCGCACCTGGAGAAGCATTATAGATCCAAGTCGTTTCAGCCACAAGGAACATAGCTGGAGATCCGATCAACAACTCCTGAAGTTCTTCGAATCGGGGAAAAACGAAGCTCGGCTCCAGATCGAAGCTTGACTATTCGATCCGATCCGCGAAAGTGCTTCATAACCACATGTCGCTCCACCGATTCAGCCGGTCTCACGTGCCCTACACGTGGTATGAGATATTTTGGGGTTTGCAACATAGTCCTCGAACATTTACGTAATTGTGTACAAGTTCTTATTTGTTGGCATTCACATGGAGAACCCTATGAGTTTTGATGCTTTTGCATACAAATCCCCGAACCTATCTCAATCCTTGAACAGGTCCAGAAACAAGAATGTATCCAGGTGTCTGTGAACACACGTGAGCTGCACATGCTTCCTTGAATATTTTGCGCATGAAACCTCCTCATTTATTTCATTTACACACAGGCCTTTTAGTTTACTTTTACTTACATAATATCCCCTATATAGTATTAAATAGAAATACAAATAAAATCCATATAAAAATAAAATACAAAATATAAAAATCAACCATAAATACTTATATATATTTAGTACTATACTATATACTGTATAATGCGTATTTTGAACAATAATAATAACATTTTATATTTTTACTAATTCAAAATCAAAATACAAAAATACATACATACTTAGAAATTAAATAAAAAAATAAATACAACTCCAAAAATTACATAAAAATATATTACATATGTTTTAGCACATTCTAAACAATAAACCAAAAAGAAACTAAAAATCAAATATCAAAACTCCTAAAATTTTAATATATACAAAATATTATAAACTTAATAACTAATTCATAAAAAATCTTAAAAATACATACAATACATTATTTTAAAGGTATTTTCATATTCTATACAGTAAAAATAAAATCCAAAACAATTACTATAAGTATGTTAAAATCTAACATACCCTACAGTTTTACTTAAAATCATTGTTTTCAATTTTCAAAATCGTTTAAAAAGTAAACAAATTCTGAAAACTACCTAAAAATAGTAAAACAAATCAGAAAACTGAAAAACAATATAGGATAAAAACAAATAAAAATATAAGTCACATACCTATACTTCTTTATCATATAGGTATTAAAACACCATAGAAACTACAAATCCATTTAAAACAAACTAAAAAGTCATCAAAACTTCATAAAATTCATACAAATTCATAAAACACTACACCTTAGTTCACTCTACTGTTCACTACCTTAGCTTATACATTTTCCTCTCTGATTTCGACGATCCCGTACTTTTCACTACACATATTAGTTTAGGAGTATAAATAACATAATCACACATCTTTTTCTGGTTGAAAAATCTTGGTCACCTTAACGTCACTACTCTTCTCCTAGAGAAATGATCGAGATGTATATTTTACACAACCAAGTAGTAATTGCATAATCAAATAATAAGCATATGAACTGTAATCAATAATAACTTAGTTAAAATAAGTCCTAAATCTTAAAATCCTAAACCATAAATCTCTTCATATATATGCAACAAAAAGGTGAGGAAAGGTCAAAATACCCGAAGGATAGGGAGATCTGGCGAGGGGGATGCAAAGGACGCTCGTCGAAGATGGTGAAATTTTTCCAAGGATTGTCTCAGAGGGTTTTTAGGGAGGAAAGATCTCAAGAATGAAGACATTGTATGAACTTGCCATTCTGTTAACAGGCGTTGGCGAGCAAACTTACGTGTTTGCCTAATGCTCCACAGGTGCTCGCCCATGTTTCAACCAGCGTCACACTTCTAAATTCAATTGACTGAGGGTGTTGGGTGAGCGCAAATGTTGCCCACGAGATCACCCACTACTGGGTGAACACGAGTGTTCACCTCGTGCACACCATCGTATGCACGCCATTCACACATTTTCTTGTAGTGTATGGTCATATTCATTCTACGTAGTTTATGCTTTATGTCTATCAGATGAGTGGTTTTCCAAATTCACCATAGGGTTTTCAGTTTTTAAGCATTGAGATTAGCCCTAAGGTGGTCAACCCGATCTTCATGTGTTGTTACCAACGATTGAAGCTCTGACCATCGAATTTTTCAAGCATATCGATCATATATACCCTTGATTTAAAAATTGTGTTAGACATAATACGACTCCCGATTCTCAGTATCTTCTCTAAGATTGTTGTAGCCGGATTCAACATGATATAGACTAAAAAAATTTCCGGATCAATACAAATCAATATAAATGCATTGCATATTAACATAATAACAATCATGTATTTTTGTTTTGTATTACAATTACAATGATAAAATAATAACCTATTCATTATTTCATATAAAATATTGGAGCAAGATTGAAACATTGCAAAGTATGAAACCATATGCATCAAAGAAAATGGTAAATAGATTAGTTTAGATATCATGGGAGCATCCATGCAATTGATTATCCTTAGAGAAGATATTGCCCCCACAAAACTGGTGCGTAGGGTATTGGCGATCTACTCTCATGATATTGGTACACAATCTTCGTAAACATACACACCCACGATGTCGTCCACGAAAGCACCTCAGACAACAACATTGGAAAGAGAAGAACATAAGGACTTCACGGTGGAAGAACATAGAGCACAAAAAAACTTATGCATGAAGAAAACATGGTTTTGATGGCTTCTTGATGACCTCACCAATCCTCTTTAAGATCTGTAATGCTCATTTAATGAGTGTCAGCTTGGATCTCAAAACAATAGATTTAATGCCAATTCCAATTCCCTCAATGTACAAATTTTAAATAATCCAACTGATTAATTCATTCGACGTTAACTACAACCTGTAGCACAAGTATCAAGATTCTAGATGACTCTCCTAAGACCGAGCATGAGATCTGAGTTGACTCTCCCAAGCTCGAGCCCGAGCCAGAGACAGAACAGAGAGGAGTGCACACATGCATGTGTGGTACTCCATTCCTCCTCTCTACTATTGCTACAAGATCTTGAGAGATGATAACTCATATATAAGTTGTAGAAATATATTTATGTTACTTTATGCATTTCCTGTTTCATGTATTGTTTCTTAATTCCCTTTACTTATGAATGTATTATGTAATTTACTCGTAGGATCCTCTCCTATATAAGAGAGCCTAGGGTTCATGGAATAAACAACTCAATACTTTCCCAACATGGTATCAGAGCGACGGTTCTAGACCAGATCTCAGAATCCATATCCCTTTCCCACTTGTGTGCTGCCCAAACCCCTCTCTCTCTCTCTCTCTTGTTGTTGGTCCCCTCTCGTGTCGGCCCCTCCACGCCATCGCCCTTTCCCTTTCGTACACGTGCCTCTGCTCAACGTCATAGCCGCAGCCCGCGGGCTCCTTCCGTGCGCCCCCGCCCTTCCACGTAGACACGTGGGCACCTCCCACAACCCTTGTGTGCCACCCCGCTAAATGCCCCATTGTACACCGCAACCCTTGCCCCACTGTGCGCCGCAACCCTCGCCTAGCATCCTTCCACCAGGCTTGCAGTCCTTCCGATATGAGATTGGTTACATGACTCTATACATGTAATCAAATCTCCCTATGTCCGTGTAGACACGATCGTATCTAGTCTTCAGCCCTAGCCTTCTCAAGTCGTCATGTCAGAGAACAAGGTCGATATTCCCTCCACATGCGCCTTCAGAGGTCCTGCGCCTATAGTCAAGATGGATGGGTCAAACTATGAACTGTGGGTGATGCAGTTCATGAGTATGATAAAGTCTATAGGTAAGAAACATATCTTTATAGAGGAAGAACCGGCCGAGAAGACTGGGGTTAACGCCTCATGGGAGGCAGATGATGCATATGCCAAGGTTTGGCTTTCAGGTACGTTGGCAATAGAGATCGCCAATGAAATACTCCATCAGCCCACAACCAAGGCGATGTAGGATATTCTTGCTGCTACTTATTCACAGGAAAAGAACGAGATGAAGATTCTACAACTCCAATATGACATCTTTACTATAAAACAGAATGGACGGCCTCTCCACTCACTGTATACATACCTACGAGGAATGTTCGAGAAGCTATATAGCTTCATGCCTTTCACATCTACCTCTGAGCAGCATAAGACTTATAGGAATGCCACCATGGTAGGTGTGTTCCTGGCAGCCCTTGATCTTGAGTACGAGGTGGCCCGTTTGTTGACATGGGATCTCAAGGATTGATAATTAATGGATGATATATGAAGTGTCGTCGTTATACCAAAAAAATCCTGGATTAAACAAACAAATTTTTTTTCTTCTCAAGCTGCAAAATTAACTAAAAGCAAATAATGAGGAGCAAGAGAAACATTTTTGCTACTTTTTTACATGTATAGCGGACATGATCGAACTCAGGGATGCTACAATTCTTGAGGGTTATTCAGCTAATCAAAAATCAATTAAAAGAAAAAGCAGGAATCTCAAAGGCAAACCATCCTTGGTTTTTGTGGAAATTTTCTCTTTTTTGTTTAATTTTTTTATTTCTATTTTTTTATTTTCTGATTTTCAAATTTTTAGTGATTTAATTTTGTATTTTTTTTATTTTCAAATAAAGAACGATATGCACAAGATAAGAAAAACGCGCACCAAACTCTTTTTATAATTTTCAATTATATCAAAAATGATTAGAAAAATCCAGAGAAAATATTTTTGTATTTTAAAGTTTTTGAAATGATTTGGGAGTTTATTAGATATTTCAGATGTTTTTGTATTTTTCTAAAACTCAAACAACGGTAAAAATGAGAAATAATGCACATCATGGAGTAATTTGTAACTTAAAAATAATTTAAGTGCCCAAACTATTAGCATTTATTTTTATGAAGAAATACATGCAAATATCTACAAACATGAACTAGAATCATGATTTTTGGATTTTTGTAGAAATTTTTATACTTTATAAGATTTTTAGTATTTTTCATTTTTTTTGAGTTTTAAAAAGAACTAATACACAAAATGTAGATAGAAATTAAAAGATAATAAAATAAAACTATTCTATTTTTTTGGATTTTTTAGAGCAACATTCAAATTTTTATGAATTTTTAATTTCACAAAGAGAAAAAGACACTATTTTTGATTTTTTAATAATAATAAATGATGATAAAATGTAATGAAAAATTTATGCTAGGAAGATAAGCACATCAGGAGCATAGCATAATTTTTGGGAAATTTATTTACCAAAGAAAACATTTATTTCAATAAGAAAAATAAACAAAGTCAAGTTCTGGAAGTTAGGGACTAAAGAACAAATATTCATTGTTTGTTCATCAAAATGTAACAGAAATAAAGTTTCAAGAGAAATATGCAATTTTCCCAATGCAAATGGCATGATGCACGTGATGCTCTAGTACATGGGCTTCTTTGTTAAATATGAAAACTTCCAGGGGCTCAGATGTGTTTCCCCCAAATTAGGCTTCGGGGTCTTCTTTGCAATATGCAGAACTTCCAGGGACAAAGTTGCAAATTTTCCAATATTAAATTCAATAGCACTAGGGTTCTTTGGAGTCTTCGTTTCTTCAAAAGATGGGGCCAAGGTGGGGAGCGCACGCCACCGCCGTTCCTTCCTCTCCACGTGCGATCACGCGCACGACGGATGGTGCTGGTTGGCTGATGGTGGTCGATCGTGCGGCAGGAGGTTCGTGCAACGGTCAGGAAGGCGATGGAGGGCCGCAACTCTTGTCTTCACGTAGGCTTGTTGTGCGCCCAGATGGCGGCGCAACCGGCCGAGGGATGGGGGCGCACATTGACGCATGCGGGCGAAGATTGGCGCTGGAGCGCGGCTTGATGGTGGAGGCGATAAGCTCGATGAGGGTTGGTGGAGGTTGGCGCAACACTCAGGGAAGAAAACAAATATATATATTTTTATTTTTTAAATGTTTATTTATCAATAAATTAGGACACGAGTATGATGACTTGTTTCCATAATCAAGTTAGACTGCGTGAGTGGATGTGGATCTTTGCAATGTGGAAGATGGATTCGAGTCTCTGGCCACCGCGCGTGGTCGGAGTTGAGAGATCATGCGAGGTAGAAAAGAATGCGATAGGATTGATAAAATGGGATGAAAAATCGATATGGTGGCGGATCAAATCGTGATGGATTTTTAAGATCTAGAAAAACAAAATGACAATAAAGAACAAATACGAGAAAATAAAACTACGATTAATCTAGGATAAAAGATAAGAAAATGTATCTTACCTTAGGAGCGGAAAAGACCTTGATCACCTCGACAAAAGGCCGACGCGCTGTCACCGGACGGCTCGGAGGCTAGGCCCCCTTCTGCGACAAGAAGACTCTCGAAGATTGGGCTCCTCTCACCAAAGATTGATCAAGTTGGAATGAGGGATAAGGAGCCATATAAATAGAAAAGATAATGGAGTTTGAAATTTTGAATTTTTAGATGAAGATAAGATATAAGAGAGAAGGAAAATGAAATGAGAGAAATTAGCAACATAAATATTTACAAAAAGTAACTATTTTTTTGTATTTTCGTAACTTTATTTATTTAAAAAAATAAATGTTATTTTTTTTAATTTTTGTGATAGTTACTTAAGAAAATTAACTATATACATATGTTATATACATATATGACATTATATACATGGGTAAATAAGCAAATTAGTTTTTTTGTTTAATTTTTTTATATTTTTTATTTTAAATAATTAGTAAAAATATTTATAAATATTTACAAAATACAATATGTACAAATACTTGGGAAAATTGCACAAACCACCCCAGAAAGCTAACTTTTCACCCGTAACTCCAAAAATTATGAAAGCACAACCATTTTGAAGATAATTTAATTTAGAATACAATGGAAGTTTGGTTCAATTTGAGTTCATATGAAGCCGAAAATTGGTTATGCAATTATCGCTTAGTTGCTTTTTCCAAATGTGGTTGCTTGTATTCTGTACAAGATTTGATTGTGCAATTATTTTTATTATTGAGGACAAATTTTTTTTAAAACTTTTGTTTTGAAAATTATTTTGTTTGAGGTCAATTTATATACAAATAAAATAGTGTAGTATACAAATATACACATCACATAATTTTTTTTTGAATTTTCTGAATAAAGACCCTATCTCCCCCTACTTTATTCCTGGTCGATCAAGTCAAGTATTGACCTTTTCTCGGGGTTCGGGTCAGCCTGTATCTATTACATACATACAGTCTTCTTTTTTTATTTTCTTTTTTGTTTTTCCTTTCTTTCTTTCTTTATTTATTTTATGTTAAAATGGTAAGAAGTGTACAATATTTATACACAGATGCAAGTTAGTAAGAATATGGAGTTAGTGTTATATACATGTGTTTTATAAGGGATTTTAAGCTAAAACAAATGAATAAAGATGACGAATTGCATATTCATCCTCCTCCTATGCTTTACCTTTGCTAGTCTCTTAGCAAACACTTATTTGAAAGAATAAGAGAAGAAAAAAAAGAAAGGGAAAATAAAGAACTTGGGACAATATTGAGTATTAAACTTATCTTCATAAAATTTTAGTACAGAGCTCTTTCAGACCTTTGTATTATTAGTGTGTCGGAACCTTAATGGGAAATAGATTTAAAACCTAACAGCCCCTAAGTTCCATAAGACTTCTATTCATGTCTCCTCAACAATCAGGTCAGAACAAGTCTACATACACCAATTCTTATGACTATGAATCTTTACTTGTACGGTGTAAGTGAAGTATAGCTCCCCATCTCAAAAGTAGCAAAGAAACAACCTCCCTCAACAAGGTAACTCTAGTTCCCCGATCTAGCAACTCTTTCCTTGAGGAGCAGAGATATTCCCTTCTAAGTTCAAATACAACCAGCTCAAGAAGAGGGGATGGAGAAAAGAATGGACGGTAACCGATGTAGCTACCTATCCTTGGATGCATGACCAGTGTAGCCAAGTCATCCGCTGCAAGCTTACAAAAATTTGTCTTTGAAGCTCTTATTGTATTTTTTTATATCCTTGTATATACACTCCGACAGCATTTTACTTTTCAATCAGGCCTGTCCACTTTTGGAGATTCTGTATTTTTCCATACTTTTTTCGAAAGTATATACAAGGTGCAACATGTACATAAGGAGTTTTTCCTCTTGAGCCAGTAGACTATCCCTCTTTTGAAGCGTTTTTGCAACCCCGCAGCATCCTATCTTTAGACCTCAACATCGCTAGACCAAGTTGAGACACACTTCCTTCCCTAGAGGAAGATGAGAGGTTCCACCTATATGTACTACCCTCGTATGCTTCCCCAAGCCAAAAGATTCTTCCTCCTCACTACCTTATCCATGAAGAGCTACGTGTAGAGTGCTTGTCCAAGATAAGCCACGGTCTGAAAGAATCATGCATGTGTTGTTAAATGTTCTACTTAGACTAATCAAGATGACATTTGAACATAGTCTTATGGACTCAAAGAAGTAAGTCACTAGGACCTGAAAAGTCTTAACTCCATTTCTTATAAGGTTCCTCTAATATTAAGTGGATTAAGGCCCAACTAAGCTCCATTCTTCAATTTTATTCCAGTCTTAGTTTAAATGTCAATACTATCCTGAAAAATGAACATGCAAATGGAAGAAAATATGAACAATGCAAAGAAAACGTTTTTTTTTGAAAACATGATGCACATGTGAAAAGAACATTTTTTTTTTAAAAAACAATTTTCTAATTTTGAACTTTTATGGATTTTTGGAGAAAAATGCAGATGTAAAAGAAAGGTTTTTTTAATTATGCAAGTTTTTATAGATTTTTGGTTTTGTAGCTCTTTTTTATTTCAAAAAGGAAAAAGGGTTAGTAAAATATGTACAAGTATATACAAGATTTTTTTTGTTTGTTTTTGTTTGTTTTTTCGCTTTTGTTATTTTTTTACACACGTGTGTTTTACAAAATTATATACATATTCCTAAAAATATTTATCTTAAAAAGTACGAGTTATGTCTAAAGTATATATACAATATATATGATACCCCCATATACTTAGCTCGAACTATATCTTCATAGTGATCAGAGAGTGACAAAGGACGACATAACTCATGCTAAGTATAGAAAAGTGAAAAGACTCCTATGCTTTAACGACTCAAAGAAAAGATAAAAAGAAGAGAAGTTGGTGATCCCCTTATACTTAGGATCAAGTAATCCTAAGTATAATAGACTGTACAAAAGGGGAAAACAGATGCAGAGAATGTACAGACTCAAAAATAGTAATAAAAAAACAATATAATAACATCACCCTCCCTATACTTAAGGTAGAGTATCCCTAAGTATAGGCAACAACAGGAGTGATGAATATGACAATATGAACAACACAAATATTTCACCCCCCCCATACTTAGGATAAAGCACATCCTAAGTATAGCATATATACACACACGGAAAAGGGGTGAATGATAAAACAGAAGAAGAAAGAGTGGAATGAAAGGATATACAAGAGGAGTGGATGTACAAAGGTCAAGAACATCGAAAGCGAACCTTCTTGCGGGACCGCTGAGGAATTGATCTAACAAGGTATAGGTCGATATTGGGGTTATCATTAGACATGAACTGATCAAGATCGACCAAGAATGTATCCTCGGCAGTCTCAGAGTGTGCAGGCACGAATCGGTTAGTGGAAGTAGTGTGGTCATGTCCTGCCTGGGAAGTCTCGCAAACATCAAAGTAAAATGGCTCGAAATCCTTATCAGAAAAAGTAGGATTAATTTCAGCCTGGCGAGCCTCTACTGGATCATCATCTTTATCAAAAGGACCAAATTCCTTTATAAAAGCAATCAAATCAAATTTGGCCTTATCGGTCTCATCTGAATCTGGGTGAATAGGAACAGACTCATCAGTGAGAGTAGTCAAATTATGTCCGTCCTGTCTAGTCTCAGATTCTGCCTTCCTCTCTAGGGTGTCAGTCATGTAAATCCCACAGATGTCATCAATGCACTGCCACGTACCAAAAGGGAAACTCCAAGATTTATGCTTTCCAAGCCCTCCTCCTTGAAGAGGAATTCTTGGGTTTTAGTATCATCCATCATACAACAAGAGTCTCTGTTATTATCATCAAGGTCAAGGTCCTTGGGGTTGGCTAACGCGGGAACACTCTCATGGGATGCAAGTCTCTGGTCAGTAATGGGTGTAGTGATCAACACATCGCTCCCTACATCATAATGGAAATGGATCTCTCCTAAACCATAATCAATAATGGTTCCCGCAGAGGCGAGGAAAGGTCATCCCAGGATGATTGGAGGGTGCTCCACAGGAGTGGAGGTCTCCATGGGCAATACGATAAAATCAGAAGTGAAGTTTATGCCTTGAATAAAAATGACAACGTTTTCTAGAATACCCTTCGGTCTCTTGATAGATCCATCAGCAAATTGAACTATCATCCTGGTTTTCATGAGAGGCCCAAGATGAAGAGGCTATACCATAGAGAAGGGTATTATATTGATTGACGAACCTCCGTTAAGGAGAGTGTTATCACAAGAATAGTCAGATATGGAGCAACTCACAAGAGATGTGGCAGTGTTCCCTTTCTTAAAATACGGACGGTGAGAGATGGCGTAGGTAGTTTCCATGGTCAAGATGTGACGCTCAGATCTTCTCCTTCACTTTCTCTTCTTGTGTTGAGGAGTAGATAAATCTATCATGGCCTGTTGAAGTGGGGCTTTAATCATCTCATGAATGGTGGACACCACTTCGAGTTCAGCTGACATTTTTTGAATTTCTGGACCTCCTCCATACTAGGGAGGATATCTGAATAACAAATACACAGGGATTGCCAAGAGCAGTCTGTACAGTAGCATCCTCAAGGTCAAGGTTGGGACATGGCTGTGTGGGAAAATATCTTGGCATAGGTGCCCTCTCCTCACAAAATGAATCAATAATGTGTCTCTCAGAATCTTATTGGATTTTTAAAATTTTATCATTTTTTTGCATTTTGGGTGATTGTAATCTCTTATGATAATCCTCAAGTGAATCCATATCCTCAAATAGTGGAGCGACGTTCTGGCTCGTATTTATGTTAATAAGATTGGTAATCCTCGAATTCATGTGCTCCATCATCTGATTCAATGTCTTAAGTGTGGACATCATGAAAGGTGACTCCAAAATCGTAGGATCGAGTGAGTGTGATGTGGGTGGTTGAGAATCAAAGTCCTCCGACTCCTGAAATAATGGGTTATGCGGATATGCACAAAAATCAGGAGGAAGGTCCTCCTGAAAAAGGGAAAGTGGATCGGCTGGAGGGTACGAGCTATCTGCGAAGATCGGATTAAAATAACCCCAGTCTGCCATCTCCGAAAAAAAAGACGAGGATTGGTAGAGCATAAAGGTCAAGTCAAAAGGTATGTATAAAAAGGCGTAGATGCACAAAAGGATCTAGTATGCACACAAGCAATCAAACACAATACAAACCCCTAGTTCACCAACTCAACACAATATGAAGACCGTGAAGGTTCAGTCAATTATCTTGTCATTTTTAGAGTTTGGTGATAATACAATCTATCAGAGGGGTTAAAGCAAGCTGTTAGGAACCAAATTCTCTTAGGAGACTGGCATAATCCCAAAGTTAGATCTTTCCCAGCCAGTATGAATTGTGGATCGTTTACCAGCTACCCGATCAATTCAATCTGTTAAGGATGTCATGGGCCACTTTACCGGCTACCGGAGAGATCCTCACTGGAGAATGACTAACCCAGGATAGTAGTATGAAAAGAGTTCGGACGTGGTTCTATCCTAGTGTGCGGGATGCTCTCTCGCTACATACAAACCAAACAATGATGGGGTTACTCTCCCCAAAATAATGATTTTTCCTTGTGTTTATTTTAGGATCGAGTTTTCTTTAGCAGTCCTGTATTTTAGGCAGTTGTTTGACGAATCCGTAATCCGCTTGTTAAGAAGATGTATTTATTCTCTGTTCGTGCTAAAAGTAATAGATGATTTGTCGTTCGTTGTAGACGGCATTCGGAATCGGTCAAGAAAATAACCACACAAAATGTTTGTCAATTTTTAATGAACGTGGTTTTATGTTTATTTTACTTGGGCAAGTCCCAAGGTCGAACACAAGGAGGCAAAGGAACAACCTAGAATTATGTCTATCAAAGTTCGTGCACGGTTTTCGAGGCGGTCTTTTTTTTGTTATTTTTAATGCAATAAAGGATGCAAAATGCAGTTTTGGCCTATTTTAGAGACTAAAATGTAAATTTCAATCAAACGATGTCCGAAAAATATTAAATTTGGCCATGATGTAAATTATGATGAAATGAATGCACTATAATTTTTTTGGAATTTTTAGATGCAACATGAATTTTTTTATGAATTTTTAAATGCAAACAAAATGAATTTCAATATTTAATTATAATAAATATTAAATCTACTTGTTTTCAAGAGATAAAATTATCTAAGATCTATCACTAGGTGATGGACCTCAGAATTGAAAATGTAAGATCCATTACCTATTAAAAATCAAATACTGAAATCTGCAAAATGATTTTTACAGGACAAAATATGCATGCAAATGCAAATCTTTTTGGGCACAATGTCAAACACAATAATCTCTACAATACATGATTTTTCGAGAATTTTTAGAGCAACGGTTAATCAATAGCAAATTTAAGAGCATAAAATAGGCAAAGTTTGCAATTTTCCACAAAATAATTAATTATTAATTAACCACTACTCACAAAAATATCCACAATATGTCAAACAGTAGAGAATTAATGGAAGAATATCATGCTATTTTTTGAATAATAAAATAATGTCGAGAAGAGGTTCAAAACATAAGGATACCATCGAGATACAACTGCAAAATAAATATAAATAAATAAAATAAATATGAAAATACAACAGGGCTAGAATGTAATTACCAAAAAGTTTGAGGGTCTTCTGCAATTTTGCCAGAGGGTCACGTGCAGAGCATGTGACCTCTGGCTGGCGGGGCTGATATGTAAATAAGAGGTCCACCAAGGGCACTGTCGAAAATCCTCCAAGCAGGCACGTGCAGAGCACGTGTCTTCTGGATGGTGGTGCTTTTGGGAATATAGGAACTCCAAGGGCTTAGATGCAAGAAGTCCCCCCTACGTACGTGTGCCTCACGTGTGCGGGGGTCTCGGGATCCTCGCTCGGGGATGCGACAGAGTGGCTGGTGTCTCACGGCAGACTGCGGCGAGGCAACGATGGCCGACAGAGGAGGAAAGGTGGAGCTCCGATGGTGATGGCGATGGAGTCAGAGGCGGTCGACGTTGGAGAAGCGTTGGCGGAGTAGCTCGAAGTTGAACGACAGTCGATGGGGAGGCGTAGTCGACGTCGTTCAGTGGCATGGCGGTTGAATGTAGAAGGCGGAAGTCATAGGCTCAACAGTCGGCGAAGGTCTGGAGCTCGGCAGCAATGGCGTGGTGGAGGGGCACGTCTGCAACGAAGGCCGCAGGGACCTTCAGATCTCGCCGGAGGAGTGCGGGGCTCCGGGCTGTCACCATCAGGGCCCTTTTCTTGTGCGATCGGCGGATGAAGCTGAACGAGGGTGGTGCTTCGTTTAAATAGACGAGGGAGGTGGCCGAACATGGAAGTAAGTTACGAGATGTGCTAGGGATGGGTGGCGGTGCGAGAAGTGCAGTGAAGTCGCGGGAGCGGTTGGCCGTTGTGGATATCACGGGGATGGTTATTGATTCGAGAATAAAGACTTTGTAAAATCAAAAATAAATAGTAAATGACCTCGGATCAAAAAAGATTCTTCACAAAAATTGCTCGTCGCGATGAGATCTACAACTTTCATGAAGACATCAAAACAAAATCGATCAAATGCACAAAGTGAATTTTTGGGGTATCCTATGAACATAAAATGCCTTGAATTTTGGATTTTCTATTTTTTTGTCATTATTTAAACCAGATAAAAATCCGGAAAAATATGGTAAAATCTAAGATAAATAAAGACACCTTAATTTAATTTTTTTGGATTTTAATTAATTAAAAAAATGTACATAAAATATCAGGTTAAAAGCCGCTAAAATACACAATGTACAAAAGAGGCCCAAAACCCAACTTTCACATATGAGCTCTGATTCACTTAAACTTGGTCCTGTTTTGAAGGTAATTGAATGTACATTAGTTCAAAAGTAAGTAGGATCGAAATGGACACTGGATGGGGAAGGTATGTGTTTTAGTCCGGAAATCCTGAAACTAGGGTTTGGGTTTTTTGTCCATTTATTTGGGTTAATTATTTTTTTTTGCATTTTTCGTTTATTCTTGAGAGTGATATGTACCCAGTGGAGGTAGTTTTGAGTTATTCGGAGTTAGCATGAAGGAGTTAAAAATCAGGGAATTTAGGCTATTTATAGGTCAATTTTGGCTGAGATTTTTGGCTTCTTATTTTGTGCAGAAATTAGTGCTAAAATGCGATTCTTATGAAAACATGCATGAATGCTGATTATGCATAATAGATGTAGAAATGCCAATGATTTGAGGGATCTGAGCTTAATAAATGAGATTTAGAGTGATGAATCCGAGATTCATCATCCCCCTATACTTAAACCATGCTCGTCCCTGAGCATCAAAAAGAAATGCCATGAAGTGAAATGAGATTGGGTTCCATACCAAGACCATGGGCTGAAGGTGAAAGTGAAACTAGACTCGACCTTTGGATTATTAGTGTGGCGGAACTTCTATGAGACTTAGAATTTTACAATCAACAACCCTCAAGTTCTACACATCATTGTCACAGTTTCGGCTCAGAAGTCATCTTAGATCAATCCTCTTCCCAAAGTATAGCCTATGAACATTGAACAACCGACTCATGTGTGTGAAAGGTTTTAGCTCTTCCCATCCAGAATGCCGGACTACAATGCTCCTCTCCTCTCCAGTAACTCGTCCTCGGGGAGTCAGGTGTTTCCTTCTAAGGTCGTCGCGCTGTGTTCACAATCGAATTGGGGGAGAAGATAGAAGAAGGGGAAAGGAACTGGAGGGTGGCCAGTGCAGTCACCTCTCCTTGTGAAGATGGCTAGTGTAGCCGAGTCTCCACCAAGATCTGCAGGTTTCTTGAAGCTTGGACCCTTTTGCTCAGATTTTTATTTGGTTGAATGCTTCTTTGTATTTGGAATTTTTGGTGGTTCTGCTTGGATCTTGTTGTGCCCCTATGGATATAGAATATTTTTGTTCCGTACATTTTTTTGGGGTGTTAGAAAAAATTATGCCCAGCCGTCCATCCCTTTTCCGAAGCTTTATTTCAACCCGTACTCCGGTCTTTAGATTTCCACACTACCAGTAAAAAGACTCACACGGTCTTCCAACATCCCGTCTGAGTTGAGCTAAATGCATAATGCGAGAGTACAAATTGATTCCCTATTCCAGAGTTGTACCCAGAACGAAGAGATCAGATTAGACACTAAGAGTCAAACGCTGCACATTGTCATGTGGAACTTAAAGAATTAAGTCAAAGACTTGAAGTTTCTAAAATCCTATTTCTCAGTGAAGTTCCTCTGAAAATTAGGTGGATTAAGATCAAGTCCAGACCACTCTCAGTTTCTGCTCACAACTCGGTTCAGAACACAATGACTTTTCATGCTAATGGATGCGATGCTGGATGAAGTGTAGGTCTGTGAAATGCAGACACGCCTTTTTTTGTGATTTTTGATTTTTTATGCAAATGATTTTTTTATGAAAAAATGAATAAGAAGCCATTTTTTCAAAAATTTTGGGCACAATTAGTGTTAGTAGCAAAAGTCTTTTTTTTCTTTTTCTTTTGTTTTTTTTGTTTTCAAATTAATTACCCATCCTGTAAATACATATAGACTTACACGAAAGTACGTGATATGGATAAAATATATACAAAGTATATATACAGACCCCCTATACTTAGCGAGTGCTGTGTCCTCAGAGCACAAGAAGCGTAAAGAAGACATAGCTCGGGCTAAGCATAAGAGAGTAAGAAAAGAAAAAGAACAAGATGTACAAGTCTGCCCCCTATACTTAGACTGTGAACAGTCTAAGTATATAAGAAGGGCGGAAAAAATGAAGTGGTTGGGAGATGTGGATGAAGAGAGTATATACAGGTGGGTATCGGTTCCCCCTATATTTAGTCTCTGGTCAGCCTATGTATAGAAGAAGGGTGGAAATGGATCGATCGGGAGATAGGAAAAGAATGGTATGTACAGATGGCATCGGTCCCCCCTATACTTAGGCCTTGGCCTGAGTAGAGGAAGAAGCTGTACAAGGAGACCGATGTGGTTGGGAGGGAGGGTGGGTAGCCGATGATTAATGCGGTTTTCGGCTGATCTTTTTGTGAGCCTGCGGTGGGAGATCTTAATGGCGAGATGGAGATGAAGCATATGATTCCCAACTATGATCAGTGTCATCCTCAGAAAAATCATGATGGATAGTGGATGCAATGTTTGAGTCAGATGAAAGATATCCATCATCAGAATTATCCTCAGAGGAGTAGTATTCGAAAGTGGACATACTCCAAATATTCTGGTCTTTTTGTTTCTTCAATTGTTTTCTCAGAATTCGTTCCTTCTTGGGATCAAGTGGCTTGTCCTCGGATGAATACTCGAAAGCACCGATCTCAGTCAGCTCATAAGAAATGATTCTAGTGTATTTGAAGAGGGCATGAACATCAGCTTTGGATGAATAGTAGTTAGGAACGGGAGTTGTCCAATGAGAATTGAATTTTGGATCCTTACAAAGATATGCCTTTAGAGCTGCCGAACAGACTTTACTCATGTAGACTACCTTTTCCGGACATGATGAGGGATCATCAGCTGATTCCTCTTCCGAAAGGTCAAAGGTAACTCTCTTTTTCTTTCTTCGTGAAGGTGTCGGTTCACTTGAGTATCCAGATGAATAGCCATTAGAATTCTTCTCCTTGGTCGGTGTTCGTTCTACGTGTTTGTTCTTAGTTTTCTGAATGTTGGTGCACTCTCAATTTGGGATGATTTGGTCAAGATATTCAGAGAATGTTGCTCCTGGGTGCGACCATGCATATGTCTCAGGATCATAGAAGAGATATTTGTCTATTTTAAGATCTGCGGGAATTGAAATATTGGGGAGAGTTTCTGCATGTTCATTCTCAATTGATTTGACATTAGAGCATTCCCGTGTCAAGTTGATGTGATCCATGTAGTCAGAATAGGTTGACCCAGGGTGTGCCCATGCATAAGTCTCCGGATCATATGATTCATGTACTTGATTCTCCATGGTAAGAGCAACTGGGAATGGAGCAGGGCGGAGATTCTCTAAACTAATAGTCTCATCAACAACTGCTATCTCAGGTGTGGCTGCGGGGTAGGGCTCTTCTACCGTTTCATGGTTACGGTTGTAGGGGACTTCATGAGTTGCCTCAGAAGATCATGGTTCCTCAAAGCCATGGTCAGATCTAAGTGTTTCCAATGCTGTGAAATTGATTTCTCGAGTCTCACAATCAATAATGGCCTTAGCCAATGCTAAGAATGGATTTTCGAGAATGATTGGAGACTGGGTGAATTCTCCTTGATGCTCAATATTAATAATCGTGAATTCTACTTTAAGCGGAGCACCTTGGAATGTCATGATGACAGAAATGATTCCGCTTGGCCTCTTTATTGATCAATCAGCCAATTGAACAATCTCTCGTATCATCCGAATCGGTCCGAGTTTGAGTTCATGGAATACAGAGGTCGGGAGAATATTGATCGGTGAATCGTCATCAATCCGAGCATGGGTGAAAATCGTGTCTTTGATTACACAGTCAAATTTGGGCAATCGCTTCACTATGCGGCTCTTGGTTTTTCTCCTCAACACCAAGGAGGAGACCATTGACAAGATATATCTTTTGGTCTTTGTTCTAATCATGCCCGACTTTTTTATAGTTAATTTGTCCATTACAAATCTTTTAAGATCGGGGAAATGTTCAATGGCCTGTAGAAAGGGAAGTTCAAAAACCAATTTCTTTCCTAGTGCTTCCCGTACATCAGGATCCAAATTCTTCAGATTTCTTCAGTTTCAATTTTTATGTATTTTTCAAGATTTTTGTTTTTTTCGTGATTTTCGAATATTCTATTTTTTGTATTTTCTGTGTGGTGTGGTGATGTGGTGTGTTCCTCAGATGAGCAGGGGTTCTGATGTTCAGAGTGGTAGTTAGAGGCATAGTCATTTCTAGGAGAATAATATGCAGAAGTGATACTGTCAGAATCGTCCCCAGATTCCTGGATATCCTCAAAATTTTCGGCATGAGATCCAATCATTTCCTCATTCATTTTTATGTCCGAGCTCCCATAAAATAAACTGAGTCGGTCAGTAAAATTTTTGAATTTTTCCTCAATTAATTCAAATTTCTTATTTATCCTCAAAATATTATCCCCAAAATTCTGTTCATGATCAATCATGGGAGCAGTCGGTGTGTGTTTAATAATTTCATCTTCCATTTTCTTGTATGTGGTAAGAGGAGAGTTTCTTGGAATATCCATTATACGATCATTATTTTCTGAAAATTTCTCCTTAAAAATTATGGAAGGAAGATGCTCATATGGTCCAGGTATGTGTAGTTGGTCTGAGTAGAGTTCAATCCTTTGATTATGATTGGTCAGACCTTGATATTGTGGAGTCAGCATACAGGGTTTATGTGTTTCTATGTGGTCCGTCCAGTCCTCTGTAGGAGTATCATGTCTGAAGAGGGATTTGTCATGGTCAATCCAACGCTGATGATCATTAAGTGTGGATCTTTCCATCTGGGTTTGGTTTCTCGATCAGTCATGAGACTCAAAGGTATTTTGATCTTGAAATGGCTCATCAACGAGAATCCGAGAATAAGACGGTTCAGTCCAAGATGGTAGATGGTCATGTGTAGTCAGATGATTTGAGTAGAAATTCAATTAGGAGGACGAGTTCATCCGCGGGTGGAAGTCTCCCGCAAATATTGGAGGATTATTGAAAGAAGAGGATTTAGTTGATTTGGGCCTAACCGAGACAAATTCATTTTCATAATATAGCTCTGATGGATTTTCAGATAAATGTTCGGGCTATGCCTTCGAGAAAGAGAGCTAGGAATCGCGGAAAGACAGCAGAGACGATAGATGGTGCCTCAGCTTCCGACAGCCTCGGAGCCTCAGCAAGGAGGAGGTCATTTTTGAAAGAGCTGAAAGAAATGATGGTTTGGGTTTGCAAGAGTTTTTGGACAAGAGTTCCATGATGAGGTTTAAATCAAGAAAGGAGAGAGATGATTGCACGGGATAGTAAAAAAAAATTGTATCACATGTGAGGCTATTGATCTTCGATATCGGTTCACGCACACCAATACAAACACAAATCAAACCCCAGGTTCACCAACACACACAATGAAGCCGTAAGAGTTCGGCTATTATATTTTCAATTTTATTTGGTGATAAATCAATCTTGGCAAAAATTTAGCGAGCCGTTAGGTGCTGTAATTTTCGTAATGACTGGCCTGAATTCTTGCGACTGGTTGCACCTACTTTCAGCCATTATGGGTGTAAGTACGGACCGTAGAATGGATACCCGTGTTACTTGAGGACGGAGCCTTGCGCAGTGTCCTCTAAACCACCCACTCTGCTAAGGAAATCTGGACCGTTTACCGGCTACCCGTAGATCCTCACTAAGAAGTAGCTAATCGTTTTTGGTAGAATCAATAGTCAATGTGAAAATCCGGGTTTGGGCTCTAGCCTTAAGTGTCGTCTCTCGCTCACTCAGAAAAAATAAAAACATCCAAGGTCGGGGTTGCTCTCCCGCAGAAATTCTTAATTTTATGGGTTATTTTGAAATCGGCTATATTTAGCAGTCCCAATTTTAATTAGGTGATCACTGAAAAATTAAATGAGCGCAAATACACGTCTACCGTCCAGTCCCAATTTCCTTTTAAATTTATGTGAGAAAACAAGAGGGAGAAGTTCGGGAAAAGCCGATGCACGCGAAAAACTATAATGTATGCTCAGTTAGAAGCATGGATCGCCATATCGCGATATATCGTCGATATATCGACGATATATCGGTATCGACAAGTCACCGATATATCACCGATATGGATATATCAGGTATCGACAGGAGAAAAATGCCTAATAGATATCGGGTTTCAGCGATATGCGTCGATATATCGCCGATATATCGGCGATATATCGGTATCGACATTGTATCGATATGTTGTCGATATCGATATGTCCTTCCATGGTTAGAAGACTTACAGTGAATCCTCTCGCAATCTCCATGTGGGATGCTAGACAGAAATTGAAAATGTATTCTAAATGAATGCAAGCCGATGAAAAACTGCACCTAGCAGAAAGTTCTATTAGCGGGGAAGAATTGAGTTAAATTTGGCTAAGTTGAATGATCTATGTGCATCTCGATTAATAGTGAAGTGTGGCTTAATCCTACGAGCACAATCAGAAATTAAAATGCTCTGAGAGCCGTATGTGCAGATCTATCCTATTCGCCACTTAAGTCGGGCCCCACCCTCACCGGAGAGTGAAACAGGCCACGACACACCACAGAAGAAAGTTCAGAGTCTTTTTACATACGCGAGAGTCCAAACGGACACCGCTGTAAATGAGCAGAAATTGAAATTTGCAGAAATTAAAAACCTAGACTCTACGCTCTCTCACGACTTGACTCGATCTTAAATTAATTGTGTCTTTTTGGAAATCAGTGAAGATGCGTCGGTTTCTTGACAAACTACTCCACGTACGCCGGGTACCTCGTAAGAAAAATTAAGAGAGAGAATGTAAGAGAGTGACTAACAAAATAAATCAAGAATAAAATAAAAGAAATAAATGCTGAAAAATAAATGCAGGAAAAAAATGGAATTTACAACGAAAAATTTAGGGGTCAGACTACCCGAATACGGAAAACCGAACGAAAATTTTCGAAACACAAAAGTAAGTCGTTTGCCTCCCCGGCAACAATGCCATCCGACGAATCCATAATCTGCTTGTTAAGAAGATGTATTTATTCTCTGTTCGTGCTAAAAATAATAGATGATTTGTCGTTCGTTGTAGGCGGCAATCGGAATCGATCAAGAAAATAACCACACAAAATATTTGTCAATTTTTAATGAATGCGGTTTTATTTTTATTTTACTTGGGCAAGTTCCAAGGTCGAACAAAAGGAGGCAAAGGAACAACCTAGAATTATGTCTATCAAAGTTCGTGCACGGTTTTCGAGACAGTCTTTTTTTTGTTATTTTTAATGCAATAAAGGATGCAAAATACAGTTTTGGCCTATTTTAGGGACTAAAATGTAAATTTCTATCAAACGATATCTGAAGAATATTAAACTTGGCCACGATGTAAATTATGATGAAATGAATGCACTTTAATATTTTTGGAATTTTTAGATGCAAGATGAATTTTTTTTATGAATTTTTAAATGCAAACAAAATGAATTTCAATATTTAATTATAATAAATATTAAACCTACTTGTTTTCAAGAGATAAACCTCAGAAAAATCCTAAACCTTAAAAATGTAAGATCCAATACCTATTAAAAATCAAATACTAAAATATGCAAAATGATTTTTACAGGACAAAGTATGCATGCAAATGCAAATCTTTTGAGCACAATGTCAAGCACAATAATATCTATAATATGTGATTTTTCGAGAATTTTTAGAGCAACAATTAATCAATAGCAAATTTAAGAGCATAAAATAAGCAAAGTTGGCAATTTTTCACAAAATAATTAATTATTAATTAGCCACTACTCACAAAAATATCCACAATATGTCAAACAGTAGACAATTAATGGAAGAACATCATGTTATTTTCTAAATAATAAAATAATGTTGAGAAGAGGTTCAAAACAGAGGGAGAACACAGGGATAGAACTGCAAAATAAATTAAATAAATAAAATAAATATGAAAATGCAACACGGCTAGAATGTAATTACCAAAAAGTTTGGGGGGTCTTCTGCAATTTTGCTAGAGGGTCACGTGCGGAGCACATGACCTCTGGCTGGTGGGGCTGATATGTAAATAAGAGGTCCACCATGGGCATTGTCGCAAATCCTCCAAGCAGGCACGTGCAGAGCACTTGTCTTCTGGATGGTGGTGCTTCTGGGAATATGGGGAACTCCAAGGGCTTAGACGCAAGAAGTCCCCCCTATGCACATGTGCCTCATGTGTGTGGGGGTCTCGAGATCCTCGCCCAGGGATGCAGCAGAGTGGCTGGTGTCTCACAGCAGACTGCGGCGAGGCAACGATGGCCGGTAGAGGAGGCAAGGTGGAGCTCCGATGGTGATGGCGATGGAGTCGGAGGCGGTCGACGTTGGAGAAGCGTTGGCAGAGTAGCTCGAAGTTGAACGTCGGTCGATGGGGAGGCGTAGTCGACGTCGTTTAGTGGCGTAGCGGTTGAATGGAGAAGGCGGAAGTCGTAGGCTCAACAGTCGGTGAAGGTCTGGAGCTCGGCAGCAATGGCGCGGTGGAGGGGCACGTCTGCAACAAAGGCCGCAAGGACCTTCGGACTCGCCGGAGGAGAGCGGGGCTCCGGGCTGTCACCACCGGGGCCCTTTTCTTGTGCGATCGGCAGATGAAGCAGAACGAGGGTGGTGCTTCGTTTAAATAGATGAGGGAGGTGACCGGACATGAAAGTAAGTTGCGAGATGTACGGGGGATGGGTGGCGACGCGAGAAGTGCGGTGAAGTCACGGGAGCGGTTGGCCGTTGCGGATATCACGGGGATGGTTATTGATTCGAGGGATCTGATTGAGATGCAAAAAGGAAGGAGGCGATGCGAGTGTGAGGCGGCCGGCGCGAGATCAGTGCCGAAGATCACGGGAGGGGGGCGACGACGGTTCCTACACAGGGGGGGGGAGGAAGGAGACGAGCCCTGGCCGTCCGATCGACCGAGATCGGGCGACCAGAAGGGCTCCACATGGCGAGCTGGGGCTTAAAGGGCGCGGAGGCACGTGCGACGGACGTGCGGTGGCTTTAATTTTTTTTAATAAAAATGAATAAATAAAAACCCAAAAAACACTGACACGTGGCGGCCCCAGGGACTGCCACGTGTCAGCACAACAAAATTTCGAGAATAAAGACTTTGTAAAATAAAAAAATAGTAAACAACCTCGGATCGAAAAAGTTTCTTCACAAAAATTGCTTGTCTCGATGAAATCTACAACTTTCATGAAGACATCAAAACCAAAATCAATCAAATGCACAAAGTGAATTTTTGGGGTATCCTATGAACATAGAATGCCATGAATTTTGGATTTTCTATTTTTTTGTCATTTTTTGAACCAGATAAAAATCCGGAAAAAAATATGGTAAAATCAAAGATAAATAAAGATACCTTAATCTTATTTTTTGGATTTTTATTAATTAAAAAAATATGTACATAAAATATCAGGTTAAAAGCCGCTAAAATACACAATGTACAAAAGAGGCACATAACCCCAATTTCACATATGAACTCCGATTCACTTGAACTTGGTCTTGTTTTGAAGGTAATTGAATGTACATTAGTTCAAAAGTGAGTATATCAAAATGGATACTGGATGGGAAAGATATGGGGTTTTTAGTCCGAAAATCCTGAAACTAGGGTTTGGGTTTTTGGTCCACTTATTTGGGTTAATTATTTTTTTTTTGCATTTTTTATTTATTCTTGTGATGATATGTACCCAGTGGAGGTGATTTTGGGTTATTCGGAGTTAGCATGAAGGAGTTATAAATCAGGGAAGTTAGGCTTTTTACATGTCAATTTTGGCTGAGATTTTTGGCTTCTTATTTTGTGCAGAAATTAGTGCTAAAATGTGATTCTTATGAAACATGCATGAATGCTAATTATGCATAATATATGCAGAAATGCCGATGATTTTGAGGGATCTGAGCTTAATAAATGAGATTTAGAGTGATGAATCCGAGATTCATCATTGTTACTTGGTTAAAATATTTTCAAAGAATCGCCTACCGAGTCTCCAATTGCCTTATTAATTTATGTGAGTGAAAATGAGGAAGGAGATCGGAAATTCCAATGCGTAATTAAACACAATTATGCATGCATGGGTTAAAGATGCGTACCTTATCGCCAGCACTCTACATACAAGTGATCTGCGCAGAATTGGAATACAGGAAAATAAACTGACCTATATGATGCAAGTGAACTGTCCTAACAGTAACTTCTATTAACAGGCAAGAACATGTTAATTTGACTAAGTCCAACTATGCTCTATTCTATAGGTATAAAAATTCTTGTTTAGGTTGTTTGGACCTAATTAATTACCTGGCTCAAGAAACTTAATTAAAGCAATCAATAGGTAGCTCATGAAATCTGCGGGAAACAAAGAAAAATAAGTCGATGAAAACAAAACCGGTGAGGTCCCCCAAGTGCACCGGCACCTGGCGAAATAGACCCCGCAACAAATGAATGTTCGTTTACAAGGGTTCAAATGCTAGAAAAGAGAATCTTTCTCTTTCTCTCTCTCTCTCTTTTGGTCTCCTTCAATTCTTCTTCTCTTCTCACGCTATCCTACAACTCGGTGAAGAATCAAATCGTCTCCTCTTCGCTTGGGTGCTTCGTCTCTCCTAGGATCGCCTCCTTCGCTCCGCAGGACCTCGCAAGAAAAAGAAAAAAAGAATGTGTAAGAAATACAATTATCAAATATAAGCAGAAAAAAATGAAATGAAACAGTGAATATGAACGATGGAGTGAATGTGGAAAAATATACACAAATATATACAACCAAGAATAACTGGTCAAAAGAGAAACCTAACTACCCTTGTCGTGCCTCCCCGGCAACGACGCCTTTGTTAAGGCACGAGATCTCAAGGATTGGTTAAGGATGATATAAAAAACGTCGTTATCCCCAAAAAATCCCGGATCAAACAAACAAATTTTTTTCTTCTCAAGCTGCAAAATTAACTAAAAGCAAATAATGAGGAGAAAGAGAAATGTTTTTGCTACTTATTTACATGTATGGCGGACAGGATCGAATTCATCGAGGCTACAATTCCCGAGGGTTATTCAATTAATCAAAAATCAATTAAAAGAAAAAGCAGGAATCTCAAAGGCAAACTATCCTTGGTTTTTGTGGAATTTTTCTCTTTTTATTATTTTTATTTTTTTATTTTCATATTTTCAAATTTTTAGTGATTTTAATTTTGCAAAATATTTTTTAATTTTTCAAATAAAGAACAATATGCACAAGATAAGAAAAACGCGCACCAAATGCTTTTTGTATTTTCAATTATAAAAAAAAACGATTACAAAAATCCAGAGAAGATATTATTGTATTTTGAAGTTTTTGAAATGTTTTTGGGAATTTTTTTAGAATTTTTAGATGTTTTTGTATTTTATTAAAATTAAACAATGGTAAAAGAACAATACACAACATGGAGTAATTTGCAACATAAAATATTTTAACTGCCCAAAACTCCTGGAAATTATTTTTATGATCAAATTTATAAAAATATCTACAAACAGGAACTAGAATCACGATTTTTTAATTTTTATGGACTTTTTAAAGTTTTTTTATAATATTTTTAGTATTTTTTATTTTTTTGGATTTTGAAAAGAATTAATACATGAAATTTGGTTAGAAATTAAAAGACAATAAAATGAAACTACTCTAATTTTGTTTTTGGAATTTTCAGAGCAATATTCGATTTTTTATGAATTTTTGAATTTCAGAAAGAGAAAAGATACTGTTTGATTTTTTAATAATAATAAATGATGATAAAATGTAATGAAGAATTTATGCTAGGAAGATAAGCACAAGCACATCAGGAGCATAGCATGATTTTTGGGAATTTTATTGACCAAAGAAAACATTTATTTCAATAAGAAAAGTAAGCAGAGTCAAGTTCTGGAAGTCAGGGACTAAACTGCAAATATTCAATGTTTGTTCATCAAAATGTAACAAAAATAATGTTTCAGGAGAAATATGCAATTTACCTAGTGTAGATGGCGTGATGCACGTGATGCTCTGGTGCAGGGGCTTCTTTGTAAATATGAAAACTTCTAGGGGCTCAGTTTCCCCCAAATTAGGCTCCAGGGGTCTTCTTTGCAATATGCAGAACTTCCATATATGAAGTTGCAAATTTTTCAATATTCAATTCAATAGCACTAGGGTTCTTTGGAGTCTTCATTTCTTCAAAAGATGGGACTAAGGTGGGGAGTGCACGTCGCCACCGTTCCTTCCTCTCCACGCACGATCACACGCACGATAAACGGTGCTGGCTGGCTGACGGTGGTCGGTCGCGCGGCAAGAGGTTCGTGCAACAGTTGTGAAGGCAATAGAGGGTGTGAGCTGCGGTTGGAGGGCTGCGACTCTTGGCTTCGCGCAGGTTTGTTGTGCGCCTAGATGTCAACGCAGCCGGCCAAGGGCTGGGGGGCGCACGTTGACACGTGCATGTGAAGATCAATGCTGGAGCGTGGCTTGACGACGGAGGCGGTAAGCTCGATGAGGGTCGGTGGAGTTTGACGCAACACCTAGGGATGCATGCAGGCAGCAGTAGGCGGAGCTCGGTGGCAGTTTCGTGGATGGTTCATGACGGTGCCGCGCATGGCAGTGGAGTGATGTGAAGGCGTGACGGCGCTCCGCCAAGCGGATGAGGATGGCGAGCACTAGCATTGCACTTCTTTATTTTTTTTATTTTTTTTCAAATGTAAACAGTAATTAAAAAAATTATTTTTTTGTAAATCCGAATTAGAGAAATTAAAAACAATAAATATTTTTTTTATTTTTTTATTTTTTCAGATTATCATGCAAAACAAATGTTAGAGAGCAAGAAAACAAATATATTTTTTAAATGTTTATTTATCAACAAGTTAGGACGCGATTATGATGACTCGTTTCCAGAATCAAGTCAGACTGCGAGAGTGGATGTGGATCCTTGCGATGTGGAAGATCGATCTGAGTCTCTGGCCACCGTGCATGGCCGGAGTTGAGAGATCGTGTGAGGTCGAAAAGAATGTGATTGGATCAAGAAAATGGGATGAAAAATCGAGATGGTGGCGGATCAAATCGAGATGGGTTTTTAAGATCTAGAAAAATAAATTGACAACGAAGAATAAATACGTGAAAATAAAACTACGATTAATCTAGGATAAAAGATAAGAACATGGATCTCACCTTAGGAGCGGAAAAGACCTTGATCACCTCGATGAAGGCCGACGAGCTGTCACCGGACAGTTCGGAGGCTAGGCACCCTTCTTCAACAAGAAGACTCTCGGAGATCGGGCTCTTCTCACCAAAGATTGATCAAGTTGGAATGAGGGAGAAGGAGCCATATAAATAGAAAAGATAATGGAGTTTGAATTTTTGTATTTTTAGATGAAGATAAGAGATAAGAGAGAAGGAAATTGAAATGAGATAAATTAGCAAGATAAATATTTACAAAAATGAACTATTTTTTTGTATTTGCGTAACTTTATTTATCTAAAAAATAATTGTTAATTTTTTTATTTTTTGTGATAGTCAGTTAAGAAAATTAACTATATACATATGTTATATACATTTATGACATTATATACATGGGTAAATAAGCAAATTAGATTTTTTGTTTTAAAAAAATATTATTTTTTTATTTTTAAAATTTTATTTTAAATAATTAGTAAAAATATTTACAAAATATAATATGTACAAATACATGGGAAAATTGTACAAATCATCCCAGAATTCAACTGTAACTCCAAAAATTTTGAAATCAAGACCATTTTAAAGATAATTTAATTTAGAATACAATGGAAGTGAGTTTGGTTCAATTTGAGTTCATATGAAGCCGGAATTGGTCATTCAATTATCGCTTAGTGGCTTTTTCCAAGTATGGTTGCTTTTATTCTGTACAAGATTTGATTGTGCAATTATTGTTATTATTTAAGACACATTTTATTTACAACTTTTGTTTTGAAAATTATTTTATTTGAGGTCAATTCATGTACAAATAAAATAGTGTAGTATACAAATATACATAGCACACAATTTTTTTTGGATTTTCTGAATAAAGAACCTATCTCCCCCTACTTTATTCCATGTCGATCACGTCAAGTCTTGACCTTCTCTCGGGGTTCAGACCAGCCTATATCTATTACATGCATACAGTCTTCCTTTTTTTTTCTTTATTTTTCCTTCCTTTCTTTCTTTATTTATTTTAGGTTAAAATGGTAAGAAGTGTATAATATTTATACATGGATTTTAAACTAAAATAAATGAATAAAGATGACGAATCACAGATTCATCACCGTTCCCAGAGTTTGGAAGATTCTATTATTCCTCCCATGGAGGAAGCCTTTTGCAGACAATCATTTTATCGTTCCATCTTCTACTGCCAGTCAAACATCCTCAGCTATGGCAGCATCCCGAGGTCGCAGAGGATCTTCTCAGTTTCATGGTCGCGGACCTCACGACAGGGGAGGTCGTGTTCGCTATCCGTGTACCTTCTGCCATCATCATGGACATACATAGGATACATGCTACTCCAAGCATGGATTACCTGCTTCTGCTCGAGTGGTTGAATAGTTTGAGCCCCCATCGGCTTCCTCTTTGGATCAATGTTTCGATGATCTTATAGCATGGTTGAGGGGCATTATACCTCCCTCCAGTCCTTTGCCATCTTCGACGGTCCCCGGGAGTCATTCAGATGTAGCTGCTTCAGCCTCCTCCAGTACCTTAGGTAGCACTTATGCACTCACTTGAAGTAGTGGATCTGATGCTATAGAATGGATTCTCGACTATGGTGCCACACATCATTTGTGTGGAGACATGAGTCAACTTATAGCATACAGACAGATTTCTCCAGGATGCACTGTGGTTATTGCACATGGGATTCACTCCCCAATCACTAATCTGGGGAGATTAGCTTGACACCCTCTATGCATCTACAGAATGTGTTGCATGCACTTGATTTCTCTATGAATTTGTTGTCATTAGTAAGATTACGTAGGATTTACATTTATCGAGCCATTTTTGACCCATCTTCTCTTGTTTTTCAGGACATCCATATGGGCAACGTAATTGGGTGTGGCCGTGAGCGGGGCGGTCTCTATCGCCTAGTTCGAACTATATATGCCAGAATCTTCTCTCTATCTGCTGGACCAGTCTCCCCATTTATGTGGCACCTACGCTTTGGTCATCTATCGCTTCAGAAACTATGTCATATTCTACCTCCGATCTCGCCTCACACGTCCTTTCAATGTGAGGCATGTTAGTTGGGAAAGCATCATCGATCTACCTTTCCCAGTCGTCAGAGTTGGAGCAGTAGCTCCATTTTTGAGTTGTTTCATGTCGATATTTGGTGTCCCAGTCATGTCCCTGATCACCAGGAGAACATGTTTTATCTAGCTATTGTTGATGATTACTCTCGTTTGTCTTGGGTCTTTTTATTAAAGAATAAACCTGAAGCTGGAAAGTTATCAACAATTTCTTAACGAAGTACGTAATGTTTTTTCCGCTTCTGTGAAAATTGTAAGAAGTGATAATGCCTTGAAATTTTGTACTAATACTCTCTCCAATTACTTTTCCATCCAAAGAATCATTCATCAAACATCATGTGCCTATACTTCCCAACAAAATGGATGAAAAACAGAAACATCATCATTTACTTGATGTCACTAGGACGCTTATCATTCAGAGTCATGCTCCTCACTCATTTTGGGGTGATGCTGTTCTAACGACATCCTATCTCATTAATCGCATGCCCTCTTCAGTCTTGGGTGAGAAAATTCCTTTTTCTTGTGCCTTTCCTGAAAAGGAATTGTTCTCACTTACTTCCTCGTGTGTTTGACTCTGTCGCCTTCATCCCACCAGTTGTCTCCAGGTATTGATAAGCTCTCTCCTATAGCTGTCAAGTGTGTCTTTGTCAGGTACTAAAGGACACAGAAAGGGTACATGTGTTATGATCCGATGCACAGGAAGTATTATGTTAGTGCCGATGTCACCTTTTTCGAGTCTATGATCTACTTTTCTCCTACATATGATCGATTAACATCTTCAGACACTGATGAAGCCATATACATGCCACCACCACCACCATCACTTCCATCAGCCCCCACCACCATCTTCTTTATTACCACTACCATCACTACCTATGTCACCTCCACTTCCTATTACAATCCCTGTTCCACCATTGCTACACCACTATGCCCGTTGGCCTACTTTTGCTCATGGTACCGCTCATTATCTAGCTCACATAAGGTATGCCATGAGAAAATAGATTCTAATGATTGGTCTAATGGTCTACCTGAGCAGGATTCTTTACAGGGGACAGATGTGGATGTTGCTAACTTGGATCTTCCTATTGCGCTTCAGAAGTAGAAGCGAAGTTGTGTGTCATATCCTATTCCATCCATTGTCTCCTTTGATCGCTTGATTGATGATTTTCAGAATTTTGAAGTTGCATTATCAGCCGTGGCCATTCCACAGAATTATCAAAAGGCTCTGAAGGACAGTCGATGGCATTTGGCTATGGAAGAAGAGATGACTGCTCTTCAGTTAAGAGGCACCTGGAGTCTCATTCCAGCTCCTACTGGAGCGTCTACAGTAAGATGTAAATGGGTGTTTACAGTGAAGCAAAATGTAAATGGTAGCATCGACTGATACAAGGCATGCCTGGTTGCACGGGGGTTTACTAAGACATACAGTGTGGATTATCTTGACACATTCTCACCAGTTGCTCGTCATTCCACCTTACGGACTCTTCTCTCTATTTCCTTGATTCCAGATTGGAGGTTGTTTCAGTTAGATGTCAAGAATGCATTTCTGTATGGTGATCTACAAGAGGAAGTCTATATGAAACAATGACCTAGATTTGCTGTTGAGCGGAGTGTTCACATGTGTGTAGACTTCATAAGGCGATCTATGGCCTTAAGCAGAGCCCTAGATCTTGGTTCCAGAAGCTTTCAGACCTATTTGAGAAAAATGGGTACAAACGTTCAAATGCAGATCATTCCCTTTTTATACTGAAAACATCCAGAGGTATAATGGCAATCATGGTGTATGTTGATGATATCCTTATTACATGAGATGATATACATGGAGTCAAGAGGACGAAAGAACATATGGGTCGTGAATTTGTCACCAAGGATCTTGGAGTCTTTAGATACTTTTTAGGACTGGAGTTTGCCAGAAATCAACAAGGGCTTGTGATGACCCATAGGAAATACGTCACTGATTTGCTGAGTGACACAGGAATGCCTGGATGTCGACCTGCCACCACATCTATGGATCCAAGCATGAAACTATATGATGATGATACTGATGAGGTTGATAGGAGATAAAGAGAGCTGGTAGGAAAGCTCCTTTATGTTACCATTACCAGACCCGATATTTCTTTTGCAATTAGTCGGGTGAGCCAGTTCATGGAGCAACCACGTCAGGTCCATATGGATGCTATACATATGATACTCAAGTATCTTAAATCATCACCGGGTGCAGGTCTACTGTTTAGAAAAGGTGAGGAGGTCACCATCTCAACATGCATAGATGCATATTATGTAGGGTGTCTAAAGGATAGGAAGTCCACAACTGGATTTGCCTTATATGTTGGAGATTATCTTGTCTCATGGAGGAGCAAGAAGCAAACCGTTGTAGCCAGATCTAGTGTTGAGTCTGAGTGTAGGGCTATGGCACATGTTAGTATAGAAATGATGTGGGTTCGAGTTGTTCTTATTGATATATATATAGAGGTTCCCCTTCCTATGGTATTGGAGTGTGACAATCAAGATGCTATATTTATTGCTAATGGTCCAACATTTCAAGAACGCACCAAGCACATCAAGGTTGATTGCCATTATATACAAGATATGATTCTGAAGGGTTTTATTTCCACATCTCATGCCATCTCAGGGGACTAGATTACAGATATCTTCACCAAGGCCTTACTCAAAGGACCTTTTTAGAAGTGCTCGTCCAAGTTGAGCATGATTGACATGTATGCTCCATCTTGAGGGGAGTGTAGAGATATATTTATGTTACATTATGTATTTCCCGTTACTTGTATTATTCTTAATTCCCTTTACTTATGAATGCATTATGTAATTTACCCATAGGCTCCTCTCCTATATAAGAGAGCCTAGGGTTCGTGGAATAAACAACTCAATACTTTTTCCCAATATAAGTCCACAAAAATTTAGCACTACTCCATGTGATAATAAAAACTCCACCCAAACTCAAATTGTTTCAAATTCGAGAATTTGTAACTTTCGCTCCAACCTAATTAGCTTTCCACTTGAAACCAATTTGATTACCAATGTAATTACATAAGTTTACCAACTTAAAACTTGTTTGATTTACATTAATTGCAACAGATCCTTCTTAGACTAAGTTGCAGGTAGCCATGAGCTGGAGGGGGGGTTGGTCATGGGGTGAGAGACAACATGGAGGAGGTAGCTTTGTGAGGAGGTGGGGAATGAGGTTTCTTTAGATTAAGTGGTTGCATGAGGTGATTGTGGATGATGTGGCAATGGGCAGAAGAGGTGGTTATAGGATGAGGAGAGGGGCTTGGTGTGGATGGTTTAGGAGCAAAGGAGGCTTCCTTAGGGGATAGAGGTGGTGGCTACATGCATAATGGTATAACATATGAAGTGGGGCTTGAAGATTGGCCGGTGGTGGGGGTGTGATGTGGTCAGTGTGGAGCATTTAGCTTGACCCGACCCAACCCTGAAAATCTCGTCCTAGGAATGACAATTTTCTCTAGGCCTTGGATCGGATCGATGCGAGTTTTTGGACAAATCGAGGGCCTTGACCTGGGCTAAGGCCCAAAGGGACAAGCTCGGGTTCAGACCGGCCTCAACCCCCTCCCCCCCATTTTAATTACATGAAGCTGCATCTGCACGTTGGAAAATTTCAGAGACCCATTATATATATGAGATTGGGATCCCTTCATCGCAGAAAACACACCACTGTTCGGCCTCGTGTAGATGAGGGAATTCTGCATAGGTGGGATATTTTTCTTAGAAACATGTATTTCAGTGGCTTCAACAATAAGCAAGTAGATAGGTTTGACAATAAATTTTAATATGCCACTTGCATGAAAATTGGTTTTCAAGTTGTTCTATATTTGCATCCCCTAATCACCCATCACCCCCTTAACTTTCCATATATAACCTTTTCAAATGTTAATTATATGATCCATATGTAGGTTATTATCTTTTTGATCACGTATAACTCATGTTGATGGATCTTAGTATTGAAGATGATGAGTCTCTGATCCAATCTTTTATCTTTGTCCAATTCTCAAGACTAGTGGATAGGTTGTGGTCTTGGTTGATGTTTGACCTCACACTATGAGTCTAAGGTGTGGATAATACCTTAGGGTCGGAGTGACTCCGTAGGTATGCATTAAAGTATAATGCATCCTGACTGAGTT
Source organism: Ottelia alismoides (assembly GCA_037367405.1). Taxonomy (NCBI): domain Eukaryota; kingdom Viridiplantae; phylum Streptophyta; class Magnoliopsida; order Alismatales; family Hydrocharitaceae; genus Ottelia; species Ottelia alismoides. Next base: position 101,277 of record JAZKJV010010478.1, read on the forward strand.
CCCAACACATCCACTAGTTTCTCCTAACATCCGTAGTAGTAGTTCTAAATTATGATGAAATGTCAATGATTGATGTTTAATGATTTCTATCTCACAATATTTTCGTCATCATGACCTACTGGCGGAACAGTAAACAACCTTAAGAATAGTACCAAACTCAGATATAACCAAACTTAACTATAACCAACCCAAATGTAACCAACCTCAACTCCAGCTGACAATAATATTTTCTTCGTCGATACCTACTGGTGAAACAGTAACCAAAACTCAAGCGATGAGGAAGCCTCCTAAGTGACTCTTCAGTCTCACCCTCCTAGTGGAAGTACAGTCCAGGAGAAGGCTAGGCACACTCTAGAACTATGCCCTGAGATGGGTGGGCAAGACTTTCTGGACTGAGTCACTCTAAAAATTGATCTGATCGGTACAAGCAAAAAGAGCGCTAAAAACCAAAACCAAGAATCCTCTTCCCTAAACACCCTACTGAAACAAGGTTAACAAAACTAATCGAAAACCTGGATCCCAACAAAGTGTAAAAATACTGCAAGTTCGCGTAAAATTTGTAAAAAAGACTGGGATCCTAGACCTGCGCACTTGGTGGCCACTGCCCGAACTGAACTTCCTATCCTCCGCCCATTTGGGGGTCATTGTGCCCTCGCTCAGTTAGGCGGAAGAGTCACCATGACTGACACAACTAATTGCCATCACTGATTCACCATCGTAATGATGTACTTGATTACATAATCCTCTCTCAATATATCACGGGGCGTCTTTATAGAAATAGGTATTTGTCACAACCTATCCATAGCGATGTAAAATTACTAAAGGATCAATTTGTTTGGTCTGCAACCTCCATTTGTATGAATAAGTCACAAGTCCATGTCAATATTTATATTTTCTTTTTTATGTTACTTTTGACTTGATTGAATCTAAGTCTGGATGTTCTTTGATATACATATTATGGAGTGATGACTTTATGTAGTTCACATAAGATGGCGATTATGATCACTTTGTTTAGGTTTGGTTTTTAAGTAAAGACAAAAAATACAACAATATGTCCATTGTATATAAATAGACTTTTTGAGCCCTTAAGGGAGTAAACTCTTGTCAATCTTATGAAAATTTCATATCATCACAGCATATGTGTATTCAATCCAGAATCAACTGGCCATTAAGAATTTTAACTACATTACTTGGATCATCATCATCATCCACTAATCAGAATTGTAATCAGATCTTAAAATTGAATTGCAAAGACACATTTGTTATTTTCCTCATTAGCAAGGCATTTGGTATAAGTGAATCTTGGTCTAAGTTTAAATCAATCTCAAATTCCCAAAATGTTAACTAATTTTTTTTACAATAGAAAGTGGCAGCTCTTTAAAACTTCATAATTTTAAAGTCAAAATTTTAACAAGATATCATAAATAGTGACATACTTTTAATTCAATTTTTTTGAACTAAAAATTGAGTATAAGATTTTAATTCAAATTTCTGAATTAAATTTTGAGCAGTAAATAACAAAACTTTTTAATCCAAATTTTTGAACTAAAGTTTAAACAATAAACAAACATATTTTTTAATTCAAAATTTTGAATTAATATTTGAGCAGTGAAAAGTAGCAGTAGCAGACTTTTTAATTCAAAATTTTGAATTAAAATCTTAGTAGTAGTCAATAACCAGAAGCAAACTTTTTAATTTAAAAGTTTGAATTAAAGTTTGAGCAGTAAACAACAGACTTTTTAATTCAAAATTTTGAATTTAAATTTGAGCAGTAAACAGCCACAGTTAAGGATGAAAACGGTCGGATAGAGATACAAATATAGGTATAATCATATCATTATCCATTTTAAAATACGAATTTAAATACGGATACAAATATTGGCGGATGTGAAAAATGTCTTATCATATCCTTAAAACGAATATGAATATAAAACGAATACAAATCGGATATGAATAATAATAGAAATATTTAAAAGATTAACTAAATATACATGTTTAGGATGGTTTACGCATAAAAGTAGATATACCAGATATAGTGATTTAATAACAATTATATCAACAATGGTGAATGCAATCATAAAATGTTGTTTCATATTGTTATAAATAAATCTATTACTATACATATGTACGAAAACAAATATACGAATACGAATGTGAATATTAGTGAATGTCAAAGTGATATCCATATTTGCATCATTTTAAAATGAATATGAATACAAAAGTCAAAATATGTATAAAACAAGTATGATAGTGGATTGGATACGAATATATTCATATTCATTTTCATCCCTAGTAGCAATAGCAAACTTTTTAATTTCAAATTTTCGAACTAAAATTTGAGAAGAAACAATAAACAATAGAAGACTTTTTAATTCAAATTTTTGAATTAAAATCTGAGCAGTAAATCAATAACCAGTAGCATACTTTTTAATTTAAAATTTTGAATTAAATATTGAGCAATAAATAATAAACTTTTTAATTCAAATTTTAGAATTAAAATTTGAGCAGTAAACAATAGCAGCAGTAGTAGATTCAAATCATTTAATTATTAGAAATTTTAAACCAATATATCCCTAATTTAAGTTTTTCTGTAGCAGAGAATTCATGCAATTCCCCCAATTTTCTAAATTTTTAATAGCAATGCATGCATACTATATATACAAGATTCCAAGTTTTATCCTTATTGAAATTAAGATTAGGAGTTAAATTTTGGATAGAAATCAGATGTATGCAAGGGCATAAATGGTAGCAAGAGAAGGTATGAGTCTACCTTTGGATCTCCAAGAATTTGAGATCCTACTTGGATGTAACAAGGTGGTTTCTATGAGAGGTTGGACAACTACTACTGGATGCTACATGGGCTCCATCAACTTGGTTTTGGGGAGCTGCAACAACAACTCACTCTGGGGAGGAAACTGGAGCTCTACAGTTGCAACTATTGTAGAGGACAACAACAATTGAGAAGGAGGAGGAGGCTCCATGCCTGGGAATTAGAAGGGATTTGGGGGGGGGGGAATTGAAAAGGGTATGGGATATAAATAAGGGAGGGGGATCCTTGAGGGGTTGACAAGTGGAGGGGTTTTAGGATCCACTTGGAGGGAGATAAAAGTGCCAAGTGGGTTGCTGCTGACTGTTGGAATCTGCATTTATTTTTAAACCATTCTCTCTCTCTCTCTATCTTATTTGAATACCAAAGTCATCTGCATTTGTATCTCAAATCTTTTAATTCAAAGGTACAATATCTCGTTTCAATTGTTTATGCAAGATGATCAAACAATATAAAATTTCATACTTTTCTGATCTAAGATGGATACAAAAATTAACAAAATACGATCTTGATTTTTGATCAAATTTTGTGATTTTAAATTATCAAACGACCTCCGATCGACGAACGGTCGATTTCGTTGATATTATTTCGCCGAGATAATTTTCTGATGGTCTTGTTTGTTTTATGATTTGAATTTTTTGTCTTGACTTTTCTGATGGCACACCTCACGATGCAATTTACTTTTGATTGATTGATCCAAAATAAATTTTGATCTACGATCAATTAATCGATTTAGATCATTAAATATTGATCGATAGTGTTATCGGATTGATTGGACTATAATCAGCTCAGTTCGAGTTATTCAGATCCGGATGTAACAAATATATAAACGTCAAAGGGAGTCTCATCTTCGAGACTCGGGTCAATATCATATGTGTTATATTTGAGTTTCATCTATGATTTCTTGCCATAAAAACCTCAAAGGATTTGAACCCATAAAAACCTCAAAGAGAAAACAAGCCAAAATCTTTCAACATGTATATGATTAAATGGGTTTGTTTTGATGATTACCTAAGAAGAGCTGCGGGTATTATGCCCGCATATCTGCTTCGGTCTCCCATGTCGCTTCTTTGACACCATGTCGATGCCATAGCACCTTGACCATGGGAATCTCTTTGCTGCAATATTCTTTACAACAATGTCAAGTATCTACACTGACCTCTCTTCGTATGTCAACTCGTGCTCCATGCCAAGATTCTCGTAGATGATAACGTGTCGAGGATCATGCACATACTTCCATAGGTTGGACATGTGGAAGACATCATGTATAGTTGATAGGTGTGGAGGAAGGGCTACTCGGTAGGGCACCTTCCCCACATGGGAAATGATCTCAAATGGGTCCCACAAATCATGGCACCAACTTGCCATGAATACCAAATCTCTATAATCCCTTTGTGGGAGATACTCGTAGGAACACACAATCTCCCACATCTATTTATAGGAATTTCATCAGTATGTATGATTAAATGAATCATATTTTGAAATAAATTTAGAGAAGAGGATCAGATTACCTGAAACTCCAAGTCTCTTCTCTAATGGTCTGCATAGCTCTTCTGGCAGCTATGTGCCATTAGAAGCTTCCGCCTCACAAGATCAACAACCCACGCAGTCTCCTCCAAGTGATCTACAGAGTAAAGAGTGTGGTTACCTACCTTACGTCATATGAGAGGCATGAGGCATCCTCCGCACGTATAGGGATTCGAATGGTGCCATGTCGATACTAGAATGATGGTTGTTATACGTGAACTCTACCAATGACAGGTTGTCCCTTCCAGGATCCTTTCCACTGTAGAGTGCATGCACGTAGTAAATCCTCCGGTGTCTGAATAGTGCGCTCGCTCTATCCTTTGGCATGTAGATGGTATGCGAAACTCATCTTCAGCGCTGTCTGTGGTGCTAACATGAACTAGTGCCAGTAGTGAGATGTAAACCTCGAGTCTCTATTAGACACTACCTCATGTGGTATACCATGAAGCTTGATGATGTTCTGTACATATAATCTGGTCAATCTAGATGGAGTGTAGGTCATGCTGGCAGGTATGAAATGGACTGACTTAGTCAACCTATCAATCACAATCCAAATAACATCATGGCCACCTGGCATCCTTGGCAGCCCGGTAACAAAATCCATAGAGATACTATCCTACTTCCACTCAGGAACGAGGAGAGACTGCAATAACCTTGGTGGTCTTCTACACCGGAAATCGGTGTAGATCACAATACATCTTTGTGGTGTCAGGATGAATAGACAATCGTGAGCTACATACCTCATCAAGAATATCTCTATGTAACTGCTCATCATGGGGTACAATGACATAACCAACCTTTCATAAAATAGACTCTGTCACAATAAAATCATCACATTCATCCTTGATGGCACAAATGTATCTGTCTCGAATTCAAGGATTTGTCCTTTGTCATTATACTATGCGATCCCAAAGACTACCGAATCACAGAGGCACATTAATAGATATGGATGCACTCTTATAAGGATGTCAATCAGTCAAAGCTGCGAGCATATCCCATATGTATTAGACAAATTATCGTACCCTCTACATGAGCTATTCTATCACAATAAAATCATCACATTCATCCTTGACGGCACAAATGTATCTGTCTCAAATTCAAGGATTTGTCCTTTGCCATTCTACTATGCGATCCCAAAAACTATCGAATCACAGAGGCACATTAATAGATATGGATGCACTTTTATAAGGATGTCAATCAGTCAAAGCTGCGAGCATATCCCATATGTATTAGACAATTTGTCGTACCCTCTACATGAGATATTCTGCTAAGCGCATCTGCAACTACGTTTCCCTTACAGGGATGGTAACAGATCGTGTAGTCGTAATCCTTCAGTAGCTCAAGCCACCTGCATTGTCTTATGTTTAGCTCCTTCTAATCAAAGATGTACTTCAAATATTGTGATCTGAGAAAATCTCGAAATTCACCCCATAGAGATACTGGTGCCAGATCTTCAAGGCAAAGATAACTGCCGCTAACTCCAAGTCATGGGTGGGGTAATTCCACTCATGTGGCCTCAACTGACATGATGCGTATGAAATTACGTGACCTCATTGCATCGGAACCACTTTTAAAAATTCTCCTAAGGCATCTATATAGGGTACCTAAAGGAAGTGAAAGAATGGGTGCAATTGTCAATCTTTCCTTCAATGTCCAGAAGGCCTACTCGCATGAATCATCCCATATAAAGGGGACTCCTTTCTGTATCAATCGTGTCAGAGGACAAACAACTCGAGGAAATCCATTGACGAAGCATCTGTAATAGCCCAATAGTTCAAGGAAGCTCTGAATCTGAGTGACTATCTTGGATTGCTCCCAAGACGTAACTACCTCAATCTTTACAGGATCAACTACGATACCTGCTCCTGAAATGACATGCCCAAGAAATGAGACTTGGGATAACCAGAACTCACACTTTCTCAGCTTGGCATACAACTTGTGCTCTCGCAATGTGTCTAGGACTATATTCAAATCATTCACGTGATCCCCTTCATTTCAAGAATAAATCAACACATCATCAATGAACACCACCACAAACTTGTCCAAGTATGGATGGAAAATCCTGTTCATCATGTCCATGAATATTGCAGTGACATTAGTGAGTCCAAACAACATCACCACAAACTCATAGTGTCCATATCGAGTCCCAAAAGTTGTCTTTAGAATATCTGACTCTCAAATCCTTAGCTGATCGTAGCCAGGTCGAAGGTCGATCTTCGAAAACACCAAAGATCCCTGAATTTGATCAAATAAGTCATTGATATGCGTCAAAGTATAACAGTTCTTCACTGTTCTCTTTTTCAGCTGCCTGTAATCAATGTACAATCTCATCGATCCATCCTTCTTCATGACAAAAAGAACTAGAGCATCCCAAGATGAAGTGCTCAGCCTCACAAAACCCAAGTCAAGTAACTCCTGCAACTACATCTTCAGCTCTCTCAACTCAGCTGGTGTCATGTGATATGGAGCCATCGAGATAGGTTGTGTATCATGTAATAATGTGATATCGAACTCAATCTCTCTCTTAGGAGGTAACCCGGGTAACTCATCAGAAAATGCATCTAGGTAGTCTAATAGTACTCCGATGTCCTGTGTCATTGGCTCATGATCAGATGTCTCTCGAACAAATGCTAAATATGATTCACATCCCTGATCAACAAATCACTAAGCTCGCAACACTAATATGTACTCCAATTTGGAGTCATGTAACGTACCCTCAAAGGTAAACTCGAGTAAGCCTGGAATCCTAAAGACGACCATCTTCCTAAAGAAATCAACTAAGGCATGATGAGTTGATAACACTTCCATGCCTAAAATCAAATCAAACTCATCAAGTTGTAGTAGAAGATAGTCTGCGATTATCTCATGATCTCCTATCAGCACTGGTAAGTCTATGACTCTCAGTGAAATGACGAACAACTGGCCACATGGCCCATGGATGTGGTAAGGAGGATATAGGGCCTTTGCAACTCTACTTAATGAAGCTAGTAATCTCAAATCAATGAAGGAATGGCTAACTCTAGAATAAAATAAAACATGGAAAGGTCGGTTCAAGACTGAGACAATACCTTTCACCACAGTAGATGCCGATCCTGCCTGCTACTCAGTCACTGCATGTAGCTGACCTTGCCTAGTTGTTATGATTCTCGAATCGGCCACACTCTATTTCTGTCTCGACAGCTTCCTGACGTTGGAGTTCCTACCATGGAAACTCCTAGTATGTTGTGTCTGCGGCTATGAAGGCTGTGGTCGAGCTCACTAGAAGACTGGGGGCACTGAGACCAGTAATGTCCCTACTGGTTGCACAAGAAACATCGACCTAACTGGATAGGCATAGTAGTCATGTCAGTGCTCCGAGTTGGTCCTGCTGGGGGTATCTCCACTCTCTACGACCCAGATGGCCGAGCTAAACTAGTGCCACGTCTTGTAAGTGCTCCTCCTAAAGTAGTCGCTGGAGATGAGAGAGCACCACCTGAAATGCTAATCGGAAGGATGAAATTGTCTGGCTAATCTCTGCTGTTGGAACGGTTGCCGAATCGGTGAATGATCGTTGTGTTGTAGATACCACTCCAGACGAACTCTCAAAGCGTCACTCTCTGATGTTCTCAAACTTCTCTGTTGCGTCAGTAGCCTTGGAGATGGAAGTGAGACGTAGTCCGGACAGCTTCTCCTACACCTCTTCCCTCATACCTCTGATGAATTTCTCCAGATTCTCATCTAGAAAGGTAGCATATGCTGGTGTGTGTCACGACAGCTCAGTGTAGTGAACAAAATACTATCTAGTTGTCATCCACCTCTGTCTGAGCTCTATGAATAGTCAGTACTGGGACTCCTTCCACTTCCCAGAAAAGAAGTAGGATCTGAATCTCGTATCGAAATTGTCCCATGTGGGATCATGTCCCTTCTTTGAAACTGTCGCCTCCCACCATCTCTCTGCGAATGCTGTCAATGAATACTCCATAAAAGATAGCAATGTGTCTCGTAGTGTACAAATCATCTGAAGTACTTTCACATCTCTCTTCAGCCATTGCTAGGCCTCACATGATGTCATGGTGCCCTCGAACATTGACATATTCACTCGTTGATTGGAAGTAAATATTTATTGATGCTTGTGAATAACAGAGTGGTCGGGCACAAACTCGTCGTCAAAAGGTACATGGGCCTGCTCCCTATCCTGATCTCCATCCTCTGCTCCATGTATGGGTATCTTCTCATGTGGATCATCAAACTGAGGCTGTTGTACCTCAATAGACTGAGGCTGGTCCTATCGTGTTCCATACCGTAATGGATAGTAAGTGAAATCAGAGAGCTCCTCGAATATCATCTTGATATCAGTCAGTCTGACTGCAATCTCTGTCTTCTGAGACAAGATCTGGTTCTGCTAACCTCACATGGCAGTCTACGATCGACGGAGGTCGGTAAGAGCAGCCGAGATGCACTGTAAATTATTCGCCATCATGGTTCTGCACGAGAACCAATTATATTAATCATAACAGTTGATGTTTGCTGACATTTCTAACTGTGTTTTTCTCTTCTAGGGATATTATATGAGAATTAATTGCAATTGGTGATATCTGTAGTTATCTGATTTGTATATCATTCTTTCCCTTCTCAGACTCGTGACAATTCGGAGGACTGTCGTTATTCAAGAACTTAATATGATCGGAAGTTTATACTGCAAATGTGTGTAGTGGGGTAACACTACTCTGATACTATTCTGTGTGACATCCGAGGATCTGGGTTACCCATATACATGGCATTCACAATGTTAAATTCTCTATCGATCACATTAGGTTACTGAAATTCAGGGAAAATTTTCGCGATTCGAAATGACATTCACATGTTATAGAAACAATGTGTCACCAATTCACATTGCATTAATTTTCATATAAAGTTACATGTTAGAAACTGCATCCCAAAATGTAACAGAAGAGAACAAGACATATTTACATTATCCTGTACAAAAACTATAATATTTGGACCGTAACAGAAATTGCAGAAACTCAGCGTCCGGTTATCAATCTACTCCATTGCAGGCACCTTGCCTGCCATCCATGTTGGGAACAAGAGAAATGTCAACAAAAGTCAAGTTCAATCAATTTTATTAAAAATGAACATATATTTCAGTGGTTTCAACAAGAAGTAAGTAGATATATTTGACAATAAATTTTAACAAGCTAATTGCATATATATTAGTTTTCAATTTGTTATATATCACATTCCCTGATCACCCATAACCCCTTTAATTTTCCATATATAACCTTTTCATATATTAAGTATATGATCCATATGTAGGTTATTATCTTTTTTATTACTTATAACTCATGTCGATAGATCTTGGTATTGGAGATGATGAGTCTCTAATCCGATCTTTTATCTTTGTTTAATTCTCAAGCTTAGTGGATAATCTGTGGTCTTGCTTGAAGTGCGACCTCACACTATGACTCTAAGGCATGGAGAACACTATAGGGTTGGGGTACCTCCATAGACATGCAGTGGAGTATAATGCATCCTAACTAAGTTCCCAACAAGTCCACTAGCTTCTCCTAACATATATAGTAGTAGTTCTAAATTATGGCTAAATATTGATGATTGATGATTGATAAGGATTTGATGATGTCTTTCTCACGATACTTTCATCGCCAGGACCTACTGGCAGAACAATAAAAAACCTTAAGAACAGACTCAACTGTAACTAACTCAACTGTAACAAACCTCAACTCCAACTGACAACAATCTTTTCTTCGCCAAGATCTATTGGCGAAACAGTAGCCAAAACTCAAGTGGTGAGGAAGCCTCCTAAGAGACTCGTCTATATCACCCTCCCAGTAGAAGTGCGGTCAAGGAGAGGTCTAGGCACACTCTAGAACTACGCTCCTGAGACGGGCGGGAGAGACTTTCTGGATTAAGTCACTCCAAAATTAGACTGAACGATACATGCAAAAAGAGTGCTAAAAACCATAACCAAGGGTCCTCCTGCCTAGGCACCCGACTGAAATAGGTTCAACAGAACTCTTCCAAAACCTGGATCCCAACGAAGCATAAAAATATTGTGAACTCACGTAAAAACCATAAAAAGGACTGGGATCCTAGACCCACACACTAGGCAGTCGTTGCCCAAACTAGGCTTCCTATCCTCGCTCAGCTGAGGGTCATCGTGCCCTCGCTCGGTTAAGTGTAAGGGTTACCATGATCAGCACAACTAATTATCATCACTGATTCACCATCATACTGATGCACTTGATTATACACTCCTTTCTCAATATCTCACGGGGTGTTTTATAGATCTAGGCATTTGTCACAAGCTATCTATAGTGATGTAAAATTAATAAAGGATCAATTTGTTTGGTCTACAACCTCTATATGTATGAATAAGTCACACATGCCCAGGGCATGATTTCTATTGTCTATTTGTGTTACGTTTGAATTGATTGAATCCAAGTCTGAGTGTTCTTTAATTGATATATTATGGAGTGATGACTTTATGTAGTTCACACAAGGATGGCGATCATGCTCACTTTGTTTTGATTTGGTTTTTAAGATAAAGATAAAAATACAATAATATGTCCATTATTATGTATAGACCTTATGAGACCTTAAGGGAGTAAACTCTTGTCAATCTTATGAAAATTTCAAATCTCACAACATATTGTATTCAATCCATCAACTGACCATTAAGAATTAGAACTGCACTACTCAGATCGTCATCCACTAATCAGAACTGTAATCAGATCTCAAAATTGAATTGCAAAGACACACTTGTTATTTTCCTCATTAGCAAGGCATTTGGTATAACTAAATCTTGATCTAAGTCTAAATCAATGCCAAATTCCCAAAATTTCAATTAAAAATTTTAATAGCAGACAGTGGCAGCTCTTTAAATTTTTAAATTTTTAAATAAAAATTTTTAACAATATATCATAAATAGTGATAGACTTTTAATTCAAATTTTGTTGAACTAAAATTTAGTGACAGACTTTTAATCCAAATTTCTGAATTAAAATTTGAGCAGTAAACAACATATTTTTTAATTCAAATTTTTGAACTAAAGTTGGAGCAGTAAATCATAGACTTTTTAATTCAAAATTTTAATTAAAATTTGAGCAGTAACAGTAAAAGTAGCTAGCAGGCTTTTTATATCAAATTTTTGAATTAAAATCTGAGCAATAATCAATAACCAACATCAGACTTTTTAATTTAAATTTTTGAATTATAGTTTGAGCTTTAAACAGCATACTTTTTAATTCAAAAAATTTGAATAAAATTTGAGCTGTAAACAGTAGCAAACTTTTTATTCAAATTTTTGAATTAAAATATGAGCAGTAAATAGTAAACAATAGCAAACTTTTAAATTCAAATTTTTGAATTAAAATCTAAGTAGCAATTAGTAATCAATAGCAAACTTTTTAATTTAAAATTTATTATTAAAGATTGTGCAGTAAATAGCAGCCTTTTATATTCAATTTTTTGAATTAAAATTTATGCAATAAACAGTAGTAGTAGCAACAGATTCAGATCATTTAATCAGTAAAAAGTTTAAACCAAACATAATTATCTATTTTAAGTTTTTTTGTAGTAGAGAATTCACGAAATTCCCCCCTAATTTTCTATATTTTCAGTAGCAATGCGTGCATACTATTATATACAAGATTCTAAATTTTTATCCTTATTGAAATTTAGATCATGAGTTAAATTTTGGATAGAAATCAGATGTGTGCAAGGACATAAATGGAAACAAGAGAAGGTATCATTGTACCTTTGGATCTCCAAGAATTGGAGATTACACTTGCATGCAGCAGGGAGGGTTTCACGGAGAGGTTGGACAGTAGCTATTGGCTGCTACGTGGGATCCAACAACTTGGTTTTGGGGAGCTGCAGCAACAACTCACAATGGGGAGGAGACTGGAGCTCTCCAGCAGCAACTATTGAGGAGGAGGACAACAACAATTGAGAAGGAGGAAGAGGCTCCACGACTTTGAATTAGAAGGGATTTTGGGGAAAAATGAGAAGGATTTGGGATATAAATAAGGGAGAGAGAGCCTTAAGAGGCTAACAAGTGGACAGGTTTTAGAAGCCACTTTGAGGGAGAGAAAAGTGCCAAGTGGGATGCTACTGACTATTGGAATCCGCATTTTAAATTTTTTAACCTATTCTCTCTCTAATTTAAATATCAAAATCATCCGTATTTGCACCTCGAATATCCGATTTAGAGGTACAATATCTCATTTCGACCATCTATACATGATGATTAAACGATATAAATTTCTTACTTTTCCGATCCAAGATGGATACAAAAATTGAAAAAATATGGTCTTGATTTTTGATAAAATTTTGTGATTTTAAATTATTCGTTGATCTCATTTTGTTGAGACGAATTTTCTGATGGTCTCGGTTTGCTTTGCATTTCGGATTTTGTGTCGTGACTTTTCTGATGGCATGCATTATGATGCAATCGATTTTTGATCGGTTGATCCTACACGAATTTTGAACTACGATCAATTGATCGATTCTGATCATTAGACATTGGTCGATAGTTTTATCGTTTCAATTGAAGCATAATCGGGATAGGTACGAGTTATTCGGATCCGGATGTCAAAAACCCCGCATATGCCAATAACGAGTATATGTCTATCATGCAGTGACCTTTGCGGACTAGAGTATAGGTCACGTGTATGTTTAACGAGATGTATTACAAGTAACAATTTACCAAGTGAATATTTAGACAATAGTTGTAGTTGCATTAAATTAAATGATTGCATCTATTATTCTTATTTCATGATGAGCCGCATGTGTCGTGCTCAAATGTGAGCAATAACATTGTGTATAAAAAATGTGAGCAGCAAGTGCTGAAATGCAGCATTAAAACAATAAGAAATCATATGGCTGCAATTTCAAGTGCAGCTACAACATTTGATTCAAACAAGCAATGCAGAACCCATCTGATTCGCGCTAACCAAGGTCATCAGAGGTTCAGGTTGGGCTCGGACCAAGTATAAAATGTTGGCCATATTAGCGCTCGAGCTTGGTCCACATACACATCAGGTCCGAGCTGAGCTCCGAACTTTGAGGGGCGGGTCATGGTTGAGTTCAGGTCGGCCCGACCCAATGCTCCACCCTTGTGTGGATATCCCCCTAAGGCCTAATTTCTCAAGCCTTGGAAATATTGAGCTTACCCATACTTGATTAAGGTTTCAAGATAGCTTTATTGGACCATTATCTAGCTTTGAGTTGATAGCTCCACAAGTGTAACTTTTCTCTTTACTATCGATTTCCTTAATCCTGATATACGTCAACCTAAAGCCTAGTAGGATTTGCGTGAATGTTGGCAAAATGCATGCAACGATAATATTGGTAATACTATACCATGGGAGGCATGAAACTACAACAAGGAATAAATTGATTTCCAGAACCAAAAAAAGCATTCAACAACATTCTGATCTAACTCAAAACTGAACCATCAAATCCATTTTATCCATATGTTGACATCCATCTCCATATATATATTTTAAAATGGTATGGACATCACTTTGATATCTGCAAACACCTCTGAGAAATATAATGTCGAAAAGCGTCAAATCTTCTTAGCTTATATCTCTGAAGGCTATATATCCAGTCATCCTCAAAGGCTTCTCCCGAATATATAGGTCAATAAATGGTAGTAGTTGCTGACTCGCTCTAGTCTGTGAAAGAAAGGAGGATAGGAAGAAGTGCAATCAAGACCATGAGAGGGTGCTGACTTATGCGTATGCTATGCTCATTTTCATATATAAATATAGTCTAGATTTTTTTACCATATTTATCATAATTTTATACATTCTTTCATCATATTTAGTGTAATTATAGTGATATAAGCGTATTTACTATATTATGTCACCATGAATCTCATGATCGGACACCAAATATCGGCATTAAATACAACCAAAAATATGAAAAAACTCTCATAGGTTTGATCAAACTATAACATAAGTGATCGATCGTTATATGCTATTGGAGTCGATTAGCGATCAACATCCAAGAAATGATGTGATTAACCAAATTGAATTGTGAGCCAATTTGATATATAGCTTTTACTATGGTCATCAATCATGAGCTGTTTCTAGATGTTGGGTTGAACAAATTTCCTTTGATTTGACCTAGTATTTATGTGAAATCTTAAATAGACAATACCTTTTTTGTTTAAATATTCCTGACAAAGTCTTTTCAATTGTGACTTCAAAATCACATGTTTTCCAAGGATGACTAAAATGATATAATTGCATTCTTCTCTCTTCCCCCTTTAAGAGAACATCAACTTGTCTTCCAAAATAAGACATCACGAGAGGGTGCATTATGATGTGTGCATGATGGTACAAGTTATGCAAAAACATTCCCAAGCATGATGATGTCAAATGGGATACATTTCATGGGTGTGATCTGACAATGAAGATAAAGACTGAACCAGGGATCGGAGATGCATCATTGGCCTCCAGGATATAACAATAATGGGTATGGATTCTAAAAGAAAGGTTTGGCCATTACAAAATTAGTAACTGTTGAGATAGTTATATCTCACGAGGGCATTTATGTTTTATGTTTTCTTGATGTACCTCTTGTGTAATTAACCCAGGACTTTTCTCTTATATAAGAGAGCCATTGGGTCTCATTTTCAATAAGAATTTCTTTTCTCCCAACATGGTATCGGAGCAACGGTCTTAGAACAGGGTTCTCATATCCCACCACAAAACTCTAACCCTACCCCCCATCTCGCCTCTCTCCTTCCGTTGTCGCCAAAAACCAGACTCCAGGCGCCTCCTATTCCCTCCACCAGGAGTCTCCGGAGTGCCCTGTGCATCCTGCGCCCTCCGCTAGGGGGTCCTGCACCTCATGCGTACGCCGCTAGGGGGTCCCGCACGCTCCTACACATGCCGCATACAGCTCCCGATCCTCCCATCTCACCGTCAAGGCCTCCCAGGCCCCCCTCTAGGGGTCTTCTCGTACTGCCGTACGTCGCAGGGACCCCCCTCACGTGACCAGCAGCACTGGCTGCGCTGGTTGTCCGAATACCTAGGTCCCCGACGCCGAAAGGGGTAGTCCCACCACCATCCAGCAATACGCAAGGGACATCAGCCTTCCCCCTGCGTGCAATAGCCTTCCTCCGATGATCTAGGTGCATCTATTCAGAGCCCTGCAGGTTTGATTTTGACTAAATAGAGCAATATCATTCATATAAATCGTTTTTTAAGGAAATAATTCGTTAAACACATCAATAAGGATGCAAGGATGCTTATATGAGTTTACAGATACAACCACTCATATTTATGATTGTGTAGACACTCTTGAGTCGATTTAATCCTCATTTGTTCATGGTTCTCCTTATTAGTGCAATGTCAGATATCAAGAGTGATGTTTTTCCTCCTTTGGTGCCTTTAAGGGTTTGACTCCCATCGTTAAGATGGACGGGACCAACTATGAATTATGATCCATGTAGTTTCGCACTCTTATGCAGTGTCACAACAAGGAGCACATTCTGACGGAAATAGAACCAACAGATAAAACATGGACTAATGCTTTGTGGAAGCAAGATGATGCATATGCTCGCATTTGGATATCCGGGACACTCACCACGGAGATTGCCAATGATTTTGTCAACCAGCCTCCGCAAAAGCTATGAGGGACATCTTAGCCGCCACATATGGGTAGGCAAAGAATGAGAGAAAGATCCTTCAGTTGTAATTTGACATTTTCTCGACCAAGCAAAATGGTCGGCCACTTCATCAGCATTTGTCTTATCTTTGAGGAATGTTTGAGCGTTTACACAGCTTCATGCCTGTTACTACCAGTACTCAGCAGCAACAGCAGTATCAGAATGCTAGTATGACAAGAGTTTTCCTTTCATCTCTTTATTCAGAGTACGATGCAACAAGTACTCAACTTCTGACTGTCAGAGGTGGGTCTTCCCAATTTCATGGTTGCGGACCTTGTGGTCGAAGCAGAGGCCGTCAACGTGGCCCATGTTCCCATTGCCATCGTCCTGGTCATTCGGAGGAGACATGCCTTCAGAAACATGGATATCCACTGTCTACGCGTGTTGCTGAGTAGACCGAGTCTTTGTCTGCACCAACTTCGGATACACGTCTGGATGATATTGTGTCGAGACTTGGAGAGATGATGAGCACTCCTACAACTCCGACTGTAGGTTCCTCAGATGCAGCAGCTACTGCGAGAGCGTCGTCCAGTACATTAGGTATTCCTTATGTGTTTACCAGTTGTAGCAGTTCGGAGTTGACATATTGGATTATGGATTCTGGTGCATCACATCATATGTGTGGAGACCGAATATAGTTTAGCTCTTATATGTCTATCCCACCTGGGAGATCCATGGTCATTGCTAATGGGGTTCGACTACCCATTATTGGTCAGAGGGAGATTGCTCTAGGCCCTTCTATGCATCTTCAAAACATTTTATATGCTCCTGATTTTCAGATGAATATGTTGTCTATTAGTCAAATTACAAAAGATCTACATTGTTGTGCCATCTTTGATCCCTCTTCTATTGTGTTTTAGGACATACTAACTAGCAAGGTGATTGGTCATGGCCGTAAGCAGAGAGGATTGTATAAGCTTGTCGTACCACCATGCATTGGGGTTGCTACCATTCCTT
This sequence comes from Ottelia alismoides, assembly GCA_037367405.1. Taxonomy (NCBI): domain Eukaryota; kingdom Viridiplantae; phylum Streptophyta; class Magnoliopsida; order Alismatales; family Hydrocharitaceae; genus Ottelia; species Ottelia alismoides. Next base: position 118,271 of record JAZKJV010010478.1, read on the forward strand.
CAAGATCTGTCTCTCCTTTCATGTTGCATCTTCGCTTTGTCTACCTTCCTCTTCAAAAGATGATTTGTGTCCTCCTGCAGATATCTACGTGTACTACATTAGATTGTGAAGCATGTCAGCTTGGGAAGTATCATCTCTCTTCATTTTCGAGTCGTTCGAGTCGTCATACTAGTCAGTCTTTTAAGTTGTTTCATTTTGACATTTGGGGTCCTAGTCGTATTCCTGATCATCAGGGGCATCATTTTTATATGTTTGTTGTGGATTATTATTCTAGACTATCGTGGCTATTCTTGTTAAAGCATAAGTCTGAAGCAGGTGCTATCATTAAATCTTTTCTTATTGAGGTCAAAAACATATTCTCTGCTAATGTGAAATTCATTCATATGGATAATGCCTTGGAATTTTCCACATTACATTTATCAGAATTTCTCAAGTCTTGTGGTATAGTTCATCAGACTTCTTGCAATTACAATTCACAGCAAAACGATATGGCAGAAAGTAAACATCGTCACCTTCTTGATGTCACAAGAACATTGTTGATTCAGAGTCGTACCCCTCATTCTTTCTAGGGGATGTGGTTCTCACCGCCTGCTACTTGGTGAATCACATGCCGTCCACTATTCTTGGAAAGAAGGTTCCATTCTTGATTGCGTTTCCTGAGAAGGAACTATGCTCTCTCACTCCTAGAGTCTTTGGATCAGTGACCTTTGTCCACAACTTCATCTAGGTCGTGACAAGCTCTCACCTAGAGCTGTCAAATATGTGTTTGTCGGTTATTCTCATACCCAAAAAGGATATAGATGTTTTGATCATGTAGGAAGAAAATATTATATGAGTGCTGATGTCACATTTTTTGAGTCTATTATGTATTTTTCTCCTACAAGTGACATGTTGTCTAATGCTAATTCTGTAGAGGAAGAGTGGTTCCTCCACCTCCATCTTCTCCATCATATGCTCCTCATGTTGCTCCTACATCTTCTCCACCTCCACCACTTCCACCTCCGTCCACCTAGTTCAAGTTTTTACCCCATATTTATACTCACAGGTCTTCTACTCGCCCCTCTGCTCATGTGTCGTCCACATCATCCGCCATGCCTCAGGTATGTCATGAACATATTATTTCTACTAATGGCACCGGAACCTTGAATGATACACAAGAAGATTTGATTCAATTGGACAGAGCGACTAAAGACCTGGAGTTACCTATTGCCCTAAGGAAGCCTCGTCGCCAATGTGCCACGTATCCTCTTGCTGCGCATGTTTCCTTGGATCATCTCTCAGAGGAATACAAGAAGTTTGTAATGGGACTCTCTGCTATTACTATCCCACGTACATATCAGGAGGCGCTACAGGATAGTAGGTGGCGACTTGCAATGGAAGAGGAGATGGCAACTCTACGGTCATGTGGTACTTGGAGCATTGTCTCTGCTCCGTAAGGTGCCTCTGTTGTGAGATGCAAATGGATATTTACAGTAAAGCAAAATGTAGATGGTAGTGTGGACTGCTATAAGGCTAGGCTTGTGGCATGTGGGTTTACCCAAACCTATGGGGTAGACTATAAGGATACCTTCTCTCCAGTGGCCATACACTCGACACTATGCATTCTTCTATCCGTTGATAATTCATGAGACTGGCTTCTTTACCAGCTTGTATGAAGAATGCATTTCTATATAGGGATCTAAAGGATGAAGTATATATGCAGCAGCCACCAGGGTTTACTACTGAGGGGGAGTCTCAGAAGGTGTGCAGTCTCCATAAGGCGATTTATGGCCTGAAGCTGAGTCCAAGAGCTTGGTACCAAAAGCTATTGGAGTTGATAGAGTAACAAGGGATTGCACAGTCTACTATGGATCACTTACTGTTTGTTCAAAGGACACAGAGAGGTATTGTTGCTATTCTTGTTTATGTGGATGATATAGTTGTTACAGGGGATGATGAGCATGATATTCAGGCTGCCAAGGAGTTCCTACGTCAACAGTTTGTGACTAATGATCTTAGCAATCTTTGTTACTTCCTTGGGTTGGAGTTTGCTAGGAACCAGTGTGGTCTTGTGATGACTTAGGGAAGTTTTTAATGGATCTTCTTTCTGAGACAGGTATGACAGGGTGCAAACCTGCTACTACCCTTATGGATCCAAGTATGAAATTGTATGATGATGAAACTGAGGAGGTAGACAGGAGGAGATATAGAGAGCTTGTTGGGAAGCTCTTATACGCCACCATCATCAAGTCGAATATAGCTTTTGCAGTAAGCAAAGTCAGCCAGTTCATGGAGGAGCCCAGGATGGTGCATATGGATGCTGTCCATATGATCTTGAGATATTTGAAGTCCTTACCTGGTTTGGGTCTTATATTTAGTAGGGATACATCTCTTGAGGTGATAGCATGTAGCAGATGCAGATTATGTAGGTTGTCCTAGAGACAGAAAGTCTACTTCTGAATTTGCTATTTTTATTGGCAACTCACTTGTTTCATGGAAAAGTAAGAAGCAGACAATGGTGGCTAGATCAAGTGCAGAATCGGAATACAGGGCCATGGCACAGGGGAGTGCAGAAATGATGTGGATTAGATCTGTGCTGATTGACCTTGCTGTTGAAGTTTCTCTTCCGATGCAGCTTTTATCTAATAACCAAGCAGCTCTATTCATTGCCAATAATCCTGTTTTTCATGAACGGACAAAGCATATAGAGGTGGATTGTCATTATACAAGATACACGATCCAGAAAGGTCTCATATCCACCTCTCATGTTTCCATTGGAGATCAGACGGTTGATATCTTCACCAAGGCCCAAGCTAGGGGTCCCTTTCAGAGGTGTTGCTCCAAGCTGAGCATGATAGATATATGTGCTCCAGCTTGATGGGGAGTGTTGAGATAGTTATATCTCACGTGATCATTTATGTTTTATGTTTTCTTGATGTACCTCTTGTGTAATTAACCCAGGATTTTTCTCCTATATAAGAGGGCCCTTGTGTCTCATTTTAATTATCAATTTCTTTTCTCCCAACAGTAACGAGTATTTAAAATTTTGAAAAGTAGCAACATATAAGCATTGCTATATTGACCATCACTTACGATATAGCAACGTAAATGCCCTTCGTCGGTAAAATAATTATAAATAATTATTTCTTGACGAGTAAAATCATCATTATATATTTAACAACAAACAATGGAGTGACGAAATTTTTGTTAATTAATCATTACAAACTTTTTATTGTAGTGACATTTTTGTAGTTTTTATTCTTCATTTCTTTTTAGTAATGATGCAATCAACATACATATGAATAGTAATGCTGGTTTTTTAATTTATATGTTGTGTTATCCCGTGTATTCATTTTGAATATCTGTTTTAAGAAGTGAGACAAATGTTTAATAAAAAACATATTGTTCCATCAAGGTTGTTACAACACAAGCCTTGCTATTCTCATTTTTTTATATCATACCATTGCAGTTTTGTTCTTCATAATCTATAATACATCATTAATAGAAACACATAGATTCTCTTGTACAATCAATCCAAGTTCCACAAGGTTCCTTTGAGTCTAACTTACTTAATCAGCGACATTCCTAATCGATTCCTTTTGATTGAATTCTAGTTCCGATTAAGCAATAGATTCCTTTGAAATATCCTATTTAATTAGGCTTAGCATAGTCATGAAATTATCTCAAATTGGTTTAATTGATTTGGTTCAACTTGATTAACTTTTGATTTCTTGTTATTATTTAGTTCCATTATTCAGATCTTTTTCCACTTCAACAATATATGCCTAATAGTGGCACTTTTTTTAAAAGGCATCACTATAAGGACGATCTTATATTCGTAATATCCTCGTTGCGGTATGTCCATCACTAATTCTCAGTGACAGTAGAGGTTGCAGGATCCATGTAGCCTTTTCCTCATATCTCTTTGTATTAGCTCCATCTCTCGAGTTGTCCTGTCCACTATCAGAAATAGATTGGCTTTGAAACCATTTGTAACGTCCCAGGCTTAGGTCATCGGTCTGTTATCGAGGAAAGCTTTACCCTAACGATTGGGTTTGAATCCGATTGGATCCGTTGGCAACTACTTAAAATGCTTAAGTCTAAGTTGTCAAATAGTAATCCCCGCCACTTATAACCAACACACACACACACACACTTGGTGAGTTTTAGACGTGGGACTATGTTTAAGTGTTGGGGTGTTGCACACATGCACTTGTGCATGATACATCCTCTTTTATCATATTCATCCAAATGGTAGTTTAAGATTTGATGCTCACAATGAGATGCTCGTTTATACCGATTATCGATGTCAAAGCACATTTAATTTAGTGATATTTACTTCAGTGGATTTTGGGCTGGGTCAAGCCCCATAAGCTATATAAATATTCGATCCAAGCCCAACACAAAATTAAATGGGCCGGACTTTGATCGAGCTGGCCCAAACTACTTCATATTTAACAATTAAATTCGATAATTACCTAAGTCCCTCTTTCAATGCTTATGCCATCAAATCACAGTCTTCTAATTTATTATTGATAAGGATCAAGCTCCACAATTCAATTATAATCGATCTCTTATTAAAGGGTCTTATGGAAGTAGTGCCCCTTACACTTCTAATTTGTTATAAGAAATGGCTATTGAATTGGAGATCCATTCAGCACAATATATTAAGTTCATGTTGACCAAACGCTTAAGATTGGATGGGGAACAAAATATCCTAAGATTTTCTAAGAGAAAAAATACCATTCATATACATCGTTTTTAAACATTCCATGTTGTATTGGGGAAGTGAGTTGGGATGGGCTTCGGCCTATTCTGAATCTATTGTAACGGCTGACTTTTTTTTGTAACTCCTCCGGCCCATAATTTCTCTTTATTTTCCTATTGAATAGCATAGATATTACTACAAAAGTTAATGGGTATTAATTGTCCTTTTTGAGAGCATAAAATCTCAAAGGATTCTCCCACACTCGTCACTTGGTTTCAAAGAGAGGAGAGTAAGGATTAGAGAGAGAGAGAGAGAGAGAGAGATCTCACCGAGAGTCATGCTCGTCGCATACAACGTCGACGTCGTCTCGGTGGAGGAGAACGTCGGTTCGAGAGCAAGGAGAAGGCGTGACAATCTAGTGGATACAACCCGTCGGACTCGAGGTATGTGTCGAACCCCTAGGACTCGTATCTTATGGTAATACCTTAAATCGAAGATATATTATTTCCAAAATTTATTCTTGATAGATGTGCATGTATCAGCTAAAGATTACTAAATAAATGTGAGTTTGGTTCCTAGGTTAATACGTATACGCAATGAGTCGAACTTTTAGGATAACGTCTATGTCTACGGGTTTTCGCTCTTGGTAAGATTTCTTCATTTTGATTTCGGATGAACTAGGCAAGCTCTCGATTCATAATCACACCCTCGCCATCAATGATTCAACGAATGAGGGGATATCAACTTTATGGATGGACTAAACGTTTGGGAGACCTTTTAATATTTCATACACAATGAACATCCGGTTGTTTTGGAGATGGGCCTGGATAAATTAATCTATCAATATTATTTCTTTGTTTTCTGGTAATTAGATCACATACGGGGAATGAAAGCATATATTCGGAAATTATGGGTTACACGTCCTCTCAAGATTAGTATTTGGGGTTGTTATAATAAAAACCTAAAATTCTTAGACCTTGGTAACTAATGTTATTTTGATTGTATGTTTATTCTGAGATGTTTTCACAATAACGGATCTGATGTCGTAAACTATATGTTAATAATTCTTTTTTACATCCGAGTATAGCAAACCATGTGAATCTGATCAGTTGTTTTTTATTAAAAAAAAACTACATAGAACCACTTAGTTTTATTCATCTGGACCGATTCCAATTAAAGAATGTTATAATTATCCTTCTTTTCAATCAATAGGTTCGTTAGCACAAATGTGACTAGAATAAAAAGTTGAATTGCATGGTTATAATCGGAAGATTAATTTGAAAGCAAATAAATAGTAACAGGATGTTCTCTGTTGAATATCAAGTACGGATTGTTCATGTATTAAAGAAATGAGTATACGATACTTTTACAAAAAAGGTAAATGTGTCTATATGATATTACGATTTTGGTACCGACTCATATTGAAAAGAATTATTCTTAACGTCTCTAGAAAGATCAGTTAAAGGAAAAGAAAGAAAGTATGTGCATGTATCAGTTGTGATCTTTTGTACAATAAAAGCTTGGTTAGTAGAAATCAAAAGTTTCATGTGAACATCTATTGTCTGAAAAAAGGAAAGAAATGTCTATTAAAGAGTAAGAAAGTTCATTAACATAGGTAACGGCATGATAACGATAAGCGGAGCTAAGTGCTACACCTAATGGTGGGAGCCACCTCTAGAGTCCAATTATCGTAGGCCTAAAGGGGGCCAGCGCCTTCCGGGGGCGTACGGTTCAAGGAACCGATTGAGGCGAAAGATAAGTCCTCTGCAGTTGTAGCTATCACTGTCAAGTATGTCATCTTCATGGACCGCTTGTGCCAGCGGTAAAGCCACCAAAGCCAGCAAAGCCACCAAAGCCATTAAGGATTAACAATTAAGACAACTTTAACCACTAAACAAACCAATGGTATGTGTACAGTTTCTGAAATTGCTAAGGCACATGTATGCAACTATGGCCAAGTAATGGCATTATGCAAGTGTTATGATTGTTCTGGGGCATATATGCAATTATGAAAAATTCTAAGGGTATAAGTGAAAATTATGAAAATGTTAAGGCGTATATGCAAATATAGAAAACTTTAAGAGTATATATGAAATTGTTGCTTTAATGGATGGATCCGGAAGGAGTTCCCATTGTATGCATGTTTAATTGAATTATTAGTCTCATAGTAATAGTATATGAGAACCAGTTAGTATCATATGCAATAAGATAATTATGCAAATCATATAGTTGTGTTGATAATTGATTGTATAGAAGAGATTATGTTTTAACGGTTAAAAGTTAGCATAGGGAGACTTGTTTGCCACGCTAGCCGGCTTGACCCCAACTCGGCACATACTGAGCGTTAGCTCATAACATGTGATGTTGTTTTTTTTCAGGAGAGCACGAGTCGTGATATAATTTCCAGTTTAAGGAGAACTATTGTCACGTGAAGTTGAATCGGTACGGACTATGGTTGGATTGTTATGAAGGGATGTCATTATGCCCACTGGAACATTGCTGTGCTATTTTATTTCGTAGTTCTTTTGCAACTTCCTTGTTGGTGTGTATTAATGGAACTCTATACAGTAATGGATTTATTTGAGAATGATTATTTTCTCTGCTCATAGAATACCATGCAAGTGTTCGGTAACGGTTCGGTCGTGCGACCAAATATTTTATGCTTCCGCCGATCAGCCTGACCCGTTCCATTACAAATGGTATCAGAGCAGGAGTTTCTCTGGGTGTGGGATATCCACAATTGATAGTGAGCCAAGACTAAGAAGAATAGAGTAAAACTTAGGTAGTACAAACGATGGTTGACCCTTTGATTTTCTGACTCAAATGACTCCTCATTGTGAAAATAAAATGAACAAAGATCATGAGTCATCACTCATATAATGAAATTGCCCAGGGATACACACCAAGAATTACCAGAGTTTATAGACATTGACAACTCAACTGTGAAAGTATCATGCACAGAATTTTGATGAATTTATACTGAAGGTTTTTATTCCCAACAATCCATTCATTTTATAGGATAAACATGATAGGGAGAAAGTTAGGCATTAGATGTATTAGATGGAGATGACTTTTGAAATTACAGACTACCATAAGGAGAAGAATCATTGGGGCATTTTATCTAAAAGATTGGATAAAGGAGCTGGAAGCAATAGAATCCACTTTTCGAAGATGATTTCCAGTGAGTGAAGTGATTTTATCTTGGATATTATAGTAAGATGATCGAAGAGCATGTGATAGTGATATGGAATTCGAGAAGAATGAGAAGAAAGTGAATTGTTCACAAGATCATCTCAGTTACATCACAAAAGATGATGTTAAGGACTTTTCTAAATGCCTTTTCATATGATCGTTCAATATTATCTTCTTATAGAGAATTAGATTTCTCCATTGTTGTTATCCCATGAATTGCACTAATTTCGAAAACCTCTTAAACAATAAGACCAATAGAATTGAAAAAAAATAAAACATCAGTTAATGAAGTGAGATAAGAGATTTGTTTATGTGATTCGATGAATCTCCATAATAGCACTTATTCTTTTTGGGAAAAATTAAAGATAAGTCTTAGTCTCTGCATCGACTACTAAACTATGAATGATGTAACTTTGACGGATTAACATGTAATGCTTGGGGTCAATGATTTGTTCATTTGATTACGGAGGGAAAAGATTTTTTTCCAATTAACATGGAATAAATGAGGAGGACATTCTAGAAATAGCTTACATATTAAAGATAGGTCATTATGATTTTTTTTATCAGGCATTTTGATCACATAAGTGCTCTTGTATCTTTTAAAAAGCTTATGAATAGGTTTTGTTTTTTTTTTGAGAAGATCATGATCTGATCATGGTTGTGGATGATATTGTTTATATACTTGGATGATCTTGAGAAATACCAAGTACATCTCAACATTGTGTTCGAAACATTTTATTGATGATACCTCCATGCAAAGTGCTCTAGATGTAAAATTTGAATTGATCCAATCATATTCCTTAGTATTGTCTTATTTAATGATAACATCGAAGTTGGATGAATTAAGATGGAAGATATGTTACCTTGGAGTTTGTTGAGAAATATTTCAAAGATTCATAGATTTCTAGGATGAAGTTATACATTGATTATTCATGTAGAATTTTCTCACATATTACAATAGTATTGAGAAACCTAATTAGAGGGAGGTATGAAGTTTGTACATTCAGATGACTGTGAATGAAGTTTTCAAAAACTAAAGTAATGTTTGACTATGACTCTGACCGTAAGCTTGCTGTTATGTATCAGAGGCTTTGCAATTAAATTCATACATCCGGCAAAGAAAATAATAGTGTGTTAAATGAAAAAGGAACTGATTTTACATCATGCCAACTAAGATCACAAGAGAGTAACTATACAACTCCTGACTTGGAGTTTCCTACAGATGACTTGGAGTTAGTAGTGATAATATTTTTCCTAATTGATTGACGACATTATTGTTACACGAGAATTTTTTGATAATCTAGAGGATCAAAGTAACAAAAAATATTTCAATCTTTAAAAAAATAATTGAGAAACCTAAGAAGGAATCAGATGATTCTATTAATGGAATCGATGCGGATGTGTTATACCATTCAAGTTTTTTGATTCTTGGTGACAATAAGTTAAGGCATGAGGCATTATATGAATCTCAGAGATTAGTGTACATGATTTATTCATGCATGATAAAAATTCCTAAAGATATCACATGATATTACGGGTGGCAAGCGATGAAGATAAATATTGCAAAATATGTTTCCAAAATATGCCATTAGATTGAGATTGAACATCTAGAAACAACAAGCTTTGTTCAACCTTTTGAGATAGTAGAATGGAATTGAAGCATATCACATGGATCTTGTTATTGATTTGCCAACTCGAGGATACATCCTCATGATACCGTACATGTTATTGTAGACAAACTGATCAAATCAGCTCTTTTCTTACCTACTTATCTGGATCAATCGATGCAGAGGCTGGCAAAATTGTAGATAAATGACGACAACCTAGACAACATCCTAACATCAATTATGTCAGATTGAGATACAACGTACACATCCTAAGTCTTGGAAAGTTTTCGAGAGGTTAGGGATACTCAATTTAAGTTAGCATACAGGCAGACAATATGACCAATCAGATAAGATCATTCAGAGATTTAAGGATTTGTTGGGAGCATGAGCTTTTGACTTTGAAAGTAGTTCGGAGGGACATCTGTCTATGGTAGAGTTTACTTAATATAAATGCTTATCATTTCAGTAAAAAGATGACTCGGTATGAACCATTATATAGAAGATCTTGTAGATCACACTCTCGTTAGAGTAATGTGGGTGAGAAGCACATTTTGGGACCAGAACTAATCTAGATCAGCAAGCAAGGTGTTGAGCTAATCAAGAAGAGATTGGTGGCAGCTCAAAGTAGGTAGAAGTCTTATGCAGATTGTCATAGTAGGGAGTTGAGTTTTGCAGATAGAGATCACGTGTTTTTAAAGATTTGTCCGACCCAGGGTGTATTGCAATTCGACAAGAAAGGGAAGCTTACTCCTAGATAAATAGGACCTTTCGAGATTTTACAACGAATTGGAGAGGTGGCATATCGTATTGCATTACCACCTCAATATTCGAAGCTACATGATGTATTCCATGTGTCTATGCTAAGAAGGTACACTTCTGATCCTTCACACGTGATCGAGCATGAGGTTCTCGATGTTCAGCCCAATCTTACTTTCGAGGAGAAACCTGTCCGCACAGTAGATCGTAGAGACCATCAACTTCGTCGACGTATAGTTCCGATGGTCAAGGTCCTATGGCATCATCACCAGGAGGAGGAAGCCACCTGGGAACTGGAGAGCGAAATGTGGAAGAAGCATCCGCAGCTTTTCGGTATGATCCTTTACTAAGAAATTTCGAGGACGAAATTTTTTTAAGGAGGGTAGATTGTAACGACTAACTTTTTTTTGTAACTCCTCCAGCCCATAATTCCTCTTTATTTTCCTATTGAATAGCATAGATATTACTACAAAAGTTAATGGGTATTAATTGTCCTTTTTGAGAGCATAAAATCTCAAAGGATTCTCCCACACTCGTCACTTGGTTTCGAAGAGAGGAAAGTAAGGATTAGAAAGAGAGAGAGATCTCACCGAGAGTCATGCTCGTCGCAGACAACGTCGACGTCGTCTCGGTGGAGGAGAACGTCGGTTCGAGAGCAAGAAGAAGGCGTGACAATCTAGTGGATACAACCCGTCGGACACGAGGTATGTGTCGAACCCCTAGGACTCGTATCTTATGGTAATACCTTAAATCGAAGATATATTATTTCCAAAATTTATTCTTGATAGATGTGCATGTATCAGCTTAAGATTACTAAATAAATGTGAGTTTGGTTCCTAGGTTAATACGTATACGAATGAGTCGAACCTTTAGGATAACGTTTATGTCTACGGGTTTTCGCTCTTGGTAAGATTTCTTCATTTTGATTTCGGATGAACTAGGCAAGCTCTCAATTCATAATCACACCCTCGCCATCAATGATTCAACGAATGAGGGGATATCAACTTTATGGCTCGACTAAACGTTTGGGAGACCTTTTAATATTTCATACACAATGAACATCCGGTTGTTTTGGAGATGGGCCTGGATAAATTAATCTATCAATATTATTTCTTTGTTTTATGGTAATTAGATCACATACGGGGAATGAAAGCATATATTCGGAAATTATGGGTTATACGCCCTCTCAAGATTAGTATTTGGGGTTGTTATAATAAAAACCTAGAATTCTTAGACCTTGGTAACTAATGTTATTTTGATTGTATGTTTATTCTGAGATGTTTTCACAATAACGGATCTGATGTCGTAAACTATATGTTAATAATTCTTTTTTACATCTGAGTATAGCAAACCATGTGAATCTGATCAGTTGTTTTTTGTTAAAAAAAACTACATAGAACCACTTAGTTTTATTCATCTGGACCGATTCCAATTAAAGAATGTTATAATTATCCTTTTTTTCAATCAATAGGTTCGTTAGCAAAAATGTGACTAGAATAAAAAGTTGAATTGCGTGGTTATAATCGGAAGATTAATTTGAAAGCAAATAAATAATAACAGGATGTTCTCTGTTGAATATCAAGTACGGATTGTTCATATATTAAAGAAATGAGTATACGATACTTTTACAAAAAAAGGTAAATGTGTCTATATGATATTATGATTTTGGTACCGACTCATATTGAAAAGAATTATTCTTAACGTCTCTAGAAAGATCAGTTAAAGGAAAAGAAAGAAAGTATGTGCATGTATCAGTTGTGCATGTATCGGTTGTGATCTTTTGTACAATAAAAGCTTGGTTAGTAGAAATCAAAAGTTTCATGTGAACATCTATTGTCTGAAAAAAGGAAAGAAATGCCTATTAAAGAATAAGAAAGTTCATTAACATAGGTAACGTCATGATAACGATAAGCGGAGCTAAGTGCTACACCTAATGGTGGGAGCCACCTCTAGAGTCCAATTATCGTAGGCCTAAAGGGGGCCAGCGCCTTCCGGGGGCGTACGGTTCAAGGAACCGATTGAGGCGAAAGATAAGTCCTCTGCAGTTGTAGCTACACTGTCAAGTATGTCATCTTCATGGACCGCTTGTGCCAGCGGTAAAGCCACCAAAGCCAGCAAAGCCACCAAAGCCATTAAGGATTAACAATTAAGACAACTTTAACCACTAAACAAACCAATGGTATGTGTACAGTTTCTGAAATTGCTGAGGCACATGTGTGCAACTATGGCCAAGTAATGGCATTATGCAAGTGTTATGATTGTTCTGGGGCATATATGCAATTATGAAAAATTCTAAGGTATGAGTGAAAATTATGAAAATGTTAAGGCGTATATGCAAATATAGAAAACTTTAAGAGTATATATGAAATTGTTGCTTTAATGGATGGATCCGGAAGGAGTTCCCATTGTATGCATGTTTAATTGAATTATGAGTCTCATAGTAATAGTATATGAGAACCAGTTAGTATCATATGCAATAAGATAATTATGCAAATCGTATAGTTGTGTTGATAATTGATTGTATAGAAGAGATTATGTTTTAACGGTTAAAAGTTAGCATAGGGAGACTTGTTTGCCACGCTAGCCGGCTTGACCCCAACTCGGCACATACTGAGCGTTAGCTCATAACATGTGATGTTGTTTTTTTTCAGGAGAGCACGAGTCGTGATATAATTTCCAGTTTAAGAAGAACTATTATCACGTGAAGTTGAATCGGTACGGACATTGGTTGGATTGTTATGAAGGGATGTCATTATGCCCACTGGAACATTGCTGTGCTATTTTATTTCGTAGTTCTTTTGCAACTTCCTTGTTGGAGTGTATTAATGGAACTCTATACAGTAATGGATTTATTTGAGAATGATTATTTTCTCTACTCATAGAATACCATGCAAGTGTTCGGTAACGGTTCGGTCGTGCGACCAAATATTTTATGCTTCTGCCGATCAGCCTGACCCGTTCCGTTACAAATGGTATCAGAGCAGGAGTTTCTCTGGGTGTAGGATATCCACAATTGATAGTGAGCCAAGACTAAGAAGAATAGAGTAAAACTTAGGTAGTACAAACAATGGTTGACCCTTTGATTTTCTGACTCAAATGACTCCTCATTGCGAAAATAAAATGAACAAAGATCATGAGTCATCACTCATATAATGAAATTGCCCAGGGATACACACCAAGAATTACCAGAGTTTATAGACATTGACAACTCAACTGTGAAAGTATCATGCACAGAATTTTGATGAATTTATACAGAAGGTCTTTATTCCCAACAATCCATTCATTTTATAGGTAAACATGATAGGGAGAAAGTTAGGCATTAGATGTATTAGATGGAGATGACTTTTGAAATTACAGACTACCATAAGGAGAAGAATCGTTGGGGCATTTTATCTAAAAGATTGGATAAAGGAGCTGGAAGCAATAGAATCCACTTTTCGAAGATGATTTCCAGTGAGTGAAGTGATTTTATCTTGGATATTATAGTAAGATGATCGAAGAGCATGTGATAGTGATATGGAATTCGAGAAGAATGAGAAGAAAGTGAATTGTTCACAAGATCATCTCAGTTACATCACAAAAGATGATGTTAAGGACTTTTCTAAATGCCTTTTCATATGATCGTTCAATATTACCTTCTTATAGAGAATTAGATTTCTCCATTGTTGTTATCCCATGAATTGCACTAATTTCGAAAACCTCTTAAACAATAAGACCAATAGAATTGAAAAAAATTAAAACATCAGTTAGTGAAGTGAGATAAGAGATTTGTTTATGTGATTCGATGAATCTCCATAATAGCACTTATTCTTTTTGGGAAAAATTAAAGATAAGTCTTAGTCTCTGCATCGACTACTAAACTATGAATGATGTAACTTTGACGGATTAACATGTAATGATTGGGATCAATGATTTGTTCATTTGATTACGGAGGGAAAAGATTTTTTTCCAATTAACATGGAATAAATGAGGAGGACATTCTAGAAATAGCTTACATATTAAAGATAGGTCATTATGATTTTTTTATCAGGCATTTTGATCACATAAGTGCTCTTGTATCTTTTAAAAAGCTTATGAATAGGTTTTGTTTTTTTTGAGAAGATCATGATCTGATCATGGTTGTGGATGCTATTGTTTATATACTTGGATGATCTTGAGAAATACCAAGTACATCTCAACATTGTGTTCGAAACATTTTATTGATGATACCTCCATGCAAAGTGCTCTAGATGTAAAATTTGAATTGATCCAATCATATTCCTTAGTATTGTCTTATTTAATGATGACATTGAAGTTGGCTGAATTAAGATGGAAGATATGTTACCTTGGAGTTTGTTGAGAAATATTTCAAAGATTCATAGATTTCTAGGATGAAGTTATACATTGATTATTCATGTAGAATTTTCTCACATATTACAATAGTATTGAGAAACCTAATTAGAGGGAGGTATGAAGTTTGTACATTCAGATGACTGTGAATGATGTTTTCAAAAACTAAAGTAATGTTTGACTATGACTCTGACCGTAAGCTTACCGTTATGCATCAGAGGCTTTGCAGTTAAATTCATACATCCGACAAAGAAAATAATAGTGTGTTAAATGAAAAAGGAACTGATTTTACATCATGCCAACTAAGATCACAAGAGAGTAACTATACAACTCCTGACTTGGAGTTTCCTACAGATGACTTGGAGTTAGTAGTGATAATATTTTTCCTAATTGATTGACGACATTATTGTTACACGAGAATTTTTTGATAATCTAGAGGATCAAAGTAACAAAAAATATTTCAATCTTTAAAAAAATAATTGAGAAACCTAAGAAGGAATCAGATGATTCTATTAATGGAATCGATGCGGATGTGTTATACCATTCAAGATTTTTGATTCTTGGTGACAATAAGTTAAGGCATGAGGCATTATATGAATCTCAGAGATTAGTGTACATGATTTATTCACGCATGATAAAAATGCCTAAAGATATCACATGATATTACGGGTGGCAAGCGATGAAGATAAATATTGCAAAATATGTTTTCCAAAATATGCCATTAGATTGAGATTGAACATCCAGAAACAACAAGCTTTGTTCAACCTTTTGAGATAGTAGAATGGAATTGAAGCATATCACATGGATCTTGTTATTGATTTGCCAACTCGAGGATACATCCTCATGATACCGTACATGTTATTGTAGACAAACTGATCAAATCAGCTCTTTTCTTACCTACTTATCTGGATCAATCGATGCAGAGGCTGGCAAAATTGTAGATAAATGACGACAACCTAGACAACATCCTAACATCAATTATGTCAGATTGAGATACAACGTACACATCCTAAGTCTTGGAAAGTTTTCGAGAGGTTAGGGATACTCAATTTAAGTTAGCATACAGACAGACAATATGACCAATCAGATAAGATCATTCAGAGATTTAAGGATTTGTTGGGAGCATGAGCTTATGACTTTGAAAGTAGTTCGGAGGGACATCTGTCTATGGTAGAGTTTACTTAATATAAATGCTTATCATTTCAGTAAAAAGATGACTCTGTATGAACCATTATATAGAAGATCTTGTAGATCACACTCTCGTTAGAGTAATGTGGGTGAGAAGCACATTTTGGGACCAGAACTAATCTAGATCAGCAAGCAAGGTGTTGAGCTAATCAAGAAGAGATTGGTGGCAGCTCAAAGTAGGTAGAAGTCTTATGCAGATTGTCATGGTAGGGAGTTGAGTTTTGCAGATGGAGATCACGTGTTTTTAAAGATTTGTCCGACCAAGGGTGTATTGCAATTCGACAAGAAAGGGAAGCTTAATCCTAGATAAATAGGACCTTTCGAGATTTTACAATGAATTGGAGAGGTGGCATATCGTATTACATTACCACCTCAATATTCGAAGCTACATGATGTATTCCACGTGTCTATGCTAAGAAGGTACACTCCTGATCCTTCACACGTGATCGAGCACGAGGTTCTCGATGTTCAGCCCAATCTTACTTTCGAGGAGAAACCTGTCCGCACAGTAGATCGTAGAGACCATCAACTTCGTCGACGTATAGTTCCGATGGTCAAGTTCCTATGGCATCATCAACAGGAGGAGGAAGCCACCTGGGAACTGGAGAGCGAAATGTGGAAGAAGCATCCGCAACTTTTCGGTATGATCCTTTACTAAGAAATTTCGAGGACGAAATTTTTTTAAGGAGGGTAGATTGTAACGACTGACTTTTTTTGTAACTCCTCCAGCCCATAATTCCTCTTTATTTTCCTATTGAATAGCATAGATATTACTACAAAAGTTAATGGGTATTAATTGTCCTTTTTGAGAGCATAAAATCTCAAAGGATTCTCCCACACTCGTCACTTGGTTTCGAAGAGAGGAAAGTAAGGATTAGAAAGAGAGAGAGATCTCACCGAGAGTCATGCTCGTCGCAGACAACGTCGACGTCATCTCGGTGGAGGAGAACGTCGGTTCAAGAGCAAGGAGAAGGCGTGACAATCTAGTGGATACAACCCGTCGGACTCGAGGTATGTGTCGAACCCCTAGGACTCGTATCTTATGGTAATACCTTAAATCGAAGATATATTATTTCCAAAATTTATTCTTGATAGATGTGCATGTATCAGCTTAAGATTACTAAATAAATGTGAGTTTGGTTCCTAGGTTAATACGTATACGCAATGAGTCGAACCTTTAGGATAACGTTTATGTCTACGGGTTTTCGCTCTTGGTAAGATTTCTTCATTTTGATTTCGGATGAACTAGGCAAGCTCTCGATTCATAATCACACCCTCGCCATCAATGATTCAACGAATGATGGGATATCAACTTTATGGCTCGACTAAACGTTTGGGAGACCTTTTAATATTTCATACACAATGAACATCCGGTTGTTTTGGAGATGGGCCTGGATAAATTAATCTATCAATATTATTTCTTTGTTTTCTGGTAATTAGATCACATACGGGGAATGCAAGCATATATTCGGAAATTATGGGTTATACGCCCTCTCAAGATTAGTATTTGGGGTTGTTATAATAAAAACCTAGAATTCTTAGACCTTGGTAACTAATGTTATTTTGATTGTATGTTTATTCTGAGATGTTTTCACAATAACGGATCTGATGTCGTAAACTATATGTTAATAATTCTTTTTTACATCCGAGTATAGCAAACCATGTGAATCTGATTAGTTGTTTTTTGTTAAAAAAAACTACATAGAACCACTTAGTTTTATTCATCTGGACCGATTCCAATTAAAGAATGTTATAATTATCCTTTTTTTCAATCAATAGGTTCGTTAGCACAAATGTGACTAGAATAAAAAGTTGAATTGCGTGGTTATAATCGGAAGATTAATTTGAAAGCAAATAAATAGTAACAGTATGTTCTCTGTTTAATATCAAGTACAGATTGTTCATGTATTAAAGAAATGAGTATACGATACTTTTACAAAAAAAGGTAAATGTGTCTATATGATATTACGATTTTGGTACCGACTCATATTGAAAAGAATTATTCTTAACGTCTCTAGAAAGATCAGTTAATGGAAAAGAAAGAAAGTATGTGCATGTATCGGTTGTGCATGTATCAGTTGCGATCTTTTGTACAATAAAAGCTTGGTTAGTAGAAATCAAAAGTTTCATGTGAACATCTATTGTCTGAAAAAAGGAAAGAAATGTCTATTAAAGAATAAGAAAGCTCATTAACATAGGTAACGGCATGATAACGATAAGCGGAGCTAAGTGCTACACCTAATGGTGGGAGCCACCTCTAGAGTCCAATTATCGTAGGCCTAAAGGGGGCCAGCGCCTTCAGGGGGCGTACGGTTCAAGGAACCGATTGAGGCGAAAGATAAGTCCTCTGCAGTTGTAGCTACACTGTCAAGTATGTCATCTTCATGGACCGCTTGTGCCAGCGGTAAAGCCACCAAAGCCAACAAAGCCACCAAAGCCATTAAGGATTAACAATTAAGACAACTTTAACCACTAAACAAACCAATGGTATGTGTACAATTTCTGAAATTGCTAAGGCACATGTGTGCAACTATGGCCAAGTAATGGCATTATGCAAGTGTTATGATTGTTCTGGGGCATATATGCAATTATGAAAAATTCTAAGGGTATAAGTGAAAATTATGAAAATGTTAAGGCGTATATGCAAATATAGAAAACTTTAAGAGTATATATGAAATTGTTGCTTTAATGGATGGATCCGAAAGGAGTTCCCATTGTATGCATGTTTAATTGAATTATGAGTCTCATAGTAATAGTATATGAGAACCAGTTAGTATCATATGCAATAAGATAATTATGCAAATCGTATAGTTGTGTTGATAATTGATTGTATAGAAGAGATTATGTTTTAACGGTTAAAAGTTAGCATAGGGAGACTTGTTTGCCACGCTAGCCGGCTTGACCCCAACTCGGCACATACTGAGCGTTAGCTCATAACATGTGATGTTGTTTTTTTTTCAGGAGAGCACGAGTCGTGATATAATTTCCAGTTTAAGGAGAACTATTGTCACGTGAAGTTGAATCGGTAGGGACTATGGTTGGATTGTTATGAAG
This sequence comes from Ottelia alismoides, assembly GCA_037367405.1. Lineage (NCBI taxonomy): Eukaryota > Viridiplantae > Streptophyta > Magnoliopsida > Alismatales > Hydrocharitaceae > Ottelia > Ottelia alismoides. The sequence goes on from JAZKJV010010478.1 coordinate 137,084, forward strand.
GGATGTCATTATGCCCACTGGAACATTGCTGTGCTATTTTATTTCGTAGTTCTTTTGCAACTTCCTTGTTGGAGTGTATTAATGGAACTCTATACAGTAATGGATTTATTTGAGAATGATTATTTTCTCTGCTCATTGAATACCATGCAAGTGTTCGGTAACGGTTCGGTCGTGCGACCAAATATTTTATGCTTCCGCCGATCAGCCTGACCCGTTCCGTTACAGAGCCCGACCCAGAAAATCATATGGGTTATTTTTTTTGGTCTAGATTCGACCCATTTTAATTTTGGGCTTGGATCAAGATAAGTTAAAAGGATCGAATTTTGGGTCGGATCGGACTAAACCAACCCAGTGTTCATCCCTACTAACATCTCAAAATATTCTCAATATGACAACTTAATTTCACCTTTGAAGTCTCGTGTCATTTGTTACTATATTTATATGAAAATGCTACCTTATAGTCAATAATAATGGATGAGTGATAAAGAAACAAAAAGGTTTAAACTCAAGTCGTTATCGATGGAAATTGATATTAATATATTGTGGGTTTTGTTCCAGCAGAATTGTTTACAACATCCAAAAATTTTAAATCTATATTGTTAAGTTGTAATTACACTACAATAAAACACTCAATGGAATTCTATAGCAACCAAACAATTTTTTTTTTGCCAACGAAATTTTTGTTTCCAAATGTTGACACTAAAACTGTCATTGCAAATGGCATCAAAATGATCTATTGCCAGAACTTTGTGGTACCAACTTGTCATTTGCATTAAATTGTGGCTATCGAGCTTTGGACAATATGTATAGATGACATTATTGTCCGAATCGGTGGTAACAAGAAAAAATTATAGCTAAAGTTTGTTGCCACAATGCACTTTTGTTGTAGTGTTATCCACTCTTGTAGTTCACTCTAACTTTTTGTGGGTCAAATCCAGATGTTAATCGTACTCTATTAACTTTATGTAAGGCAGAGTTTGATTTTTCCATACCAAGAATAGTATTTCCATTATTAGAGGGAATTCATCTCTTACAACATTTAAAATGTCATAGAGCTATGTCGAAGCCGTAACTAATGAAAATTGACATTGGGAACTTGTTGCTCGCAGACTCTCAATTAATTTCGATGTAGTTACCCAAAATGTTCTGTTCAAGTTGATAGTTACACTCGTTAGTAGTTCATTGATGGAAAGGGACTATGGAAGAAGCTCAAAGCATAGTGGAGGGTAGACGTAATACCATGGGCTTAGGTTCCTAGACGGTTAATAGAGAAAATTGACCATGACAACTTGTTAAGCTTGGATCCAATTAGACTCATTGACAACTTTCCAAAATGTTTAAGTTCAAGTTATAAAGTAGTAATCCCAACCACTTACAATCTACTCTCACGCTTTGTTAGTTTCCGATGTGGAACTATGATTTAATATTGAGGTGTTACAACAAAGATGAGGTAAGGAAGGGAGTGATAACTAGAAAGTGGATCTATTAAAATATCCTATTGGAATCCACTGTATATCCTGCGGTAGGGTTGGTGCAAAATGATCCATGCTATATGTATCTTTTAAGTGGGGGAGGGGATATCTTTACTACTAATTATTATCAAGAGAAAAGGACCATTGCTTTGGTGTCTTGTGTATATATCCAAAGTTTGGTCACCCAAATGTATGATGGGACAGGTTGGAACTCCACCATTTTTGGATCCCCATCTCTCACAAATATACATATATCCCTTTCTAAAAGCAAAGCTAAAGTAGAGAATAATAATGTGAGCATGATAGCGCATAAAGACACAGACACTCGCTACTTAACCACTTGATCAAGACTTGGCTTCCTTGTCAGACTTGTCCTCCACTACGTGTGGGTATTTATATATTTATATGTATGCATTACATTATAGAAGAGTGATCCTATGAGATGAGATTTTGTGAGATGGTGAGATGAGAGGTTCTGTACCACTAGTTTTTGCCTTCTCTCTCCTGGCTTTCTCTCTCCTGGTTGAAACTAGTGATCCAGAATCTTCCATCTCACTATCTCACCAAAATCCCATCTCATAGGATCAACCCTCTTACATTATAATATATTGTGTTTAGTAAACAATTACGCTAAATTTTTTTTCTCCTCCTAAGTCCACGCATCCCTTCAATCTCTGATAATTACTAAGTCTCATTCCCTCGACATCTTCATAGGGATTGTAATAGGAGAAGCCTCATGTAGGCTTCAGCTTCTCCATGACTATATCTGTAGGGAAAACCTTATGTAACGGTGACTTCAATTGATTGTCTAAATACTTTTATCATGATATCTAGATACTAATATATAATCTTTTTTAATTCACTTTATATTTGACAATAATTCGATTCAAATTCGTAATTTGTCTTAATTAGATCATATCCTTATCCCATCGTAAGTCAATCGATATTCCTGTTCTCCCTTTACTCGGATCTAAGATTCGTTTTTTATGAATATTGGATATGAATTCGTATCTGATTATATTAAAATATGGTTTCTCAAATCATAATCCGACTCATATATGTATCCGTATCCATATTCAATATAAATGAAGCGAATATGGATATGGAAATAACCATATTCAATCATAAGAGTGATTAGAGATCATTTGTAATTGCCCCAGTATAAAGCGTCCATATTTTTGTTTTGATCAAAGAAAATACAATTACACATTTCCTTCCAATTAGATCTAACAAAAAAGAAGCCCCACACTACTAATGTATAGTTCACAAGAACCAGCAAATTGAGGGAACCACTTTGCGCAATAATAAACTAACAATGGAGCATCATCCTCGAAAGAACAAGAGAAATTTTTTAGGTCTTTTTACCTTCTTGAGCATGTAACATTGTAATTATCACCTTAACCCATAAACTTAGTTCTATTATATCACAAACCCTACCATCCGTAGGGATGTCAACGGATCGGGTTTGGAGCGGGCATCGATATTCCCAAATCGATACCCATTTATAAAATCGCTCCACCCATTTATTAAACAGATATTTTCTAACAGGTACCCATCTATCCAATGGGTACCCATGTATCTAGTAAATGACATAATAACCATTTACAATAAGATATATAAAGTAAGTCATATACTATCATTGACAATATCTAAACTATTAAGATATAAATATCTAATAGCATAATTTATAATGAACAATAATACAAAATTTGCGATGGGTGAAAAGTACATACTTATCATTTTTTTGATAATTTTCTGAATGATAAATCGATCATATACTAGTGTAGTCAATAATATGTAATTATCTCTTAAATAAGATGATTTCTATAATCAATCCAAAAAGAAACAAACAACTCCCGATATATATAAAAATACACTACAAACATCGAGGTCTTTGAGGATGCCTAAAGAGGACGGTCAAACCTGAACCATCCCCGTTAAATCTGTAGGCGACAGTCAGCTTTTTTCCATCTCGCATGACGAACATAGGAGATGGTCAAAGTCGCACACCCCCTCCGCTAAAGTCATTGGAGATGGTCTCTTCAGAGACCATCCCGTCTGTAACTCGGGGGACGATTGTCGACTGTTCCATCGAGCTCGTCCCTACTTACATCGATATAATAAGTAATAAGAAGTATGACCCTTAGGGCTAGTTTGATTACTGGGTTGGGGTAACCTCCTGTGAATAGTATCTGTTTGGATGATTATGAAGGTTGGTAGAGGGATGGAATAAGGAATGCGATGTGATGTCACCTTGATTTGTGATGGAATTCCAACCCAGGAATGATCCAGGAATACATGGATAAACCGGGTTACCCGAGGGTAACCCGGTAACCAAGTGAACCGTTAGGGGACGATTATAGATCGTCTCCATTGTAGACTGAGGTGACAGTCCTATAACTGTCTTTTCAATGCCTCATTATTGTTTCATATTTCAGGTTCGAACTCATAAGGGATGGTTATGACCGTCGTCTAAGGCTTTTTGTTGGTGTCACGGTTAGTAGATATGTCTTGAGATACTGGGTATTGGATGGGACACTTGCAACCATCTCCTCTTGTTTACTAGGTGGGACGGTTGTTTGCAACACGTCCCCCCATTTATGTAGGTGGTAAATTAGGGAATTATCGAGCTCAGAAACGGTTCACTAAAGATCATCCCCAATCATAAATATAGGGAACGATCTTACAATCATCCCCGATGATCTGATACCTGTGATTACGGTGCCTTCCTTCCCATTCCATTGCTACCGACACCCCTTGCTTCCCTCTCTAGTGAATGCCGCCCTCCCTCATTCCCAGCACCAGACATCTCCTTCAGCGACTCTACTAACCTTTCCAGATCTTATCTGGATACACCCTCCCTCCTCTTCTCCGACCGTGCGTTCCGTCGAACCCCTCCTACCCTCTCCTTAGTGCCGCGTGAATTCAGTACCTTAGGTACTCTAAATTATTTTTCTATTAGTTGATATTGTATTTAGTATGTGATTGTATTTTTGATTGCCTGGATTAGTTGTTTGGTGAAAGAAAAATATATTATTGATGATCTTTTTGAGTATACAATGCCTAGAATTGTTCTAGTTAATAGTTAATCAACAAATAGTATATAATACTTAGAGTGTTTGAACATAGTTATAATACCTAGAGTGTATAATTCTTAGAGTGTATAGATTTTAATGCTTAGAAATTATAATGCTTAGAGTGTATAATACTGAAATTATAGTTATAATGCCTATAAATTATAATGCTAGAGTGTATAATTCTTAGAGTGTATAGATTATAATGCTTAGAAATTATAATGCTTAGAGTGTATAATATTGAAATTATAGTTATAGTGCCTATAAATTATAATGCTTAGAGTATATAATACTTAGAGTGTTTGAATATAGTTGATGATCTTTAGTTTGATGACTCCGATTTAATTTCTAATTTTAGGAAATGGTCAAAAGTTAGATGAACAAAAGATTTGATGATTATTGTATATATAACCAAGGTGTTATCGAATTTTTAGATTGAGGATTTCGGTGAGAGTCACTATAACATATTGTAAGATGTGAAGGAGATAAGATTCATTATCCATGTGTTAGATGCAAGAACATTCTAACTAATAATCGAACTGTAGTTTATGAGCACCTTATATTAAATGGTATTTGACTTCATTATACGAATTGGACATACCATGGTGAAGGAATTTGTAATATCTTGGAATACAAAAACGAATCAGTCAATCACGAAGGACATATATTGAAGACTGATGATCATGGTAATATGTTTGAAATATTAAACAATATTCGACGGCCTATTTCAGATGAAAAGACTGAACCGATTCGAGATACTTTGCGTAAAAATATAAAAGATGTCAAAACTCCTCTATCCACAGGAATTGAAATGTCTCTTTACGTCTTCTATCGGAGATGTTTAAGATAAAAGTGAAGAATCGTTATACAACAGTTATGATGATCGATGTGTTGCATTTAATTAAGGGGATATTAAATAATCTTAAAAGGTTTCCAAAGGATTGGAAGGATGCTAGATCAATATTTCGCTATCTTGGATTAAATTATGAGAAAATTGATGCATATCCAAATGGTTGCATTATATATGGGAAGGAAAATTCAAATTTAGATGAGTACTGATTGCAAAGCTAGCAGATATAAGAATGTGTGTCATGAATCGAAGACAAAAAAGCCAGAGAAGATTTTACATTTCTTTCCACCGATACCTCGATTATAACATCTATATTCATCAAATAGGACAACTAAATGGATGATATGACACAATAAAATCAAGAGTAAGGATACACACGGTCTAATGAAGCATCCGTCAGATGCTTAGGAGTGGATGAAGTTCGACGAAAGATATCCATCATTCTTTAAAGAAGTCATAAATGAAAGACCAGGTCTTGCTTCTGATGGTTTTAATCTATTTAGAAATATTAGTACAAGCTACTTTATTTGGTATGTAATACTTGTTATATATAATCGCCCCCTTGGATGTCGATGGCTTCTTCTTTTATGATGATGTCTTTATTGATACCTGTTCCAAAATGAGCAGAAAATGCAATAGACACTTATCTGCAACCTTTGATTAAAGAACTTAAAATTATGTGGAAAGGTAAACTCACAGCTCATAGACTTATGCTAATTTATCTTAAAATATGCATTCTTTAGACCATCGATGCATTCTTTAGAACATAAAATAAGGTCTATAATAGACTTATGCCATGGTTAAGAAGGAATTCTTTAGAATAGATGTTCCTTATTATAGATCATCGATGATTTCTCAGCTTATGCTAATTTATCTTGTTGGAGGTATGAAAGGTAAACTCGCATGTCCAATTTGTATGGAAAAAATACACTCCACATAGTTAATTGCGAGTATGAAATATTATTATTTGGTTCACAACCATTTCTTACCTGTGAACCCAGATGGTAGAAAAGTTAAAATAATAACAAGTTTGACAACTAGTCATTTGGACGCTGAGTTAATTTGATTTGACAATCAGGAAGTTTAGTGTGGAAAGAATAAGAAAAGTTGGGTAACTTTTATCTAGATCGACCGTTTAAGAAGAAGTTATTCGATGACTGGCAAAAATAGAGTATCTTCTCTATATAACTACTCTACTGGCATACCTTACAGATCCATCATAATTTAGATGCAATGTTTAGAAGAATGTTATTGAAAGTATTCTTGAAATACTAAACCTTTCAACTACTACGAAAGATAGCTTGCGAGCTAAACGTGATTTGATACAATTCGGTATCCGACCCAAGTTACATTTGATAAAATCAAAAAGTAATTCTAGAGTTACACTTCCTGGAGCGATTTATTCATTATCTAATGATGCGAACGATAGCATATTTACATTTCTTAAAACAATGAAAGTATCAGATGTATTTTCCTCGCAAATAAGAAGATGTATAAATGGTGTAGAATGGAAGATATCATTACTAAAAAAACTAAGAGTGTCATGTATTATTGTAAGTTCATTTTCCATTAGATATCATGGGAGTATTGCATGGCAATGTTATGCAGCCATTGATTGAACTAAGTCATTTTTTTAAGGTGTTGTGTTCGAAGGCATTAGATTGAAAGGTATTGTATTGATTAAAAACACATATTGTTATTACTTTATGTAAGATGGAACAAGTCTTTCCACCTATATTTTTTAATATAATGATACATTTAATTGTACATTTTACTAATGAGACTTGAATATGCGGTACTGTTCAGTATCGATGGATGTATCCATTAGAATAATATCTAAGAAAATTGAATAATATTGTATTTAATAAAGCTAGACCTGAATGTTATATTGCCGAGGGATATATGTGAAGAATGCATTACATCTTGTGACATTTATATGGATGATGTCAATAGTATTAAATTCAATAATTTCAAACGATATGATAATGGCGAGTTGTCCGCTAAAAATCCTAACAAACTCTAGATATTTCAACAAAATGGCAGATCTATTCTAAAAAATATCCATCAATATTTTTCAGATAACGAAATAGATCAAGTTCATTACTATATTTTGATGTAATTAGATAAACATGGATATTTTTCTGAAAAATACAGTTCAAAAAGTACAAAAAATTGGACCTCCTATTCAAGGATAGCATTCAAAAGTTGAACTTAACAAATGATGAATGGTGGAATATGGATCTTGATATTCTCCAACGGAGTCCATTCTCACAAGCTTGTCTCATTTTGGGTATATCGTCAATGAATTTAGATTTCAGAAAAAATTGATCGATGAGAATAAAGCAACACAACTTTTTGATGTGATAGTAAAGGTCGAATTCAAAGTTGGAACTGACGGATACTATGGTGAAATAGTTGATATATTAGAGATCACTTTTACACACTATGCAATGTGTGTTCTATTTCAATTCATTTGGTTTGATGTTGGCCGTGTAGGTGGATGATACATGAAAGACAAAAATGGCATTCTCTAATTAAAGCAAACAGGTCGATTGCGAACCAACAAGTAATTTACTCTTGCAAGTCAAGTAGAGCAGGTCTTTTATGTATTTTATTTCTAAGTATAGCTATGGTTTTTTCCATCAATTTAGCTATTCAGCAAATAAATGGAAGTTTTATCTATCAATATCTATGGTCTTGGACTATTAATAATGATTTTTCCTTAGAATTCGGATACATCGATCCACTTACTTCCATTATGTCAATATTAATCACTACTATTGGAATCATGGTTCTTATTTATAGTGATAATTATATGTCTCACGATCAAATATATTTGAGATTTTTTGCTTCTTGTTTATCTTGACGAAATGGGGGGAATATCCATCCCAATGCCAAAATTATTTACCTTGTTCAGTAGTTTCTCGATGGCCTCTCTGACGGGTCTGGTCTGAGAGGATAGGACCTAGGCGCTGAGCAAGGATCCGAAGCGACTGAATCACTCTATGTTCGGGTGACGTCGGTGGAACCGGTGAACCACGTGAGCTCGATAGCCAAACTAGAAAAATCTTGATAACAACGTGCTCGCTAGCTAGCTTCACAAGTCGCGGGCTCTAACCTCCTATAATCGCGAGGAAGTTAGTAGGGTGAACAACTCTGTCAGTGGATGGATAATACCTATTAGGACAATACCTAGGGATATCTTTGATGTTAATGAAGATCAAAATGCAGTGGATGATGATGTTGCATAGTAGAATGCTTCACATAATATTCTCCTTTATGTAATAGATAATGACATCACTAGTAGCAGTGGAAGATTTTGTGACAATATGGTAGTACAATAAGAGGAGGTAATTACAAATTATTTTTCTTTCATTAAAGTTTTATAATATAATTTTTTTGGATCGAGATAATTACATATAAATTTGGATTTATATTGTCTTTATTTGCAAGTATGGCTCCTAGATCTAAACGCATTCGAGAAAATCCCAAATCCACTCTACAGCCACAAGAAGACTCATCTGATCCTAGTAGTGGATGTTCTCAAAGACGATAGAGAACCTCTCAGTCTAGGTTCCTAGATCACCTCCCTCTTGGGAAGACATTACACGTTCGTATTATTGGAGGCGATGCAGTGGGTAAGAACTTCATGGAGTTCTAGAGCTACCTTGGATAGGTTGCTCGTGAAGGATATGGTTAGATCCTCAAGCGCATCACGGAAGCGTGAGCGTCGTATCGAATACGACGAAGAGCGACTAGTCGGACTAGTTGCTCGGTGCAGCGGAATTTAAAAAAATTTTCTTACGATGAAACCACATGATCCAAGAACACTTCTCGGATCGTTTCGTCTAAACCACAAACAAGTAATTAGGATTACCTCTTGAAGCGTGGTTGCGATCAAGCCTCTAAACGAAGAGACCTCCTGTCTCAAGTCCGATCCGACGGAGGAGACGCTTGCGAGCGCGGGGATGAACCGCGTGCTTCTCGCAATCCAAGTTGATGATCCAAGCGGCGGATCTCCTGATCTCGACACACGAGATCCAACGTCTTCTTCATGAGCGAGGCGCACCGAGGAAGACGGAGATCCACGAGCAGAAGAACGGGCAGCATAACGACGATGCCGCGGCGATGGAGAACCTCTCCATGGCATCCATGGTGGACGGCCATGAGAGGGAGAGAGAGGGCTGACCTCTAAAGAGAAAGAGAGAGGGAGAGAGAGATGCTTCTCAAGCATTATGTGTGTTGTATAAAATAGAGAGCATGGTATGCCTCTCTATTTATAGGGTTTTGGGATCCATGGATCTCAATCCATGTGACAAATAAAATCAATGGATGGGATTGATTTATGTCAATCCAATGGTCAAGATTGTTGTTGGTAAAAGCCAACAACTTGTGATTTAATTTTGATTAAATATATTTGATAAATCAAATAAATATTAATACCAAATTAAATCAATCAAATAAGGAGAGAGAGAATAAAGGAGATCAACCTTCCCCTTTGGAGGGCAATCTCATGGATTCCCATGAGATTGCATATCTCCTTGATTTTCTCTCTACTTATTTTCCAACAACTATTTGTTGGGATTTTTATTCACCAAAATAATTCTCAATTAAATTTGGGAATATTGCAAATCTTGACATTGGAATATTGTGAATCATATTCACAACCCAAAACAAAATGTAATTTACATTTTCAATTAATTAGACAATGTGTATCCAATACACATTAATAATTAATCTACTAATATAAATTATATTTAACTCTCTCTAATACATTATAAATCACATTTATAATATATTATGAATAATTGGATATTACTATCCACATTATTCTTATCCTTGATAATTAAATCATATTTAATCATCTTGGATCTCTTTATCTCATGTGTTCAAATAATATGAATCACATCACATTATTCACATCTTTGATAATCAAATCACATTTAATTATCTAAGATAATTCTCCTTATAATATGAATCAAATTCATATTATTCATGATAATTAAATCACATTTAATTATCCATTTTCTCAATGCTCGGATACATATATCAGCAATAGAATTATCCATGAACTCTTTCAAGGACAATGCGCTTTCTCCGCGAATACTTGGAGATAAGGACAGGGCGATTGTATTGTTCCACGTATAGTGACATGGATATTGAGATCACATCTCAAATCCAGATCTCGGGCCTCCCATAGATGCCTGATTAAATCAAGACCGCAAATCTAATCTTCTCATTGAATCTGAATCATATTCAGATCAATGTCCAACATTTGGACTAAGATCAGATTACTTCTCTACTGAGAGGAGTCACTAAAATCCAGACCCGTTTCATCACTCCCTAGGAATGGAAGCGTCATGGTTATACAACCGTTTATGATCACATCACCCTCATGTATTCCTAATACCTGTACATCCTGCATACTGGAAGACCCAGATTAAACCTGAAGTATTGGATCAACTTTATACTGTCTACTTCATGGTTTTATCAATAAGTTTCTCATTCGATCATTGGGAGTCGGTATCGATCATATACTTTCCAAAAGCATATATCATACCTAGGTCTTGATCATATACTTTCCAAAAGTATATATCAAACCTACAAATTCAGTCAAGCTTCCAAAGCGAGACGACCGTGCGCACGGAGTTTGATTCTTCCCAACATCTCATGAGTGAGCTCATGTCTTCCGGTTCAGTAGTGAACCTGTATGATCCCTTTGAGAGATCGTATTACTCATATGCCCTTATATGCACACCAGCGCGCCGGTGTATAGACCTTGATTAGGTCATCAACCTATTGGTCTGCCAAATGTACATACTCAGACATATAGTAACACACCTGTCTCCGGTCAGAGGATGTGTGCCTATATCATGACAGCATATGATATAGGACTTTGGTTATCTCGATCTCGTTAAGTCAACTCTTTGACCTAACTTATCTGACACCTCCGAATCTCTATTCCTATGCAGAGGACCTGCATCAAGAGGTCGGTCAGATATCAACCTAAATGAGATAGGATTGCCATCTCCTACTCAGGCTGGAGATCATCTCTTAATAATCATTTGACGGTGCTTGATGAGTCCTCAATCTAACTCATTAGATATTCATCTAAGCACCAGCCTCTATGGTTCAATAATTGAATCAACAGCTGTATGATCATTAAGATGGCCATGGTACATAACCCTAATTGTACTAAGGGACCTATTATGCAAATTATGTATTCTTCATTTCAGATCAAGGAGTGAATTGCAACAACATTTATTGCATAATGGCTCGCCGTGGGCTCGCATGTCCAACAATCTCCCACTAGCCCAAAGAGCCATTAATGGGCTAATCATTTAAACCCACACTCATGTGACAATCATAGGCTATTTAGAAAATAGCTTGGTAAGCTGATCAGTCACTCTGTTCCCAAGAGACTACGCCAAGTCCTTTTACGGCACTTGCATATCTCCTAGTAACAGTGCTTGCATCCAATGCGAATGTTGCATCTCATGCAACCAATACTCAAATTTGTTGGTTATAGTGTCCTTGACACTACATCTTATTAATTATCATAACCAGTATTCCCATAATCCTTATTAGAATACCTTCATTCCTGGAGATCTCTATCTCCTAAGGTATCTACAGTTAAGACCATCATAGATCACTATCTACAAGGTCTTAAACTTTTGAAGATAAGACTTTGAGATCACTATCTCTAAGTTTCATCATCTTTGAAGAAATTGTTATTACTGCAACTAAGTGTTTTACTTCCAGAGTAGGATTAGTAACAGTTTACTACTCCCACTGCATGGTAGACATCTGGCTCTTGTACACATCTAGCATACACCCAGCTTCTCATAACTGATGCACAAGTGCAAGCAGTTCTAGTATTCACTTCCTCAACTCTTTGAGGTGCTATCCCTTTAGACAGGTCACTACCACATCTTAAGGGAAGGAAGCCTTTCTTGGAATTTTCCAGAAAATGGAATAAGTCCAAGGTGTACTACTAATGCGACAGTCCCAATACCCTCTTCTCTTTGCTTCTGAACGACTTCAGAATTAAGATCTAAGAGGTATCCTTGAGATCGTATCTCAAGGTATGGAACAACCAAATTATAAAACACTTATTATTTATTCTTATATCATTCCAAATGATTAGAATAATATCTATATTTAGCACGATGAACACAATGGCACTCCCACTAAGCTTCACATGGTTCATCAAGATTTTATCTGAAATCATAACATTTATAATTTCATTAAATCTTATGTTCCAACTACAAGAAACTTATTTGAGTCCAAAGATGGAGTTCTTCAGCTAGCACACCTTGCTTTCCTCAACCATGAAGCCCTGGGGCTACTTCATGTGAATATCCTTAGAGAGGTATTCATAGAGGAATGCAATCTTGACTCACATCATGAAGATGTCAAAGACAAGTTGTGTAGCTATAGTTAGCAACATTCTGATGGGTTAAAGCAAGGCCACTGGAGAGCAAGTCTCATCGGAAGCGATGTCTTCTCTTCGGTGTGTAGCTCATGGCTACGAACCGTGCTTTGAAGGTCTCTACCTTCTCATAAGGTTCCCTCTTTCTATTAAAGATCCATTTAGACCTTAATGGGTCTTACCCATATAGGTGGATCCTCGAGGGTCCATATACAACACTTGTATATGAAGTCTACATTAGACTTTTATTGCTAACATCCATCTTTCCATGTCATGATCCTCAGGAGCTTCATCACATGAAATCCGATCATCGTCAGATTTAACTGACACATGGAATCCATCCTCAAACTTATTTGAAGAGGTATTAATGTTTCATCTTTAATTATCTATTTTAGTTTCCGATTTCAGGAGCCTCATTATCTTTTCAAGATTAAATGAGTTCCTTTATCTTGATTCTCAAGAGAGTCATCCTATAAGAATCATATTCTCAAAGATGAGATTTTTTTAAGAATCTCAAGGTCATAAAGTAGGTATCCAATACCATCCTTTATTTTCCTAATGAAGTAGCACTCTCTAGTGCTAGATTCCAGCTTACTTTCATGGAACCTTATTAAGTATATAATGCAGTCTCTACTACATATATATCTTGGAAACTTAAGAGATAATTATGCTAGGATTAATCATTGATTAAATCATGTCACACATGATCAATTGTATCTCCCTACAACTCCTTTGAGTTAAGGTTCATTAGGAGGATTGAGATAGGAATGATATTCATATCTCCATAAGGTATTTCTTGAATTCATCTAGTAGGTACAGGCTACCTTGGTTAGATCAAATTCATTTCATCTTCCTTCAAACTTTGGTTCTAAACCAAAATTGCGAAATCTTTGAACATTTCAAAGGTTTTTTTTAGGTGAAGAGAAGAAATCTCATATCATACATAATCATTAACAGATATCACATATCCATAATGTTTACTATGATATAGATGATCTGCATACATCAATATGTATGAGATCCTTAATACCTTGACACCTTACACCTTTCCCAAGGAAGGGTGTATTGGACAATTTTACTTTGAATACAATATTCACAAGTATGTGAGATTTGAATCTTTAGACAATCTAAAGATTCATGTCTTACCAGTCCATTGATTTCATCAACAAACATATGTCCGAAAATTGATGTCAGATCATTATCAAATGATTTTTATCCTCCTATTGATCTTTGAAAGGTTTAATTTTCAGTATTAGAAATCTCAATGAACCATTCAATAATTTTCTAATTTAATAGAGTCCACTAGATTTTAGATTACTATCTGAAATATTTCCATCATAACTCTTTATGATAGATTTATTACAGAATTCATGTTTATATCCAACAATTAGAAATAAACAATGAGTGTATTCTAATATCTAGGTCATAGAGACATTCTCTAAGACTAAGGGCTCCCACTGAAAATATGAAGTCTATTGATCTCATGGAAACTGTTGCAACACTTGCATCACTTTCAACATGGATGATCAATAAACCTTAAGATCAAATTTCTAATATTCTAATACATATGCAACCAATTGCAAGTGTTATTAGAAGATTGAGATACAATTATTAGACTTTACCTTATCAAATAAGTAAGTCAATTTCAATGATTATATGTAGATTATACTGATGCTCTATCCGAGTCCTTTTCTGAGGATTCTAGACAGACTTGATAGTCATACTATCAACACATCAACTTATTGCAGCATTGGCATTCATCCAACTCTTTGGATGTCATATGGAAGTCACAGAAGTACAGTCAACTATTTGATTATACTTCTTGCTTGAGTCCAACCCCTGCTTCCACTGCGCTCCCTTTATCTATAAACAACCATTGCTTAAGAATAAGGATCTCTTATGTTAAAATCAAAAATTTCAATATAAGAGTATTTCAACATTTATACAAGCTTCATTTAAGTTCATATAATATGAATATTATGAAGCTTCATGAATGACTAGAGTATAGACAGTAGAATGATGACACTCATCATCTACATCCATCTAAACTCTTTGAAGCATCGGTTCAGGTAGGTATTCAAACAATTTGAATACATTATCTCTAATAGAGCTACCATTCTACATGATGTAGAGAACCATGTCATTCATGATTAAATGTCAAGAGCACATATATATGCCAGAATATCTTTATTGATTTTATAAGGATTAATTTGATAATTACGATCATCATCGACATGTCACTTCAAAAGTACATTCGATAAGATCAAGACTTATAGAGACATACAAACCCTAGGGTTTTAGTCCTATTGTCTATTTAATTATCACTTCTCATTGTTATGAGGAAACATGCACATTGCAACCACATACATTGTGTGTCCAATTGCAAGTACAATATCTGGATCATAGGGTCCAATCCACGATATTTTACTGGTTATCATTGAGTATAATATTGAGTGGGTTTAATGAAGGATTATCTGAAATAAAAATTTTGCATGAGTGTATATATTTATATATATACACGTTTTACTTTGAATTAGGAATTTTATATCAAAGTTGTCTTGCCATGTCAACAATGAAAGTTCATTCCCTTAATCACTTTCAATGTAAGAGATATACTTACCATTATATCTCAAGCAAGATCTGGGATCTCCTTCCTTATCTTTGTTGCATCCCAATAATATGAGAACCTACAACTCAGATAAAAAGAAGCGGGAACACATTCCGCCTTGCAAGTCCAACTTGCATCTCCCAATTCGGTCTTTAATACCCGAGCCCACCACCCCTAAGGTGATGTTGACCCGTCATTAATTGAACCAACCGTCAACAGGAATACAACTCGCTATGCGCAATCCAATATCGCCCCAATAATATGAGGACCCGATATTGGGGTCACTACGCATACGTCCTTACTCTTTCGAGAAGCGACGAGCCCGATCCAAATGGATCATATGCAGGAGCTGTCACTTCGGACAGGCGTCTCCTACATATAATATCTGGCGACGAAACTCTTCGCCTTGACGGGAGACCATGGATGTCACTTATGTGATCCTCCATATCATATTCAAATTCTAATTAATTTCTATGAATCACATTCATATAATTAATTCTTCCAAGGGAATTTTTAACTCTAATCATATTAGAGTAATGTCAATTGGATATAATTAACTTAATCATATGAAATTAATTATCAATCCAATTTAATCAATCAAACTTAATTTTATGCTTGAATATACATATATGATATTATTCTCAAAGTACGTATTAATTCGAATTTTAATAATTAGAAAAATACATCATAATCCCTCGGACATTATCCCGGCCCTACCCGCTGTCATGGCCAGTACCGACGGGAGTGGGGCGGACCACATACGTTGCAACCCGCTGACCAGCGATCCCCGACTAGACACCATATCCACCTCGGGAAAGGATAATGCCAAATTGATTATTTTGTACTTGAGATGATCATCGGTTCTTCAACCGAAATTATACCATATATTAATCAAAACAATTTTGATTTTAAGGAAATTTGCTAGGCAAATTCCCAAGTCCTATTCAAGCAAGAAGTTTGATGATTGTAATTCCAATTATAGTTTAGATCAAATCTAATCAACTAATTGGTTGGGGCCAAGTCAATTAGGCAAATAATCATGTTTCAATATTTCACAAATATTTTTCAAGATTATTTCACGAAATTAACAATTAATTTCACTAATTGACAATCACTTGGTTCTAGATTAGGAAAGCAATTTCAGCAGTGACCCCTACTTACTAAAATTGGCATATCTCAATCATATTAAATCCAAATTAAGCAAAGTCAATTTCTAAAGTTTGCTAATTTGATTTAGGACAGAACCTAAGTGATGTTTCACGCATTTCTAGGAAAGTCTAAACAGTAATTAACACTTTAATCACGTTCAGATTCACAGTTCTCGCAACAGTGCATACATGTTCATTAAAACTACCATATCTAGAGCATACGAAATCCGATTTACGCAAACTCAGATCCTATGGTTTCCTTATTTAATGGGGAACAAAATACAAGTGTTATTTTCGTGTTTAAACAATTTAAACTTGGCCGAAAAATTACACTAAACAGATCTGCGAAATCAAATGCGATAAAAAATTTCGCGACCTTAACGAACCCAAGTCGTCCTTGGTTAACGAATCACTATTCGAAACCGTCGACCTAAGGCTCTGATACCACTTGAAGGATATGGTTAAATCCTCAAGCGCATCACGGAAGCGTGTACGTCGTATCGAATACGAGGAGGAGCGACTAGTCGGACTAGTTGCTCGGTGCAGCGGAATTTAAAAAAATTTTCTTACGACGAAACCACATGATCCAAGAACACTTCTCGGATCGTTTCGTCTAAACCACAAACAAGTAATTAGGATTACCTCTTGAAGCGTGGTTGCGATCATGCCTCTAAACGAAGAGACCTCCTGTCTCAAGTCCGATCCGACGGAGGAGACGCTTGCGAGCGCGGGGATGAACCGCGTGCTTCTCGCAATCCAAGTTGATGATCCAAGCGGCGGATCTCCTGATCTCGACACACGAGATCCAACGTCTTCTTCACGAGCGAGGCGCACCGAGGAAGACGGAGATCCACGAGCAGAAGAACGGGCAGCATAACGACGATGCCGCGGCGATGGAGAACCTCTCCATGGCATCCATGGTGGACGGCCATGAGAGGGAGAGAGAGGGCTGACCTCTAAAGAGAAAGAGAGAGGGAGAGAGAGATGCTTCTCAAGCATTATGTGTGTTGTATAAAATAGAGAGCATGGTATGCCTCTCTATTTATAGGGTTTTGGGATCCATGGATCTCAATCCATGTGACAAATAAAATCAATGGATGGGATTGATTTATGTCAATCCAATGGTCAAGATTGTTGTTGGTAAAAGCCAACAACTTGTGATTTAATTTTGATTAAATATATTTGATAAATCAAATAAATATTAATACCAAATTAAATCAATCAAATAAGGAGAGAGAGAATAAAGGAGATCAACCTTCCCCTTTGGAGGGCAATCTCATGGATTCCCATGAGATTGCATATCTCCTTGATTTTCTCTCTACTTATTTTCCAACAACTATTTGTTGGGATTTTTATTCACCAAAATAATTCTCAATTAAATTTGGGAATATTGCAAATCTTGACATTGGAATATTGTGAATCATATTCACAACCCAAAACAAAATGTAATTTACATTTTCAATTAATTAGACAATGTGTATCCAATACACATTAATAATTAATCTACTAATATAAATTATATTTAACTCTCTCTAATACATTATAAATCACATTTATAATATATTATGAATAATTGGATATTACTATCCACATTATTCTTATCCTTGATAATTAAATCATATTTAATCATCTTGGATCTCTTTATCTCATGTGTTCAAATAATATGAATCACATTCACATTATTCACATCTTTGATAATCAAATCACATTTAATTATCTAAGATAATTCTCCTTATAATATGAATCAAATTCATATTATTCATGATAATTAAATCACATTTAATTATCCATTTTCTCAATGCTCGGATACATATATCAACAATAGAATTATCCATGAACTCTTTCAAGGACAATGCGCTTTCTCCGCGAATACTTGGAGATAAGGACAGGGCGATTGTATTGTTCCACGTATAGTGACATGGATATTGAGATCACATCTCAAATCCAGATCTCGGGCCTCCCATAGATGCCTGATTAAATCAAGACCGCAAATCTAATCTTCTCATTGAATCTGAATCATATTCAGATCAATGTCCAACATTTGGACTAAGATCAGATTACTTCTCTACTGAGAGGAGTCACTAAAATCCAGACCCGTTTCATCACTCCCTAGGAATGGAAGCGTCATGGTTATACAACCGTTTATGATCACATCACCCTCATGTATTCCTAATACCTGTACATCCTGCATACTGGAAGACCCAGATTAAACCTGAAGTATTGGATCAACTTTATACTGTCTACTTCATGGTTTTATCAATAAGTTTCTCATTCGATCATTGGGAGTCGGTATCGATCATATACTTTCCAAAAGCATATATCATACCTAGGTCTTGATCATATACTTTCCAAAAGTATATATCAAACCTACAAATTCAGTCAAGCTTCCAAAGCGAGACGACCGTGCGCACGGAGTTTGATTCTTCCCAACATCTCATGAGTGAGCTCATGTCTTCCGGTTCAGTAGTGAACCTGTATGATCCCTTTGAGAGATCGTATTACTCATATGCCCTTATATGCACACCAGCGCGCCGGTGTATAGACCTTGATTAGGTCATCAACCTATTGGTCTGCCAAATGTACATACTCAGACATATAGTAACACACCTGTCTCCGGTCAGAGGATGTGTGCCTATATCATGACAGCATATGATATAGGACTTTGGTTATCTCGATCTCGTTAAGTCAACTCTTTGACCTAACTTATCTGACACCTCCGAATCTCTATTCCTATGCAGAGGACCTGCATCAAGAGGTCGGTCAGATATCAACCTAAATGAGATAGGATTGCCATCTCCTACTCAGGCTGGAGATCATCTCTTAATAATCATTTGACGGTGCTTGATGAGTCCTCAATCTAACTCATTAGATATTCATCTAAGCACCAGCCTCTATGGTTCAATAATTGAATCAACAGCTGTATGATCATTAAGATGGCCATGGTACATAACCCTAATTGTACTAAGGGACCTATTATGCAAATTATGTATTCTTCATTTCAGATCAAGGAGTGAATTGCAACAACATTTATTGCATAATGGCTCGCCGTGGGCTCGCATGTCCAACAGCTCGTGCATGTGTCCCCATCATCAATGTAGACTTTCAGCAACTTCCTCATACTATCAAGGCTGCCTATTTGATTTGGAGGTATTTTATTATACAAATATTGTGTACATAGAGTTATTATATTGTGATTTAATTTTACTTCTTATAGTCAACATTTACCTGGGATCAAGATGCTGTGGTCGATGCACAGATTTTGTCTCATGTGGCAGAGATGTTACGTCGATAAAAGAGATGTGTAAAGGTGAAGGCAACAATAGGTCACATCTTTTATAAGACTCAATGACCACTTATGAATTTGTATTCTTTTTTGTAGTATTATAACCCGCAGATCTCCTATGAGCAACTGGTGCAAAATGTCCCACCGAATGTTACATCGGATCAATGGAGAGAGTTAATCAACTTATGATCGTGAGGAATTCACGATGATTTCTTGTGTCCTTTCATTGATTATACTAACTTAAAATAATAATAGGAGATATCAACAAAAAATGCCGTGAACTGTGTAAAAGGAATTAGGTCTACCCATAATATGGGAAGGAAGAATATAAACTAGATGAAGGATGAATTTGTAAGTTTCGACACCTTGATTTATATTAAAAATTATGATAGATAAACATAATATGTGATATATATGTTTTTCTATTTCGAGGAAAACAACCAATAGATGACCTGAATAGAGATTTTGCAAGGTCAAAAAGCAGAGATATGGAGGAGAAGTGTAGTGAATCGATGACGCCTAAGTGCCAATCCATGTATGTAATTTGCAACGTAAGTTGCAAGAGTAAAACCTCTTCTCTTGATTGTTTCAAACTAAATATGCTGGAAGAAATGATTAGGCTCTCTACCACCACCTCCCTAGATAGCACGAGAATGAGCATGTTACCTCTATCGGTCGACGAGGCATTCATCCGAGCCATAGGTTCGGAATACAATGGTTGTATACGTTGCGAGGGACGTTGAGAGACGATCCCTATGTGGTACGCAATGGATGTTAGTGGGTGTCGATCATCGTCGCAAGTGATACATGGGGAGAGAGATGGAGAGAGACACACACACACACACAAAGAGAGAGAGAGAGAGTTGTGCGATGTCAAGGAGAAGATGTCCGCACAAGATAAGGAGATGTCCAAGATGTGTGCTGACATGGCAAATGTATTAGCATACAGTAACTATCTCCAGAGCAAGGTCGATCAATCGATATAACATGCACAACTCGACGATGATGAGGACAATGAGGAGGGGAGTAACGAGAGTGAAGATACCGAGTATATTAGGATTTAGAATGTATGTTTTAATTTAGTCTGAAGCACTTGAACATCTAAAGTTTGTAGTCTAAACAATCTGTAGAACATCTAAAGTTTGTATGCATGAAGTTCTTTGATGTTTACTTAAGATGAAATATTTGGTTTATATTTGATTTATGCATGAAGTGTGTTACAACAACAGGGTCCTGAAACCATTGCATCAAATCTTTTTTCGGTTATGAAGTTCAAAAGGGACGGTCGTGACCATCTCCTTCGATCACCATGGGTTTACTGATGCCTTTTTTAGGCATCAGGGATCGGAGGGGATGGTTTTGATCATCCCATTCGCTCTTTTGTGCTCGTCTTAAGAAGCTCGGTGATTGGGGACAATTGGAGGGGATGGTCGTGACCGTCCTTTGTAAGCTCAAGAGGGGACGGTCAGGACCGTTCCCTTCTATCACCATGGGCTTACAAGTGCCTTTTTTGACCATCGGGGATTGGTGGGGATGGTATCGACCGTCCCCTTAACGGTGTTGTACCCGTCTCAAGAAGCTTGAGACTGGAGGGGATGGTCTTGATCGTCCCCTCCAATCATCATGGGATTATTGGTATCTTATTTGGGCATCGTGGATCGGAGGGGATAGTTTCTACCATCCCCTTCGCGCTTCTGTGCACGTCCTCAAGAAGCTCAGTGCCTAGGTAGAACTGGAGGGATTGTCCCCTCCGATCACCATGAGCTTACGGGTGCCTTTATTGGCCATTGGCGACTAGAGGGGACGGTTTCGACCATCCTCTTCACGCTTATGTTCCTATCTCAAGAAGCTCGGTACCTGAGGTGGACTGGAGGGAACGATCGTGACCATCCCCTATATGCTCGGGAGGGAATGATCGTGGCCATCCTCTATAAAGACCCGAACAGACGGTCTATGACAGTCCGACATAAAGACCTGAAGCGATAGTCTACGAATGTTCCCTACGAGAAGATTATCAGGGACGTTTTTTGATCGTCTCCTCTATTATGAGCGGAAGGGATGGTTACAACCATCCCCTATGGTCAAATAAGATGATATTATCGGGTTATTTTATTTGCGTGTCTCCTATGGTCAAATGAGACGGTATTACCGGTGACGCTTATGCGACAGTCCCCTATGACCAAAGGAGACATTTTTAGTAGATTACAGGACGGTTGTTGATCGTCTCTGAAAGTTACTCTACTTGTAGTGATAGCCTCTGTCATGAACAAACTTATTTAACAAGGTAAGATGAGATACTTACTTTATATGTAAATGAATGGAGGGGACACAAAGTAGGTTGGATCGTTGGAGGCATGCAATGTTGACGGTGCACATGAGAAGAATGGAGGGCACACAATTAGGGTTGGCATGAATGCACGACACTGCAGGAAGATTGGCAACACATGGGATAGGCGAAGCACTTGGGACCAAAGATTCAAACAAGGGAAGGCACGCTGAAGTGAGCACACTGTGAGTTTGTGACATGTCCTTTAAGTTTCCAAAATATTTGTTACATTACGTAGTCCATTGGTCCATATTTGTTTTCAATATTTTCATGTAAATCATGGTAATTAACCAACGTCTTTCCTTTATTAATAAAAAGAATTTTACATGTTACAAGTTTATGTTTTTACGAATCTTATTTTTATATTTGTTTGTTGCATGGATCATTTTCTTTGTAATTTTTAAGTTATGAGTGTCGAGTTTGTGACATAAGAGATAAGTTAAATATTATTTATGTATGTATACATTTATACACACATTATCGTGTTTGGGGCAGGTTTGAGTTCAGATAGCCACTAGGCAATCACAAACCCAAACTCATACCACATGGGTACTAAAGATAAAATCCAAACCCATCTAAACAATAAATGTGACAGATTTCTGGTTCTCAAATGGAGAGTTCAGGTTGGGTACCCAACAGGTAGATCTAGATTGACTTCTCTAGCAGTCCATTTTAACTTTATTTGAGTCAACTATTTGGATTAATCTTGAGTCAATCTAACGAGGTGGATCTTCCACCATCCACTCATTCTAGTCGCCCTTCTTCGCCTCCCGATGGTAGGAAATATCCCTTGCATTTTATAGGGCACCAGTCGTCATGCCCCATAAACAACAGAGGAGGAACCTATGGCGGCCAAGAGAGACCAAAGAAGCAAAAGGAGTAGGATGAGGTAAAGGACCACGAAGAGCAAGTGGTACCGGATGTGGTCGTGGTGGACTCTCCTATCGTCATTCAACCGTTAAAGGACCAAGCACCCATCTCCATTCTGCATGTCTTCCCCACCACACGACAATCCATGAATTCCACCAAAAGCACTCAGACTTGACACATCCGACCACCAATCCTCCCATCCCAGTTGCCCATCGGCAACCTCAACCCTTGTGGCACACCAATCGCATCTCTCTGCTGCTCTTCATCTTCTACCTCTACATCATCATCGTTGTCGTATGCTTCTTCTCCAACAAGGCCGTCACTAGGACCCTTTGGTGACATGGGCATTGTGAAACATCGGAAGGAGTACTGCCACCTCTTCTTCTAGCTTCCTCCAATTGAGGGCTCCACCATCCATACCATCCTCCTCCCCTTCGTGTGGTAGAAGGCTCTCTGCACCTGGCCCCACACCATGTTTACATTTGCCCTATGCTTTCGCTTCATAGCCACCATGTCCATCGGGTTCCTCCTCCTATGCTTCTCCCTCATGGCCACTGACGGCATCTGCATTTCGATAATTACTTCTCCATTGGCAAAGACCTCTACCACCTAAACTCGTAGGACCCACTTCGCTCGTGAGGTCATCTCCAAATCCTTCTTCCTAGTCGTTAGGTTCAATGATATTAACCACCCTACCTACATGATGCTTGCTATGGGATTCTCTGGTGCTTCGCCGATGGGAGGAGGATGGCTAGGAAGAGGGTTGGGCGACATCAAGGGAGGAGGGTGGTAGTAATGGGAGGATGAGGGTTGGGAAGAGGGTGGGGCGAAGCCGTCTGGAGGACGACTAAGGTGATGGGAAGAGGAGGGTGGTAGAGATGGGAAGGGTATCATGGC
This sequence comes from Ottelia alismoides, assembly GCA_037367405.1. Taxonomy (NCBI): domain Eukaryota; kingdom Viridiplantae; phylum Streptophyta; class Magnoliopsida; order Alismatales; family Hydrocharitaceae; genus Ottelia; species Ottelia alismoides. The sequence continues at coordinate 161,044 of JAZKJV010010478.1, forward strand.
AGGAAGGGAGCAATGGGGAAGGGAAGGAAGCGGGGGAAATATGGGGAAAGGAAAAAGGGGGGAAATATGGGAAAAGACATGTAAACATGAATTAAGATATGGGTGGATATCTTGTATTTTGACGAAATATATTTACTTTAATGGATAATCGGATAGGAGTTAATCGTTAGCAAGTTTGTAAGGTTGATGTAATAATTACTATACTCACAGGACAAGAAGGTAATTGACAAATTTTTTAAGGTTAGTGATGTAACAGTTTGTTAAACTTTTTTGATAAATGGACTAGTCATTACAAAAAAATTGATGGGAGATAGGCAACAAGCTACGCCGCCAATCCCTTTTGGATGGCAAATCCAATCCTTCTAAATACAACATTCATAGATCTAGGAACCATAACATTGCTATGCATAATTTTTTGGATCCTCTTGAGTAGCTCCACTGCTTCACTTGCCAAGAACCCAAATGTATCAAAACCAAAGGAGATGAATACATGTTGATTTTCAATACATGCCTTCTCATGCTTAGCCACTTTAGCTTAGGCAACTTTTTGTGCAGCGTATCCCACAACTAAATCACTCTTTATCAGACACACCAATGGAGAAACTCCAGTCGGATCGACACACGCATGTTTTCCTCCAACTCATCCAAATATTAAAACATCTGCTGGTCTAAGTGTCAATCTCCCCTCCTATGGATCGGTCAAAAAATTCACCGGTGCTTCTTTTTTCAAGCAACCCCCGCATGTCTGAGTAAATCAAAAGGGACATCCTTGACAAAATCGTGTCTATATTTAAAATCTGGAAGTTCACGACAATGAACGGTATGCTCCCCAAAAGCATCTAAGCATGATTTGTGGCATACTGGGCAAGCCTCATCTGTTGGGAATAGAGGAATCATGAGGCGGTACTTGAGAATAGTACGGTATTTAGTGGATGACATATGCATGGCAAGCCCCTCAATAGGAATGGAAAGAAAGAAATCTTGGGCATGTTCAGGTTGTAAACATCAGAAAATTGTTTTTTGTCTAGCAGTCATGTCAAACTCAACTTCCATTTCTTTTACGATTTTGCTAAAAAAGGAACTCACCAAAGCATTCTGGGATTTAAGGGGGATTCTATCCTTACCAGCAAAATATGTAAGATCAAGAGATGGAAGTGCGATACATAGGCTTTCCAAAGCATTAAGAAAATCAGAATCCATACAATGTATGCCGCTGTCTCTTAGCATGTTGTCTTGGAGCATCCGGGATTGAGTTCTGGAGGCCACAAAAGCATATGAAGAAGCCTCAATAGCCGTATACAGACCTAAACCACCAAGTCTGATGGGTAGCGACACCATTCTCCATTGAAGGTCACCAAAGAAAGGGCCTCCCCAAAACACAATATCCTCAATAGCTCTGTGTAACCCTTTGTCGAACCAAGTAGCAGCCCGTTCAATGTATGTGGGTTGACATGTCCGTAAGCCGAACATAAGATTGGTTGTACCTATACAAGATCGTAATAGAAGTAGATTACTTTGTGGATCATCGAACTGGGGAAGTAAATGCATTAATTCAACGGCTTTGGTGGCCCTCAACATAGCCAAGTATTCAATAAAGTCTTTATCTCTGCTCACTGCTCCCCCAAGTAACTTCACACCTAGCACCGGCCTCCCAATATCCACAAGAAACAACACTTTATAGATCTTCTGACCATCACATGAAGGGCGGAAAAGGTCTATTTTTTTTATTCAGAATAAGCCCCATCTCTGGACCCCTGCAATGAATAATGTCAAGTGCCTTGGCCACCTCTAAGGTGTTCCCAATGATCGTCCCATCATCAAGATACCAAGAACGGAGTAGGAATTTACAATTATCTCTGATCTCTTGGATAAGTGGGTGCAATGCCAGAGAAAAAAGAAGTGGGCCTAAAGGATCACCTTGATGCACTCCTATTGATGACCGCATATAATTTTCTCTAATATATAATCTGGTGGCTTAAGCATATATAAATTCCACCCATGAAGAAATAGATGGGCATCTCCTCCTAACTTCACCAAGCATCAAAGATCTATCTATCAAGTTGAAAGCATTAGAGAAATCCACCGTAAGCATAGAGAGAGACCCGTCCCCATGAAGCTTGCTCAAAAGTCGGTTGGTGCTCTGTAAGATGGATTTCGCTCTTCCAGAACACCTACTCCAAATTGAAAGTCATTGAAGTACTGAGACGTCTCCTTACCCACTCCTATCATAACAACTTTGGATACAAGGCATCTTCAGACAGTGCCTACGACAATAGGACGTATGCCATTGTCCGGTTTGAGCAGTGGTGTAAGAGATGCAGAGGCTACAAACTCAGCCAGACTCAAGGGACATCTCTCACTTAGTCACAAATTAACTACCAAGGAGATAGCATGTAAGAGATCCTTGGAAATCGCTGACCCCTTGTTGAGCGGAAAACTTCAAGAATTGGTTTTTATTGGTACATAGTCGTTGCGATCCCCAAAATTCCCGGCTCAAACAATTTTTTTCTTCTCAAGTTGCAAAATTAATTACAAGAGAATAATGAAGCGAGAGAATTTTTTGCTACTTATTTACCTATATAGCAACAGGATCGAACTCAAGGAGGCTACAATTCCCGAGGGTTATTCAATTAATCGAAAATCAATGAAAAGAAAAAGGGAAATCTCAAATGCAAACTATCTTAGTTTTTTGTGATTTTTTTGTCTTTTTTTTAATTTCTAGTTTTTTATTTTCCAATTTTCAAAATTTAAATGATTTTGATTTTTACAATTTTGTATTTTCAAGAAATAAGGAACGATATGCACAAGGGAAGAAATATGCGCACCACACTCTTTTTGTATTTTCAATTATAAAAATGCTCGAAAAATCCAGAGAAAATGTTTTTGGTTTTTAAAGCTTTGAAATGTTTTGAGATTTTTTGCAGAATTTCAGATGTTCTTGTATTTATCTAAGAATCAAACAGTGGTAAAAGTGACAAACAAAGCACAACCTAGAGTAATTTGCAACTTAAAAATGTTTTAAGTGACCAAAACCTGGAGACTATTTTTATGCTAAAATATAGACAAATATCTACAAAGAGGAAGTGGAATGACAATTTTTGGATTTTTGTAGAATTTTCTGTGATTTTACAAAGATTTATGGCAATTTTTTTGAATTTTTGAATTTCAGGAAGAGAAAATGATAGTGTTTTCGATTTTCTTTATAATATTAAATGACAAAAAATGTAATAAAAATTTTATGCTATATAGATACATACGTCAGAAGCATAGCATGATTTTTGGGAATTTATTGACAAATAAAAACATTTATTTCAACAAGAAAAGCAAGCAAAATAAAGGTATGGAAGTCAGGAACTAGTTTGCAAATAGTTTATTTTTTTTACTAAAAGATAACAAGAGATAAAAGGAAGGCATAAAGTGTAAATTACCCAGTAATAATGTGCAAAGCACGTGGTTGAGGAGTTGACAGGGGTGTTATTTGCAATTATTGTAAAATTCGAAGGTCTCCACGCAAATTGCCCATGATTGAACTAGCAAGGGTGTTCATGCAAATTTGAAAACTTCTGAGAGGGTAATTGTAATTTTCCAAAGAAATAATCTTAGCCCCTTAGGGCCTGTTTGGTTGGAGGGTTGGACAGGGTTGGCTTGGCCCAACCCGGGTTACCCCTCCAATCAAACAGGGTTCTCCTCCTCACAATTTACTATTCACAGGGGTACCCCTGCCCAACCCAACCCTGTCCAACCCTGCAACCAAACAAGCCCTTAGGGTTTCTTCTTCCCTTCGTTTCCTCAAAAGCAAAAGGGGGAAGGGCACTTGCCGTCGCTCATCTTATTTCTCTCTCAAGTTGCGGTGTACGGGCGACGACCGACGATGAATGATGGGCTCTCCAAAGCGGCGAGTTGCGGTGGAGGATAGCGATGGAGGTTCGCGCAGGAGAGGACTGTAGTGGAAGGGGGCTTCTCACGCGGGCGGCTCTGGCGGTCTTTGACGGAGGGTGAACATGAGGTGTTGGCCGGTGGTCGCGGTGGAGGACGGCGATGGAGGTTCTAGTCCGGCGTCAAGCGGTCTTGACGGCGAGCAGTTGAAATGAGGGGGCGACGCACGCCCCCTGTGGCTCAGTTCTAATGGCGATTAGCGGTGCCCACGCGAGATCTTCAAGAGAGGTGCGCGGTCCTGGATAAGACGTGTGAAGGGTGCCACTCTCGTGGGCGGCGGAGGCAGGCGTCTGGGCGTGCAGCCTCACGCGGGAGGAGGGCGGGTTGCGGCTCCCGCGGGCGGCAGAGCCGTGGAGATGGTAGCAAATTTTTTTGTCTTTTTTTGTTTTTTATTTTTCAAATGTAAACAAAAATCAAGAAAAATAATTTTTTTTTATTTTATTAGAAAACTGTAACAGAATAATTTTTATAAATTTTATTTTTTGTGTTTTTTTATTTATTCTGCAAAAAAAAGTTAGAAAGAAACAAAAGGAATTTTTTTTATTTTTTTAATTTATAAACAATAAGGCTGCAAGCTCGACGGCTCTATCCCAAAATCAAAACGGATGACATGAACGAGTGTGGTTTACGTGTCCAAAAATCCGCTTGTTAAGAAGATGTATTTATCGTTGTGCATAAAAATAGGATTTGTCGTTCATTGTAGGCGGCAATCGGAATCGGTCAAGAAAATAACCACACAAAAAATTCGTCTATTTTAATCAATGCGATTTTATGTTTATTTTACTTGGACAAGTCCCAAGGTCGATCACAAGGAGGCAAAGAAACAACCTAGAATTATGTCTATCAAAATTCACATACAGTTTTCAAGGCGGTCTTTTTTGGAATTTTGAATGCAATAAAGAATGCAATATGTAAGTTTGGCCTATTTTAGGGACTAAAATGTCAATTACATTCAAATGATGTCCAAAAAATTTGAAACTTGGCCACTATGTAAAATATGATGAAATAGATGCACTATAATCTTTTTTGAATTTTTGGATGCAATATGAATTTTTTTATGAATTTTAAATGCAAACAAAATGAATTTCAATATTTAATTATAATAAATAATAAACCTAATTATTTTCGAGGAATAAAATTATCTAAGATCTATCACTAAGTACTGGACCTCAGAAAAATCTTAAACCTCAAAAATATGAGATCAATACCTATTTCATGGTAATGCCAATTTTTGATAAATAAAATAATGTCACGGTAATGATTAAAATAAAGAGGGAGTACAGGGGTATAACTACAATATAAATATAATAAATAAAAGTGCAGGAGGGGGACCTAGTTGTAGTTACCAAGAATACTGAATGGTTTTCTGCAATTTCACTAGAGGTCACGTGCCAAGCACGTGACCTTAGAGCTCTGGACTTTTATGCAAATACGAGGAACACTGGGGGCTTCTGCGCAATTTACCCATGCGGTCACGTGCGGAGCACGAGACCTGTGGGGATGATGTAGGCACTAGTGTTCCCCCGCCCTCACGTGCCGCGCACGTGGCGGGGGTCTCGGGTGTAAGACCCGGCGGCTGTGGCGGTAGCAGGATTGGCGACGAAGGGGCTGAGACCCGGCGAGTGGTCCTCGCGTGCGGTGTGGTTGTCCAGCCAAGGTGGAGGAGGAGTGACGAAGGGGATGACTGGTGGAGAGGCAGAGCGTTGGTGTCGGTCAGTGAAGATGGGAATCGTTGGCGGAGTAGCTCGAAGACGTAAGTGGTTGATGATGACGTTGGCTCGGAGGCGGAGGAGCCCCAAGCTGCTGGAGACAAGGGTGATGGTCGGCGGTGGATTACCGTTGTTGATGAAGATGGCATGGTTGTCGATGTCGTTGGCTCTACGGTGTCGGCCGGAGCAGGAGCAAACGTGAGGTTGTGACAGCCGAAGGGGAGGCCGGATCTCATCGGAGAAGAAGACGGAGCTCGGCTGTCACCACCGAGCATCGTGGCCAAGGAATGCAACCAACAGATGAAGGCTTCTAGAGGGCGGCGTGGCTTTTATAGGGTCTGGAGGGGCATGGGTTGCTGACTATGGAAGGGGCTCTGATGGGGGATACGACTGGCGACGGAGGAATTTGGGGGAGCTCAATCAGAGATTTGATTGGTCGGCGATCTGGGCGAGATGAGTCATAGATTCGACGAGATATGGCAGCAGCGAATCTGAGTTGGCAAGATAGGCGACAAAAATGATGGGGGCAGCAGTGCTCGATTTGGGAAAGGAGGCGGGAGGTGGAAGACGCACAGCGACCGTCCGATCGGCCGAGATCGGACTGTCGTGATTAAACCACATGGCACCAAAGAGAGGGAGAGGGCGCGCTAGTGCGATCCTTTGTAATTAATTTTTTTATAAAATGAATTAAAAAATAAATTCAAAAATGGGTGACACGTGGCGGCTCTAGGAGCTGCCACATGTCAGCCCCACAAAAATCAGAATTTTAAATTCTTTGTAAAATATAAAATAAATAGTAAACGGCCTCGGATCGAAAAAGTTTCTTCACAAAAATTGCTCGTCTCGATGAGATCTACAACTTTTATGAAGACATCAAACCAAAATCAATCATTTGCACAAAGTGGTATTTTTGGGGTATCCCATGTACATAGATACCTTGATTTTTGGATTTTATAAATTTTTTGTCATTTTTAAACCAGATAAAAATCCAGAAAGACTATGGTAAAATCAAGAATAAACGTAAATAAAATATATGGTCAAAATCAGCTAAAATACAACATGTACAAAAGAGGCCCAAAACCCAACTTTCACATATGAGCTCCGATTCACTTGAACTTGGTCTTGTTTTGAAGGTAATTGAATGTACATTAGTTCAAAAGTGAGTAGGTTTAAAACGGACACTAGATGAGAAAGATATGAGGTTTTTAGTCTGAAAATCCTAAAACTAGGGTTTGAGTTTTCGGTCCACTTATTTAGGTTAGTTAATTTTTTGTATTTTGCATTTATTCTAGTTAGTGATATGTACACAGTGGAGGTGGTTTTGGTGTATTCAGAGTTAGCATGAATGAGTTAAAAATCAGGGAAGTTAGGCTATTTACATGTCAATTTTGGTTGGAATTTTTGGCTTCTTATTTTGAGCAGAAATTAGTGCTAAAATGCAATTCTTATGAAAGCATGCATGAATGCTAATTATGCAGAAAGATGCAGAAATGTTGTTGATTTTGGGGTATTTGAGCTTAATAAATGAGATTTAGAGTGATGAATCCAAGATTCATAATCCCACTATACTTAAACCATGCTCGTCCCTGAGCATCAAAAAGAAATGCCATGAGGTGAAATGAGATTGGATTCCATACCAAGACCATGAGCTGAAGGTGAAAGTGAAACTAAACTCGACCCTTTAATTATTAGTGTGGCGGAACTTCTATGAGACTTAGAATTTTAAAATCAATAGCCCTTAAGTTCTACACATCATTACTACAGTTTCGGCTCAGTAGTCATCTTAGATAAATCCTCTTCCCAAAGTATACCCTATGAACATTGAACAACCGACTCATGTGTGAAAGGTTTTAGCTCTTCCCATCCAGAATGCCGGACTACCATGCTCCTCTCCTCTCCAGTAGCCCGTCCTTGGGGAGTCAGGTATTTCCTTCTAAGGTCTATCACGCTGTGTTCTGGGGGGGAGAAGATAGAAGAAGGGGAAAAGAACTGGAGGGTGGCCAGTGTAGTCACCTCTCCTTGTGAAGATGGCCAGTGTATCCGAGTCTTCACCAAGATCTGCAGGTTTCTTGAATCTTGGACCTTTTTGGTCAGATTTTATTAGGTAGTTGCTTCTTTGTATTTGGAATTTTTGGTGGTTCTGCTTGGATCTTGTTGTGTCCCTACGGATATAGAATCTTTTTGTTTCCGTACATTTTTTGGGGTCTTAGAAAAATTGTGCCCAGCCGTCCATCCCTTTTCCGAAGCTTTATTTCAACACGTACTCCGGTCTTTCGATTTCCACGCTACCAGAAAAGAAACTCCCATAGTCTTCTAACATTCCATCTGAGTTGAGCTAAGTGCATAGTGCGAGAGTACACATTAATTCCCTATTCTAGAGTTGTACCCAGATTGAAGAGACCAGGTTAGACACTAAGAGTCAAACGCTGCACATTGTCATGTGGAACTCGAAGAATTAAGTCAAAGACCTAAAGTTTCTAAAATCCTATTTCTCGATGAAGTTCCTCTGAAAATTAGGTGGATTAAGGTCAAGTCCAGACCACTCTCGATTTTGGCTCATAACTCGGTTCAAAACCCAATGACTTTTCATGCTAATGGATGCGATGCTGGATGAAGTGCAGGTGTATGAAATGCAGACACATTTTTTTATTTTTGTGATTTTTGATTTTTTTATGCAAAGGAATTTTTTCTTTCGCAAAAATGAATAAGAAGCCATTTTTTCAAAAAATTTGGGTTGTTCACAGTTAGTGGTGAAACTTTTTTTTGTTCTGTAGTTTTTTTTCAAATTAATAACCCATCCCGTAAATACATAAAGACTTATGCGAAAGTACGAGATATGGCTAAAATATATGCACAGTATATATACATACCCCCTATACTTAGCAAGTATTGTGTCCTCAGAGCACAAGAAGCGTAAAGAAGACATAGCTCGGGCTAAGCGTAAGAGAGTGAAAAAAGAAAAAGGAAAAAAATAAGATTTACAGAACCGCCCCCCTATACTTAGACTGTGAATAGTCTAAGTATAGAAGAAGGGCGAAAAAATGAAGCGGTCGGGGTTTGTGAATGAGGAGAATATGTACATGTGAGCGTCGGTTCCCCCTCTACTTAGGCTCTGGTCAGCCTAAGTATAAGAGAAAGGTGGAAATGGAGCGATTGGAGGATAGGAGAAGAATGGTATATACAGATGGCATCGGACTCCCCCTATACTTAGGCCTTGAGTAGAGGAAGAAGCTATACAAGGAGCTGATGTTGTCGGGAGGGAGGGTGGATAGCCGATGATTAAGGCGATTTTTGGCTGATCTTTTTGTGAGCCTATGATGGGAGATCTGTATAACGAGACAGAGATGAAGCATATGATTCCCAACTATTATCAGTGTCATCCTCTGAAAAATCATGATGGATAGTAGATGAAATATTTGAGTCAGATGAAAGGTAGCCATCATCAGAGTTATCCTCAGAGGAATAGTATTTGAATGTGGATACACTCCATATATTCATGTCTTTTTGTTTCTTCAGTTGTTTCCTCAGAATTCGTTCCTTCTTGGGATCAAGCGGTTTGTCCTCGGATGAATACTTAGAAGCACCGGTCTCAGTTAGCTCGTAAGAAATAATTCCGGTGTACTTGTAGAGGGCAGGAGCATCAGCTTTGTATGAATAGTAGTTAGGAACGGGAGTTGTCCAACGAGAGTCGTATTTTGGATCCTTGCGAAGATATGGCTTTAGAGCTGTCGAACACACTTCACTCATGTAGATTACTTTTTCCGAACCTGTTGAGGGATCATCAGATGATTCCTCTTCCGAAAGGTCGAAGGTGACTTTCTTCCTCTTGTTTCGTGAAGGTGCCGGTTCACTTGAGTATTAAGATGAATAGCCATTGGAATTCTTCTCCTTGTTCGGTGTGCGGCTTGGATGTTTGTTCTTAGTCTCCTAAATGTTGGTGCACTCTCGATTTGGGATGATTTGGTCAAGATATTCAGAGAATGTTGCTCCAGGGTGCGGCCATGCATATGTCTCAGGATCATAGAAGAAAATTTTGTCTATTTTGAGATCCGCGGGAATTGAAATACTGCGGAGAGTCTCTGCATGTTCATTCTCAATTGATTTTACATTGGAGCATTCCTGTGTCGAGTTGATGTAATACATGTAGTCAGAGTAGGTTGACCTAGGGTGTGCCCATGCATAAGTCTCCGGATCATATGGTTCATATACATGATTCTCCACGGTGAGCGCAGCTGGGAATGGAGCAGGGGGGAGATTCTTTAAACCAATAGTCTCATCAACATCTGCTATCTCAAGTGTAGCTGCGGGGTAGGGCTCTTCTACTGTTTCATGGTTACGGTTGTCGGGGACGTCGTGGGTTGCCTCAGAAGATCGTGGTTCCTCAAGGACAGGGTCAGATCTAAGTGCTTCAAATGTTGTGAGTATAATTTCCCGAGTCTCACAATCAATAATTGCCTTAGACAATGCTAAGAACGGCTTTCCGAGAATGATTGGAGATTGGGTGAATTGTCCTTGATGCTCATTATCAATGATCGTGAATTCTACTTTGAGCAGAGCACCTTGGAATTTCATGATGACATAAATGATTCCTCTCGGCCGCTTTATCGATCGGTCCGCCAATTGAACAATCTCTCATAATTTCCTGATCGGTCTGAGTTTGAGTTCTTAAAATACAGAGGTCAAGAGGATATTGATCAGTGAATCGTCATCAATCCGAGCATTGGTTAAAATTGTGTCTTTGATTTCACAGTCAAATCTGGGCAATCGCTTCACTATGCAGCTCTTGGTTTTTCTCCTCAACACCAAGGAGGAGGCCATTGACAAGATATGTCTTTCGGTCTTTGTTCTAATCCTTCCCGACTTTTTCATAATTAATTTTTCCATTACAAATCTTTTAAGGTCGGGGAAGTGTTCAATGGCCTGTAGAAAGGGAAGTTCAAAAATCAGTTTCTTTTCTAGTGCTTCTTGTACAACAGGACCCAAAATTTTCAGATCTTCTTCAGTTTCAATTTTTGTGTATTTTTTGAGATTTTTGATTTTTTTGTGATTTTCCAATATTCCCATTTTTGGTATTTTCTATGTGATGTGGTTATGTGGTGTGTTCCTCAGATGAGCAGGGGTTCTGATTTTCAGAGTGGGAGATAGCGGCATAGTCATTTCTAGGGGAATAATATGTAGAAGTGCCGCTGTCCGAATCGTCCTTAGGTTCCTGAATGTCCTCAAAATTTTCAATCTTAGATCCAATCATTTCCTCATTTATTTTTATGTCCGAGCTACTAGAGATTGAAAATAATCGATCGGCAAATTCTTGAAATCTATCTTCCATTAAATCAAATTTCTTATTCATCCTCAAAATATCTCCAAAATCTTTTCATGACTAATCATGGGAGCAGTTGGGGTGTGTTTTTGTAATTGAATTTTGTTTTTCATTTTCCTATATGTTCTAGGAGAGGAGTTTCTTGAAATATCCAATATATAATCATCATTTTCTGAAAATATCTCCTCAATATTTATGGAAGGCGGCTGCTCATATGGTCTAAGTATGCGGAGTTGGTCCGAGAAGAGTTCAATCCTTTGATTATGATTTGTCGGACCTTGATATTGTGAAGTCAGCATACATGGTTGATGTTTTTCTATGTGGTATGTCCAATCCTCTGTATGAGTATCATGTCTAAAGAGGGGGTTGTCATGGTCAATCCAATATGATGATTGTTCATTGGTGTTCTAGGGTAGGGCCGATGAAGAGGTGAAGAAGTGTTCAATATGTGGTTATCATCTCCCATGAATGATGGATTGACATTTACTGAATATGAAGGATGAATCATATGATCGGCATAGAGTGGATTGATGTATGAAGAAGTGGAGACCTCAGTCGGTTGTGGGTTTGTATGATCTGAATATAAAGGGTTGTCATTAAGAGAGTAGATCAGATTTATAGAGAGATGGATCTATTGATGGTTGGAAGTCTCTTGGAGAAATAGGAGGATGTGTTTTGGGGTTAACCGATACAAATTCATTTTCATAGTATAGCTCTGATGGATTCTCGGATAAACTTCGGCCATTTTTGAAAGAGCTGAAAGCAATGAGGGGTTGGGTCTGCAAGAGTGATTGGATAAGAGTTCCATGATGAGATTTAAATCAAGAAAGGAGAGAGATGGTTGCACGAGATAGTCAAAAGAAATTTTATCAAATGTGCGGCTGTTGATCTTCGAAATCGGTTCAAGCACACCAATGCTAACACAAATCAAACCCCGGGTTCACCAACACACACAATGAAGCCGTAAGAGTTCGGCCATTGTCTTTTCAATTTTAGTTGGTGATAAATCAATCTTGGCAAAAATTTAGCGAACTGTTAGGTGCTGAAATTTTCGTAATGACTGTACCGAATTCTTACGACTGGTTGCACCTACTTTCAGCCAGTATGGGTGTAAGTACGAATCGTAAAATGGCTACCTGTGTTACTTGAGGATGGAGCCTTATGTAGTGTCCTCTAAACTACCCACTTTGCTAAGGAAATCCGAACCGTTTACCGACTACCCGTAGATCCTCACTGAGAAGTAGCTAATCATTTTTTGGTAGAATCAATAGTCAATATGAAAATCTGATTTTGGGCTCTAGCCTTAAGTGTCGTCTCTCACTCACTAAGAAAAATAAAAGTATCCAAGGTCGGGGTTGCTCTCCCACAAAAGATCTTGATTTTATGGGTTCTTAAGATCGACTATATTTAGCAGTCCCAATTTTAATTAGGTGATCACTGAAGAATTTAAATAAGCACAAATATACGTCTACCGTCCAGTCCCAATTTCCTTTCGAGTTATGTGATAAAACAAGAGGGAGGAGTTCGGGAAAAGCCAATGCACGCGAAAACAATGATGCATGCTCAATTAGAAGACTTACAGTGAATCCTCGCAATCTCCATGTGGGATGCAATACAAGAATCTAAAAATTATTCTATATGCAAGCCAATGAAAAACCGCACCTAGTCAGAAAATTCTATTAGCGGGGAAGAAATGAGTTAAATTTGGGTAAGTTGAACGATCTAATGTGCGTCTCAATTAAAGTGCAGTGTAGCCTTAGATCCTACGAGCACAATCAAAAATATAAATGCTCTGAGATCCGTATGTGCAGGTCTATCCTAATCGCCACTCAAGTCAGGCCCCACCCTCACCGAAGAGTGAAACAAGCCACGACACACCACAGAAGAAAGTTCAGAGTCTTTTTGCACACACGAGAGTCCAAACGGATACCGCAGTGAATGAGCAACTAATTACAAAAATAAAATTGCAGAAATTTAAAACCTAGATTCTACGTTCTCTCACGACTCGACTCGATCTTAAATTAATTGCGGCTTTTCGGAAGTCGGTGAAGTTGCGTCGGTTCCTGAAAAACCGCTCCACGTATGCCGGATACCTCACAAGAAAAATTATAGAGAAAATGTAAGAGAGTGGCTCAAAAAATAAATAAGAACAAAAAAATATGGAATTTACAATGAAATATTCGGGGGTCAGACTACCCGAATACAGAAAACCGAACGAAAATTTTCAAAACACAAAACTAAGTCGTTTGCCTCCCCGGCAACAGCATCATCTGACGAGTCCAAAAATCCTCTTGTTAAGAAGATGTATTTATCGTCATGCATAAAAATATGATTTGTCATTCGTTGTAGGCGGCAATCGGAATTGATCAAGAAAATAATCACACAAAATATTCGTCAATTTTAATCAATGCGGTTTTATGTTTATTTTACTTGGGCAAGTTCCAAGGTCGATCATAAGGAGGCAAAGGAACAACCTAGAATTATGTCTATCAAAATTCGTGCACGGTTTTCGAGGCGGTCTTTTTGTGAATTTTGAATGCAATAAAGAATGCAATATGCAAGTTTGGTTTATTTTAGGGACTAAAATGTCAATTACATTCAAATGATGTCCAAAAAATATGAATCTTGGCCACTATCCAAAATATGATGAAATGGATACACTGTAAGTTTTTTTGAATTTTTGGATGCAATATGAATTTTTTTTATGAATTTTTAAATGCAATCAAAATGATTTTCAATATTTAATTATAATAAATATTAAACCTAATTATTTTCGAGGAATAAAATTATCTGAGATCTATCACTAAGTAATGGACCTCAGAAAAATCTTAAACCCCAAAAATGTGAGATCTAATACATATTAAAAATCAAATACTGAAATATGCAAAATGATTTTTACAGGGCAAACTATACATGCAAATGCGATTCTTTTTTAGCATAATGTCAAGAACAATTAACTCTACACTAGGTGATTTTTCGGGAATTTTTAGAGCAACAGTCAATCAACTATAAAAATTAGAGCACAAAATGGGTAAAGTATGCAATTTTCCACCAAATAGTTAATTATCAATCAACCAATGATCACAAAAATGTCCACAAGGCATTGCTATGTAGAGAATTAACTGAAGAAAAAATGCCAATTTTTGATAAATAAAATAATGTCACGGTAATGTCTAAAATAGAGAGGGAGTACATGGGTATAACTGCAATATAAGTATAATAAATAAAAGTACAGGAGGGGGACCTAGTTGTAATTACCAAGAATACTGGGGTGGTTTTAGGCAATTTCACCAAAGGTCATGTGCCAAGCACATGACCTTGGAGCTCTGGACTTTTATGCAAATACGAGGAACACCGGGGGCTTCTGCGCAATTTACCCATGCGGTCACATGCGAAGTACGTGGCCCATGGGGATGATGTAGGCGCTGGCATTCCCCCGCCCTCACGTGCCGTGCACGTGGCGGGGGTCTCGGGCGTAAGACCCGGGGGTTGTGGCGGTAGCAGGATTGGCAGCGAAGGGGCTGGGACCCGACGAGTGGTCATCGCGTGCGGCGTGGTTGTCCGGCCAAGGCGGAGGAGGAGTGACGAAGGGGATGATCGGTGGAGAGGCAGAGCGTTGGTGTCGGACGGTGAAGATGGGAGTCGTTGGCGGAGTAGCTCAAAGACGTAAGTGGTTGATGATGACGTTGGCTCGGAGGCGGAGGAGCCCCGAGCTGCTGGAGACGAGGATGATGGTCGGCGGTGGATGACTGTTGTTGATGAAGATGGCATGGTTGTCGATGTCGTTGGCTCTACGGTGTGGGCCGGAGCAGGAGTAGACAGGAAGTTGCGACGGCCAAAGGGGAGGATGGATCTCTCCGGAGAAGAAGGCGGAGCTCGGGCTATCACCACCGAGCTCCGTGGCCAAGGAATGCAACCGGCGGATGAAGGCTTCTAGAGGGCGGCGTGGCTTTTATAGGGTCTGGAGGGGCGTGGGTTGCCGGCTATGGAAGGGGGTCTGATGGGGGATACGACTGGCGGCGGAGGGATTTGGAGGAGCTCAATCGGAGATTTGATTGGTCGACGATCTGGTTGAGATGAGTGATAGATTCAACGAGATATGGCGGCGGCGAATCGGAGTTGGCGAGATAGGCTGCGAAAATGACGGGGGCGGCGGTGCTAGATTTGGGAAAGGAGACAGGAGGTGGAAGACGCACAGCGGCTATCCGATCGGCCGAGATCAGAAAGCCGTGATTAAACCACGTGGCATTAAGGAGAGGGAGAGAGCGCGCACATGCGACGCATGTACGATCCTTTTTAAATATTTTTTTATAAAATGAATTAAAAAATAAATACAAAAATGGGTGACATGTGGTGACTCCTGGAACTGCCACATGTCAGCCCCACAAAAATCAGATTTTTAAATCCTTTGTAAAATATAAAATAAATTGTAAACTGCCTCAGATAAAAAAATTTTCTTCACGAAAAGCTCGATGAGATCTACAACTTTTATGAAGCTATCAAAACCAAAATCGATCATTTGCACAAAGTGGTATTTTTGGGGTATCCCATGTACATAGAATACCTTGATTTTTGGATTTTATAAATTTTTTGTCATTTTTAAACCAGATAAAAATCCAAAAAAACTATGGTAAAATAAAGAATAAATATTTACACATTAATCTAATTTTTTTGGATTATTTTTATTAATTATTAAAATATGTAAATAAACATCAGGTCAAAATCAGCTAAAATACATGTACAAAAGAGGCCCAAAACCCAACTTTCACTTATGAGCTCCGATTCACTTGAACTTGGTCTTGTTTTGAAGGTAATTGAATGTACATTAGATCAAAAGTGAGTATGTTTAAAACAGACACTAGATGAGGATGATATGAGGTTTTTAGTTCAGAAATCCTGAAACTAGGGTTTGAGTTTTTGATCCACTAATTTAGCTTAGTTATTTTTTGTATTTTTTATTTATTCTTGTTAGTGATATGTACACAGTGGAAGTGGTTTTGGTGTATTTGGAGTTAACATGAATGAGTTAAAAATTAGGGAAGTTAGGCTATTTACAGGTCAATTTTGGTTGGAATTTTTGGCTTCTTATTTTGTGCAGAAATTAGTACTAAAATGCAATTCTTACGGAAGCATGCATGAATGCTAATTATGCAGAATAGATGCAGAAATGCTGTTGATTTTGAGGGATTTGAGCTTAATAAATGAGATTTAGAGTGATGAATCCGAGATTCAGCAGCGGTTCTGAGGAAAATGGCGGATGGAACCAGATCTCTGACCACTGTGCGTGGTAGGAGGTGAGAAATCGTGCGAGGTAGAAAAGAACGCGAATAGATCGAGATGTGAAATGAAAAATTGAGTCAGTGGCAGATCAAATCGTGATGGATTCTAAGATCTAGATAAAAAAATGACGATGAAATAAAGAGGCGAAAAATAAAACTAAGTTACCTTAGATTAAAAATAAGAGAAGAAAAATGTTGATCTCACCTTAGGAGCAGAAAAGACTGTGATCGCCTCGGTGAAGACCGACTCGTTGTCATCGGACATCTTGGAGGCTAGGCACCCTTCTGCGACAAGAAGACTCTCAGAGATCGGGATCCTCTCACCAAAGATTGATCCAGTTGAAATGAGGGAGAGAGAGAGCCATATTAATAGATAGAAATGGAGTTTGATTTTTTTTTGAAATTTTGAATGATGATAAGAGATAAGAGAGAAAATTTGAAATGAGATAAATATAAAGAGAGAGATTAGCGTTAAAAATATTTACAAAAATTATAAGTTTTTGTAATTTTGTCACTTAATTAAATTGAATAAAAAAGTTATTTTTTATTTTTTGTGGTTGTTATTTAAGAATAACAACTATATACATATACTATATATATGGTACATTATATACATAGTTAAATAACGAAATTAGTTAGTTTTTTTGTTTTAGAATTTTTATTTTTATTTATTTTTATTTTCAATAATTGGTAATTACAAATACAATATGTACCAATAAATTGTAAAATTGTACAAACCAACCCAGAAAATCGACTTCTCAACCGTAACTCCAAATTATGACATCACAGTCATTTTAAAGATAATTTAATTTAGAATACAATGGAAGTGAGTTTGGTTCTATTTGAGTTTTTATGGAGCCGAAATTGGTCTTTCAATATTGCTTAGTGGCTTTTTTCCATGTGTGGTTGCTTTTGTTCTGTACATGATTTGATTGTGCAATTATTTTTTATTATTTAAGACACATTTTTATTTACAACTTTTGTTTTGAAAATTATTTAATTTGAGGTCAATTTATGTACAATAAAATAGTGTAGTATACAAATATACACAACACACATTTTTTTTGGATTTTCTGATTAAGGATCCTATCTCCCCCTACATTATTCCTGATCGATCAGGTCAAGTCTTGACCTTCTATCGGGGTTCGGGTCAGCCTATATCTATTACATATATACAATCTTCTTTTTTTATTTTCTTTTCTTTATTTTTCCTTCCTTCCTTTCTTTATTTATTTTAGGTTAAAATGGTAATAAGTGTAAACATTTACACATAGATGCAGGTTAGTAAGAATTTGGAGTTAGTATTATATACATTTATTTTATAAGGAATTTTAAGCTAAAATAAATGAATAAAGATGATGAAATGCAGATTCATTATCCCCCTATACTTTTCCTTTGCTAGTCCCTTAGAAAACACTTATTTGAAAGAATAAGTGAATAAAAAGAAAAAAGAAAAAGAAAGGAAAAAAAGAAATTAGGACAATATTAAGTATTGAACTTATCTTCATGAAATTGTAGTATGGAGCTCTGTAAGACCTTTAGATTATTAGTGTGGCGTAACGTTAATGGGAAATGGATTTAAAACCTAACAGCCTCTAAGTTCCTTAAGACTCTTATTCATGTCTCCTCAATAGTCAGATCGGAACAAGTCTACATACACCAATACTTATGACTATGAGTCTTTATTTGTACGTTGTAAGTGAAATATAGCACCCCATCTCAAAAATAGCAAAGAAACAACATCCCTGAACAAGGTAACTCTAGTCCCCTGGTCTAGCAACTCTTTCTTCGAGGAGCGGGGATATTCCCTTCTAAGTTCAAGTACAACTAACTCAAGAAGAGGAGATGGAGAAAAGAAAGGACAGTAACCAGTGTAGCTACCTATCCTTGGATGCATGACCCGTGTATCCAAGTCATCCAGCTACAAGCTTACAAAAATTTGACTTTGAAGCTCTTATTAATTTCTTTTTTATCCTTGTATATACACTCCGGCAGGAATTTTACTTTTCAACCAAGCCTGTCCACTTTTAGAGATTCTACATTATTTCCTTTTTTTGAAAATATATACAAGGTGCAGCATGTACATAAGGAGTTTTTCCTCTTGAGATAGTAGACTATCCCTCCTTTGAAGCATTATTGCAACCCTACAACATCCTGTCTCTAGACCTCAATGCCACCAGACCAGGTTGAGACACACTTCCCTCTCCAGAGGAAGACGAGAGGTTCCGCCTAGATGTAATACCCTCATATGTTACTCCAAGCCAAAAGATTCAGCCTCCTCACTACCTCATCCATGAAGAGCTACGTGTAGAGTGCTTGTCCAAGATAAGTCACGTCTGAAAGAATCATGCGTGTGTTGTTAAATGTTCTACTGAGACTAATCAAGATGACATGTGAACATAGTCTTATGGACCAAGAATTAAGTCGCTAGGACCTGAAAAGTCTTAACTCCAGTTCTTATAAGGTTCCTCTGAAATTAAGTGGATTAAATCCCAACTAAGCTCCATTCTTCAATTTTATTCCAGACTTAGTTTAAATGCCAATATTATCCTGAAAAATGCATAGGCAAATGCAAGGAATATGTACAATTCAATAAGAAAGCATTTTTTTTTGAAACAAATTTCTAATTTTGAACTTTTTATGGGTTTTTGGAAAAGAAAGAAAAAAATGATGCACATGCAAAAAGAGTTTTTATGCAACTTTTTATAGAATTTTGGTTTTGTAGTTTTTTTTTCTTTTTTTTAAATAAAAGGGTTATTAAAAACATATACAAGTATATACAAAATTTTTTTAGTTTTTTAGTTTTTTTATTTTGTTTTTGTTTTTTTTTGGGTTTTTTGTGTGTTTTTCTGAACACGTTGATTTTACGAATTTTAATACATATCCCCAAAAATAAACATATTTAAAAGTACTAGTTATGTCTAAAGTATATATACAATATATACAACACCCCCTATACTTAGCTCGAACTCTGATAGTGATCAGAGAGTGGCAAAGGAAGACATAACTTGTGCTAAATATAGAAAAGTGAAAAGACTCCTATGCTACAATGACTCAAAGAAAAAAATGAAAAGAATAGAAGTCAGTGATCCCCCTATACTTAGGATCAGGTAATCCTAAGTATAGAAGACTGTACAAAAGGGGAAAATCAATGCAGAGAATGTACATACTCAAAAATAATAAAAAAATGATATGAACAACATCACCCCCTATACATAAGGTAGAGTATCCCTAAGTATAGGCAACAACAAGAATGACGAAAAAGACAAATATGAACAACACAAACCACTCATCCCTATACTTAGGATAAAGCACATCCTAAGTATAGCATATATACACGCACAGATAAGGGGTGAATGATAAAACAGAAGAAGAAAGAGTGAAACGGAAGTATATACAAAAGGAATGGTTGTACAAAGGTCAAGAAGGTCGAAAGTGAACCTTCTATTGAGCCGGAATCTTCGAGGATTGGTTATTAATAATGGATATGTGGTCGTAGTTATCCCCAAATAATCTCGTGATACATAATTTTTTTGTTCTTTCGCTGCAAAATAACTACATAAAATAATGTGGAGCAAGAGAAATATTTTTCTACTTAGTTACATGTATAGCAGACATGATCGAACATAGGGAGGCTACAATTCCCGAGGGTTATTCAATTAATCAAAAATCAATTAAAAAAAAAAGCAGGAATTTCAAAGGCAAACTATCCTTGGTTTTTGTGGAATATTTCTCTTTTTAATTTTTTAATTTCTACTTTTTTATTTTATAATTTTCAAATTTTTAGTGATTTTCAATTTTGATTTTTTTAATTTCAAATAAAGAACAATATGCATAAGATAAGAAAGACGCACACCAAACTCTTTTTGTAATATTCAATTATATCAAAAATGCTCAGAAAAATCCAAATAAAATATTTTTGGGTTTTAAAGACTTTGAAATATTTTGGGGAATTTTTGTAGAATTTTCAGATGTTTTTGTATTTTTCTTAAAATTAAACAGTGGTAAAAAATGATAAAAAGTGCACAAAACTCCTAGCAATTATTTTTATGATGAAATATATGCAAATATCTACAAACAAGAACTGAAATCATGATTTTTGAAATTTTGTGGAATTTTCTGTGATTTTTATAAGATTTTTGATATTTTCAATTTTTCTTCGTTTTAAAAAGAATTAATGGGTGAAAGTTAGATAGAAATAAAAGACAATAAAATAAAACTACTCTAATTTTTTGGGAATTTTTAGAAAAATATAAGAATTTTTATGATTTTTTGAATTTCAGGAAGAGAAAAACACTATTTTTTGATTTTTTAATAATAAATGAATTTAAAATGCAATGAAAATTTTATGCTAAAAAGATAACACAGCATAAATGTAGCATGATTTTTGAGAGATTTATTGACCAACAAAAACATTTATTTCACTTAAAAGAACATGCAAATTTAAAGTTTGTTAAATAGGGACTGGACGGTAGTTATTCAATGTTTTTCATCAAATAAATAACATAAATAAACTTCAGGATGAAAAACTTAAATTACCCAATAAAATGTGTTATGCACGTGCTTGAGTTGGAACAGGGGTTCTTTTTGGAATTTCAGAAATGTCCGAGGGTAGAATTGAAATTTGTTCTAAATTTTATTCAAGGCCCTGGGGTTTGTGTTCTGCCTTCGTTTATACACCATAGCAAAGGGGCATGGGCGGCGCTGCTTTCTTCTTCTTCTTCTTCTTCTTCATGTCAAAGAGGGGCCATGGCGGCGGTAGTTGACGGCGTCTTCTTCAGGCGGAGTTGGAGGGCGCACGCAGTACGGTTAGTGGTGGGCCGGTTGAGATGGGGAGCTGCCGCCCAAAGCCAAAGGGGGTCTGGCAGTTGGCGCAATGGTGCAGCACAGGCGGTGGCATTGAGGAGTGGCTTCAGCAGTCAGGCAGAGGAGGGCGTCGTGGCACACGAGGACGTCAACGCCCTAGGTGGTGGACGACCACCCTAGGCGGAGGACGACCTGAAGGGCGGTGGCGATGATGATCGACGGTAGTTGGCTGGCGGATAGGGTGACACACGCCCTGGTGTTGGTCAACAACGAGCAAGGGCGATGGAGTCACGAAGGAGATGGCTCTGCCTAGATGGCGGCGCGACCGGCGGTCCGCTTGCAGATGTTTTTTTAATTGTTTTGTAAAAAGAGCAGAAAATGTTAAATTTATTATTTATTTATTTTTAATAAAACATGAACTTTAAATAATCCCTTTTTTAATTTTTTTTAAATTTTTTTATTTTAACCTGCAAAACAAATGTTAAATGGAAACCTATTTTTTATTTTTACTTTTTATTCTTTTTATTTATAGACAAATTAGGACACAACCACGACAACTTGGTCCTAAAATCAAAATGGAATGCGTGAGCGGAGATCCGATGAAAAATGAGGAATGGATCTGAGTCTCCGGCCACTGTGCATGGTCGGAGTTGAGAGATTGCATAAGGTAGAATGTGAACGTGGAGAGATCGAGAAAATGAGATGAAAACTCAAGATTGATGGTGAATCAAACATGGATGAATTTTAGGATCTAGATAAAAAATGACAACGAATTAAAATGCGAAAAAATTAAACTAAGGTTAATCTAGATGAAATATAAGAAGAAAATGATGGATCTCACCTTAAGAGCGGAAAAGACCTT
Source organism: Ottelia alismoides (assembly GCA_037367405.1). Classification (NCBI taxonomy): domain Eukaryota; kingdom Viridiplantae; phylum Streptophyta; class Magnoliopsida; order Alismatales; family Hydrocharitaceae; genus Ottelia; species Ottelia alismoides. The sequence continues at coordinate 182,953 of JAZKJV010010478.1, forward strand.
GATCACCTCGATGAAGACCGACTCGCTGTCACCAGACGGCTCAGAGGCTAGGCACCCTTCTGCAACAAGAAAACTCTCGAAGATCGGGCTCCTCTCACCAAAGATTGATCAAGTTGAAAACAGGGATGAGGAACCATATTAATAGATAGAATGAAATTTGAATTTTAAATTTTTGGATGAGGATAAGAGATAAGAGAAAAGAAATATGAAATGAGATAAAGATAAAAGCAATTAGTGTTTAAAAAATATTTACAAAAAGTAAATATTTTTTTGTATTTTCGCCACTTTATTTATGTGAAAATTAAATGTGATTTTTTTTATTTTTTTGTGATAGTTAGTTAAGAAAATTAACTATATATATATACATATATGACATTATATACTTGGGTAAATAAGCAAATTAGTTTTTTTTTTGTTTTAAAATTTTTATTTTTTTATTTTTAATAATTAGTAAAAATATTTAAAAATTTTTGCAAAATACAATATGTACAAATAAATGGGAAAATTGCACAAACCACCCCAGAAAACCAAGTTTTCACCCATAACTCCAAAAATTATGAAATCACGATGATTTTAAAGATAATTTAATTTAGAATACAATGGAAGTGAGTTTGGTTCAATTTGAGTCCATGTGGAGCTAGAATTGATCTTTCAATTATCGCTTAGTGGCTTTTTCTTAGAGTGGTTACTTTTATTCTGTAAAAGATTTGATTGTGCAATTATTTTTATTATTTAGGACACAATTTTATTTACAACTTTTGTTTTGAAAATTATTTTGTTTGAGGTGAATTTAGGTACAAATAAAATAGTGTAGTATACAAATATACACAACATATAATTTTTTTGGATTTTCTGATTAAGGATCCTATGCCCCCTACTTTATTCCTGGTCGATCAGGTCAAGACTTGACCTTCTCTCGGGGTTCAGGTCAGCCTGTATCTATTACATACATACAGTCTTCCTTTTTTATTTTCTTCTCTTTATTTTTCCTTCCTTTATTTCTTTATTTATTTTAGGTAAAAATGATAAGAAGTGTACAATATTTACCCACAGATGCAAGTTAGTAAGAATATGGAGTTAATGTTATATACATGTGTTTTATAAGGGATTTTAAGCTAAAATAAATGAATAAAGATGATGAATCGTAGATTCATCACCTTCTTGCAGGACCGATGAGGTATGGATCTGACAAGATGTAGGTCAATATTGGGGTTATCATTAGACATAAACTGATGAGGATCGGCCAAAAATGTATCTTCAGCAGTCTCAGAGTGTGCAGGCACAAATCGGTTAATGGAAGTAGTGTGGTCATGTCCTGCCTGGAAAGTCTCGCAAATATCAAAGTAAAAAGGCTCAAAATCTTATCTAGGATCAATTTTTGCCTGGCGAGCCTCTAATGGATCATCATCTTTATCAAAAGGACTAAATTCCTTTATAAAAGCAATCAAACCAAGTTTGGCCTTATCAGTCTCATCTGAATCAGGGTGAATAGGAAACGGACTCATTAGTGAAAGTAGTCAAATCATGTCCGTCCTGTCTAGTCTCAGAGTTTGCTTTCCGTTGTGTCTATCGTGTAAATCCCGCTGATGTCATCATCTCCACATACTAGAAGGGGGACCTCCAAGGTCTATGATTTCCGAGTCTTCCTCATTGAAGAGGAATTCTTGGTTTTCACTATCATCGAACATACTACAAGAATCTATGATATTATCATCAAGGTTGAGGTCCTTGGGGTTGGATAACGCATGCACACTCTCATGGGATGTAGTTCTCTGGTCAGTAGTGGGTGTAGTGATGACACATCGCTCCCTACATCAGAACGGAAGCGAATCTCTCCTGATCCATAATCAATAATCGCTCTCGCAGAGGCGAGGAAAGGCCATCCCAGGATGACTGGAGGGTGCTCCACAGGGATGGAGGTCTCCATGGGCAATACAACAAAATCAGAAGTGAAGTTGATACCCTGAAAAAAAAATGACGGTGTTTTCTAGAATACTCTTCGGCCTCTTGATAGATCCATTAGCAAATTGAACTATCATCCTAGTTTTCTTGAGAGGCCCAAGATGAAGAGATTGTACCATAGAGAAGGGTATTGTATCAATTGACGAACCACCATCAAGGAGAGTGTTATCACAAGAATAGTCAGATATGGAGCAACTCACAAGAGGTGTGGCAATGTTCCCTTTCTTAGAATGCGGACGATAAAAGATGGCGTAGGCAGTGGCCATGGTCAAGATGTGGTACTCAGATCTGCTCCTCCACTTTCTCTTCTTGTGTTGAGGAGCAGATAAATGGGTCATGACCTGGCGAAGTGGGGCTTCAATGATCCCGTGAATGGTGGCGAACACTTTAGTTTCAGTCAACCTTTTTTTGAATTTTTGGACCTCCTCCATATAAGGGAGGAGATCAAAATCAGCATATACACAAGGATTGCCAAGAGCAGTCTGTATAGTGGAATCCTAGGGGGTCAAAGTTGGGACATGTGGTGAATGGCTGTGTGGAAAATGGTTTGGCATGAGTTCCCTCTCCTCATAAAATGAATCAATAATGTGACTCCCAGAATCTTTTTGGATTTTTTAAAATTTTCTCATTTTTTTTGTATTTCGGGTGATTGCAAGCTCTCATGATTATCCTCAAGTGAATCCATATCCTCAAATAGTGGAGCAACGTTCTGGCTCAGATTTATGTTAAATAGATTGCTAATCCTTGAATTCGTATGCTCCATCATCTGGTTCAGGGTCTCAAGTGTGGACACCGTGAAAGGTGAGTCCAAAATCACAGGGTCGGGTGAGTGGAATGAGGGTGGGTGAAAATCATCGTCCGATTCCTGAAATAATGGGTTAGGAGGATATGCACAAAAATCAAGAGGAAAGTCCTCCTGGAAAAAGGAAGGTGGATCGGCTGGAGGGTACGAGGTATCCATGAAGATCGGATTAAAATAACTCCAGTCGGCCATCTCCGAAACAAAAGACGTGATCAGGAGAGCACGAGGGTCAAGTCAAAAGATGTGGAGAAAAAGGCACAAATGCACAGAAGGATTGAGTATGCACACAAGCAATCAAACACAAATAAACCCCCAGTTCACTAACTCAATGCAATGTGAAGACCGTGAAGGTTCGGTCAATTATCTTGTCAAATTTTAGAGTTTGGTGAGAATACAATCTATTAGAGTGGTTAAAGCGAGTTGTTAGGAACCCAATGCTCCCAGGAGATTGGCCCAATCCCAAAGTTAAATCTTTTTCAGCCAGTACAAACGGCGGGCCGTTTACCGGCTACCCGATCAATTCAATCTGCTAAGGACGTCGTGGGCTGCTTTAACAACTACCGGAGCGATCCTCACTAGATAATGACTAACCCCAAGACCACTAGTCTAACAGAAGTTCAGGTGTGGCTCTATGCCTAGTGTGCGGATCACTCTCTCGCTCAAGAAAACCAACCAATGAGAGGGTTACTCTCCCCAAATAATGATTTTTCCTTACGTTTATTTTAGGGTCGCTTTTTCTTTATCAGTCTCGATTTTTAGGCAGTTATCACTTGGTTTGAATATTTTCAATGAATCACCTACCGAGTGTCCAATTTCCTTTTTAACTTATGTGAGTGAAAACAAGGAAGGAGATCGGAAATGCCACAATGATGCATGCAAGGGTTAGAGATGCGTACCTTGTCGCCAGCATTCTACATGCAGGGTGATCTGCACAGAATTTAAATACAGAAAAATAAACTAACCTATATGAAAATGCAAGTGAACCATCCTAATCAATAGCTTCTATTAACGAGCAAGAACAGGTTAATTTGACTAAGTCCAATTACGCTCTAATCTACAGGTACAGAATTTCTTATTTAGGGTGTTTGGACCTATTTAATTACCTGGCTCAAGTAAATTAATTAAAGCAATCAATAGGTAGCTCACGAAATCCGCGTGAAACAAAGAAAAATAAGGCGATGAAAACAAAGCCAGTGAGGTCCCCCAAGTGCACCGATACTTGGCGAAACAGACCCCGCAACAAATGGATGTCTGTTTACAAGGGTTCAAATGCTAGAAAAAAAGTCTAATTAATTTTTTGGTTCTCCTTCACTTCTTCTCCTCCTCCTTTCATGATATCCTTCGGTTCAGTGAAGAATCAAGCCCCCTCCGCTTCGCTTGGGTGCTTTAGTTATCCTAGGATCGCCTCCTTCGCTCCACGGGCCCTCACAAGAAAAAGAAAAGAGAGAATGTGTAAGAAACACAATTATCAAATATGAGCAGTGAATATGAATAATGAAATAATGTGGAAAAATATAAACATATATATACAACCAAGAATATCATGTCAAAAGAGAAACCTAACTACTCTCGTCGTGCCTCCTCGGCAATGGCACCATTTTATTAAGCAGAAAACTTCGAGGATTACATTTTATTGGTATAAAGTCATTGCGATCCCCAAAATTCCTGGCTCAGATAAAAAAAATTTCTTCTCAACCTGCAAAATTAATTAAAAGAGAATAATGAAGTGAGAGAATTTTTTGCTACTTATTTACCTGTATAGTGACATGATCGAACTCAGGGAGGCTACAATTTTTTAGGGTTATTCAATTAATCAAAAATCAATTAAAAGAAAAAGGGAAATCTCAAATGCAAACTATCTTGATTTTTTGTGATTTTTTTATTTTTAAATTTTTTTAGTTTCTAAGTTTTTGTTTTTTGATTATCAAAATTTTAATGATTTTGATGGTTGCAATTTTTTATTTTAAAAAATAAGGAACGATATGCACAAGGGAAGAAATATGCGCACCACACTCTTTTTGTATTTTTCAATTATAGAAATAATGCTCGAAAAATCCAGAGAAAATGTTTTTGGTTTTTAAAGGCTTTGAAATGTTTTTGAGATTTTTTTTGTAGAATTTTCAGATGTTTCTGTATTTTTTAAAAAATCAAATAGTGGCAAAAATGAGAAGCGATGCACAACTTGGTTTAATTTACAGCTTAAAAATGTTTTAAGTGCCCAAAACTCCTTAGACAAATATCTACAAACAGGAAGTGAAATGATAATTTTTAAATTTTTATAGAATTTTCTAAAATTTTTGGTATTTTTCAATTTTTTGGGTTTTGAAAAGAGTTAAAGACGAAAATTGGATAGGAATTGAAACACAATAAAATAAAACTAATCTATTTTTTTTGGAATTTTTAAAGCAATATTCAAATTTTTATGAATTTTCGAATTTCATGAAGAGAAAATGATACAGTTTTTGATTTTTTTTTATGATAATAAATGACAATAAAATATAATGAAAATTTTATGCTATAAAGATACACACATTAGGAACATAGCATGATTTTTGGGGAATTTACTGACCAACAAAAACATTTATTTCAATAAGAAAAGAAAGCAAAATAAAGGTCTAGAAGTTAGTGACTAGTTTGGAAATAGTTTATTGTTTTTGGCTAAAAGATTACAAGAGATAAAAGGAAGACACAAAGTTAAATTACCTAGTAATAACATGCAGAGCACGCGCTTGAGGAGTTGGCAGGGTGTTATTAGCAATTATTGTAAAATTCAAAGGTCTCCACATAAATTGCCTAATGCTTGAACTGCCAAGGGCGTTCTCCCAAATTTGAAAACTTCTAGGGGGAGTTGTAATTTTTCCAAAAAATAAGATTAGCCCCTTAGGGTTTCTTCTTCCCTTCGTTTCTTCAAAAGCAAAAGGGGGAAGGGCACGTTGCCACCACTCCTCTTATTTCTCTTTCAAGTTGAGTCGTAAGGGCAGCGGCCGACGATGAACGACGGGCTCTCCAAAGCGGCAGGTCGCGGTGGAGGATGACGATGGAGGTTTGCGTGGCTGGGGACTGCAGTGGAAGGGGGATTCTCATGCGAGTGGCTCTGGCAATCTTTGACGAAGGGCGAACAGGAGGTGTCGACCGGTGGTTGCGGTGAAGGATGACGATGGAGGTTCGAGTCTGATGTCGAGTTCGAAGGCGAGCAGCTGAACGAGCGGGCGACACATGCCCCCTGTGGCTCGGTTCTAAAGGTGATCGGTGGTGCACACGTGAAATCTTCAAGAGGGATGCGCGGTCCTGGCTGAGACGGCTGAAGGGAGTCGTTCTCATGGGCAGCGGAGGCGGGCGTCTGGGCGTGTGGCTCCCGCGGGTGGCGTACACTGGCGAGGGCGGCGGAGCTGTGGAGATGGCAGCATTTTTTTGTCTTTTTTTGTTTTTTATTTTTCAAATATAAACAGAAACCAGGAAAAATAAAAAACTTTTATTTTTTAGAAAACTGTAACATAAGACGTTTTTTTTTTAAATTTTGTTTTTTTGTGTTTTTTTATTTATCTTACAAAACAAATTTTAGAAAGAAAGAAAAAGAAATATCTTTTTTGTTTTTTTTTTATTTTTTTATTTATAAACAATTAGGCTGCGATCTCGACGTCTGATCTCAAAATCAAAACGGATGACATGAAGGAGTGCTGTTCTGAGGGAAATCTCGGATGGAACTGGATCTCTAACCACCGTGCGTGATCAGAGGTGAGAGATCGTGCGAGGTAAAGAACGCAAATAGATGAGACGTGAAATGAAAAATCGAGTCGGTGGCGGATCAAATAATGATGGATTCTAAGATCTAAATAAAAAATGATGTCGAAATAAAGATGCAAAAAATAAAACTAAGTTAAAATAAGAGAAGAAAAATGTGGATCTCACCTTAGGAGCGGAAAAGATCGTGATCATCTCGACGAAGGCTGACTCACTATCACTGGACGGCTAGGAGGCTTGGCACCCTTCTGTGACAAGAAGACTCTCAGAGATTGGGCTCCTCTCACCAAAGATTGATCCAGTTGAAAATGAGGGAGAGAGAGCTATATTAATAGATAGAGAATGGAGTTTGATTTTTTTTAAAATTTTGAATGAAGATAAGAGATAAGAGCGAAAATTTGAAATGAGATAAAGATAAAGAGAGAGATTAGTGTTAAAAATATTTACAAAAATTAATTCTTTTTGTATTTTCATCACTCAATTAGATTGAATAAAAAAGTTATTTTTTTTATTTTTTGTAGTGGTTATTTAAGAATAACAACTATATACATATGGTACATTATATACATAGTTAAATAATGAAATTAGTTAGTTTTTTTGCTTAATTTTTTTATTTTTATTTTAAATAATTAGTAAAAAATATTTACAAATATTTACAAATACAATATGTACAAATAAATGGTAAAAGTACACAAACCACCCCAGAAAATCAACTTTTCAACCGTAACTCCAAAAATTATGAAATCATGGTCATTTTAAAGATAATTTAATTTAGAATACAATGGAAGTGAGTTTGCTTCAATTTGAGTTCATATGGAGCCGGAATTGATCTTTTAATTATCGCTTAGTGGTTTTTTTCCAAGTGTGGTTGCTTTTATTCTACGCATGATTTCATTGTGTAATTATTTTTATTAGGACATATTTTTATTTACAACTTCTGTTTTGAAACTTATTTGAGTTGAGGTCAATTTATGTACACATAAAATAATGTAGTATACAAATATACACAGTGCACATTTTTTTGGATTTTCTGATTAAGGACCCTATATCCCCTACATTATTCCTGGTCTATCAGGTCAAGTCTTGATCTTCTCTCGGGGTTCGGGTCAGCCTGTATCTATTACATATATACAATCTTCTTTTTTATTTTCTTTTCTTTATTTTTCCTTTCTTTCTTTATTTTTTAGGTTAAAATGGTAATAAGTGTACAATATTTACACACAGATGCAAGTTAGTAATAATATGGAGTTAGTATTATATACATGTGTTTTATAAGGGATTTTAAGCTAAAATAAATGAACAAAGATGATGAAATACAGATTCATCATCCCTCCCCACAGAGGGCATCTAAAATGTGTTGAGATCTCTGGCCATCTCTTCCACATGATGTCCCTTTAGGAAAGGATAATAGCCCGCAAAATAGCATCTGCATCAGCTGTAAGAGGAGTCTTTGAAACCAAGATGTCTAGTATGGAAGGAAACAACTTATAAGGATGTTTAGCCTCTATGGCCTTCAAGGTGTCTTCATTATAAGGAGCAACTCCTGAAGACAATAAAACCTTTATGGTTGTTGTAAAGTATCCATTTGACACTTTGCGAAGACATTGTCTTATGTTAGAGCTTTGATATTTATTCTCCTCCAAAGATTTATTCTGACTAAGATCTGAAGTCCCAGCTTCATCCTGTTTAAAAAAATCACCCACCCAATTGTTGAAGCCATCTGTACTACCCCACGTAGTGAGTGGGCTCAGAATAAGTCATTGTTGCAAGGACCTTCTATTACCAGATCTTTTATCCCTCCTATTCGTGGGTCTGAAAACCTGTAGGGTGCAATGGGGGAGAAGCAATAATCTCACCCAAGCATGTAAATACCCCGACCCAACAATAACTTGATCTAGAGTTGCTTTCAAAGCATGAGAGAAAGTGAGACGACAACTTGGAGGAATGCTTCTAACGGTGGTGATCAGATGCTTGAAAATATAATCAAGGATGACAATTGAGAAGATGTTCTCTCAATTCCTCAAAACGACAACATAGGGAGCATATAGTAGTCAAATATATATCATCATTGCTTTAGAGATAAATAAGTGGATTTTGTATTTTAATGGAAGCCGCGAGAAAAACGAGAGTTTTGGACCAAATGAATAAGAACATGGATCTATGATTCTATCATTAACTAACTGGCTATGGAATTTCTTACTAACGAAATAAACAATGGAATTTATCAAGTGATTATAGTTCTCGTCAATTAAACTTACCAAATCTACTACATACTTTTGAAATTTTCATCTCATTTCGACTAAGGGTACTTATATAGTTGAAGGAGTAGAGCCATCCTCGACTCGCACTCAAACTCAGTAGCTGAACTCATACTTAGTAACCTTTCAGTCAAGTAATGCCTGCATAAACTCTAATTCGTTGAGTTCGAATAGGCTCTTAAGCCTCCTAACAAGCCTTTTGTAGGTTGATTTCTATATTCCTTGTTCATGAAGTTTCTTTAGAAATTCGACTTACACTCATAAGAAATGTCAATAATAATAATAGTAGTTGAGTTTTTTTGGCAGTGTATATAGATGTACTTACTCTTGGACACTCTTGTATGTGTATATATTGTCATTATTTTTGATATCTTGTCATATGATCTTATTATCATATATTCATAATATTTTTATTTTATCCATTCCATTTAAATTATAGTAATACATTGTGTGTCAAAACTTAATGTCAAATAAGTCGACATTTTTAATGAAACATTGTCCAAATAGGTTTAGAAATTATCATAATTAAAACATTGATAATATCTAAATTTCTTGAGAATTCAGTTAAAACTTAATCTATTTCAACTAAGTTGTCGCAACTTTAATATCAATTTGAAATTCAATCATAAAATCAGATACATATTGGACTTAACAAAGGTGCAAAAATATAGCTTATGCATGATTGTTGGTGTATATCTACAAGCCACCATGAAAATTTTAAGATTCATACAAAAATATTATGGAGATGTTATTGGTCCCATCCATTACATAGACCCTTGTGATAATCATTGAAAGAGAAATTAAGCAAATATCCTAAACTTTCAAGGAGAGTCGACGAGTCATAATGACGAAGAGCTTGGCGCAGCAACATATGAAAGGAATAATGATGGATGCAGTAACATATGTATAGTATATAGTGCATGTTCTTAATAGAATTAATGAGTCAATTGAGTTGTCGAGTCTGGTGAAGAATATGTGATGCAACTACTTTGTACTCGATTCAGTTCAAATTCCTCAAAAATATATTAAAACTAATAATAAAATGTCAATCTTGCACAATAACATTGTCAATAAACTTTTTTAATTGTATATAAATAATATAAATATAAAACAAAGGAGAGAAAACCAAGATAACACCCCAAAATAACCTTAATGGACATATATATCTTGTAATTAAATATCTGAACAAGTATGCATTCTTCTTAATTTTCTTTATAGATCGTACAAGCTAAAAATGACTTGATTCTAAGTGGCCTTGGCTCAATAAAAATGTGAATAAAAATATAAGAAATGAGTCAAAATGACAAGAAATGGAATCTTTTAATGCACATATCTTGCGTATATGATCTCTTATCAAACTCTACATACTTTTTAAATTGAACTCTATGGTGAGTTGTTGCCAATCTTGTAAGTGTGCACTAATTTATAAAAATATTTACTCGGTTTATATACGTAAAATGGCTTTTGGACATTCTTGGTAATATGTATCATATGTATTCTTGAACGCCATTATTTTATATAAAGCACAATGCAACTACCTCAACTACCTCCTTCCTGGTATATATATTTTTGTAAAAATCCTACGTTCATATATAATATTACAAGAATATAAAATCTCAAATTCAGTCAAAAGATAATAAAAATCAAGAAAGCTAACTTATAGGTATTATATACCTATAAAATAACTTTCATATATTTCATAACGAACCCGCTCCACTAATAAAATAAAAATTCTAATAAGTATTTAACATATTTTATATTATTAATAAAATATAAAATTGTATAAACAAAATAATATTCAAATAATACATAAATATTAGTATTTTACATCTATATTTGATCTTAAAAATTTACAACTCAAAGAGTGCGTCGAATTGGACCTTAACTCCTAACAAAAATGGCATAGTAGAAATGCCACATATTTTTCATATATTTGAGTTTTTCATATTCTCCAAAGAAAATGTCGGGGTAGAGATTTTTTGTTGGGTCGAAGTGCTTCTTCTTCCCTTGGTTGGACTGATGGTAGGACCAAAGAAAGTTGGTCGGAGTCATTCCGTTAGTCTCCTCAAGTGAAATGACCGGAAGATCAAGAATGAGAAAATTTCTTTGTAAAATTAAGTTGTTGCACTATGCTGGATTTCAAAATAAGAGATATGAAGGATCCCATGAGTATTGATGTTCAAATATTTCCTTGAAATCTTCCTCTCCATTTTAGTTTCTATATAAATCTCTCCATCCTTTAGGAGAAATGTGACTCTAGACTGTTAATCTTACCGCGTATTTTTTATACGCAAAAGTTTAATGGCCAAAGATTTGAAGACAAAATTTCTCTTTCCAATGCCAATTGCTTTTTTCCAATTTTAACCGCCCCCCTCGTACACTTCTTTCTCCACATCCATTTAGATCTCTTCCCTTCCGTCCTCTCCTCCATCGACATCATGATAAACATGTGCATAGCGAATGCACCATCGCCAGCCCATTCACTTATTTGGAAGGTGTCATTGTCCCCTAGAATCGATGACCTCCTCAATGGTGGAGTCTTCGACACCATATCCGATGATATACATGTATCTGGCCGCTGCTCCTTACCATGCATGAAGAAATACATGGCGAATCCCATCGCTGCTCCAAACCATGCATGAAAAAGCAAATGGTGTACGTGCTTCTCTCACTCTCCCTCTCTCTCTCTCTATATATATAGGAGTGATCCTATGAGAGCCAAAACCTATGAGAGCATGCATTCTGGACCACTAGATTCAACAAGGAGAGAGAAGATCAGGAGATAGAAGACATAATATAATGGTCCGAATGCATGCTCCCATGCTCTCACATTTTTTTGCTCTCATATGATCACTCCTCTCTCTCTCTCTCTATATATATATAGGGTAAGATGAGGCTGACCCTACCATGATTACTGTGAAAAGGCATAATGTCTCTGATATTTAAGATTGCATTAAAAATGTTATTCCACATTCTTTTTTTCATCTTTAGGAATATTGCTATATTTCATATTATTCGACTTATATTTTATATGACATATATTTAATTAGAATGTTATTTATATTTATATTGCATAGTTTCTAAACATTGTGTCCTATATTTTACATGCTATTATCCATGCAATACATTGTACTTGTTTCTCAAGGCATTACTGAGAAATATCACTCAACCATTCGCCATATTTTTATCTTCATAATTTTGTTCCATTTGTATAATTTCATGCCTTTTTATTCAGAGTGTTAAATCTATTTACGTGCCATTATTAATTCACATCATGTCATACTATTTTCATGCTTCTTCCAGTGTGTCTATTCCTTATGATAGTATTAAGATGTGTTGTTATGGTTTCATTTTCCCTACTACGCGATTTATCTATTTATATTTGATGTTTTTAGGTGTTATAATTTTATAGAGAATCCTTTTGGAACAAAATCATGAAATTTGTTGATTTTTTATATTGTACAATATTATGAGATATAACAAAATGTTGCATATATTTTTTTGCAACAGTGTTATATAATTTCGTGTTAGTTTTTATGTTTGAATTTTGTTATCAGCACAACTTGTTATTTACAAATTTGATAAGTTCAAAAAAAATTCTAGTGGTTGTGTAATTTCACAATCAAATCATGTTAGAAACTTTGTTGTATCCTACTCATCTGGTGAAAATTAATTTGTTCGTTTTGAACTTAGAATTATGTTCGCAAATACATCATTTTTGAACAGTATATTACTTTTCCTTTCTCTTTTTATTAGGTGTTGCATTAAAAGAAATAGTAATCGATCATACAATTGCTAGTCATATTGTTATTATAATTACATTTTTTGATTTTGGGCATAGTATATGCATTTGGCTTGTATTCTAGAATATTCCTCACTAATTTGTCATTGTTACTCATGTTCCTAATGAGATTCAATATGTGGTATTTATATCCGTATGCATAAAGAACTATGACTTTGGTTAGTGAATTCCAAAACTTCTTTGAACAACTTTTCTCTCGATATGAGATTATGGTCAAATAAAAATTAGAAATAAGTTTCCAATATTCTTGATGATATAATACTGAAAAACTTGATTATTCAAACCACATATAGTCCATAATCAAATCAACTTAATCAAGCCAAAATCTAACCTAATTAGGGGGCAAATGATCCTAGTTAGAGTGAATTAATATATAATACACTAAATATTTAATGAACTAATTGGTCTTAATTAGGTATATTCTATTAATTAGATGGTTATGTTCATAATTTAACTAAAGGAGATTAATGAAACATAATTAGATAACATGGATCGAGGATTATTAGTTGAACTAAAAGAAAAGACGTAAGGGAAAGAAGAGGGGATTTTCCCCAAGGGGGTAGGTCTATGTTAAAATAAATCATGTCTATTTTCCATCATCCCCTTGGCTATTTTAAGGGACAATGGTAGAAGGACATACTCTTTCTTTGTAATTTGTGTCTTCGTGCCATCATTGAAAGAAGGAATACCCTCCATTGGAGCTTCCATGCTCAAGAAAAGATACCTTGGGTCATTGATGATCATAGGATCTTCATCTAAGTCAATGAGGTAAGACCCCTCCTCTAGATCACTACTTTCAATTGGAATAGTTATTTGTAGATTTGATGGATCTTTGTTATGTCAATTTTGAGTTTTATCATGGATTTAAAGCTACATGAGATTTATTAGTGAAATTAGTCTCAAAAGGACCCTTGAATATAGGTAGAGTGTTCTTAACCCTCATTAGACCTTGTCCCTCATATGTTTTTGATATTTCTTAACCCTAGAACATATTTTAACCCCATGTAGGAATTGGAATCAAGACTTATAAGTTTAGCTTTGGATATATGCTCTAAGTTCTTACTTGTAATAATAATATTAATCTGAAAGCATGTTTCAAGTACTTATGTTCATATTTTTATTTTTCATGATACTTGCGTGGTTTTTCTAAATCCATCTTATGGATGCAAATTTTCCACATTTAGTTAGTAGATTCCAAAATTTCACGCTAATTGTACATTATTTTCATTTATGGATTAATGAGAAAGATTATGGATTTATTTTATGCTTGTTCATGCTAATGTTTTTCTAATTGAAGACCATATACCAGTATTTATGTTAAAATATTAGTAAATTAACCTTACCTTATTTCATGCTCCAATTCCATAATATTGGAATACATGAGTGTATACCGATATGGGATAAGTGTTGGACATGCGTGCCCATGGCGAGCCATTACGCAATAAAAGTTATTGTAAATCACTCCATAATATAAAATGAAGAATAAATAATTTGCATAATAAGTCCCTTCATATAATTAGGGTTATGTACCATGACCATCTTGATATCATACAATTGTTGATCTAAATGTTGGATCATAGAGCCTGGTGCATGGTTGAATATCTAAAGGGTTAGATTGAGGACTCAATCGCACCGTCAAGTGACTAACAAGAAAGGATTTCCAGCTTGAGAAGGAGTTGTCAATCTTTATCTAAAGGCAGACATCCGACCAACCTCTTCATGCAGGTCCTCTGCATGGAAATAGAGATTCGGAGGTGTCGAATAAGTTTGGTCAAAGAGTTGACTTAGCGAGATCGAGATAACAAAGACCTATATCATATGTTGTCATGATACATGCACACATCCTCTTATCAGAGACATATGCATTACTATATGTACAAGTATGTACATTTGATAGACCATTAGGTTGATGACCTAGTCAAGGTCTATACACTGCCGCGTTGGTGTGCATACGAGGGCATATGAGTAATATGATCTCTCAAAGGGATCATACATGTTCACTACTGAATTGGAAGACATGAGCTCACTCATGAGGTATTGGGCCTGATCAAATTCCACGCATAGTCGTCTTGCTTTGGAAGAATGACAAGAATTTGTAGGTATGATATATGCTTTTGGAAAGCATATGATCGATACTAACTCCCAATGATCGAATGAGAAACTTACCAATAAAACCATGGAGGAGATAGTCCAAAATGGGATCAGAACTTCAGGTTTAATTGCAGTCTTCCACTATGCTAGATGTACGTGCATTAGGAATACTTGAGCGTGATGTTATATTAAATAACTGCATACCATGACACTTCTATTCTGTGGAAGTGATGAAACATGTTTGGATTTTAGTGACCTCGCTCAGTGAACTAGTTATCCAATTTAGTCTATATGATGGATGATTTGAATTGGATTCAAAGACAATAAAAAGATTGGGTACTTTGTCTGACTTGATCAGACATCTCTGAGAGGTCTTTTAGATCGAGATATGAGATTAAATATCACTGTTCGAAGTCACTATATACGATATATAATCACCCAGATCCTATCTCCAGGCATTCGCAGAGAAGGCACACTATCCTCAAAGGAATTTGAGGAATGTTCCTAAAGAGATAAATATGAGAATTGGGACTATTCAGTGATGTTTGAATCATTGAGTGAAGAGGAGAACTTAGGATGATAAATTAGATTTAATTATTCTGGATAATATTATCTTGGATAGTGTTATACACAGTTATCCTAGAATAATGTGGATAATATTCACACTATTTTGGATATGTCAAGAGAGGAATTTGAGATAATTAAATTAGACTTTGTTATCTGAGATAAGATTAATGTGGATATTATTTTTCACAACTATCATGGATAGTGTGGATAAGATCTACATTATCCTGTTGAGATTTTATCGTGAATAAGATTCATGAAATTAATGTTAATGTGAATTAGATTCACATCATACAATAAATGTAAATATGACTTATATTTAGTTTTTGACCTATGAATATGATTCATAATTATAGATAGCTTCTTTGTAATTATCACAAATAATTGAGAATTATTTGGTGATAATTAATCTTTGACTAATTGGAGGACTAGTTGTAACTAACTTCAACTAATTTCATAACAAAGAAATAGAAATAAAAAGGAAGAGAAAAAAAGTGGAGGGCACTTTTGTTCTTCCATTTTTCATCTTTTATTATAGTGTTATATATCCTAATTAATAATTGAATTAGTCATTTATTGATATTTTTTAGAGGTGATTAATTAATTAAATAACTTGATAATTTTTTATAAACTTTATCCACAATTTGTTGGGGAGCAATTCTTGACCATCCATACACTTTTAGGATTGCAATCCTAACGATCCAAAAAGGTATATACAGAGAGGCAGACCTTGCCTTCCTCATACAATTCCTTCCAGAAGCAATAAGTCTCTCTCTTTCTCCAAGGGACGTCCCCTCACCGGGATAATACCCTTAATGTTGGATATTCCCCCTTGCCTAACACGGCTATCCCCTTGTAGGGATAATACCCTTAATGGTGGATACCATGTTGTTACGCTATTGGATCTATTTGATCGATCTCGTGTAGAATTTATTCATCTTTGGTCCTTTGGTGTCATGGTGAAGAAGTATGATTTCATATAACTAAATTAGGAGTAAGAAGTCCCATATCATCTCATTGGATTGCGACATGATAGAAACCGAACTGAACTGCAATTGGGTGTCTAGACCGGGTATTCTAGCTTGGTTCCTTAATTAGCGCTTTGCATTGCAAGGAAATGCTCCATCCTAGCATAAGTCAAGCATCTATACGGATCTATTTCAAGGAAATATAACATGATGCACGGTTAAGGTGTACTCTAATAATTAAAATTGAAAAATACATACTTATGAGGGTGTATGCTATATAATAAAATATCAAGCAAGAATTATTTATTGGTGAATTGGATTATAGTGATCCAAATATTCAATCTACATTATATTAAATAGATTGGATTTACCTTGAAGGATTGATCATAAGAATAAGATTCAAATTGATCAATCATAATTTAAACGAGATACAGAGGATAATATGATGAGATCCATGGTCTCCCATCAAGGCGGAGGGTACCGTTGCCATGGACTGTGTTGCGATGATGCCTATGCGAAGTCATATCTCCAATATACAAGCACGCATGGATGATGCTCTCTTTTTCTCAAAAATGATGTGCCGCATACGTAGTGACCCCAATATTGTTCTCCATATAATTGCGACAATATTGGATTACACATAACGAGTTCTATTGGGTCAACATCACATTGGAGTTGGTGGGCTCGGGTGTCAAAGACCAAATTAGGAGTGCAAGTTGGACTTGTAAGGTGAAAATAGTTCATGCTTCCTTTAATGTAGTTGAATTTTCTCATATTATTGGGTGTGATGAAAGTATAAGGAAGATCCCAGATCTCACTTGAGGTATTTTGATTGGCATACCTCATGCTTTGAAAGGTTGAAAGGGAAAAAACTTTCAAAGCAATAAAAATCGAGATAACTTTGATTTGAAATAATAATAACAATGTTAATCAAAGTAAATATTTATGCAAATTATTTTATTTCAGATAACTTTCATTTAAATCCACTCAATATATTTATACTTAAACATAATCAGTACCATAGATATGATCCATGATTAAGATGTTTTGGCAAAGATATGCACTATCAAAATTTGATCATAAAGGATATGGTTCATTGCATTATGCAGAATTGTAGCTCCAAAGGAGATGATGCCCACAAAATATTTAAGTAGTTAACTGAACCAAAGTCTTAAGATTCTATATGGATATGGATATGGTGAATGCCATCATTCTAGTATTTATACTCAATTCCTTCATAAATCTTCATAATTTCATATTGTATGAAAGGGATGAAGAAAGTATAAATGTTAAAATACTTTCAGATTGAAGTCCTTTGAGGGAACATTCAGATAGAGAGATCCTTTATCTTAAGAAATGATTGTTTAAGGATTAGGAAAGCACGTCGAAAGCATGGCCTGACCCATAGGATGAAGAACAGTCAAAGAGTTGATGATACTTCTAGAACTTCCACATCCAAATAGTTGAATGGTTGCCAATACTGTAGGAAGCCGATATCCTGGAAGTATGACTATCCAGGGTATCTATAATCCTTATAGAAGGACTCGGATAACATATCG
Organism: Ottelia alismoides; assembly: GCA_037367405.1. Classification (NCBI taxonomy): domain Eukaryota; kingdom Viridiplantae; phylum Streptophyta; class Magnoliopsida; order Alismatales; family Hydrocharitaceae; genus Ottelia; species Ottelia alismoides. Next base: position 200,700 of record JAZKJV010010478.1, read on the forward strand.
ACGTATCCCACAACTACAATTCATCATTAGAATCAAATTACTTGTTAGACAAGGATTAAGTTGGACTTAAACAAGGATTAAGTTGGACAGTTGTATTTAGTTCTTCCATTAACACTTGCAATCGGTTCCACATGTTTTAGAAGATTAGTGAACTTGACACATGGGATTTGATGCAATTATTGCAACAATCACCATCAGATATATAGACTACCACATTCTAGTGGGAGAGTCCTAAATCTTAGAGGATGTCTCTATGACCTAGATGTTGGAAATGATTCACTATATATTTCTAAACTTGTCAAATATAGGCATATATTCAAAGATAGACCTATCATAAAGTGTTATGATGGATATAATTTAGAAGGTAATCTAACAACTAGAGGTCTCTATGGAGTTGGAATATTTGTGAATGGTTTATTGCCATTTTTAATACTGGAAATTAAAGCTTTAAAGATCAAGAGGAGAATGAAGATCATTTGACGATGATCTAACATCAAGACTTGAACATGTGCCTATTGATAATATCATTAGGTTAGTGATATGCCAACTTTAGATCATCTAAAAGTTCAGAAATTACCTACTTGTGAATATTGTATTCAAAGTAAAATGTTCAGGGTACCTTATTCAAGAATGGTGTAAGATGCAGAGGTATTCAAGACCTCATACATATTGATATATGTGGACACTCCATACCATAATGAAAATTAATGACATGTGATACCAATTGACGATTATTCATGGTATGGGATTTCTTCTTTACATGTCTTTGAAATGTTCAAAGATTTCACAATTCTTGTTGAGAACCAACATTGGAAGGAAAAAGTATATAATTTGATCTGAACAAGGTAATGAGTACATGTTAGATGAATTCAAGGGATATGTTATAGAGAAAGGAATATTTTTCCCATCTCGCTCCTCTAGGAACACCTAATCTCAGTTGAGTTGCAAGGAAATACAACAAGATCATGTTTAATATGGTTAGATCAATGACGATACATAACACAATTACCTATTAGTGTCTAAGGATATGTAGTAGAGACTACAACATACATCCTAAACTAGATTCCATGCAAGTATGCTAGAATTTTGCACTTAGAGTGCTACTTCATTGGGCATGTAAAGAATGATATTGAATCCTACTTCATGACCTTGACATTCTTAAAGTCTACATCTCTAAGGATACGATTCTTAGAGGATGACCTACTTACGAGTCAAGAAAAAAATGAAGTGAAGGAACTCATAGAATTCCGACATGATAACTAGGTTCGTAAACCAGAAACTAAGGAGTTAATTTAAGATGAAACACTCATGCCTCTTTGAAAGAGTTCGATGGTGGTTAAACGACCTAAAAGATATGTATACCATGTGTCAGAAAAGTCTAAAATAATCTTTCTTTATATGATGAACATTCAAGGATTATGACATGGATAGATGGATGTTAGCAACAAAATCTAAAGTAGACTCTAAAATATTATTGATGATAGTTACGTAACTTGATTATGACATCTAGAAGATGGAAGTAAAGATTGTATTCCTCAATGAATACCTCAACGAGGATATTCATATGAAGTAGGCTCATGGCTTCATAATTGAGGAATACAAAGTGCATAAGCTAATGGAATCCAACTATGGTCTCAAACAAGCTTCTTGAATTTGAAACATCAAATTTGATGAAATTATAAAGGTTATGATTTAAGATAGATCTTGATGAACCATATGAATCTCAGTGAGTTCCATGGTGTTCATCGTGCAAAATGTAGATTAAATCCTAATCATTTGGATTGATATAAGGATGATGATAAGTGTTTTATAATTTGGTTATCCTATACCTTTGAGAGAAAAAATATCAAGGATGCCTCTTGAATCATAGTTCTGAATATGTTCAAAAGCAATGAAAAGAGGGCATTAGGTCCTTCACATCAAGGGTACACCTTGGACAAATCCTACACGGGAAGTACCACGAAAGGATTCTTCCCTTAAGATATGGTACTGACCTATCTAAAGGGATAACACCTCAAAGTGTTGAGTATGCAAATGTTATAGCCATATGCTCTTTGTGCATTGGCTATATGAAGCCTAATGTATGCCATGATGTGTACAAAAGCCAAATATCTACCATACAATAAGAGCAGTATGGAGATGAAACACTTGATTGCGGTAATAAAACATCTTCAAGGACTTAATACTATGGAGATAGTGATATCCTAGTCTTCATATACCTTGAAAGACTTAAGACTATGTCCTTTTCTATGTAGATAGAGATATCCAATCATACAGATATTGAAAATCCCTTATTGGTTATGTTAACTACTAAGTTGTGGTGTAAGGCACTATGACTGCTTTAAAGAAATTGTGTATCGGTTGCATAAGATGCATCATTCACATTGTATGCGAGCACTTTTACTAGGGGATATGCAAGTCCTTAAAAGGACTTGGCATAGTCTCTCGGAACAGAGAGTGACTAGTCAACCGTCCAAGTTGTATATCTACATGGCTTACGATTAACACATGAGTGGGACTTTAAAGATTTGCCCATTAATGGCTCGTTGGGCTAGTGGGAGATTGTTAGACATGAGTTCCCATGGCGATCCATTATGGAATAAAAGTTATTGTAAATAACTATTTAATCTGAAATAAAGAATAAATAATTTTCATAATAGGTATCTTTGTTAGGGTTATGTACCATGGTTATCTTGATATCATACAGTAGTTGATCCAACTGTTGGATCATAGAGGCTGATGCATGGTTGAATATCTAAAGGGCTAAATAGAGGACTCAACTGCACCGTTAAGTGACTATCATGAAAGGATCTCCAACCTAAGAAGGAGATGGAAATCTTTACTCTAAAGGCTGACATCTAACCTCTTGATGCATGTCCTTTTCATAGGAATAGAGATTCATAGGTGTCGGATAACTTAGGTCAGAGAGTTGACTTAGCGAGATTGACATAACGAAGACCTTTATCGTATGCTGTCATGATATAAGCACACATCCTCTGACCATAGACAAATGATTTACTATATGTCTGAGTATGTACATTTAGTATACCATTAGGTTGATGATCTAATCAAGGTCTATACATCGACACACTGGTGTGCATACGAATGCATATGAGTAATATGATCTCCCAAAGGGATCATACATGTTCACTACTGAATCGAAAGACATGAGCTCACTCATGGGATATTGAGATAAATCAATTTCAGCTTTGATCATCTTGTTTTGGAAACGAGACATGATTTGAATGTATGATATATGCTTCCGGGAAGTGTGTGATCGATACCAACTTCCAATGATCGAATGAAAAACTTATTGATAAAACCATGAAAGAGATAGTCCAAAATGGGATCAGAACTTCGGATTTAATATATACAGTCTTCCAATACGCAGATGTACGGGTATTAGGAATACTCAAGGGTGATGTGATCTTAAATGATTTTATACCACGAAGCTTCCATTCTGTGGAGTGATGAAATAGGTTTGGATTTTAGTGCCTCCACTTAATGAACTAGTTATTCAATCTTAGTCCATATGATGGATACTGATTTGAAATTGATTAAGTGACAATAAGAAGATTTGGTGCTTTGTCTGACGTGATCAATCATCTCTGAGAGGTCTTTTTGATCCGAATATGAGATCAGATCTCATTATCCAAGTCACTATACATGGATATACAATCACCCTGACCCTATATCAAAGTACCTGCAGAGAAGGCACACTATCCTCAAAGGAGTTTGAGGAATATTCATAAAAGGATAAATACAAGAATTGGGACTATTCAGTGATGTTTTAATCACCAAGTGAAGTTGAGAACTTAGGATGATTAAATTGGATTTAATTATCCTGGATAACATTATCTAGGATAGTGTTATCCACAATTATCCAAGAATAATGTGGCTAAGATTCACATTATTTTGGATATGCCAAGAGAGGCATCAGATATAATTAAATTATACTTAGTTATCCGAGAAAAGATCAACGAGGATAGTGTTATCTACAATGATCATTGATAGCGTGGATAATATCCACATTATCTTGTTGAGACTTGATTGGGAATAGGATTCACGAAATTAATGTTAATGTGAATTTTGAATTAACATTATACAAGTAAATGTAAATATGATTTACATATAGTTTTGGATATATGAATATGATTAATAATTATGAATGACTTTTTTGTAATTGTCACAAATAACTGAAAATTATTTGGTGACAATTAATCTTCAACTAATTGGATGATTAGTTGTAACTAACCACACCTAAGTTCATGATACAAAAATTGAAAGAATAAGGGAGAAGAAGTAAATAGACATTATTTTTTTCTTCCCTTTTTTTCTCTTTTATTAATATGTTAAATCTCCTAATTAGTTAAATAATTAAATTAATCATTTATTGATATTTTTTGGAGGTGATTAATTGATTAAATAAGTTCATAAATTATTATCAACTTTTATCCTTAAATTGTTGGGGAGCAAATAATCTTTTCCATTCATTAAACTATTAGGATTGTAATCCTAACAGTTCGAAAAAGTATATAAGGAGAGGCGGACCTTGCCTTTCTCATACAATTCATTCCAGGGGCAACAAGTCTCTCTCTCTCTCTCTCTTCCCCATCGCTTCTCCACCATCCCATTCATCTTTCTACCTCGATTCTATAAGATTGTAGTCCTTCAGATCTCTACTTCCATCCCTCATCGGAGATTAATCACCCCTTCATTACCCTTTTTTTTAGCTTCATTTCTGGGTCAAGGTGATTCTTCTTGAGATCTCCATTTTTTGTGCAGGTTAGAGCTCCAAAGAGGCCAACTGGAAGTCGATTCGAGTTCAGACCTCAGCTCTAGGTCGTCGGAGAAGGAACCAAGCTCCTGTTGGACATGCGAGCCCATGGCGAGCCATTGTGCAATAAATGTTATTGCAAATATCATTCCCTGATCTGAAATGAAGAATAACTAATTTGCATAATAGGCCCCTTATTACAATTAGGGTTATGTACCATGGCTATCTTAATGATCATACAGTTGTTGATTCAATTATTGAATCATAGAGGCTGGTGCTTGGATGAATATCTAAAGAGTTAGATTGAGGACTCATCAAGTACTGTCAAATGATTGTTAAGAGATGATCTCCAGCCTGAGTAGGAGATGGCAATCCTTTCTCACATAGGATGATATCTGACCGACCTCTTGACGCAGGTCCTCTGCATAAGAATAGAGATTCAGAGGTGTCAGATTAGTGAAGTCAAAGAGTTGACTTAACGAGATCGAGATAACCAAAGTCTTATATCGTATGCTGTCATGATACATGCATGCATCCTCAGACCGGAGACAGATGTGTTACTATATGTCTGATTATGTACATTTGACAGACCAATAGGTTGATGACCTAACCAAGGTCTATACACCGGCACGCTGGTGTGCATGCAAGGGCATATGAGTAATACGATCTCTCAAAGGGATCATACATGTTCATTACTGAACTAGAAGACATGAGCTCACTCATGAGATATTGGGAAGGATCAAATTCCGTGCACGATCATCTCACTTTGGAAGCTTGACTGAATTTGTAGGTTTAATATATACTTTTGGAAAGTATATGATCAAGACCTAGGTATGATATATGCTTTTGGAAAGTAAATGATCGATACCAACTCCCAATAATCAAATGAGAAACTTACTGATAAAACCCTGAAGTAGACAGTATAAAGTTGATCTAATTCTTCGGGTTTATTCTGAGTCTTCCGGTATGCAGGATGTAGAGGTATTAGGAATACCTGAGGGTGATGTGATCATAAACGATTGTATAACTGTGATGCTTCCATTCCTAGGGAGTGATGAAACGGGTCTGGATTTTAGTGACTCCTCTCGTAGAGAAGTGATCTAATCATAGTCCAAATATTGGACATTGATCTGAATGTGATTTATATACAACGAGAAGATTAGATCTACGATCTTGATTTAATCAAGCATCCATGGGAGGTCCGCAAGATCTGGATTTGAGATTTGATCTCATTGTCCAAGTCACTATTCGTGGAACAATACAATCGCCCTGTCCTTATCTCGAAGTTTCCGCGGAGAAAGCGCATTATCCTTGAAAGAGTTCATGGATAATTTCATTGTTGATATATGTATCCAAGCATTGAGAAAATTGATAATTAAATGTGATTTAATTATCATGGATAATATGAATTTGATTCATATTATAAGGAGAGTTATCTGAGATAATTAAATGTGATTTAATTATCGAAGATGTGAATAATGTGAATGCGATTCATGTCATTTGGGCACATGAGAAAAAGAAGATCCAAGATGATTAAATGTGATTTAATTATCATGGATATGAATAATGTGGATAGCACTAATAATATTAATCATATATATTATAAATGTGATTTATAATATATTAGAGAGAGCATATTGTGATTTATATTTGTTAATTAATTATTGATGTGAATTTGATTCACATTTGATAATTAATTAATATATAATTTACATTTAGTTTTGGGTTTTGAATAAGATTCACATAATTTCAATGGCATGATTGATATTTTTCATAAGATAATTTGGAATTATTTTTATGAAAATATTGTCAACAAGAGATGATGATATATATCATGAGATAATGAGATCTCATGATAATTTGAAGAGATAGACCAAGTCCACCAAAGAGGAGTGGACGGCTACAACTCTCCATGAGGAGAAGAGTAGCCGTCCCCTCTTTTTGGGAGATTGGTTTATTCTCTTCATTATCTTTTCTCTTATCAAAGATGATTTAATTTCAAACTAATTTTGTTGATTTATCAATGAAAATTAATTTAAATTAAATCATTAGTTGTTGTGTTTTTACAAAAACATCTTAGCCATTGAAAGATACACAAATCAATCTCATCCATTGATTATGTGTATCCCATGGATTGTGATCCATGGACTACCAAACCCTATATAAGAAGAGGCATCCATTGCTCGTCAGGGCACAAGACAAAAACATATCAATGAATGCTCTCTCTCTCTCTTCTGTCTACATGCCCACTCTCTATCTCTCATGTGGCCGTCCACCATGGATGCCCTAGAGAGATCCTCCATCACCGCAGCATCGTCGTTATGCTGCCCGATCGTTTGCTCGTGGATCTCTGTCTACTTCGGCGGCCTTGCTCGTGAAGAAGACGTCGTATCTCGTTTGTCGAGATCAGGAGATACATGGCTTGGATCATCAACATGGATTGCGAGAAGCACGCGTCTCATCCACGCGCTCACAAGCATCTCCTTCGTCGGATCGGACTTGAGACAGGAGGTCTCTTTGTTTAGAGACTCGATCGCAACCACGCTTCAAGAGGTAATCCTATTACTTGTTTGTGGTTTAAACGAAACGATCCGAGAAGTGTTCTTGGATCATGTGTTTTCGTCACATAGAAAGTTTTAATTTCCGCTGCATCGAGCAACTAGTGCGACTAGTCGCTCCCGATCACATACGATGCGATCCTCACGCTTCCATGATGCGCTTGAGGATTTTCCCCATATCCTTTAGCTCCATGCCTCCTTTAACAAGGCCCGAACCCATTAGAGACCACCTGCTGACATGGATGAGTCCCAACGATGATATGAGCCCACCAGGAGCTCTAGTAGTGGCTGGAGGATGGAGTATTGGCCAGAGGAAGCTCTCTCAAGGAGTTCTTCCCTGTACTTGGAGTCCCCCCAAGAGCTGTCAGATGAAGAACATGGACCAAATCCATTTTTTGAATTGAGATGATCGATCTGTTGACCTAACAAGCTAGGCTGATAATTACTGTGGCAATCAATCACCGATTCAAACAATAATCAACCCACAATGTGTATCAAAATGAAATGCATGCGGGTCAAAATTTATTATAACTCTACATAAATATATACAGGGGTAAGTTTGATAGAGTGTCGAACTCAAGGAAGTGAATAGGGTAGATAAGATTATCATTAATTATTGCTAGATAACAATAACTTTGTGATTGTTAATATTTTTCTTATTTTATGTTGATTTTCAATTATATTCATTTTTTATGATTTTCAGTTATATATTTTTCTATCTTTTTAATTTTACATTTTATTTTTAATTTTGCAAATTTTTATATTTCTTGATTTATAAAATAAGATAAATAATACTAGATATAGATATTATATCTGATATATATGCAATATATAATATATAAATAATATTTATTTTTATATTTTTACATAAGCCAAAATAAAGCTAAAATAGAAAAAATAATATGTTTTGTATTTTTGATATTTTCCTCTATTTTTGGTACTTTTAATCTATTTTTCTAGTTTTTATGAATTTTTAAAGTGATAAAATATACAAAACATGGAATATATTAAATTCTTGACCTTGTTTAGGGCTTAATAAATAGTTATCAGTTCAAAATAAACCCTAAACTATTTTTACTATATACTACATATAATAGACAAGATTCAGAAATAGAAAGATATGATTTTGAATTTTTATAGATTTTTTTGCTAATTTTTAATAAGATTTTAAGTGCTTATATTTTATATTTTGTATTTTTAGTGATTTTTAGATTTGTAATAGAATATTCTATAATATAGCTAATATAAGTTTTTGGAATTTTTGGAGATATATTTGAATTTTTATGGGTTTTTAGATGCTAAATAGGAGAAAAATGCTTGTTTTTTATTTTTATAAATCGGAAAATTAATTTAAATGCATGATAAAAAATATGGGTGAATGGTCTATGTTCTAGGCATATATCATATTTTCCCATAATTTTTGGCATAAAAGAAATAATTACTAAAAGCAAAATACAAGATGATTAAAATATACAATATAAATTTGCAATTAAATTAATCTTAACATTTAATTAATAATAGGTCCATAAAGTTTAGATAAATTCCGCAAATAACCAAAAGTTGCCTCATGTGAGGTGGTTTGGCAAGGACCTAAATGTAATTACAATAAAGTTTGGGGGTCCATATGTAAAATATACTAATTACTTTACATTGCACTTAATAATTACATGACTAAAATATACACAAAATGCAGAGGAGGTCAACACAATATAACCATAGGGTGTGTGCGTAGCGCGCGCGGGCGATCCGATGGCTGGGGTGTGTCACTTATCCACATAGAGGACTCTAATTGCATACTACTTTATTTTAAATTGGTCCATATCAGACCTAGGTCATATTCTTGATCGGATGGTTCCCGGGGGTCCTAGAAGAACATGGGAGAAGCTCCTCCTGGGCGAGCATCCTCTGTTCGATTCTTCTTCCTCCGACCACGTCTCTCGCTCGGGAGAGGTGAAAAATTTTTCGCGTGGTCTTACATGGCTTCAGACACCTTCAGATGGCTCCGAGCCTCATCGGAGGAGGCCTCGAGGTCTGTTTCTTCTCCGGACCTGGGTATGAGTCTTGGGTTTGATTCAACTCCCAGATGAAGTATCTGGTGCTCATGCTTGTAGGGAAAGTTTCATGGCTCAACGACGAACATCCTTGATAAATCTTTAGGTGGGAAAACATGGGATGAGGTGAAATGATTGGATCTCCGGCAAGCAACGAAGGTGGAGATATGATAACTCGATTCCTGCAAAATTGAGATGGCTGGAGGGGAAGTTTGTTAGGTGGTTGGCGAGTCGATACATGGGATGTTTCATAGTGGATGATGGTCGAAGTCTAGAGCTCCAATGAACTTCGATTTTTTAGTTTTGAGCTATAAATGAAACTAAATGGATTGGAATTAAAAGCAAGATTACACTAAAAATTGAAATGTGAAGTTAAAAATATAAGATAACATATACCTCGACCAAGGGATACTTTGGAAGTTGACCTCGTCGGAGATAAGCTCCTGCGACTGTGGACTGATCTCCTCCACCATTCTCCTCACCATATAATGCTCGGAGGACACCTCCTTTCATGAGGGTCATCTCCAGTGATGTGTTCTTGGGGTTACAGTGGTTGAAGATGGATCGAACTTGGAATGGAAGAAGAGATGGAATTTAATAGAGGAGAGGAGGGGTGATTTTGGGATTTGATTTGTGCGCACCACAGGGGTGGTAGGTGAAATCTATGGACATGGTGTGATAGAGGACGGTGGTGTAGACATATTTTATGAAGGAATCGAGGAGGGAAGAGGCGTGGAGATGTAGTAAGAAATTAGAGAAGAAGAGGGGCTCAGTGGTTCTAATAGATGTAGGGGCCTAGGACAATGCATAGGGGGTGTTGACTGGGGGTCAACACTCCAACACACACGATTGTTCCACGTAGGACCACAAAATGACAGAATAATAATAAAAAAGAAAGATAATGAAAAATAAAATAATAATTGGTTTTATTCAAAAAAACTTAAAACATGAAATCTATTTCTTATTTTATAAACTATTTATGGTAGTTTTATTTACTTTTACAACCTTATTTAATATAGCATATTATTTTACACTATTATATATAGGTATATATACATGTATATATTGTATTTCTATATTATTTTGTATTTTATATAGATAATAACATATTTTCATGTTTTATATATTTACAACGTTATTTAATATGTAGTTACATGATTTTATGGTATTTACGTAATTTTTATATATATAAATAAATAGGTGTATGCACATCATGGGTATACTCTATTTGTATATTTAAATGTATTAATTATGTAGGTGTATTTTAAATGTATTTATTTGTATTTATATTTTTAATATGTATTATGTAATATATTTAATAATTCAAAAACATAAGGTGACTAAAAATGTAAAGAATAAAAGAATTGGTTTTATATATAGATGCCCAAATACAATAGTACCCCCAAAAGCTGGCTTTTGCATCTTAGCTCTAATTAAAATGAAACTACCTTAATTTGATAGATAATTTGATTTGAAATACACTGGAAGTGAGTTTGGTCCATTTTAACTTCATATGGAGAAGTATTGATCAATGAAGATCGATTTGCGGCTTTTTCAACTGAGTGTACCAGTTTATTTGTGCATGATTTATCTTGGCTAATATTTTTCTTATTGTCAATACATCAATATGTACAAGTTTTGTGTTGAACACTTTATTATTTGAGGTGTGTACTAAATAAAATAATGTAATTCCAGGCTATTTGTATAATATTTGTGCCTTTAAATTAATTAGGGTTACTTTGTATTTTTGTACATTACATCACCCGATCTCTCCTACTTTATTCCCGATTGACCTAGTCAATATTTGACTTGGTCTGGGAATTCATGGTCAGTCGGTATCTTTGATACTTTCTTTATTTTTTCTTTTCTTTATTCATTTATTTAGTGTTTAGATACATGTATTTATACAGTATTAATACATCAATGTTATAATGTTAATTCGTGCATGTTAGAGGCATTTACAAGTATTTTACTAGTCACTTAAAGCAAAAATGAATGAATAAAGATAAATTAATGGCTATTCATCACCCTTTATACTTACCTTTACTAGTCCCCAACAAACATTTATTAGGAGAATAAGTGATGAAAGAGAAAATGAAGAAAAGGGAAATAAATAACTTATAATGATGATAATTCTTAAACTTTTTATTCATAAAATCAAAGTTTAGAGCTTAGTCAGACCTTTAGACTGTTAGTCTGTTGGAACCTTATTGAGAATAGGATTTAAAACTTAACATCCCTCAAGTTCCACAATCCTATGTTCAGTTCACCTCGATTGTTAGGTTAGAATAAATCTTTTCATACACAAACTCTTATAACTATGAGTCTCACTTGTACAGTGTATGTGAATGGAGCTCCCTACATCTGAAGTGGCAAAGAAACAATCTTCCTTAGTAAGGTAACCCTAATTTCCCAATCTAGCTACTCTTTCCTCGGGAGCGAGGTATTTCCTTCTAAGTTCAAGTGCAACTGACTTAAAAGAGAGAGAATAATTGACCATGACCAGTGTAGCCATATATCCTCTGGAGCTTGACCAATGTAGCCAAGTTTCTAGCTGCATGCAACCTTGTAACTTTGACTTTGAAGCATAAGCCTTGCTTATTGATACATAAGTCCGATGGGAATGACTTTTCATTGTCTTTTTGCCCATCCAACCTTTTTGGAGTCTTTATTTCATAAATGTTTGACATATATGTACAACAACATTTACATAAGAAAATTTTCTTCTTGAGCTAGTAAACTTTCCCTCTTTTGAAGCTTTATTTCAACCCACAACATCCTGTCTTTAGATGTCCATGCCATTAGATCGGGCTGGGGTGAATTGACCTCCTATTGGGGTGGTGTATGTTTCCACACCCGTGCTTCTCAAGTCAAAGAATACTGCCATCATCCCCTCATCTGAGTTGAGATATGTGCATAGTGCTTGTTTAAGTTAGGTCACTGTCAACAAGGGTCATGCGTGTGTCATGAAATATTATACTTAGGTCAGTCGAGATGACATGTGAACACAAATTAGTGGACTCAAAGAATTGAGTCACATTGACCTGAAAAGTATTAATTCCAGTTTCTATAAGATTCATGTGAAATTAAGTGGATTAAGGTGTATACCGAGCTCCAATCTCCAGATTTTTCTAGACTAGTTCAATTGCCAACATCATTTTGTAAAATGTGAATGCAAAGATATTTTTGTCACGTAAATTTTATGGTTTTGAACTTTTTGTGGTTTTTAGAAAAGTTTTGCAAATTTCCATGGAGTTTTGAATTTTTAAAATTTTTAGGTATTTTTGAAAGGGTTAGTGAATTACATGTATCATGTACATATTACAAAGGATTTTATACGAGTATATACAAGAGTTTGATACATGATTTTGTTTGAATAAATTTGCAACATGACGATGTTAAAGATTTTCAAAACTATTTAAAACATTTTTGCAAACATTTTACAAACATTTTTGAAAACTTATTTTGCATATAATTTGACAAAAAAATACAAATATTTTTATAAACAACTTTTACAAACATTTGCAAAGGAATATATTTTAAAGGTTTGCAGATATTTTGCAAAAATTTTTAAAATATTTTCCAAAAGATTTTTCAAAATATTTTACAACCATTTTTAAAATCATTTGTAAAATAATTTCAAAATAATTTTTTGAAATATTTTTCAAATGTTTTTACACATATTTATAATAGTTTTCAATCTTTTTATTATATACTCTTACCTAATGAATATTATAGCTATATTATTGAAAATACAAGAAATTACAAGTTTCGGCTAACACATACACACACACACACATATATATATATATACACCATATATATGAACATCTATACTTGGCTCAAACTATGTCCTCATAGTGATGAGCAACAAAGGAAGACATAACTCGTGCTAAGTATAGAAGAAATCTATACTACAATGACTTAATAATAGAATAAGAAGTCGCTCGTCCCACTTATACGTAGGATCAACTAATCCTAAGTATAGAAGTTTATGCACTAAGCATGGATGATCAAAAGATAGAATTTATGAAATCAACAGCTGAGCTTGTTTCCCCCTATAGTTAGGGTAAAATGTCTCTAAGTATAGAACATAATATCAACAAGTTAGAAGACAAGCAATGCAATGAAAAAGAGAACTCAAATCACTCATCCCACTATACTTAGGATCTAGTCATCCTAAGTATATCACTGATGAACAGGATGAATGGATAAAACATAAGAATGAAATTATTTAAAAAAGTATGAAAAAAATAATCAAGAAAAAATTTTTAATCAGCACATTGTCTGAATCTTTTGCTAATGCTGGGAGATATTCCTAAAATACCACATCTATTGAATCGATAACAGACACGATTTATCATGCTCTAAATATGGCTTCAGCAATGGTCCATTGGCTACAAACTACCTGCACGTCAGATGACAATTCAGATATGACGATGCTACCAATGTCACACACATTCTTCACTAGAAACAACCCGATCCATTTATACTTTAATTTACATGGGAAAATCTTCAACTTTGCATCAAATAAACATACCTTCTGACCGGGTTCAAAATTCTTTCATCTAATATGCTTATCGTGCCAACTTTTGACTTTCTCCTTGTATATCAAGAAGTTATCGTAGACATAGTTTCAGAATTCTAGGATTCTGTCCAGATCAATCTTCCAGTTCTGATCACTTTCATGTGAGTCCTGAAGGTTATGGAGAAAAACCTTAAGCGCATCACGGAAGCATGAAGATCACATCATATGCGATCATGAGCGACTAGTCATATTAACTGCTCGGGGAAACATAATTTAAAAATTTTAAAATGATGAAACCACAAGATCTGAGAACACTTCTTGAATCGTTTCATCTAAACCACAAAGTAGATATAGGAATACCGATTGAAGCATGGTTGTGATTGAAGCCTCTAAGCGAACAGACCACCTGTCTCAAGTCTGACCTGACGGAGGAGATGCTTGTCAGTGCGTTGATGAGACGCATCCTTCTCACAATCCAAGATGTAGATCCAAGTGATAGATCTGCTGATTTCTTCACATGAAATCCAAGGTCTACTTCGTGTACCAGAAGCATCAAGGAAGACAAAGATCCAAGAGCGGTCGAAGTGGCAAGACGATAACATAACGACAATGACGATCCTCTCTAGGTCACAAAGTGGATGACAAATTCGAGGGAGAAATGGATTGTGTATGATGAGAGAGAGAGAGAGAGATCTTGTGAATTCTATGTTGTAAAAAGAAGACTATGGTTGCCTCTTCTTTTATAATATTTTGGGAGTCCATGGATCTCAATTCATGGACAACACAAATCCAATAGTTGAGATTGATTTGTGTTCCTTTCAATGGCCATGTTTTTGTTATAAAAAATACAACAATAATTAATTTATTTAAATCAAATATATTGAATAATCATCAATATAAATTAACTCAATCAAATCAAGAGGCATTAAAGGATTAGGAAAGGAGGCAAGCTCCTTCCTAATAAGGGGGGTGGATCGCCACCATGAATTAGGACTGGGGTGGTTGTCCCACCTCCCTTTATGGAAGGAGCTCCTTCTTTTCCTATTTTGTGAGATTGTGCATCTCACATTATCCTTTAATTATTTACAATAACTTTTATTGTAAATTATTTCACCAAAATAATTCCAAATTATTTTGTGAAATTGTATTCATGCCATTGGAAATTTGTGAATCATATTCACACATCCAAAATAAAAGGTAAATTACATTTTCAATTAATTGTCTAATGTGAATCAAATTCACATCAACATTTAAATTGTAAATGTTATTGACAAAAGATATCTCTTATATATTATAAATCATATTTATAATATATATGATTAATATGGATAATACTATCTACATTAATTATATCTATGATAATTAAATCATGTTTAATTATATTGGATCATCATTCTCATGCATATAAATAATATGAATCAAATTCACATTATTCATGATAATGAAATCTCATTTAATTATCCATTTTTCAATACTCAGATATATATTTATCAATGGAATTATTCTTGATTAAAAAATAATGCGCTTTCTCCGCAGATACTTAGAGATAAGGACATGGAAATTGTACGTTCCACATATAGTGACTTGGATATTAAAATCACATCTAAATTCCATATCTTGGGGACCTCTCATAGAAGTTAATCTTTTCATTTTATTTGAATTACATTCATATCAATATCCAACACTTGGACTAAGATCAGATTTCTCTACTGAGACGAGTCACTAAAATCCAAACATGTTTCATCACTCCCTCAGAATGGAAGCGTCATGGTTATACAATCGTTTATGATCACATCACCCTCGATTATTCCTAATACCCATACATCCTGCATACTGGAAGGCCTAGAATAAACTCGAAGTTTTAGACCTCTTTTATATTATCTTCTTCAGGGTTTTATCATTAAGTTTCTCATTTGATCATTGGGAGTTGGTATGGAGCATATACTTTCCAAAAGCATATACATACCTAGGTTTTGATCATATACTTTCCAAAAGCATATCTCAAACCTACAAATTCAATCAAGCTTCCAAAGCGAGATGATCGTGCATAGAATTTGATCCCAATATCTCATGAGTGAGCTCATATGTTCCGATTCAGTAATGAACCTTTATGATCCCTTTAAGAGATCATATTACTCATATGCCCTTGTTTGTAACCAGCTCACCGGTGTATAGATCTTGATTAGATCATCAACCTATCGGTCTACCAAATGTACATACTCAAACTTATAGTAACAAATCTTTCTCCGGTCATAGGATGCATGTCTATACCATAACAGTATACGATATAGGTCTTGGTTATCTCGATCTCGTTAAGTCAACTATTTGAACTAATTTATCTAACTCCTCTTAATCTCTATTCCTATGCAAAGGACCTACATCAAGAGGTCGGTTAGATATCTGCATATAGAGAAGACTTGCCATCTTCTTCTCAGGCTGGAGATCCTCTCTTAACAATAAATTGACGGTTCTTGATGGGTCCTCAATCTAACTCCTTAGATATCATCCAAGCACCAACCTCTATAATTCAACATATGAATCAATAGTTGTATGATCATTAATATGTCCATGGTACATAACCTTAATTGTATTAAGGGACCCATTATTCAAATTAGTTATTCTTCATTTTATATCAGGGAATGATTTGCAATAATATTTACTGCAAAATGGATCGACGTGGTCTCGCATGTCCAATAATATCCCACTATCCCAAAGAGCCATTAATGGGCTAATCTTTGAACCCACACTCGTGTGCTAACCAAAGCTATTGAGAATAATAGCTTGGTAAGCTGACCTGTCACTCTATTCCTAAGAGACTATGCCAGTAATAATGCTCGCATCCAATGCGAATGTTGCATCTTATGCAACCAATACTCAATCTTGTTAAAGCAATTATAGTATCTTTAACACTACAATTCAATAATTGTTATAACCAGTATGTAATTTCAATTATCTCTATTAGAATGCCCTTACTCCTGGAGATTTCTATCTCCTAAGACTAAGGCTTAATCTTAAGTCTTATAAGACATATACAGTTAAGTACTTTTAGATCAAATATCTATAAAGTCTGAAGTTCTTGAAGATAAGACTTTGAGATCACTATCTCAAAAGTCTTATCATCTTCAAAGATATTGTATTTCTGTAATCAAGTGTTTTATCTCCATAGTAGGATTAGTAATAGTTTACTACTCCCACTACATGGCAGACATCTGACTTTTGTACACATCTACCATACACCAAGCTTCTCATAACTGATTCACAAGGGAAAGCGATTTTAGCATTCAGTTCCTCAACTCTTTGAGGTGTTATCCCTTCAGATAGGTCGGTACCATATCTTAAGGGAAGGAAGCCTTCCTTAGGGTTTTTCCAAAACTAGAACATGTCCATGGTGTACCACTAATGTGATGGTTCCAATGCCCTCTTCTTTATCTGAACAACTTTAGAACTCAGAGTTAAGAGGTATCCTTGATATCTATTATCTCAAGTATCGAACAACCGGATTATAAAACACTCATTTTCAGCTTTATATCATTCCATATTATTAAAAATTTATCTACATTTAGCACAATTAACACAATGACACTCCCACTAAGCTTCACATGCTTCATCAAGATTCTTATCTGGAATAATAACATTTATAATTTCATTAAATCTAGTGTTCCAACTATAAGAAGCTTATTTGAGTCCATAGATGGAGTTACTTTAGCTTGCACATCTTGCTTTCCTCAACTATGAAGCTTGGGGGCTACTTCATATGAATGTCCTCAGTAAGGTATTCATAGAGGAATGCAGTCTTGACTTCCATCATCTAGATGCCATAGTCAAGTTGTGTAACTATAGTTAGCAATATTCTGATGGGTTTAAGCATGGTCTCTGGAGAGCAAGTCTCATCGCAAGTGATGTCTTCTCTTTGTGTGTATCTCTCGGCAACGAGCCATGCTTTGAAGGTCTCTACCTTCTCATTAGGTTCCTTCTTTCTCTTGAAGATCCATTTACACCTAACAGGTCTTACCCTTATAGGTGATTCCTTGAGGGTCCATACACAACACTTGCGTATGAAGTCTACTTTAGACTTTATTGCTAACATCCATCTTTCCATGTCATGATCCTTATAAACTTCATCATATGAAGCCAGATCATTGTCAGACTTAACTGACACATGGAATCCACCCTCAAACTAATTTGAAGAGGTATGAATGTTTCATCTTTAATTGTCCTTTTAGTTTCTGATTTCAAGAGCCTCATTATCTTCTCAAGATTCAATGAGTTCCTTTATTTCATTTTCATTTTGATTCTCAAGAAAGTCATCCTTTAAGAATCATATCCTTAGAAATGAAATCTTTTAAGAATCTCAAGGTGATAGAGTAGGTATCCAATACCATCCTTTATTTTCTAATGAAGTAGCACTCTTTGGTGCTAGATTCCAGCTTACTTGCATCCATGACATGATTATGGACCAAGTAACCCTAAATCCTCAAGTGTCCAACACTAGGCTAGGTTTCAAACCATAGATTATGAGGGTTTTCGGGTTTAGAATTTGCATGGAATCTTATTAAGGATATATATTGTAGTCTCTACTACATATATACCTGAAAACTAAGAGGTAGTTATGCTAAGATTTATCATTGATCAAATCATGTCACACGTGATCCAATTGCATCTCCCTACAATTCTATTGAGTTTAGGTGTTTTAAGAGGAGTGAGATAGGAATGTCATTCCTTTCTCCATAAGGTAATCCTTGAATTTATTTAATAGGTGCTTGATACCTAGATTAGATCAAATTCATTTCATCTACCTTCAAACTTTGATTCTAAACCAAAAAAGTGAAATATTGAACATTTCAAAGGTTTCTAAGGTGAAGGAAAGAAATCTCATATCACAAAAAATATTAATTGATATCACATATTATTAATGTTTATTATAATATAGATGATACACATAAATCAATATGTATGAGATCTTGAATACCTTGGCATCTTTTACCATTCCCAGAGAAAGGGTGTATCAGATATTTTACTTTGAATACAATATTCATAAGTATGTAAGATTTGAAATTTCAGATAATCTAAAGTTTCGAATCTTACTAGTCTATTGATCTCATCAACAGACATATGTCCAAGGCTTGATGCCAGATCGTTGTCAAATGATCTTCATCCACCCATTTATCTTTTAAGGTTTAATTTTTAGTATTAGAAATGTTAATGAACAATTCATTAATATTAAAAATTTAAAAGGGTCCTCTAGATGTTAGATTACTAACTGAAATATATCCATCACTGACGAGTCCATAAACACCGAGTTAAGGAGTTGTTTTTATCTTCGAATGTGAAAATAATGAATGTGTTTCATTGTAGGCGGTGATCGGAAACGGTCAAGAAATAACCACAATTTTTAATCAATTTTAATCAAGTAGTTTTTATGTTTATTTTACTTGAGCAAGTTCCAAGGTCAATCACAAGGAGGCAAAGGAACAACCTAGAAATATGTCTATCCAATTTCGTGTTCGATTTTCGAGGCGGTCTTTTTTTTGGAATTTTTAATTCAAATAAAGGATGCAAAATGCAAATTCGGCCTATTTTAGGGACTAAAATGTAAATTTCGATCAAATAATGTCCGAAAAATATGAAACTTGGCCACAATGTAAATGATGATGAAATGAATGCACTGTAATTATTTTGGTATTTTTGGATGCAATATGAATTTTTTATGAATTTTTATGTAAACAGAATGATTTTCAATATTTAATTATAATAAATATTAAACCTACTTATTTTCAAGATATAAAATTATCTAAGATCTATCACTAGGTGATGGATCTCAGAAAAATCCTAAACCTCAAAAATGTGGAGTTTAATATCTATTAAAAATTAAACAATGAAATATGCAAAATGATTTTTACAGAGCAAATTATGCATGAAAATGCAAAGATTTTTGGGCACAATGTCAAGCAAAACAATCTCTACAATGTATAATTTTCGGAGAAATTTTAGACCAACGATTCATAAAATACAAAATGAAGAGCATAAAATGGGTAAAGTCTGCAAATTTCCACCAAATAATTAATTATTAATGAACCATCAATCATCATAATATCCATATTATCTCAAAATGTAGAGAATGAAGAAATGAACATCATGCTATTTTTAAATAAGTAAAATGATGTCTAGAAGAGGTTCAAAAACTAAGGGGAATACAAGGGTACGAATGCAAATATAGTAAATAAAATAAATAAAGAAAAAGTGCAGTCGGGGACCTAGTGGTAATTACCGAAACTTTGGGGCTCTTCTTGCAAATTTCCCAAGGGGACACGTGCGGGGAACGTGACCCTTGGGCGGCAGGGGTGGTTGCGTAAATAAGGGGGACCTCCGGGGTGCTGTTGCAATTTACCCAAGGGGCACGTGCGCAGCACGTGACCCCCCTGGGATGATGTCAGCCTGACGTCCCCCCGCACATGCCTCGCACGGGGGGGGGGGGGGGGGGGGGGCTCTCAGCCCTAGAGGCTGATGGCGGTGTCGATGCGGGGCTGCTTGGCCTCGGCGGTTGCGAAAGAGCGGCGGAGTGCCGGCGGACGCCCCTGGTGCTTGCTTGGCCCAGGCAGGGGAGTACAGGAAGTGCTCCCAAGGCATAGGAGGAGCGGGCGTGGCTTGGTGGCTCGGTAGTTGGAGAAGGCCGTCGATGAAGATGGGGCGGTGGTGGCAAGGTCGGAGATGGCTCGGCCACAGGGAGAGCTGACGGAGGAGTGGCTGGCTCAGGGCGGAGATGGCGTTGGCCGACACACGGCCGAGGACGAAGAACAGAGGTGGCTCGGCGTGGCGGTGTTGGCGTAGATGGCGATGAAGGTCGGTGAAGTTGATAACTGGTAGCGAAGGAGAACGACGAAGTCGTGGCGTAGATGGTTATCGTAGGCGATGTTGATTGTCGAAGAAGAAGAACATTGGCTCGACGCCAAGGCGGAGCGGGGGCACGGCAGCACGAAGCTGCAGCTGCGACGAAGCGTCGACCGCTTCGGATCTCGCCGCAATGGCGGCTCGTCGGTGCTGTCACCGCCGCGAGGTGGACCAAGGGGTAGTTGGCGGATAGGCTGCGAGGAGGGGCGGTCGTACCCTTAAATAGAGGAGAGGGTGGTCGGCCGGCGCGGGGATAATGGAGCGAGGGACGCGGCGGCCGTTGTGAGGTGGTTGGCGGAGTTCTCGGGGAGAGCGATGCGGCGGAGGACTCGGGGCCATTAGCGCCCAGAGGTTGAGGATGACGCGCGTGGGCCGTTCGATCAGTGGCCGATCGAACGGCCATGCGTTGGCCACGTGGCGGGGCAAGAGAAGGGCGTGGGGGCACGTGCGACGCTCGTGCGGGTGCTTTTAATTTTTTTTAATAAAAACGAAACAAAGAAAAGCCCAAAAATCACTGACACGTGGCGGCCTCTGGGGCTGCCACATGTCAGCACCAGAAAAATCAAAGAAAAAAAACTTTTGTAAAATAAAAAAGAAATATCAAATGACCTCGGATCGAAAAAGTTTCTTCATAAAAAATGCTTGTCTCGACGAGATCTACAACTTTCATGAAGACATCAAAGCCAAAATCGATCAAATGTAAAAAGTGAATTTTTGGGGTATCCTATGTACATAGGATACCTTGAATTTTAGGTTTTCTAATTTTTTTTGTCATTTTTAAACAAGATAAAGATCCGAAAAAATATAGAGAAATCAAATATAAATAAAAGACATCTAAATCTATTTTTTTATTAAGAAAATATATACATAAAATAAAGGTCAGAAAACCACGAAAATATACAATGTACAAAAGAGGCTCAAAACCCAACTTTCAAATACGAGCTCCGATTCACTTGAACTTGGTCTTGTTTTGAAGGTAATTGAATGTGTATTAGTTCAAAAGTGAGTAGGATCAAATCGAACACTGGCTAAGGAAGATATATAGCTTTTAGTCCGAAAATCCTGATACTATGGTTTGGGTTTTTGGTCCACTCATTAGAGTTAGTGATTTTTTTGTCTTTTTTTATTTATTCTTGTTAGTGATGTGTACATAGTGGAGGTGGTTTTGGGTTATGCGGTGTTAGCATGAAGGAGTTAAAAATAGGGGAAGTTAGGTTATTTACAGGTCATTTATGGCTTAGATTTTTGGCTTCTTATTTTATGCAGAAACTAATGCTAAAATGCAATTCTTATGAAATCATGCATGAATGCTAATTATGCGAAATAAATGCAGAAATGTAGTTGATTTTGAGGGACTTGAGCTTAATTAATGAGACTTAGAGTGATGAATCCGAGATTCATCATCCCCCTATACTTAAACCATGCTCGTCCCTGAGCATAAAAAAGAAATGCCATGAAGTGAAATGAGATTGGGTTCCATACCAAGACCATGAACTGAAGGTGAAAGTGAAACTAAACTCGAACTTTGGATTAATAATGTGTCGGAACTTATGTGGGACTTAGAATTTTAAAATCAACAACCCTCAAGTTCTACACATCATTGTCACAGTTTTGGCTCAGAAGTCATCTTAGATCAATCCTCTTCCCAAAGTATACCCTATGAATATTGAATAACCGACTCATGTGTGTGAAGGGTTTTAGCTCTTCCCATTCAGAATGCTAGACTACCATGCTCCTCTCCTCTCCAGTAACTCGTCCTCGGGGAGTCAGGTATTTCCTTCTAAGGTCTGTCGTGCTGTGTTCACAATCGAATTAGGGAGAAGATAGAAGAAAGAGAAAAGGACTGGAGGGTGGCCAGTTTAATCACCTCTCCTTGTGGTGATGGCCAGTGTAGCCGAGTCTCCACCAAGATCTGCAGGTT
Source organism: Ottelia alismoides (assembly GCA_037367405.1). Classification (NCBI taxonomy): domain Eukaryota; kingdom Viridiplantae; phylum Streptophyta; class Magnoliopsida; order Alismatales; family Hydrocharitaceae; genus Ottelia; species Ottelia alismoides. The sequence continues at coordinate 223,423 of JAZKJV010010478.1, forward strand.
TCTTGAAGCTTGGACCTTTTTGGTCGGATTTTTATTTGGTAGAATGCTTCTTTTTATTTGGAATTTTTGGTGGTTCTGTTTGGATCTTGTTGTGCCCCTACGGATATAGAATCTTTTTGTTCCGTACATTTTTTTGGGGTCTTAGAAAAAATTGTGCCCAGTCGTCCATCCCTTTTCCGAAGTTTTATTTCAACCCGTACTCCGGTCTTTAGATTTCCACGCTACCAGAAAAGAGATTCACACAGTCTTCCAACATCCCGTCTGGGTTGAGCTAAGTGCATAGTGCGAGAGTGCGAATTAATTCCCTATTCTAGAGTTGTACCCAGAATGAAGAGACCAGGTTAGACACTAAGAGTCAAACGCTGCACATTTTCATGTGGAACTTAAAGAATTAAGTCAAAAGACCTGAAGTTCTTAAAATCCTATTTCTCGGTGAAGTTCCTCTGAAAATTAGGTGGATAAGGTCAAGTCCAGACCACTCTTGGTTTCAGCTCATAGCTCGGTTCAAGACCCAATGACTTTTCACAGATGCAAATGCATGTGACGTTGGATGAAGTGCGGGTGTGTGAAATGCAGACACTTTTTGTTTTTTTGACATTTTATGCAAGGGATTTTTTTATGCAGAAAATGGAATAAGAAGCCTTCTTTTTTTTTCAAAAATTTTGGGCACGGTTAGTGTTAGTAGAAAAACCTTTTTTTTTGTTTGTTATTTTTTTTTCAAGTTAGTACCCACCCCGTAAGTACATATAGACTTACGCGAAAGTACGAGATATGGGTAAAATATATACAAAGTATATATACAGACCCCCCTATACTTAGCGAGTGCTGTGTCCTCAGAGCACAAGAAGCGGAAAGAAGACATAGCTCGGGCTAAGCATAAGGGAGTGAAAATATAAAGAAAAATGAAGCGATCGGGATATGTGAATGAGGAGAGTATAAACAGGTGGATGTCGATTCCCCCTATACTTAGGCTTTGGTCCATCTAAGTATGGAAGAAGGGTGGAGATGGAGCGATCGTGAGGAAGAGTGTGATCCGGGGAAATGATATATATAGATGGCATCGGACCCCCCCATACTTAGGCCTTGGTATAAGTAGGGGAAGAAGCTGTACAAGGAGACCGATGTGGTCGGGAGGGAGGGTGGGTAGACGATGATTAAGGCAGTTTTCGGCTGATCTTTTTGTGAGCCTGCGGTGGGGGATCGTAATGATGAGACGGAGATGAAGCATATGATTCCCAGCTATGATCAGTGTCATCCTCAGAAAAATCATGATGGATAATAGATGAAGTGCTTGAGTCAGATGAAAGATATCCATCATCAGAGTTATCCTCAGAGGAGTAGTAATTGAAAATGGACATACTCCAAGTATTCTGGTCTTTTTGTTTCTTCAGTTGTTTCCTCAGACTTCGTTCCTTCTTGGGGTCAATCGGTTTGTCCTCAGATGAATACTCAGAAGCACCGGTCTCAGTCAGCTCATATGAAATAATTCTAGTGTACTTGAAGAGTGCAGGAGAATCAGCTTTGGATGAGTAGTAGTTAGGAACGGAGTTGTCCAACAAGAATTGAATTTTGGATCCTTACGAAGATATGGCTTTAGGGCTGCCGAACAGACTTCACACATGTAGACCATCTTTTCCGGACCTGATGAGGGATCATCAACTGATTCCTTTTCCGAAAGGTCAAAGTTTACTCTCTTTTTATTTCGTCGTGAAGGTGTCGGTTCACTTGAGTATCCAGATGAATAGCCATTGAAATTCTCCTTGGTCGGTGTTTGGTCTGCGTGTGTGTTCTTAATCTCCCAAATGTTTGAGCACTCTCGATTTGGGATGATTTGGTCAAGATATTCAGAGAATGTTGCTCCAGGGTGTGACCATGCATATGCCTCACGGTCATAGAAAAAGGATTTGTCTATTTTGAGATTCACGGGAATTGAAATACTGGGGAGAGTCTCTGCATGTTCTTTCTCAATTGATTCGATGTTGGCGCATTCCTGTGTCGAGTTGATATAATCCATGTAGTCAGAGTAGGTTGACCCAGGGTGTGCCCATGCATAAGTCTCCGGATCATATGATTCATATACATGATTCTCCATGGTGAGAGCGGTTGGGAGTGGAGTAGGGGGGAGATTTTCTAAACCAATAGTCTCATCAACAACCGCTATCTCAGGTGTGGCTGCGGGGTAGGGCTCTTCTACCGCTTCATGGTCACGGTTGTTGGGGACTTCGTGGGTTGCCTCAGAAGATCGTGGTTCCTCAAAGATATGTTCAGATCTAAGTGCTTCCAATGCTGTGAAATTGATTTCCCGAGTCTCACAATCAATACTCGCCTTGGCCAATGCCAAAAATGGCTTTCCGAGAATGATTGGAGATTGGGTGAATTCTCCTTGATGCTCAATATCAATGATCGTGAATTTTACTTTGAGCGGAGCACCTTGGAATTTCATGATGACAGAAATGATTCCTCTCGGCCGCTTTATTGATCGGTCCGCTAATTGAACAATCTCTCGTATCTTTCGAATCGATCCGAGATTGAGTTCAAGGAATACAGAGGTCGGGAGGATATTAATCGGTGAATTGTCATCAATCCGAGCATGGGTGAAAATCGTGTTTTTGAGTACACATTCAAATCTGGGCAACCGCTTTACTATCCGGCTCTTGGTTTTTCTCCTCAACACCAAGGAGGAGGGCATTGACAAGATATGTCTTTCAGTCTTTGTTCGTATCCTACCCGACTTTTTCATAGTTATTTTTTCCGTTAAAAATCTTTTAAGGTCGGGGAAGTGTTCAATGGCCTGTAGAAAGGGAAGTTCAAAAATCAATTTCTTTCCTAGTACTTCCCGTACAGTTGGATCCAAATTCCTCAGATCGTCATCAGTCTCAATTTTTATGAAATTTTCTGAATTTTCAATTTTTTTGTGGTTTTCAAATATTTCCATTTTTTGGTATTTTCTGGGTGGTGTGGGGGTGTGGGGTGTTCTTCATATGAAAAGGGGCTCTGGTGTTCAGGGTGAGGGTCAATGACATAGTCATTTTCAGAATCGTCCCTAGCTCCCTGAATATCCTCAGAATTTTCAATCTCAGATCCAGTTATTTCCTCATTCATTTTACTGCCCGAGCCAACATAGAATGCGATGAATCGATCAGTAAATTTTTGAAATCTCTCCTCTATTGAATTGAATCTTGTTTTTATCCTCGAAATATCATCCTCAAAATTCAATTCATGATCAATCATAGGCGCAGTCGGTGTGTGTTCGATAATTTCATCTTCCATTTTCTCGTTTGTGCTGAGAGGAGAATTTCTTGGAATATCCAATATATGATCATTAATTTCAGAAAATATCTCCTCAATAATCTTGGAAGGCGGTTGCTCATATGATCCAAACATGTGGAGTCAGTCCGAGTACAGTTTATTCCTTTGAGCTTGAGTGGTCGGATCTTGGTATGGTGGAGTCAGCATACAGGGCTCATGTGTTTCTATGTAGTCAGTCCAGTCCTCTGTATGATCATCATGTCTGAAGAGGTGGTTGTCATGGTCAATCCAAGCTGATGATTGTTCATTAGTGCTCCAGGGTGGGGTTGATGAAATAGGTGAATAAGTGTTCAATTCAATCATGTGGTGATCATCTCCCATGAACGAAGGATTGACATTTACCGAATAAGAAGAATGAATTGTATGATCGGCGTAGAGAGGGTTGATATATGAAGAAGAAGAGACCTCAGTCGATTGTTGATTTGTCATGTCCGAAAACAGAGGATTGTCATTCATAAAGCAGATCGAATTGGTAAAAAGAGATGGTGGTTGAGAGTCTCTTGGAGGAGGTGTTTTGGGTCTAACCGACACAAATTCATTTTCATAGTATAGTTCTGATGGATTCTCGGTCATTTCTAAAAGGAATGGGGGGTTGGATCTGCGAGAGTTTTTTGTACAAAAGTTCCAATATCAAGAAAAGAGGAGAGATGATTGCATGGGATAATTAAGAGAAATCAAATGTGCGGCTATTGATCTTGAAATCGGTTCACGCACACCAATGCAAACACAATTCAAACCCCGGGTTCACCAACGCACACAATGAAGCCGTAAGAGCTCGGCTATTATTATTTCGATTTTAATTGGTCATAAATCAATCTTGGCAAAAAATTAGCGAGCTGAGATTTCAGATTTGGGCTCTATCCTTAAGTGTCGTCTCTCGCTCACTCAGAAAAATAAAATCATCCAAGGTTGGGGTTGCTCTCCCGTAGAAATTCTTGATTTTATGGGTTATTAAGATCGGCTATAGTTAGCAGTCCCAATTTTTAATTAGGTGATCACTGAAGAATTTAAACGAGCACAAATAAACGTCTACCATCCAGTCCCAATTTCCTTTAGATTTATGTGATAAAATAAGAGGGAGGAATTCGAGAAAAGCCGATGCACGCGGAAAACTATTATGGATGCTCAGTTAGAAGACTTACAGTGAATCCTCACAATCTTCATGTGGGATTCTAGATATAATTGAAAAATTACTCTAAATGTATGCAAGCCGATGAAAAACCGCACCTAAGCAGAAAGTTCTATTAACGGGGAAGAATTGAGTTAAATTTGGCTAAGTTGAACGATCTATGTGCGTCTCGATTAAAGTGCAGTGTGGCTTAAGATCCTATGAGCACAATCAAAAAATAAAAATACTCTGAGAGCCGTATGTGCAGGTCTATCCTAATCGCCACTCAAGTCGGACCCCACCCTCGCCGGAGAGTGAAACAGGCCACGACACACCACAAATAGAGTTCAGAGTCTTTTTACACACGCGAGAGTCCAAACGGAGACCCCTATAAATGAGCAGAAATGGAAATTTGCATAAATTAAAATCTAGACTGTACGCTCTCTCACGATTCGACTCAATCTTAAATTGATTGCGGTTTCTTCGGATGTCGGTGAAGATGCGTCGGTTTCTTGAAAAACTGCTCCACGTGCGCCGGGTACCTCGCAAGAAAAAATAAGAGAGAGAATGTCAGAGAGTGACTCAAAAAATAAAAAAAGAAAATAAATGCTGGAAAATTTTTTTATGGGATTTACAATGAAAAATCGGGGGTCAGACTACCCGAATGCGGAAAAACGAACGAAAAAATGTCAAAACAAAAATCTAAGCCGTTTGCCTCCCCGGCAACGGCGCCATCTGACGAGTCCATAAACGCCGAGTTAAGGAGTTGTTTTTATCTTCGAATGTGAAAACAATGAATGTGTTTCATTGTAGGCGGCGATCGGAAACGGTCAAGAAATAACCACAATTTTTAATCAATTTTAATCAAGTGATTTTTATGTTTATTTTACTTGGGCAAGTTTCAAGGTCAATCACAAGGAGGCAAAGGAACAACCTAGAAATACGTCTATCCAATTTCGTGTTCGATTTTCGAGGCAGTCTTTTTTTTGGAATTTTTAATGCAAATAGAGGATGCAAAATGCAAATTCAGCCTATTTTAGGGACTAAAATGTAAATTTCGATCAAATAATGTCCGAAAAATATGAAACTTGGCCACAATGTAAATGATGATGAAATGAATGCACTGTATTTTTTTTGGTATTTTTGGATGCAATATGAATTTTTTATAAATATTTAAATGTAAACAGAATGATTTACAATATTTAATTATAATAAATACTAAACCTACTTATTTTCAAGATATAAAATTATCTAAGATCTATCACTAGGTGATGGATCTCAGAAAAATCCTAAACTTCGAAAATGTGGAGTTTAATATTTATTAAAAATTAAACAATGAAATATGCAAAATGATTTTTACACAGCAAATTATGCATGTAAATGCAAAGATTTTGGGTACAATGTCAAGCAAAACAATCTCTACAATGTATAATTTTTTTGGAATTTTTAGAGCAACGGTTCATAAATCACAAAATGAAGAGCATAAAATGGGTAAAGTCTGCAAATTTCCACCAAATAATTAATTATTAATGAACCATCAATCATCAAAATATCCATAATATCTCAAAATGTAGAGAATGAAGAAATGAACATAATGCTATTTTTAAATAAGTAAAATGATGTCTAGAAGAGGTTCAAAAACTAAGGGGAATACAGGGGTACGAATGCAAAGATAGTAAATAAAATAAATAAAGAAAAAGTGCAGTCGGGGACATAGTGGTTATTACCGAAACTTGGGGGCTCTTCTTGCAAATTTCCCAAGGGGACACGTGCGGGGCACGTGACCCTTGGGCGGCAGGGGTGGTTGCGTAAATAAGGGGGACCTCCGGGGTGCTGTTGCAATTTACCCAAGGGGCACGTGCGCAGCACGTGACCCCCATGGGATGATGTCAGCCTGACGTCCCCCCGCACGCGCCTCGCACGGGGGGGGGGGTCTCGGCCCTAGAGGCCGGTGGCGGTGTCGGGGCGGGGCTGCTTGGCCTCGGCGGTTGCGAAAGAGCGGCGGAGTGCCGGCGGATGCCCCTGGTGCTTGCTTGGCCCAGGCGGGGGAGTACAGGCGGTGCTCCCTAGGCGTAGGAGGAGCGGGCGTGGCTTGGTGGTTGCGGCAGTTGGAGAAGGCCGTCGGTGAAGATGGGGCGGTGGTGGCGAGGTCGGAGATGGCTCGGCTACAGGGGGTGCTGACGGAGGAGTGGCCGGCTCAGGGCGGAGATGGCGTTGGCCGACACACGGCCGAGGACGAAGAACATAGGCGGCTCGGCGTGGCGGTGTTGGCGTAGATGGCGATGAAGGTCGATGAAGTTGATAACTGGTAGCGGAGGAGAACGGCGAAGTCGTGGCGCAGATGGTTGTCGTAGGCGATGTTGATTGTCGAAGAAGAAGAACATTGGCTCGACGCCAAGGCGGAGCGGGGGCACGGCAGCACGAAGCTGCAGCTGTGACGAAGCGTCGACCGCTTCGGATCTCGCCGCAATGGTGGCTCATCGGCGCCGTCACCGCCGCGAGGTGGACCAAGGGGTAGTGGGCGGATAGGCTGCGAGGAGGGGCGGTCATACCCTTAAATAGAGGAGAGGGTGGTCGGCCGACGCGGGGATAACGGAGCGAGGGACGCGGCGGCCGTTGCGAGGTGGTTGGCGGAGATCTCGGGGAGAGCGGTGCAGCGGAGGACTCGGGGCCGTTAGCGCCCAGAGGTTGAGGATGATGCGCGTGGGCCGTTCGATCAGCGGCCGATCGAACGGCCGTGCGGTGGCCACATGGTGGGGCAAGAGAAGGGCACAGGGGCACGTGCGGAGCACGTGCGACGCACGTGCGGGTGCTTTTAATTTTTTAATAAAAACGAAACAAAGAAAAGCCCAAAAATCATTGACATGTGGCAACCTCTGGGCCTGCCACGTGTCAGCACCAGAAAAATCGAAGAAAAAAATCCTTTGTAAAATAAAAAAGAAATAGCAAATGACCTCGGATCAAAAAAGTTTCTTCACAAAAAATGCTCGTCTCGACGAGATCTACAAGTTTTATGAAGACATCAAAGCCAAAATCAGTCAAATGTAAAAAGTGAATTTTTGGGGTATCCTATGTACATAGGATACCTTGAATTTTGGGTTTTCTAATTTTTTTGTCATTTTTAAACAAGATAACGATCCGGAAAAATATAGAGAAATCAAAGATAAATAAAAGACATCTAAATCTATTTTTTTTATTAAGAAAATATATACATAAAATAAAGGTCAGAAAACCGCGAAAATATACAATGTACAAAAGAGGCCCAAAACCCAACTTTCACATACGAGCTCTGATTCACTTGAACTTGGTCTTGTTTTGAAGGTAATTGAATGTGTATTAGTTCAAAAGTGAGTAGGATCAAATCGGACACTGGATGAGGAAGATATATGGCTTTTAGTCCGAAAATCATGAAACTAGGGTTTGGGTTTTTGGTCCTCTCATTAGAGTTAGTGATTTTTTTGTCTTTTTTTATTTATTCTTGTTAGTGATGTGTACATAGTGGAGGTAGTTTTGGGTTATGCGGTGTTAGCATGAAGGAGTTAAAAATAGGGGAAGTTTGGTTATTTACAGGTCATTTATGGCTTGGATTTTTGGCTTCTTATTTTATGCAGAAATTAATGCTAAAATGCAATTCTTATGAAATCATGCATGAATGCTAATTATGCGAAATAAATGCAGAAATGCAGTTGATTTTGAGGGACTTGAGCTTAATTAATGAGACTTAGAGTGATGAATCCGAGATTCATCAATCACAACTCTTTATGATAAGTCTATTCTAGAATGCATGTTTATTTCCAACATTTAGAAATAAATTATGAATATATTCTAATATCTAGGTCATGTAAATATCATGTAAGACTAAGGGCTCTCCCACTTAAAATATGTAGTCTATCTATCCAATGAAGATTATTGCAATAATTTCATCAACATCCATGTGGATGACTATTATACCTTAAGATCAAGTTTTCTCATCTTCTAAAACATATGCAACCAATTGCAAGTGCTATTAGAAGAATGAGATACAATTATTATACTTTGTCCTTATCTAATAAGCAAGTCTATTTCAATGATTAAATGTAGATGTATAATATTCTGATGCACTGTTTGAGTCCTTCTCTAAGGATCCTGGATAGTCTAAATAGTCATACTATCAATACATAAGCTTGTTGCAGTATTGGCATTCATTCAACTCTTTGGATTCATATATGTGGAAATTACAGAAGAACATTCAACTCTTTGACTTTCCTTCTCACTTTGGTCAGACTCAGTCTTCCACTTCTCTCTCTTCATCTATAAACAACCCTTGCTTAAGACAAAAGATCTCTTATGTTGAACTCAAAAGATTTCAATATAAGAGTATTTCAACATTTATATATGCTTCATTCAATTCATACAATATGAATATTATGAAGCTTCAGAAAAACTAGAGTATAGATAGTAGAATGACAACACTTACCATATCCACATCCATCTTAACTCTTAGACTTTGGTTCAGGCAGGTACTCAGAATATTTTGAGTATATCATCTCTTATCGAGCCATCATTATGCATAATGCAGTGAACCATGTCATTCATGATTAGATGTTGAGAGCACACTTGTCTTCCAAAATATCTTCTTAGGTTTTATAAGGATTTCTATAATTGCGATCATCATCGACATGATACTTCCAAAGCATACTCGATGAGAGATCAAGGATAGAGATATACAAACCCAAGGTCGTTGTCCTATTGTCTATTTGATTGTCATTCCTCATTATTATGAGGAAACTTGCACATGAAATCACATACGTGATGTGTCCAACTGCAAGTGCAATATCTCGATCATGGATCCAATCCATGATATTTTACTGGTTACTATTGAGTATAATTTTGAGTGGTTTTACTATAGGTTATCTGAAATAAGATAATTTGCATAAATACATATTTTACTTTGATTAAGGTTTTTATATCAAAGTTGTCTTTCCTTGCCAGCTCTGAAAATTTATTCCCTTATTCACTTCCAAAGTAAGAAATATACTTATCATTACACTTGAAGCAAGATCTAGGATCTTCTTCTTATGTTTTTTACCTCCCAATAATATTAGAACCTGTAACTCAGATAAAAAGAAGTGGGAACTCATTCTGCCTTACAAGTCCAACTTGCATTTCCCAATCCGGTCTTTAACACCAAAGCCACACCACCCTAAGGTGATGTTGACCCGTAGTTAATTGAACCAACCATCAACAAGAATAGCACTCGCTATGCACAATCCAATATCACTCCAATAATGTGGGGATCCAATATTGGGCACTACACATACAACCTTACTCTTTCGAGAAGCAAAGAACCCGATTCATGTGTGCTTGTATGCATGAGCTGTCACTTCGGACATGCATCTCCTACATACAATCCATGGTGATGGAACCCTTCGCTTTGATGGGAGACCGTGGATGTCACTTACGTGATCATCCATATCTTGTTCAAATTTTAATCAACTATTATGAATCATATTCACAAAAAAATTCTTCCAAGGGAATTACAACTCTATTTATAATAGAGTGTTTATTTTAATTGAATCTAATTATTTTAATCATATTAAATTAATTATCAATCCAATCAATCAACAAACAAACAATTATGATTTGCTTGATATTACTATATAGTATACACTCTCACAAGTATGAATTATTCTTTATTTTAATAACTAGAGTACAACTTTTCTTACTCATAATATTCTTTCCTAAAAATGGATCCGGCCAGTACACTCGAGTTATGCTAAGAGGGAGCATTTCCTTGACATTCAAGGCACTAATTAGTAAACCAAGCCAACATACCCAGACTAGACATCTTCACCATTCTGATTTAGAATAATACAAAATAATGCTAATGTCCTTGTGGTTTTAATTAACCACTTTGATGATTGGCATTATACTATATAATAATCACTCGAAAATATTAGGCATCTTAAAACAATTTGAGATCCTAAAATTTCTAAGCATATTAAGCAACCAAGTTTTGCATGTAAAGTTGTCCTACAACTATTGTAGGATAAACTAGGGTTTTCATGAAACATGCATTAAATTCCCAATAATGTTTAATCAATTATTTTCATAATCACTAGGCATCATATTAATCCAGCAAAATTCATAATTTCCATGATTTTCACTTAATAACAAACATTAAGCAAAGAGATTTGATGATCTAATCATCATCCGACCAATCTCCACTAAATATGGAATACATAGGGCAGATGGAGTCAGAAGCGTGCGAAATAAATTCGAGAATTTTGATGATTTGATTCTATACTTAATCCAAGTGTTTATTTCATATCTTCTCATAGGAAAACAATGAGTAAAAAATTTTCTTACAGATATGTGAATACATGCAAAAAAACAATACCGTGATGGGAACTTTTTGAATTATATTCATGCACTTTTGGTACCAATAAAAGTCTAAAGTTTTTGGGACATATTTAAAATTTCTAAATACATTTTAATAACTAAAAAACATACCCAAATAGTGCACAAACATTAGGTTTTTATTTGAGCAAAAAACCAATTCGAAACATACATCCAACGCAAAACAATGAGTCCCTGTGCATATAATTTACAAAACCTTGTTCACCTAGAGTTTTGGGTCATATCCAAGAGATGAAAAATGATCTAATACCACTTTAAGTTTATGGAAAAAAATCTTAATCGCATTACGGAAGCGTGAAGATCACATCATATGCGAGCGAGAGCGACTAGTCATACTAGTCGCTCGAGGCAGCGAAATTTAAAAATTTTAAAATGATGAAACCACATGATCTGAGAACACTTCTCAGATCATTTCATCTAAACCAAAAAGTAGATCTAGGAATACTTCTTGAAGCATGGTTGTGATGGAAGACTCTGAACAAAGATACCACCTGTCTCAAGTATGACCCGATGGAGGAGACACTTGCGAGTGCATTGATGAGATGCATCCTTCTCGCAATCCAAGATATAGATCCAAGCAACGGATCTCCTTATTTCATCACACGAAATCCTATGTCTTCTTCGTGTACCAGAATCACAAGGAAGACGAAGATCCATGAGCGGTCAAAGCGACAACATGACAGCATAACGACGACGACGATCCTCTCTAGGTCACAAAGTGGACGACCACTTAGAGAGAGAGAGGGAGTGTGTATGATGAGAGAGAGAGAGAGAGCTTGTGAATTCTATGTTGTAAAAAGAAGAGCTAGGGTTGCCTATTCTTTTATAATATTTTGGGAGTCAATGGATCTCAATCCACGGGCAACACAAATCTAATGGTTCAGAATGATTTGTGTTTCTTTCAATGGCCATGATTTTGTTGTAAAAAATACAACAACAATTAATTTAATTAAATAAATATATTGAATAAGCATCAATATAAATTAACTCAATCAAATCAAGAGGCATTAAAAGATTAGGAAAGGAGACAAACTCCTTTCTAATAATGGGGATGGACAGACACCATGAATTAGGCTAGGGTGGTTGTCCCCTCTCCCTTTATGGAAGGAGCTCCCTCTTTTCCTATTTTGTGAGATTGTGTATTTCACATTATCCTTTAATTATTTACAAAAATATTTATTGTAAATTATTTCACCAAAATAATTCTAAATTATTTTTTGAAATTTGAGTCATGCCGTTGGAAATTTGCGAATCATATTCATACACCCAAAATAAAATGTAAATTATATTTTCAATTAATTGCCCAATGTAAAAACAATTCACATCAACATTTAAAATGTAAATATTGCTTACAAATCTCTCTCTCTTATATATTATAAATCACATTTGTAATATATGTGATTAATATGGATAACACTATCCGCATTATTCACATCAATGATAATTAAATCACATTTAATTATATTGGATCATCATTCTCATGGATCTAAATAATATGAATCAAATTCACATTATTCATGATAATTAAATCTCATTTAATCATCCATTTCTCAGTGCTCAGATGTATATTTTTCAATGGATTTATCCTTGAACTCTTTCAAGAATAATACGCTTTCTCCGCGAATACTTGGAGATAAGGATATGACGATTGTACGTTCCACATATAGTGACTTGGATATTAAAATCACATCTCAAATCCAGATACTGGAGACCTCTCATAAAAATTAATCTTTTCATTGTATCTGAATCACTTTCAGATCATTGCCCACCACTTGGACTAAGATCAGATTTCTCTTCTGAGAGGAGTCACTAGAATTTAGAACTGTTTCATCACTCCCTCGTAATGGAAGAGTCATGGTTATATAATCATTTATGATCACGACATCCTCTAGTATTCCTAATACCTAGAATAAACCCGAAGTTTTAGATCTCTTTTAGGACATCTTCTTCATGGTTTTATCATTAAGTTTCTCATTTGATCATTGGGAGTTGGTATCAAGCATATACTTTCCAAAATCATATACATACCTAGGTTTTGTTCATATACTTTTCAAAAGCATACATCAAACCTACAAATTCAGTCAAGCTACCAAAGCGAGATGGGCGTGCACGGAATTTGATCCCAATATTTCATGAGTGAGCTCATGTCTTCTGGTTCAGTAATGAACCTGCATGATCCCTTTGAGAGATTGTATTACTCATATACCATTGTATGCACACCAACTCACCAGTGTATAGACCTTGATTAGATCATCAACCTATCAATCTACCAAATGTACATACTCAAACATATAGTAACACATCTGTCTCCGGTAAGAGGATGCATGCCTATACTATGATAGTATATGATATATGTCTTAGTTATCTCAATCTCGTAAGTCAATTATTTGACCTTACTTATCTAACACCTTCTAATCTCTATTCCTATGTAGAGGACCTGCATCGAGAGGTCGGTTAGATATCTACCTATAAAGAAGAATTGCCATCTTCCTCTCAGGCTAGAGATCCTCTCTTAACAATCACTTGACGGTGCTTGATGAGTCCTCAATCTAACACTTTATATATCATCCAAGCACCAACCTCTATGATTCAAAATTTGAATCAATAGTTGTATGATCATTAAGATGGCCATGGTACATAACCCTAATTGTACTAAGGGACCTATTATGCAAATTAGTTATTCTTCATTTCAGACCAGGAATGACTTGCAATAACATTTACTGCATAATGGCTCACCATGGGCTCACATGTCCAACAAGTCCAAGTTACATATATTCACTGTCCAAAAAGATTTATGAATTAATTCAACAAGAAAATGGCAAGGCTTCCCATAAACAAGGCGATAGGATGTCATACCCAATGGAGTCTTGTAGGTTGTCCGATAAGACCATAGGACGAAATCAAGAAGTTGAGACTAGTTATTCAAATCTGACCTAAAATATTTTTACAGAATAGTCTTGATCTCCATATTAGATAACTCGGTCAAGCCATTTGATTATAAGCAATAAGGAGATACAAAACGATGATCAATGTCGTAATCCTTCATAGACTTCTTGACCTATTTGTTAATAAAATGGATGCCCCTATCTGAGATTAAAATTATAGGGATTCTAAAACATGAGATAATGTTGTCCTTAAGAAAGTGACAAACCTCACAACTATCTGCAGATCGGGCAAGAATAGCATGCATCCAACAACTCACATAATAAATGGCAAGCAAGATGTATCCATATCCCTAATTGTTAGGAAAAGGGACCATAAAGTCAATACCCCAATCATAAAGTACATTAGATATTTGTATGAACTTGAGTGGCATTGAATCTTTGGAACCAATGGTTCCTCTCAAGTTTTGATAGTCAATGCAAACTTTCACATAAGCTACGACATCCTTGAACAATATAGGCCACCAGAGGCCACACTACAATACCTCCGCTATTGTTTTGCTTCTAGAATCATGTTCTTCTTCTTTGAGCTTATGATAATGCTCGAGGATACTGGTGTATTCCTCCCGAGGAATGCATCGACGCCAAATGCAATCTGCACCTTCCCTGAATAAGTATGGATCTTCCTACTGGTAGAATTGAATATCGAATAAAAAACTTGTCCTTCTTTATATGTGTCTAATATCTTGGAACTTTCTTAGAGACGAGATAATTCACAATATCAACATACCATAAGAGTGATGCAACACTAAGAATTGATGCATCGTGAAAGGTTTCTATAATCAACACACTGCTCAACGGAGTCTTTGTACATTCGATTTTGGATAAGTGATCTGCTACCACATTATTGACTCCATGTTTATCTCTAATTTAAAATCAAATTCATGGAGCAGAAGGATCCAACGGAGCAGACATGACTTAGCATCTTTTGATGTAGGTACCTGATAGCAGAGTGGTCAATATAAACAATCTTTTTGGAATTGAGAAGATGTGAACAAAACTGCTTGAGGGCAAAAACCACTGCCAGCAGTTCTTTCTCTATTACTATATAATTCTTTTGGGCCTCATCTATTGTCTTGTTGGTATAATGAAAAGTGTAGGGTAATCCATCCCTTCGCTGTCCCAATACAACCCTAATAGTAAAATTTTACACATTCATCATGATCTCGAATGGGAGAGACCGATTGGTGGTTGTAGGACAAGCATCTGTGTGACTAAATCTTTCAACTGATTGAATACTTGGAGGACTTTGTCACAAATAATGAAATCTGTCTCCTTGCCTAACAACTCTATGATAGGTTGGGCAATCCTGCTGAATCCTGAATAAATCTTCTGTAGAATCCAACATGCCTAAGAAAAAGACCTCAAATGTTTCACTATTCTCGGTGGCTCAAGTTTATCATTTACATCCACCTTTGTCGGGTCGACCTCGATACCTCATTTGGAGATGACATGACTCAACACAATCCCTTCAGTAACCATGAAATTACTATTCTCCAGTGATAGTACTAATTTCACTTCACGGAATCTCTACATTACTCAATCTAGATGAGCAAGACATACATCAAAACTACCACCATAGACTGAGAAATCATCCATAAAAACCTCCAGAAAATGACCCACCATGTCGGTAGAAACAACCAACATACATCTATGGAATGTAGCAGGTGCATTATACGATGTAAGGGGAATCCATTTAAAGGCATAGGAGCCAAACAAACAAGTGAATGTAGTTTTTTCTTGATCTTCTGGGGCAATCACCACTTGGTTGCACCTAGAGTATCTATCCAAGAAGCAAAAGAACTCTTTCCCTGCCAATATTTTAAGAACTTGATTAATAAAGGGCAGAGGAAATTGATACTTCTTGGTAGTTGAGTTCAGGCGGTGGTAATCTACACATATGTGCCATGATGTGGGCACTCAGATCGAGATCTACTCTCCTTGATCATTTATAATCCATTGTGATTCTGGATTTCTTCAGAACCACGTGTAATGGGATCACCTATTTTGAGTCATAGATGGGATAAATAAAGACAACCTCATACCACTTTGTTATCTCTTTCATGACAACTTCTCGAAGGTTAGCATTCAACCTATGCTGAAACTCAAAGGATGACTTGCTGTCATCCTCTAAGTTAATATGGTGTAAAATAGGGTCGGATTTATCCCTCAAAGATCTGAAACATTCCAACTAAGAGCATTGTAATTTTTCTTTAGAATCTCTAGGAAGCGAGATTCTTAATCGATGGTTGATGAATCCATGATCCATCTACTCTATATGAAGTCTTTAGCAAAATCTCCTTAACAAATTACTAATTAAAACCCCTAAAATTGACTAACATTTACAAATAGTGCATGAAATTAGGGCTAAACTCTGTAAATAAATAACTCTATTTTTCCTAACTTGAACATATTATTTTATGTACAAATACTAAGTATTTTAACTTAATTCTTCTTATAGAATATGATTTAATTCATTAGCTAACTTGACATAAATAAACAAACTCATAAAAGCACAAAATCATAAGAAATCAAAAAGATCTAACCTTGGATATTTTGTACATATTTTATATTTGATGATTTTATTTCACCTTTTTCTTAATCATTAAAAATCCATAAAAAATAGATTAATTACATATATATTGTATGTATATTAACCAAATAATTTAAATCTAATTAAATATACAAGAAAATCACAAGCATAAAATATAGGGTAGTAGTTGACAACTAATCCTTATATAAAAATAATGTTTTGTACATATGACCTCTTTTGCTTTTTGGTCCTCCATAAAAGTTGTAGATCTCATTGAGATCAAAAACTTTCATGTTGACCACTTTTTAATTTGTCTTTTCCTTTTATTTATTTTCTTATCTTCCTTTCTTTTTCTCTTCCTTGTCAACGGTCAACACATTCGCATCCTCTCATTGGTCCACACCAGCTACCACCTCAGCACCTCGCCTCTCCTCTCACTCACACCACGTCAGCGCCACCAGGAAATCACATTGACCATGCCGTTGACTCGAGTTAACTACTGAGGAATATGCATTTCATCATCTTTATTCATTTATTTTCGCTTAAAATCCCTTATAAAACACTTCTATTTAATACTAACTCCATATTCTTACTAACTTGCATCTGTGTATAAATATTATACATTTATTATTATTTTAACCTAAAATAAATAAATAAAGAAAGAAAAGAAAAATAAAGAAAATAAAAAAAGAAGAAGAAAAGAAAATAAAAAGGAGGACAGTATATATGTAATAGATAGAGGCTGACCTGAACCCTGAGAGAACATCAAGACTTGACCCGATGGAGCAGGAATAAAGTAGGGGGAGATAGGGACCTTAACCAAACAATCCAAAAAACATGTTGCAAATATTTTTCCATATATATTTGTATACTTACACTATTTTATTTGTACATAAATTGACCTCAAATTCAATAACTTTCAAAACAAAAGTCATAAATAAAAATGTTTTCTAAATAATAAAAATAATTGTAAAATAAAATCATGTATAGAATAAAAGTAACCACATCCAGAAAAAGACATAAAGTGACAATTGAAAGACAAATTCCGGCTCCATATGACCCCAAATTAAATCAACTCACTTCCATCGTATTCTAAATTAAATTATCTTTAAAATGACCATGGTTTCGTAATTTTTGGAATTACGATTTGAAAGATGGGTTTCTAGAGTGGTTTGTGTAATTTTACCATTTATTTGTACATATTGTATTTGTAAATATTTGTAAATATTTTCTAATAATTATTTAAAATAAAACTAAAAAACTAAAAAAATCAAAATAAAAAATAAACTAATTTCCTTATTTAACTATGTATATAATGTACCATATGTTTATAGTATATGTATATAGTTAAATCCCTTAAATAACCCTCACAAAAAATTAAAAAATTAACATATATTATTTAATTTATTAAAGCGATGAAAATAAATAAATAAAATTTATTTATGTAAATAATTTTAACACTAATTTCCTTTCTTATCTTTATCTCATTTCATTTTTTTTCTTATCTCATATCTTCATTTCAGATTTTGAATTTCAAAACCCCAATTCTTTCCTATTAATATGGCTCCTCCCCTCATTTCAATTTGATCAATCTTTTGGAGAAAAGCTTATTTTTTCGAGCTATCTTGTTGAAGAAGAGTGCCCAGCCTCCGAGCCGTCCGGTGACAGCGATGCTATCCTCGTCGAGGCGATTACGACATTCATCCACTCCACAGTGAGATCAATCTTTCTCGTTCTTAACCTAGGTTAATCATAGTTTAATTTTTCGCATTTTTTTCATTGTCATTTTCTCTCTCTAGATCTTAGAATCCATCACCACGATTTGATTTGCATGATCTGATTTTTCACCTTCACATCTCGATCTATTCATGTTCTTATTCTATCTCACATAATCTATCCACTCCGATTACACATGGTGATTAGAGACCCGGATCCATCTTTCGCATCGCAAGGATCCACATCCACTCACATTTTTCGCATTTGATTTTTGATCGAGCTGTCATGCTCGAGTCAGGTATCTCTATTTTATTGTAGTTGCATGATTTATTTTAAAATGAAAAATTATATATATTTATAGCTTCAAAAAATAATAAAAAGGAGTTTCTGTCGTTTCTATTTTTTACAAAAAAAATAAAAAATATTTTTTTGCATCTATTGTTTCTGTGTTAAAAAAAGGAAAAAAGCAATGCGGCAAGCGCCACCCCTCTAGTCTGCAGGCGGTACCCCCTGCCCTTCCACCGCATGCCGACTCCACTTGACCTTGGCCACCGACCTCGATCACCTGCAGAATCGCTCCATCGTTGTTCCTCCCCGCCATTATCCGCGTGAGTTCCTGCACGACCTCCACCGCGAGCCACCACGAGTTCAACCACCAACTCCACCTGCGAGCCACACCGCTCGCTGTCGTCCTCCTGCACCTGAAGCCCCAGCCGACTGTGCAAACCCAACGCGTACCGCCCCAAGCCATCCCTCGTCCGCCATTTACCGCCGACTACCCTAGAAGCTCTTTGCTGCACAGGATCTCCACCGCCATCTCACCTCCACAGTCGCCATCTGAATCTTCACCACAGCCTCTGCAGATCTCATGCCACCACCCGTACACATTTACTTATATCTGATTTTAAAAACCCACAGAAGATACCACCCAGCAAAATGATTCCATTGTCGGGGAGGTACGACGAGGGTAGTTAGGTGTCTCTTTTGACCTGCTATTCTTGGTTGTACATATTTGTTTATATTTTTCCACATTTATTCCTTTGTTCATATTCACTATATTTATTTCATTTTTCCTGCTCATATTTTATAATTATGTTTCTTACGTATTCTTTCTTTCCTTTTTCTTGTGAGGGCCCGCGGAGCGAAGGATGCGATCCTAGGAGAGCTTAGGTATCCAAGCGAAGCAGAGGCGGCTTGATTGTTCACTGAGCTGTAGGAGAGAGTGAGAGAAGGAGTAGAAGAATTAAAGGAGACCAAGCAAAAAAAAGACTTTCTTTTATTTCTAGCATTTGAACTCTTGTAAATGGACATTCATTTATTGCGGGGCTTGTTTCGCTAGGTGCTGGTGCACTTGGAGGACCTCACCGGTTTTATTTTCATCACCTTATTTTTCTTTGTTTCACGCGAATTTCATGAGCTACCTATTGACTGCTTTAACTAATTTGCTTGAGCCAGGTAATTAATTAGGTCCGAACAGTCTAAACATGAATTTTTGTACCTATAGAATAGAGCGTAGTTGGACTTAGTGAAATTTAATTGCTTCTTGGCCGTTAATAGAAGCTATTGTTAGGATGATTCATTTGCATTTTCATATAGGTTAGTTTATTTTTCTGTATTAGAATTCTACGTGGATCACCCTGTATGTAGAGTGCTGGCAACAAGGTACGCATCTCTAACCCCTGCATGCATCATTGTGTTTAATCACACATTGGCATTTCTGATCTCCTTCCTTGTTTATACTCACATAAGTTAAAAAAGAAATTGGACACTCGGTAGGCGATTCATTGAAAATATTCAAACCAAGTGAAAATTACCTAAAGTTCGGGACTGCTAAAGAAAACTCGACCCTAAAATAAATGTAAGGAAAAATCATTGTTTGGGGAGAGTCACCCCTCCTTGTTTGATTTATCTGTAGTGAGAGAGGGACCCACACTCTAGGATGGAGCCACACCCGAACTCTCTTCGGATTACTGTCTTGTGATTATTTGTTCTCCAGTGAGGATTTCACCCTGGACTTCCTTAACAGAGAGGGCAGATCGGGTAGTCGGTAAATGGTCCGTACCCATACTGGCTGGAAAAAACTTGTTGTGATATTGGGACAGTCTCCTGGGAGCATTGGGTTCCTAACAGCTCGCTTAACCGCTTTGATAGATTGATTTCTCATCAAACTCTAAAATTGACAAGATAATTGACTGAACCTTCACAGTCTTCACATTGCGTTGAGTTGGTGAACTGGGGGTTTGTTATTGTGTTTGATTGCTAGTGATAGAGATCCTTCTGTAATTTGTTCCTTCACTCATTTTCACTCTTGCATTGACGTTCGTGATCTCGCATCATGCCTATTGATTTCAAAGATGTCAGATCGGAGTATTTCTCGTTCGGACTTTGTGAACTCATTCTACACTCCGAACCATTCACCTTCTATTCGGGGAGACTCAGTTCCCGAATATTCCTCTTTCTCTACTTCACCCTTCACAATATCCATCAACCCACTATTTGAGTTTGGCTTTAGTCTCGAATTAGTATGTGATACTCCATTATTTTTTAGTACTAATTGAGTGTCATGCACATTTTCAGAGTAAGACACTAGACACTTTATGCCACCAAAGGGAAAGGGAACCATGTCGGAGCAGTGCGAGATCAACAACATCATGTTAGCCTCCATTCAATCAATCCTAGCCCAGTTAACAGTGTATGATAATTTCCAGACCACATTGAGATACATGATTCTCGAGTTGAGATAAGATATGAGAGAGGAGGATAGAAACAATGGTGGAGGTGGGAATGGGGGAGAAGACCCTAACATAGAACATGTGGCTAAGCTTACATTAAAGGATATTGATATCCAGGGGCAGGACAAACAAATTCTTGGATACAAATCCCTACGATTCGTGGGCATTTCGAGCTTAAGCCCACTATTTTACCTCTTCTCCCAATATTCCATGGAAATATTAATGAAGAACCTTATATACACCTCCAGCAGTTCGATCACATTTATAGAATAGTACACTACTCAAATATCTCATTAAAGGTAGTGCAAATGATCGCCTTCTCGTTCAGTCTGATGGACAAAGCTTTATATTGGTTAAATCACTTGGGGAAGGTTGTCACTACTTGGGAAGAGTTGAGTTCTGCATTACTGAGTAAATATTACCCGCTCGGACGAGTCAAACAAATGTGATCCTTGATTTATAATTTCTCCCAGATGCCCCAAGAGCCTATTCACGATCCGTGGGAAAGATTCAAAGATCTGACGGAGAAGTGCCCCCATCATGATATTCCAAAGACCAACCTTGTGCAAAATTTCTTTGGGAGTTTAAGCATAGAGAATCAGAAGCTGGTAGATGCTGCTTATGGGGGGAGACACTTCAACAAGGATGTCCTTTATCAAATTTTTGAGGAGATGGCGGAGAGTTTTCAGCAGCTCTTTCTTCTTCACGTGCTTTTCAGAAGCACCCCGTCACCTCCCCTACAGTACCCCACAAGGTTGTCAATATGACGACATCACACGAAGTGGATATGGTGGACATCTCTGACTTGACCATCATTGGAAACCACCTATCCAAAGTGGACATTATTGAGAAACAATCCAAGGAGATTGAGAAGCTTCAAGTGATCGAATAGAGGATAATGAACCTGAATAAGCTGGATGAGATAACAAAGTACCTGGAGCTTCTTGTGAGTTCGATCAGTGCAGTTCACAGTGCGAGTGCAACAACCAATACCTCTACTAGGGTGTAGACTTCTTCCACCTAGCAGAGTAGCGGAGGACCAGCCACATTTCAGCATGTCTACTATGTGCAGACACCTGATCAGGTTCAGCAGCATTCATATCAGATAGTTCCGTACCAATAGGAAGTAACCTACATTCCTGAGCAACAGTCTCCACCTCCACCTATCATACATGAGGTGAATGACATCTGGTTTGACTGTGAGCAAAACCAGCCCCATCCGTCAGGGCAAGGTCAGTTGGGTTCACAGCAGGGTCAGAGACCCGCCCACCAGTTTCAAGGAGGCAGACAACAACAATACTAGCACCAACAGTTCCAGCCTCACTATCAGTCTCTACGACAGTTCCAAAACTAGAGACAATGCTAGCCACAACAACAATCTATGTATTTTCCTCATCCTAAACAATAGCATACTACATATTATGGACATTATCCTCCTCCTCCTCCTCATTATCAGGATCCGTATGGTTACCAACAGCCTCCGTACTATCAGTCTCAACGATATCAATGAGCACCCTGAGGCCCCTTCACTCAATCCAGCACTGGACCAACTTGCATTGCTCATGAAGAACATGAACGAACTGACTCAGCGGATCGACGACCTGACCACCACCAAGACATTGATTCTAGCACAGGTCGAAGACAAACCCAACAACTTCGAATGCAAGGAGCAAGTAGCCAATAGCCCACCCACCTCTGAGACAGGCATGCCCCTTAATTTTACATGTTTATCTGACGCCATTCACCTCAGGAGCAGTAGGAGATTGCAGCGGCCTATGCACCGGTTGGGGTTGGGAGATCGAACCACTAAGGGAGCATCATCTTCCACATCATCTCCTTCACCAGCAGTTGAGAGGACCAGTGTAGCAGCACCCAAGTCTAGAGTTTCATCGCCTTCACCACCACCTTCACCAGGCAGATTAGATCACCATCATCAAGGGAGAATATACCCATTACGGATTCTTCCTCTTCACCAGCAGTAGCATCCCGTTTTGTTTTAGATTCTATTTTCCCTTCACCTAATTTGGGCAACACTATACATGCTGATTTTGATTGTCCTTTTGTACATGAGGATTCTACTTTGAATAATGGAAATGAACGTTTGAATGCTTATTCCAATTCCGTGACATTTTCTTCTGCTCTTAAATCTAAAAAAATCAAAAACTAAAAACATGCCTATCTGATCCTGGAGTGGTTGAGATCTTACATAACATGTTTTTAAAGATGCCACTCCTTAAGGTCTGAATACGTGCCTACAACAAAAAAGGGAATAAAAGAGGCATGCAAACAAAAGCATCAACCAAGGCAGAACATACGAAAGGAAACATAGAAACACATCTCGACCATGGCCACAATTCATGCCATCAGTAACCTCCCTCCTAAAAAGAAAGACAAGGTAGCACCTCATATCTGTTGCCATATGTTTGATCAAGAATTTGATCGTACTCTTCTCGATAGCAGTTCCTTGATTAATATCATGCCTTCCTCTTTACTAACTGAATTTCGGTTATGGCCTCTTAAAACAACTAGGATGATCCTTCAGTTTGTTGATAGATCGATTACGAGGCCAAGAGGCATTTTAAAAGATGTTATTGTAATGGTGCAGAGAATGAAATTCCCTGTTGATTTTGTTGTCATGGTATTGACACACCTGCACCGTTACTCCATACCATGAACATACTAGGTCGTCCGTTCCTTCGAACAACCAAAGCAGTACTTGATTATGGTACATGAGGGATCATCTTCCACTCTCGCAGTGACAAGGTGAAAATTGAAACGATCTCTGATCCTAGATCATCACCGCCACCAGCAGCAGATGATATAGAGAAAGTTATATCAGAGCCTGATGACTGTGATTTTCTTGCTAAATTCCAAGAGATAGATATTTTCACCGATTTTATAGATACCCAAGAGTTCCTTCCCCAAAAGGGCTCTATGGAAAGCACAATCGACATGAGTTCCCTTGGTGGTCCAATTGAGCTAGTTGCTGATGGGCATTTTGAGTTGATTTCTGAGGATCAATCTGAGTTTTTGGAGACACCTTCTGATATTTCTTTGACACCCTTTTTTGGGATCACTGATGATATGCCTCATTCTGAGAGTTCTGAGGTACAGATATCTGAGCCATTCGTTGAATTTCCTGAGTTACGTACAGATGAGAGACATCTTTCTGAGATTATTGCTGAGATATCTAAGCCATTAATTGATAAGAGTGTTGAACACTCTGATGAGCCCCTCCTTTCTGAGCAGAGATCACTCATTACAGATCTATCAGAGATTTTACTTGATGAGCCGTTAGTAGCCAAGGTGGACAGTCCACAGAGTACAGATCACATACCGTCTACTAGTACAGTGGCATAGGTTATTGTAGAGTTGATTCAAACCCCACCTGAGCTCAATGTTTTACCATCAACGCTGAAATATGCCTTCCTTGCGGGTCCCCACCAAATGTTCTGGCCATCCTCAGCTCGTAGTTGACTGCTGAACAAGAATCTCATGTGCTAGAGGTTCTTGAGAGAAATCGCAAGGCAATAGGATGGAATATCTCGGATCTCCGTGGGATTAACCGAGCTTTGTGCTTGCATCAAATCTACCTAGAGGATGATTGTAAACCCTCCCGTGAATGTCAGCGCCGTTTAAATCAAATATAAGGGAGGTTGTCATGAATAGATAAAAAAATGGTGTGATGCTGGCTTTATATATCCCATTTCAGATTCCAAGTGGGTCAGCCCTTTACATGTGGTCCCGAAGAAATCTGGGAATACTATCGTAAAGAATGAATGTGGTGAGGAGATTCTGACCCGGGTACCTACTTCATAGTGTGTCTGTGTTGATTACCAACGCTTGAACTCAGCTACCAAGAAGGATCACTTTTCGCTGCCCTTTATTGATAAGATTATTGAGAGGCTGGCAAGGAAAGAGTTCTTTTGCTTCTTGGATGGGTACTCGGGATACAACCAAGTTGCTATCGATCTTGAGGATCAGGAGAAAACTACATTCACTTGTCCGTTTGGCACCTACGCCTTTAGGCAGATGCCCTTTGGATTGTGTAAAGCCCCTTCTACATTCCAAAGGTGTATGTTGGTCGTTTTTTCTTACATGGTGGGTATTTCCTTGCGGTCTTCATGGATGATTTCTCGATCTACGGAGATAGTTTTGACACATGTCTTGCTCATTTAGACCGAGTTATTCAATGTTGCTGTAAGGTAAACCTAGTGCTCTCATGGGAGAAGAGTCACTTTATGGTGACTAATGGGATTGTATAGGGTCATGTCATCTCCAAACATGGTATGGAGGTTGAGCCGGCTAAGATTGATGTGATTTCCAAGTTAGAGCCACCATAGAATTTGAAGCAGTTGAGGTCATTTTTGGGACTTTTGATTCTATAGGAGATTCATAAAGGACTTTAACAAGATTGTCAGACCTTTGACTGAGCTTCTGTGTAAGAAGAGTGATTTAATGTCGATGAAAAAGTACTCCTTGCATTCAATCAGATGGAAGAAATGGTTACTAGTGCTCCTGTCTTACAGCCATCCGATTGATCTCTTCCTTTCGAGATCATGACAGACGCCTCAGATTTCATAGTTGGAGTTGTTTTAGGACAGAGAAGGGATGGGATACCATTTGCTATACACTATGCTAGCAAGACTCTGGATGAAGCACAATGAAATTATACAGTTACCGAGAAGGAGGTGTTAGCAGTTGTGTTTGGGCTAGAGAAGTTCAAATCTTACCTTATCAGTTCCCATGTTATTGTATACACGGATCACTCTGCCATACGATACTTGCAGGCAAAGAAGGATGCCAAACCATGCCTTATCAGATGGATCCTTCTTCTCCAGGAATTTGATTTAGAGATTCGAGATAAACCTGGAGTGAAAAATGTTGTGGCAGATCACCTTTCCCGTATCACGGATGTAGAGACCTCTGAGCAGAACATGATCCCTATTTCCGAAACCTCTTCAGATGAGGCCATATTGTCTGTGGACTCACTCCCATGGTATGTTGATATTGTGAACTATCTTGTCTCAAAGAATGTTCCACAAGATTGGCCGAAGTACAAGGTAGACAGATTTCTGTCAGAGATTCATTATTACCAATGGGAGGATCCATACCTATTTCACAAGGGTGCGGATTGTATTTGGAGAAGGTGCATTCCTCAGGAGGAACACACCAGTGTACTTGAGCACTGCTACAAACTAGAATCTGGTTGGCATCATTCGGGGAAACACACAACAACAAAGGTTTTACAGAGTGGCCTATGATGGTCCACATTGTTTAAGGATGCTATAGAGTATGTTCGAAGTTGTATCGACTTTCAGAAAATGGGAGGAACCGTTGGTTCCAAAGATACCATGCCCCTAAGATACATACAGATTTATGATGTTTTTGATGCTTGGGGCATAGACTTCATGGACCCATTTCTTGTTAGTCAGGGATTTCAGTATATCCTGCTCGTTGTGGATTATGTTAGTCAATGGGTGGAGGCTATCCCAACCCGAGCCATAGATAGTGATACAGTGTGTTCCTTTCTCAA
Source organism: Ottelia alismoides (assembly GCA_037367405.1). NCBI lineage: Eukaryota > Viridiplantae > Streptophyta > Magnoliopsida > Alismatales > Hydrocharitaceae > Ottelia > Ottelia alismoides. The sequence goes on from JAZKJV010010478.1 coordinate 249,698, forward strand.
GAACCACATTATTGCACGGTTCGGATTCTAAAATGTTGATTTTAGACAGGGGAAGCTATTTCATTAATAGAGAAGTAAAAAGCTTGTGAAGGAGTACGTCATTGAGCACAGAATTGTGTCTCCTTACCACCCTCAGACTAATGGATTGACAGAAATTTCAAATAGGGAGATCAAGATGATATTGCAAAAACTTGTACGTCCAGATAGGAAGAACTGGTCTCAGATGCTTGATTTAGTTCTATGCGTTTATCGGACAGCGTACAAGTCTCGTTTGGGTATGTCTCCCTACAGATTGATGTATGGAAAGCCTTGCCACTTACCAGTGGAATTAATTCACAAATCTTTATGGGTACTCCGTGTATGCAATCTTGATTATGAGAAGACATGAAATAACAAGAAGTTGGATTTGAATAGATTACTGGAATTTCGAGACTTTGCATGATAACTCACTCATGTATAAGGAGAAAGTCAAGCATTGGCATGATAAACACATTCGAAGGAAGACTTTCTCTCCTGATTAGAAAGGTTAGTTATTTGATGCTAAGTTAAAGTAGTTTCCAAGAAAATTGAAAAGTAAATCGTCATGACCGTTCATTGTGAGAGATGTGCGTGACAATGGGAGTATTGTCATATCTGGGTTGTCATGTGATGCATAGCCATTTGTTGTGAACAGACAGTTGCTGAAGCCATATCTAGATCATGATACATTCCTGTCTGTCACTGATCCTATATCCATTGTATCAGATGATGATCTTTTGATTCCATCTTCTGCGTCTGATACATGAGCTGACAACCTCTTGTATATCCTTTCATCTCATTCTTTCTTCTCCCATTTTATCGTTCACCCCTTTCCGTGTGTATATATGCTATACTTAGGATATGCTTTATTCTTCTGTTCTCTCGATTGTCCCCCTACTTGTTGATATTCTATACTTAGGGCTATTCTACCCTAAGTATAGGGGGGAAGTCGAGCCGTTGAGTCCGTACATTCTCTTCATCGATTTTACCCTTTTGTTCAATCTTCTCTACTTAGGATTATTTGATCCTAAGTAAAGGGGGATCACCGGCTTCTACTCTTTTCATCTTTTCTTTAAGTCATTGTAGCATAGGAGTCTTTTCACTTTTCTATACTTAGCACGAGTTATGTCTTCGTTTGTCGCTCTCTGATCACTATGAGGACATAGTTCGAGCTAAGTATAGGGGGGTAACATATATAATGTATATATACTTTAGGTATAACTCGTACTTTTAAATATGATTATTTTTAGGATATGTATATAAATTCGTAAAATCCACGTGTGTATATAGACCTTGGTCACCTTTTATTAAAAAAACAAAAAAAAAACAAAAAAAAACAAAAGCACAAAAAAACAATAAAAAACAAAAAAAACAAACAACAAATCAAAACAAAAAAATACTTGTATATACTTATATATATTTTACTAACCCTTTTCCTTTTTAAAAAATTCCTAAAAACTACAAAACCAAAAGTATATAAAAATTTGCATTTCAAAAAAAATTCAAAAAAATCTCTTTTCATGTGCATCATTTTTCTTTCTTTCCAAAAATCCATAAAAAGTTCAAAATTACAAAATTGTTTTAAAAAATAGCTTTCTTTTTGCATTGTACATATTTCTTGCATTTGCATGTGCATTTTTCAGAATAGTATTGACAATTAACCTAAGTCTGGAATAAAATTGAAGAATGGAGCTTAGTTGGAGCTTAATCCACTTATTTTAGAGGAACCTTATAAGAAATGGAATTGAGACTTTTCAGGTCCCAGCGACTTAAAACTTTGAGTCCATAAGACTATGTTATATGTCGTCTTGCTTTGTCTAAGTAGAATATTTAACAACACACGCATGATTCTTTTAGACCATGGCTTATCTTGACAAGCTCTCTACACATAGCTCTTCATGGAGGAGGTAGTGAGGAGGCATAATCTTTTGGCTTGGAGTAGCATATGAGGGTAGTACATCTAGGCGGAACCTCTCGTCTTCCTCTAGGGAGGGTTGTGCATCTCAACCTGATCTAGTAGCATTGATGTCTAAAGACATGTTGCTATGGGGTTGTAATAATGCTTCAAAAGAGGGACAGTCTACTAGCTCAAGAGGAAAAACTCCTTATGTACATGTTGTGCCTTGTATATATTTTCAAAAAAAGAAAAAAAGAAAAAAAGGAAAAAGCAGAATCTCCTAAAGTGGACATGCCTGATTGAAAAGTAAAATGTCTGCCGGAGTGTATATACAAGTGAAAAATAATATAATAAGAGCTTCAAGGTCAAATTTATGTAAGCTTGCAGTTGGAGGACTTGACTACACTGGTCATGCATCCAAGGATGGGTAGCTACACTGGTTACCGTTCATTCATTTCTCCATCTCCTCTTCTTGACCTAGTTGTACTTGAACTTAGAAGGAAATATTCCCGATCCTTGAGGAAAGAGTTGCTAGACCAAGGACTAGAGTTACCTTGTTGAGAGAGGTTATTTCTTTGCTACTTTTGAGATGGGGAGCTATATTTCACTTACACCGTACAAGTAAAGATTCATAGTCATAAGAATTTATGTATCTAGATTTATTCCGACCCGACTATTGAGGAGACCTGAATAGGAGTCTTGTGGAACTTAGAGGTTGTTAGGTTTTACATCCATTCCCATTAAGGTTCTGCCACACTAATAATCCAAAGGTCTGACAGAGCTCCATACTACAATTTTATGAAGATAAGTTTAATACTCAATGTTATCCTAATTTCTTTATTTTCCTTTCTTTTTATTTTATTCACTTATTCTTTCAAATAAGTGTTTGTTAAGGGACTAGTAAAGTTAAAGCATAGGGGGGTGATGAATCTACCTTTCAACATCTTTATTCATTTATTTTAGCTTAAAATCCCTTATAAAACACATGTATCTAATATTAACTCCATATTCTTACTAACTTGCATCTGTGTATAAATATTGTACATTTATTATTATTTTAAACTCAAATAAATAAATAAAGAAAGAAAGGAAAAATAAAGAAAATAAAAAAAAAGGAAAAAAGAAAATTAAAAAGGAGGATTGTATATATGTAATAGATACAGGCTGACCCGAACCCTGAGAGAAGGTCAAGACTTGACATGATTGACCAAGAATAAAGTAGGGGGAGATAGAGTCCTTAATCAGAAAATCCAAAAAAACATGTTGTAAATAATTTTCTGTGTATATTTGGATACTTACACTATTTTATTTGTACATAAATTGACTCAAATTAAATAACTTTCAAAACAAAAGTTGTAAATAAAAACGTTTTCTAAATAATAAAAATAATTGTAAAATAAAATCTTGTAAAGTGGCAATTGAAAGACCAATTCTCTCTCCATATGAACTCAAATTGAATCAAACTCACTTCCGCCGCTTCTAAATTAAATTATCTTTAAAGTTGTTGTGGTTTTATAATTTTTCAAGTTACGGTTTGAAAGATGGTTCTCTCGGGTAGTTTGTGCAATTTTACCATTTATTTGTACATATTGTATTTATAAACAATTGTAAATATTTTCTAATAATTACTTAAAATAAAAAAAATAAAAAAATTTAAAAAAATAAATTAATTTTGTTATTTATCTATGTGTATAATGTACCATATGTATATAGTATATGTATATAGTTAAATCCCTTAAATAACCTCACAAAAAAATAAAAAAATTAACATTTATAATTTAATTTAATAAAGTGACGATAATAAATAAAAAATATTTATGTAAATAATTTTAACACTAATTTCCTCTCTTATCTCTATCTTATTTCAATTTTTTTCTTATATCTTATATTCATTTCAAAATTTGAATTTAAAACTCAATTCTTTCCTATTAGTATGGCCCCTCCTCTCTCATTTAATTTGATCAATCTTTTAGAGAGGAGCTTATTTTTTTGAGAGCCATCATGTTGAAGAAGAGCGCCCAGCCTCCGAGCCGTCCGGTGATAGCGAGTCGAACCTCGTCGTGGCGATTACGACATTCTTCCACTCCACGGTGAGACCCATTGATGAATCTCAGATTCAACACTCTAAAAATCATTAATTAAGCTCAAATTCCCAAAAATCATTGGCATTTCTTTATTTATATTGCATAATTAGCATTCATGCATGTATTGGTAAGAATTGCATTTTATCACTCATTATTGCACAAAATAAGGAGCCAAAAATCCCAATCCAATTGAGCTGTAAAATGGCCTAACTTCCCCAATTTTTAACGCTCTACATTGTGTACATATTATTAACAAGAATAAATGAAAAAAACAAAAAAGTTCACTAACATAAATTAGCGGACCAAAAACCCAAACCCCAATTGCATGATTCTCAGAATTAAACCCTGATATCTTCCTCATCCAGAGTCCGATTTGATACTAATCACTTTTGAACCAATGTACATTCAAATACCTTCAAAACAAGACCAAGTTCAAGTGAATTAGAGCTCATATGTGAACGTTGGATTTCGGGCCTCTTTTGTACATTTTGTATTTTGGTGATTTTGACATGTTATTTTATGTACATAATTAGCCCATTTTATTTTATTTTTTTAATTTATTTTCTTTGATAAAAGTTTTATTAAAATACGTAAAAATCCAAATCCAAAATGAGCTTGAAATCAAAGAAACTAACGGAGTTTGAGTCTTCACTGATGGTCTGTACAAAAACTGTCGTTTTCGCATTTTATTTTATTTCTTTATTTTCTTAATTATTAAAAATAAAAAAAATAGATTAATGTGTAGATATTTTATCTTTAATTTTATCATATTTTTCTTTATTTTTTAAAAGATTTAAAAATAACAAAAAATTATTAAACCCAAAAATCAAGGTGTTCTATATACATGGGATACCCCAAAAATATCACTTTGTGCAAATGATCGATTTTGGTTTTGGTCTCTTCATGAAAGTTATAGATCTTGTCGAAACGAACAACTTTCATGAAGGAATTTTTTGATCCGAGGTCGTTTACTATTTCTTTTTTATTTTTCTTCTTCTTTTATTTTTGATTTTTCTAGGGCTGACACGTGGCAGCCCCTGGAGCAATGACGTGTCACCCATTTTGGACCTTTTATATATTTAATTTCATTTTATTTTTTTAAATAATAATAAAAAATTAATCAATTAAATTTAAAAAATATAAAATCCCGCACGTGCAACACAGGTACCTCTCACACACGCGCCCTACACGTGCTTGCCCCCTCCCCTTCCCACTGTACGTCACATGACACATTCAGGGTCGTCCGATCTAGGCTGAATGGACGGCCCCTATGTGTCCTCTATCTCCAGCCCACTTTCTTCTTCTGGGTGGCTCCACTGCCCTCCGCCCTTATCTCACATGACTGCCTCCCTCGTCGATCTCCTTTCATCTACGGTCGCTGCCACCCACCCGCGTATCTTGGCCCTCCATATTCGAGTCCTCATCAAATCTTCCCCCCGATTTCATATCCTCATCAATCAAATCCACTTCTTCAATCTCCGATCCACTTTCCCTTTCACGATCGCCGCCTTACCCTGACCTCAAACCCTCCATCGCCGGCCCTCCTCCTCACCTACTTAAGAACGCCGCCATCCCCCTGTGCTCAGCATCCGCCGGTTACACGAAAAGCAAGAGGGGAGAACCGGTGGTCAGTTCCCCCCTCATCCGACGAGATCCAAGCCATCAAGAGCTCGTCGCACGCTGTCTCCGTGTGTGCCCTTGCTCCGGCCTCTTCGCGTCGTCGATCTAATCCACCTTCGACCAATCCACCAACGTGGTTCCACCCACCTCACTTCATCAACCACAGCCTTCATCGACATCATCAACTTCATCACCGTCGCTTCATCTTCGTGTTCAGCCATGCCCTCGATCTCCACCTTGCAAAGAGCTCCACCTTCGACGCCTTCACCACCATCTAGGAGCTCCACCGCGACCACGCTAGCTCTCAAGCCGTAGTCCTCTGCCATGCACATGGCCCCTCATCTCCATTCAAATAGAGCGTTCTCGACTAGGGGAGCCACCTTCCAGGAGGATCTCCCTCCTTCCTCGACACCTCTTGGTCAGAGCTAGGAGCCTCCGCCATCGCCATCACCAGCCAAAGGACTCCATGTCCTCATCTTCCAGCCATTGCACCACCGGAGTCACCTTTGTCTTCCTCTACAAAGCAACACAGGAGAATCACCCTCTTCATCGACGCATCATCTCCATCGCCTTCTGCCGCCTTGAACCTGCCGCGCCCTTCTCATCCGTCGTACAGCTGCAAGCTTCACCACCCTCCATCGCTAAGACCACCACCTGCTGCCCTCTGTCGGTTGGCTCTCCCAGGGAAGATCGTGCGAGATGCACCCCCCTCTTGGGGGTCTTTGCTTAAGAGATCCTGGAGCTCCGTCTTATTCAGCAGTGCCCCAGCCATCCAGCACATGCCCCTTTGATCTTTTGCAGAAGCACTCTAAAGGAGCACCATATTTACAGAAGACCCCAACCGTCCAGAGGGCACATGCATGATGAACGTCAAATCTGCCTCTTTAATAATCGTGAATTATCGTAGTATAGGAGCCAAATTCGGTTCAGTAAAAACTACAATCTTTGAATATTGTGGAATATTTTTACTTAGCAAGTCTACCAAGGTCGAACACAGGGAACTGTGTTTCTTGGTTGCGTGGTTTTAGATCAAATTAAAAAATTAATTAATGCTTGATTAATTTCTGTGTTGAGAAACTATACAATGCAATGATGAAGATGCTGCACGAAGAAAGTAAACAGAGGGAACTATTCAGCGTAGGATATGTGGAAAAAATCAATCCTCAAAGAAATTCATCTGTTAATCCTTAAAAACTGATCACAGGTCAAATAAGAGTTCTCAAAAAATATAATCAATTTAATCCAGATGCAGGTGAAAATCCAGATAGATATATGAATGATCCGGCAATCATTTTAATCTCAAGAAACATTTGCACTTAATATCCACAAGTCACAAAATAGTGATCAATAACTCTAATCAATCTCCTTGATTTAGCCCCTACAAAAATTAAGTCCTCATATATTAGATCAATTCCATCATTTTCTTTATGAAATCCCTGCAAAATAAATCGTGAATATCATAATAAGGCATAAATATGTCAAATTCAGCCCAGCAGGATTAGAATAGCTCCTCGAATAATGAGTCTTAACAAGTAGCCTCAAATCAGTCCACAAGATATGTAAAATGAAAGAGCACGAAAAGAGCTTCAAAATGACATATTATACGCTAAAAATGGAGTTCGTATGGAAAAGATATGATGAATTGAAATTCCATGGACTAAAATGTAAGTAAAATAAGTTTGTTTCCTTCAAAATGGTCCTTGGAAGGACTTATCTGCAATTTCATAACGTAGGCTGGGCCCAGACGTAATTTACCCCTGGCGGAGGTATTTTTGCTATTTCTGAAAATGTCGGGGGCTTCGATGCAATTTGCCCTACAAACGCACGTGCGCAACACATGCGCAGGAGGCTTGGAGGCAGACCCTGAGGCTCGGGGAGGCTGGGCTCAGGCTCGGACGCCAAACCAGAGGCTCGAGGTCCCGAGGCTGAGGCTCGGATGGCAAGGCTGAGGCTCAGACGTCGAACCAGAAAATCAGACACAATACCATTTGACGAACGCGAAATCCACCTCTTTAATAATCGGTAATTGTAGTATAGGAGGCAAAAATCGGTCGATCAAAACACCACAATCTTTGAATGTTGTTGAATATTTTTTACTTGGCAAGTCTACCAAGGTTGAACACAGAGAACGGTGATTCTTAGTTGCGCGGTTTTAAATAAAATCAATTATTTAATAAGCCTTCGATTAATTTCTGTGTTGAAAAATATACAATGCAACGAGGAAGATGCGATACAAAGAAATAAACAGAGACGATTGTGCTCAGGATCTATGAATTGAAACATATTAAATCCTCCAATAATATTATCAATAATTTCACAAAATTAATCACAAATCAAAATGGATCGAAGTTGACTCAATGCTTCAGGTTAATAAGCAATTGATATTCAGAATAGTGAAGCAAGGTATCCGGCCTCCAAATATCTTTGATTCTATTCCTAAAATAGTCGACAGTAATCTTAGAGGAATAAATGTAAATTAATCTCTTGTAAAGATTTTACTAAATAATCAACAATGATTACAAAGGTTTACTCAGAGTAAAATCTTTATCTGAATTCCTGCAAAAAATATAATTAATTCCTCAAGCATGAATATGTCAAAAGTAGTCTACAAGAGTCGACTGAGATCCTCAAATAATAATTATTAATAAGCAACCTCAGATCTGTCCACAAATTATGCCAAGTGATAGAGCATGAAAAGAGCTTCACAATGACATATTATATGCAAAAAATAGAGTTCGTATGAGAAAGATATGCTAAAATGAAATTGTAGGGACTAAACTGTAAATAAAATAAAGTTTTTATTGCAAAGAGGTCACTGGAGGGGCTTATCTGTAATTTATCAAAGTCGACGGGGCCCGTATGTAATTTACCCCTAGCAGGGGCATATAAGTAAATTCAGGAACCTTCAGGGTTACGGTTGCAAATTGCCCTTAAGCGCATGTGCGTTACACATGGGCCAGGAGGTTTGGATGGTGGGGCTGAGGCTCGGAGGAGCTGAGTTTACGGCTCGAGCATGGGCCAGAGGCTCGGACCGCGGGTTAGGCTCAGACGATCGGAGCCTCCACGTGGCTAGCCTAGGTGGTTCGGAGACCCAAGCCTCGAGACTTGGATAGAGGCTCGGTTGGGGGACGTTGCAGGGCACAAATCATTGGATACCCCGATCCAACGATGGTGAAGGTGATAGGAGGGTTTCGTTCTACGGAGAGGGAGGCGCGGGGCGGCGAGGCGCGCCGTCGTGGGCGAAGTGCGGCAGGCTGTCAGTGGAGATCTACGTGATAGCAGAGCGACCGCACATGAGGAGCTCGACCATGGAGGGGAGCTCTCCCTCCGCAGTGGTTGGGGTCAAACACGAGGAGGAGCAGGCAGAGCTTGCACGCATGGCTCGAGGGGGAGGCTTGCGGACAGAGCGAGGTGTTAGGCGAAGCTCGCCTTCGCGTGAAGGCGGAGTGCGACAGCGAGACATGCTCGGTTGGTCGACACACGATCGGAGGAGCCCCGTGGCGTAGGAGGTGTACCTACAGTGGGTTAGTCAACCAATACCAAGGGAGGAGACATGGATGGGACTCTGTTTGCGGGTGAGGGATGGAGCTCGATCGACCTGAGCGAGGCCGACGGTGAAAGGGGGGGTCTGGGGGGTAGAAGGAGAAGCGGGTGGGGGGGGGGGTGATGAAAGTGAACTGCTCGATCGTTGGGCGAAGAGATGGGTGATAATCGCAAGGCGCGGAGGGGAGGATCACATGGGAAGATCTTGAAGCTCCTGGAGGGTCTCTGCTCAAAGGGTTCCGATATGGAGACCTTAGCTCAACCGCGTGACGCAGCTGTAACGAGGTGTTGGGCACACCTCGGATCACGCCAATCCGGAGGTCTTCTTTGTTGCTCACAGGAGGTACAAGGGACTGTTACTGCCTTGTGACCTAGAGCTGGATGCTTCGTGATTGAAAATGGCGGATGCGTGTGAAGGTCGGCTATAGCTGGTTTTCATAGAAGGGGCAACGTAACGTCCGGCGAGGGAGGGGATAGGAAGTGGCGTGCGTAACGGTTGGAGGAGGTGAGGGGGCGATGGCCATGCATGGCGGAGCCGCAAGGGGGTGGAAGGGAAACGACTGGAGGTAGGTGACATGAGATTACGTGCTATGCACGTGACCTGGGGTGAGGGGGCTGGAGAGAGAAGTGGGGTGCCACATGGCACGCCCAAGGGCTGCCACGTGGCACCCAAAACGATTTTAAAATTTAATGATAGAAAAAAAATAGAAGAAGACCTCAGATCAAAAATTTTCCTTCAGGAAAGTTGTTCTTGACGATATCTACAACTTTCATGAAGGACTCAGGAGCAAAAGAGGTCATCTGTGTGAAGTGATATTTTTGGTGGTTCTCTATGTGTATAGAAAATCGGATTTTTGGGGTTTTGTATTTTTTTGGTGGGGTTAGAGAGGATAAAAAATCAGAAAAATATGATAAAATACAAGAAAATTAATTACACATTAATATATATTTTTTGGATTTTTAATAGGTAAGAAAATAGGAAAATAAATTAGAAGTGAGAAACACACAATTTTTGTACAGACTCACAACGAACACTTGGACTCAGTCAGTTTCTTTGATTTCAGTTTTAATCTGGATTTGTATTTTTATGTTGCTTAATAAAACTTTCATCAAAGAACACAAACGAAGAAGAAATAAACTTAAAAGAGTTAATTATGTAAATAAAAATTTAGGTCAAAAATAGCAAAAAGTCAAAATGCGTAAAAGAGGCCCAAAACCCAACTTTCACATATGAGCTCCAAATTTTACGAAATTGGTCTTGATTTGAATGTATTTGAAAATGGAGTACTTTAAATGTGAGTAGACCAAAATCGAACATTGTATGAGGGAGATATGCTCATTTTAGTCTGTCAGATATGAAATCAAACTTTGGGATTATTTAACACTTATTGGAGTTAGTATTTTTTTGTATTTTTATTTAATAAGGTTAGTAATATCTACACAATGGAGATGGTTTGGGGTCAATCAAAGTTAGGATGAATTAACTAAAAATAAGAGAAGTTAGCGGCTTTTTGGGCTAATTTACACTTGGGATTTTTAATGCAATTATGCATGAAGAAATGCAAATATTATTTACACAAGTATGAATTCTAATGACACTCTGTTAATGATTAAATGCATGTGAATTCCAGGGAACAGAGCCTAATTGACTAATTTTAGCATGATGAATACGAGATTCATCATACTCCTATACTTAGACCATGCTCGTCCCAGAGCATGAATGAATGTCTTAGTTGAATACAATCCTGACTGTGCATGTGAATTTTCAAGGCTCAATTCATAGAGGACCCTTAATTTGAGTGATCCTAAAATTCTGGGCTCAACCATGCTTTAATAAGAAGGAAGTCAACTTTTCTAATTTTTAGACTCTCTGTTTGTACATATAGTATAAGGATATGATTTTTAGTGTATTGCATTCATGAGAGTCAAGTCTAGACATCACCCAAAGTTCCAATCCAAGAGACTCTCCTTTAGACCTAATCCTCAGTACTAGGGAATAAGTCTATTCTTGCTCCAGTCAACCGTTTCATTAGTTTGTCAGACTTGAAAGTGTAGATGGACGGCCAGATGATGGAGGGCATACGATTGTGTCAAATTTTTTCTCTCCCTCACATTGGAACAAGGTGCCTCTCGAGTGCCTTATTACTCAACACAAGTATATTTCTATTTTGTTGATCAATGTGTCCGTCAAGAGAATTTAGAGTCGTCTGCACTTGTTTTTCTGGGAGTACACTGGGGTGTGTCTCTTTTGAGTATTTAAGATACCTTCGACATCCAGACTTGTATCGCTTACGATGCAGAGCCCTTTTATGGTGTTAGCCCAATTCCTTGGTCCTAATTAGCGCTTGGTCCAAGTGGACACTTTTGTTTGGGAGCGGTCGCCATTGGTGGAAGCTCATTTGTATATTGACTTTGGATGATAGAGCTTTTCTTTGACATTTCTTTTTCTTTTCTTTTGTTGGCTAGCTCCACTACTTTTACCAAAAGTTGGCGCACACTGATCAACCATTTTCATTAAGTCTCATCACACCCTGGCACATAGGTAGATATCAAAGAGATACCATATGAACTTGTTCACACACTGGCTTGGATTTTGTTGATACTCAGGTTTTCTGAAGCCTTCATTAACTTTATCCCATCCTCGAATATCATTTAATCAGGTCTAAACTCAAATCTCTAGTCCCAGTTCCTCAAGTGATATCTCAACTCATTTCATCAATCATGTAGTTGTGAAAGTGATTGTGATGACCATATTCTTTTTTTTAAGGTAGAGATGAAGAGTGCAATATAGCGCTCAAATCTTTCAAACTAGGGAAGTGTGGATAATTAAGTTCAAAATCCTAATGACTAAGGCTGGCTAACTCAGAATCTCAAGATCTCAGAAATCAATTGTCCTAAAAAATCCTCAAGCCTTGAGTGATAGTCAATGTGTCAGGGATACATCAACCAAGGAATGCATGAAATGCTTGATTGAAATGCAAGACCATGAGTGACAACTTTTTATGCAAAAAAAGTTTTTTTGGTTTTTTTGTTGATTTTTAGAAAACAGGTATTATACACATAATATACACTACTTGTACCCATCCCCGATGCTAGATAAAAACGATTAAAGTACGAGCTATGGATAAAGTAGGTAAAATATACACAAACACCCCCTATACCTAGTGTGTGCTATGTCTTCATGGCATAAACTGAAATGTATAAATAGATCATACTAAGTATAGATGGAGTAAAAATAAAAGAAGAGAAGTGATGTATAAATAATGGAACCAGTCGCCCTATACTTAGGCTCAGGTTAGCCTAAGTATAATCAGATAAATACAGATAGGGAACCGGATAGATTTGCGGATGTACAAGATCAAGGAGGTTTGCGACGGACCTTCTTGTGGGAGTGTGGAGGGAGATAGTATGGAGATGTGGAGGGCGATGAAGAGTGAGCCGATGAAGAAGACCAGTCATCGTCAGAGTCGTCCTCAGGAGAATAGTAGTCATATGCAAAGGATCTCCAACTATTGTTAATCAGAGGTAAGTGCCCTTGGATCAGAGCTGTACTTATTGCACTTATCTGATAAACCACTTCAGGAGGATCGGACGAGGACTCTTCAGAAATCACCTGGTGTCTAAGGTCAAAGGTGACTTTCTTGGTTGGTTTATTTCCTTGGGATGTATTGGGAGGAAGTTGGATAGTCTTCATCTCCCTGTCTTGAGTAACCGATGTGGCATTCATGAGTTCCTCATCTGATGAATTCCCGTAAAAGTCAACCAATTCTTGAAGGTCATGCGCTGCATTGGTCGAGTGAGATTGTTCCTGGTGATTTTGTGGTTTATGGCTGGGGGTGTTGATGTCACTTTCGGATGATCGTGAATTTTGGTGACATCGGATGTTTCTAGAGTCGGTTCCTTATATTGTTCAAGTATCTCCTGAATTACTGCCCACTCAAAGATTGGACCACTCAAATAATCATGGCGATCCTCAATAATATGGTCCAATTGTCCAATTCCTCATAAGCTCCAAAATCTTGATTTTTCCTAGGAGCAGTGATAGGGTAGTGAGAATCCAAAGTTTGTCCAACAGTTAGTCTTTTAGGTGACTCTCCTAGGGTTTGTATCTGTGTGTCTTGTGAAGATGTCTGATAATGTGAAATATTTATCTCCTGATCATAAATGTTGGTTTCAAGTTGGTTTTCCTCAGAACAGGTTGTGTCATTGAGGGTTTGTTCATTGTGGTCCGAGTTTGGGAACTTGATTTCCTGAGTCTTACAACCGACAATCGCTTTAGCGGAGGCTAAGAACGGCTTTCCTAAAATGATAGGAGACTCAGACAACCTTCCGGGGTGCTCAATGTCAAGGACAACAAAGTCCACTTTATTTTTTTTACCTCGGAAATTTACGACAAAAGAAACGATCCCCCGTGATCTTTTGGTAGATCGATCGGGTAATTGAACGATCATCCTAGTCTTTTTGAGTTGTCCGAGTTTGAATTGGTCAAAGACAGACTTGGGGAGGATGTTTAATGTGGAGTCGTCATCTAACCGAACATGAATGAATGTAGAATCCTCAATTTCACAAGTGATCCGAGTCAACCGCTGGACTTTGCGGCTTTTGATTTTATGATTCATCACCAAAGAACTATCCATAGATATGACATGATATTCAGTTCTTGATCGTTTCTTGCCCGTCTTTTTGGGATTTAGTTGACTCTTCACAAATCTCTTAAGATCGGGCACATATTCCATGGCTTTGATCAATGGAAGCTCTAAGATCAGACTCTTGCAAAATGCTTCCATTTCAGAGTTGTCCATTTTTTTGAATTTTCAAATTTTTCAAATTTTTTATTATATTCTGTGATATGGTCAGTAGGGGGGTCAGAGGTCAGTGGTTGCTGAGCCTGATTATGAGTCACATGATGATCCAGTGGTTCGCATGGTGGAGGCCTAACTTCTTCTGAATTCTACATAGACTGGATGAGATCATATATTCTCTCTGTTAAAGTGTCTGCTCTATGATTAATCCGAGCAATCTCATCATCAAACATCTCATGACTAGTGATTGAATAATAATTCTCCATGTATCATGATTCTGGCATGTAACCTCGAGTAGAGTATTGATTGTTCATAAACATTATGGTCTGGTCATGAGTTATATTTCCTTGACTTTGGTTTTCTCGTGGATTGTCAAAGGAAAATTGATTGTACTCAAGAGGATAGTCATCCTGAGTAGGGGATGGTTCAAGAGGCTGTAAGATCATAGTGACCGGAAATCGTGTTCTACTGCAAATATCAGTCACTCTATTGTTCATCCTCGATTCTGGTCTCTCTCTCTCTCATGTCCATAAGATTGTCAGAATGTGAGAGAGGGCAATTCCAAGAAGAAGTATGGTCATAGGGTGGGATGTCTGGGCGGGAAGAGAATGATGGCTGAGGGGAACTTGATTTGAAGATCAAGTTCCCCTGAGGAGTGTGAGAAGAAGGATATTGGGACATGGTCGTGGAGATCGAGAAAGAAGATCACTATGTCGACATCTTCTCAAGATGGATGGAATGATAAGCGAACCACGATTTGCTTGCGATTGCAAGGTCTTTGATGCACACAAATCAAACACAAAACAAACACGTAGATTCACCCACTCAACACTGGTGAAGGCAGGTTAGGGTTCGGCCGCTTATCTGTTCAATTTTAATTTAATGACAAAACAATCTTGAAAATTAAGCGGAGCTGTTTGGTGCCGAAATATTTCACAAAGACTGTCCCGAGTTCATACAACTAGTTGCACCTACTTTGAGCCAGTATAGGTGAAAGTGCGGACCGTTTAAACGACTACCTGTGTTACTTGAGGACGGAGCCTTCTGTAGTGTCCTCTAAACCACCTACTATGCTAAGGGAAGTCGGATTGTAAATGGCTACCCGTGACCCTCACTGAAAAGTAGCTAATTGTTTTTAAAATCAGTAGTTCGAATGAAGCATTTCGGTTTTATGCTCTGTCATAAGGTGTACGATCTTGTCCTTACAAACAATGAGTGGGTTCCTCTCCACCAAACACAGGTTAATTTTAAGTCAATTTTATTTACAGTCACCTTTGATTAGCATTTAAGGTTTTAACTTGAGGTTATCACTGAAGTTTATATGAGCACATAAATTCAAGCCTAACGAGCAGTCCCGATTCCCTTAATTCCTAAGTTGTAAAACTCAAGGAGGGAGAATCGAAAAAGCCAATGCAAATGTGAATCAATGATGCATGCTTAAGAAGAAGACTAATAGTGAATCCTCGCGTTCTTCATGCAGGATGCAAGACAAGGAATTTAAATTACAGTAAATGATATGCACGGATGAAAAATGCCTTAAGCTGATAGTTCTATTAGCGGGAAGAATTGATTTCAATTTTCGGCTAATGCTGAACGATCTATAGTGTGTTTAGATAGTGAAAGTGTGGCCTAAGAATTACGGGCACAATCAATGGTAGACACACAAGCGTATATGTGCCTAAGTCCTACGCCACTCAAGTCAGGTCCCAACCACATAGAAGGGGTTGAAACAGACCCGACACACCACAGAAATGTTCAGTCTGAATTATTACAAGGGTTCAAAGAGAGGGACCCTGAGAATAATGCGGAAATTAAATCTACAAAACTCTCTCTCTCACACAAAATAAAATAAAATAAAAATCAGTCTTCTTCG
The DNA here is from genome assembly GCA_037367405.1 of Ottelia alismoides. Classification (NCBI taxonomy): domain Eukaryota; kingdom Viridiplantae; phylum Streptophyta; class Magnoliopsida; order Alismatales; family Hydrocharitaceae; genus Ottelia; species Ottelia alismoides. Next base: position 265,535 of record JAZKJV010010478.1, read on the forward strand.
TAGGTTCTTGACTTATATCCAAAATTAGCTCCGAGTAATCTGCGAAGAGAGAAAGTGCGGTTAGTATCAGAAGAAGAAAAAAAAAGCAAAAGGGAAAAAATACAAAAGGAAAAAAATGACACAAAAAATAATTTCACAAAAATTAATTACAAAAAATTATTTAAAACCGTAAAAATTTGTCGTTCCCCGCCAACGACGCCATTTGATGAATGCAAAATCCACCTCTTTAATAATCGGTAATTGTAGTATAGGAGGCAAAAATCAGTCGATCAAAACACCACAATCTTTGAATGTTGTGGAATATTTTTTACTTGGAAAGTCTACCAAGGTCGAACACAGGGAATGGTGACTCTTAGTTGCACGGTTTTAAATTAAATTAAATAATTAATAAATGTTAGATTAATTTCTGTGTTGAAAAATTATACAATGCAATGATGAAGATGTGATACAAAGAAAATAAACAGAGATGATTGTGCTCAGGATCCGTGAATTGAAACGTATTAAATCCTCCAATAATATGATCCATAATTTCAAAAAATTAATCACAAATCACAATGGATCGAACTTGACTCAATGCTTCATGTTAATAAGCAATTGATATTCAAAATAGTGAAGCAAGGCATCCAGCCTCCAAATATCTTTGATTCTATTCCTCAAATAGTTGACAGTAATCTTAGAGGAATAAACGTAAATTAATCTCCTGCAATGATTTTACTAAATAATCAACAATGATCACAAAGGTTTACTCAAAGTAAAATCTTTATCCGAATTCCTGCAAAAAATATCATTAATTCCTCAAGGATGAATATGTCAAAAGTAGCCTGCAAGAGTCGACTGCGATCCTCAAATAATAATTATCAATAAACAACCTCAGATCTGTCCACAAATTATTCCAAGTGATAGAGCATGAAAAGAGCTTCAAAATGATATATTATATGCGAAAAACGGAGTTTGTATGAGAAAGATATGCTAAAATGAAATTGCATGGACTAAACTGTAACTAAAATAAAGTTTTTATTGCAAAGAGGTCCCTGAAGGGGCTTATCTGTTATTTATCAAAGTCGACGGGTCCCGTATGTAATTTACCCCTGGCGGGGGTATATCTGTAAACTCAGGAACCTTTCGGATTACGGTTGCAAATTGCCCTCGGCGCACGTGCATTATACGTATGCCTGGAGGTTTGGATGGTGGGGTTGAGGCTCGGAGGAGACGAGTCTACGGCTCGGGCGCGGGCTAGAGGCTCGGACTGAGGCTTAGGCTTGGACGGTCCGAGCCTCCGCGTGGCTGTCCTAGGTGGTACGGAGGCCCGAGCCTCGAGACTTGGATAGAGGCTCGGTTGGGGGACATGGCGGGGCACAAACCGTTGGATCCCCCGATCCAATGGTGGTGAAGGCGACGGGCGGGTTTCATTCTGCGGAGAGGGAGGACCGGGGCGGCGAGGCGCGCCGTCGTGGGCGAAGTGCGGCAGACAGTCTATGGAGATCTGCGTGATAGCAGAGCGAGCGCGCAAGAGGAGTTTGACTGTGGAGGGGAGATCACCCTCCCCAGTGGTCGGGGTAGGAACGTGAGGCGAAGTAGGTAGAGCTCGCACACGTGGCTCGAGGGGGAGGCTTGCAGACAGAGTGGGGCGTCAGGCGAAGCTCGCCTTTGCGTGAAGGCGGAGTGCGACGACGAGACAAGCTCGGTCGGTCGGCACACGACCGGAGGAGCCCCGTGGCATGGGAGGTGTACTTGAGTGGGTTAGTCAACTAATAACAAGGGAGGAGACATGGATGGGACTCCGTTTACGTGCAAGGGCTGGAGCTCGATCGACCTGAGTGAGGCCGACGGTGAATGGGGGGTCTGGGGGGTAGAAGGAGAAGCGGGGGGGGGGGGGGGGGTTGATGAAAGTGAACGGTTCGATCGTTGGGCAAAGAGATGGGTGATAATCGCAAGGCACGGAGGGAAAGATCACATGGGAAGAGCTTGAAGCTCCTAGAGGGTCTCTTCTCAAAGGGTTCCGACAACGGAGACTTGAGCTCAGCCGCTTGACGCAACTGCAACGAGGTGTTGGGCACACCTAGGATCACGCCAATCCGCATGTCTTCTTTGTTGCTCACAGGAGGTACAAGGGACTGTCACTGCCTTGTGACCTGGAGCTGGACGCTTCGTGATTGAAAATGGTAGATGCGTGTTAAGGCCAACTATTGCTGGTTTTTAGAGAAGGGGCGACGTAATGTCTTGCGAGGGAGGGGAAAGGAAGTGGCGCGCGTAACGGCTGGAGGAGGCGAGGGGGCGATGGCCGTGCATGGCAGAGCTGCAAGGGGGAGGAAGGGAAATGACTGGAGGTAGGTGACAGGGGATCACAAGCTATGCACATGACCCGGGGGGTGGCTGGAGAGAGAAGTGGGGTGCCACATGGCATGCCCAAGGGCTGCCACATGGCACTCAAAAAAATTCAAAATTTGAAGATAGAAAAGAAATAGGAGACATCGAATCAAAAATTTTCTTTCCGAAAGTTGTTCTTCTCAACGAGATCTACAACTTTCATGAAGGACCCAAGAGCAAAAGAGGTCATCTGTGTGAAGTGGTATTTTTGGTGGTTCTCTGTGTGTATAGAAAACCAGATTTTTGGGGTTTTGTAATTTATTTGGTGGTGTTGAAGAGGATAAAAAATCTAGAAAAATATGATAAAATACAAGAAAATTAATTACACATTAATCTATTTTTTGGATTTTTAATAAATAAGAAAATAGGAAAATAAATTAGAAGTTAGAAACACAATTTTTGTACAGACTCACAACGGACACTTGGACTCAGTCAGTTTCTTTGATTTTAGTTTTAATCTGGATTTGTATTTTTACGTCGTTTAATAAAAATTTTATCAAAGAGTACAAATGAAGAAGAAATAAAATTGAAAGAGTTAATTATGTATATAAAAACTTAGGTCAAAATAGCAAAAAGTCAAAATGCGCAAAAGAGGCCCAAAATCCAACTTTCACATATGAGCTCCGAATTTTACGAAAGTGGTCTTGATTTGATGATATTTGAAAATGGAGTACTTTAAATGTGAGTAGACCAAAATTGGACACAGTATGAGGGAGATATGCTCATTTAGTCTGTCAGATGAGAAATCAGACTTTGGGATTATTTGACACTTATTAGAGTTAGTATTTTTTTGTATTTTTTTATTTAATAAGGTTAATAATATCTACACAATGGAGGTGGTTTGGGGTCAATCAGAGTTAGGATGAATTAACTAAAAATAAGAGAAGTTAGCGGCTTTTTGGGCTAATTTACAATTGGGATTTTTAATGCAATTATGCATGATGAAATGCAAATATTATTTACACAAGTATAAATGCTAATGCGATGTTAATGATTAAATGCATGTGAATTCCAGGGAACAGAGCCTAATTGACTAATTTTAGCATGATGAATACGAGATTCATCATACCCCTATACTTAGACCATGCTCGTCCCTGAGCATGAATGAATGTCTTAGTTGAATACAATCCTGACTGTACATGTGAATTTTCAAGGCTCAATTCATAGAGGACCCTTAATTTGAGTGATCCTAAAATTCTGAGCTCAACCATGCTTTAATTAGAAGGAATCCAACTTTTCTAATTTTCAGACTCTCGGTTTGTACATATAGTATAAGGATATGATTTTTAGTATACTACATTCATGAGAGTCAAGTCTAGACATCACCCAAAATTCCAATCCAAGAGACTCTCCTTTAGACCTAATCCTCTACACTATGGAATAAGTCTATTCTTGCTTCAGTCAACCGTCTCATTAGTTTGTCAGACTTGAAAGTGTAGATGGACAACCATATGATGGAGGGCATAGGATTGTGTCTAATTTATTCTCTCACTCACATTGGAACAAGGTACCTCTCGAGTGCCTTATTACTCAACACAAGTTTATTTCTATTTTGTTGATCAGTGTGTCCGTCAAGAAAATTTGGAGTCGTCTGCACTTGTTTTTATGGGAGTACACCGGGGAGTGTCTCTTTTGAGTATCTAATATACCTTCGACACCCAGACTTGTATCGCTTACGATGTAGAGACCTTTTATGGTGTCATCCCGATTCCTTGGTCCTAATTAGCACTTGGTCCAATTGGACACTTCGAAAATGTTTGGGAGCGGTCTCCATTGGTGGAAGCTCATTTGTAATTTGACTTTGGATGATAGAGCTTTTCTTTGACATTTCTTTTTCGTTTCTTTTGTTGGCTAGATCCAGTGCTTTTATCAAAAGTTGGCGCACACTGATCAACCATTTTCATTAAGTATCATCACACCCTGGCACATAGGTAGATATCAAAGAGATAGCATATGAACTTGTTCACATACTGGCTAGGATTTTGTTGACACTCAAGTTTTCTAAAGCCTTCATTAACTTTATCCCATCCTTGAATATCACTAAATCAGGTCTAAACTCAAATCTCTAGTCCTAGTTCCTCAAGTGATATCTCAACTCATCTCATCAATCATGCAGTTGTGAAAGTGATTGTGCTGATCATATTCTTTTTTTGAAGGTAGAGATGAAGATAGCAATATAATGCTCAAATCTTTCAAACTAGGGAAGTGTGGATAATCAAGTTCAAAACCCTAAAGACTAAGGTTGGCTAACTCAGAATCTCAAGATCTCATAAGTCAATTGTCCTAAAAAACCCTCAAGCCTTAAGTGATAGTGAATGTGTTAGGGATATATCAACCAAGGAACACATTAAATGCTTGATGAAATGCAAGACCATGAGTGATGATTTTTTATGCAAAAAAGGTTTTTTTTTGTTTTTTTGTTGTTTTTTAGGTATTATACACATAATATGCACTACTTGTACCCATCCTCGATGTTAGATAAAAACGATTAAAGTACGAGCTATGGATAAAGTAGGTAAAATATACACAAACACCCCCTATACTTAGCGTGTGCTATGTCCTCATGGCACAAAGTGAAGTGTATACATAGCTCGTACAAAGTATAGATGGAGTAAAAATAAAAGAAGAGAAGTGATGTATAAACAATGGAACCAGTCCCCCTATACTTAGGCTCAGGTTAGCCTAAGTATAATCGGATAAATACAGATGGGGAACCAGATAGATTTGCAGATGTACAAGATCAAGGAGGTTTGCGACAGACCTTCTTGCGGGAGTGTGGAGGGAGATAGTATGGAGATGTGGAGGGCCTTGAAGAGGGGGCCGATGAAGAAGACCAGTCATCGTCAGAGTCGTCCTCAGGAGAATAGTAGTCATATGTAGAGGATCTCCAACTTTTGTCAATCAGAGGTAAGTGCCCTTGGATTAGAGCTGTACTTATTGCACTTATCTAATGAACCACTTCAAGATCAGACGAGGACTCCTCAGAAAGCACCTGGTGTTTAAGGTCAAAGGTGACTTTCTTGGTCGGTTTATTTCCTTGGGATGTATTGGGAGGAAGTTGGACAGTCTTTATCTCCCTGTCTTGAGTAACCGATGTGGCATTCATGAGTTCCTCATCTGATGAGTCCCCGTAAAAGTCGACCAATTCTTGAAGGGTCATGCGCTGCTTTGATCGAGTGAGACTGTTCCTCGTGATTTTGTGGTTTATGGCTGGGGGTGTTGATGTCACTTCTGGATGATCGTGAATTTTGGTGACATCGTATGTTTCCGGAGTCGGTTCCTTATATGGTTCAAGTATCTCATGAATTACATAATACTAAAAGATTGGACCACTCAAATAATCGTGGTGATCCTCAATAATATGGTCCAATTCCTCATAACCTCCAAAATCTTGATTTTTCCTAGGAGCAAAGATAGGTGGTGAGAATCCGAAGTTTGTCCAACAGTCAGTCTTTTAGGTGACTCTCCTAGGGTTTGTACCTGCGTGTCATGTGAAGATGTCTGATAATGTGAAATATTTATCTCCTGGTCATAACTGTCGGTTTCAAGTTGGTTTACCTTAGAGCAGGTTGTGTCATTGGGGGTTTGTTCATTGTAGTCCGAGTTTAAGAACTTGATTTCCTGAGTCTTACAATCGACGATCGCTTTAGCGGAGGCTAAGAACGACTTTCCTAAAATGATAGGAGACTCGGACAACCTTCCAAGGTGCTCAATGTCAAGGACAACAAAGTCCACTTTATGTTTTTTACCTCGAAAATTAACGACAAAAGAAACGATCCCCCGTGATCTTTTGGTAGATCGATCGGGTAATTGAACGATTATCCTAGTCTTTTTGAGTTGTTCGAGTTTGAATTGGTCAAAGACGGACTGGGGAGGATGTTTAATTTGGAGTCGTCATCTAACCGAACTTGAATGAATGTAGAATCCTCAATTTCACAAGTGATCCGAGTCAACCCTGGACTTTGCGGCTTTTGATTTTATGATTCCATCACCAAAGAACTATCCATAGATATGACATGATATTCAGTTCTTGAACGTTTCTTGCCCGTCTTTTTGGGGTTTAGTCAGACTCTTCACAAATCTCTTAAGATCAGCACATATTCAATGGCTTTGATAAATGGAAGCTCTAAGATCAGACTCTTGCAAAATGCTTCCATTTCAGAGTTGTCCAATTTTTTTGAATTTTCAAATTTTCAATTTTTTTTTTATTCTATTGATATGGTTAAGGGAGTCAGAGGTTAGTGGTTGTTGAGCCTGATTGTGTGATCACATGACGATCCAGTGGTTCGCATGGTGGAGGCCTCACTTCTTATGAATTCTGCATAGACTGGATGAGATCGTATATTCTCTCAATTAAAGTGCCTGCTCTATGATTAATCCGAGCAATCTCATCCTCAAATATCTCATGACTAGTGATTGAATAATCATTCTCCATGTGTCGTGATTCTGGCATGTAACCTCGAGTAGAGTATTGATTGTTTATAAACATTATGATCTGGTCCATGAGTTATATTTCCTTGACCTTTGGTTTTCTTGTGGATTGTCGAAGGAAAATTGATTGTACTCAAGAGGATAGTCATCCTAAGTAGGGGATGGTTCAAGAGGCTGTGAGTTCATAGTAACCGGAAATCGTGTTCTACTGCCAATATTGGTCACTCTATTTGTTCATCCTCGATTCTGGTCTCTCTCTCATGTCCATAAGATTGTCAGAATGTGAGAGAGGGCTATTCCAAGAAGAAGTGTGGTTATAGGGTGGGATGTATGGGCGGGAAGAGAATGATGGCTATGGGGAACTTAATTTTAAGATCAGGTTCCCCTAAGGATGTGAGAAGAAGGATATTCGGACATGGTCGTGGAGATCGGGAAAGAAGACCATTGTGCCGACATCTTATCAATATGGAAGGAATGATTAGCAAACCACAATTTGCTTGCGATTGCAAGGTCTTTGACGCACACAAATCAAACACAAACAAACACGTAGATTCACCCACTCAACACTGGTGAAGGCACGTTAGGGTTTAGCCGCTTATCTTTTCAATTTAATTTAATGACAAAACAATCTTGAAAATTAAGCGGAGTTGTTAGGTGCCGAAATATTTCACAAAGACTATCCCGAATTCATACAACTAGTTGCACCTACTTTCAGCCAGTATAGGTGTAAATACGGACAGTTTAATGGCTACCCATGTTACTTGAGGATGGAGCCTTCCGCAGTGTCCTCTAAACCACCTACTCTGCTAAGGGAAGTCGGACCGTAAACGGCTACTTGAGACCCTCACTGAAAAGTAGCTAATTGTTTTTAAAATCAGTAGTCTGAATGAAGCATTTCGGTTTTATGCTATGTCCTAAGGTGTGCAATCTTGTCCTTACAACAGTGAGTGGGTTCTTCTCCACCAAACACAGGTTAATTTTAAGTCAATTTTATTTACAATCACCATGATTAGCAGTCCCGATTTTAAAACTGAGGTTATCACTGAAGTTTATATGAGCACATAAATTCATGCCTAACGAGCAGTCCCAATTCCGTTAATTCTTAATTTGTAAAACTCGAGGAGGGAGAATCGAAAAAGCAATGCAAACGTGAATCAATGATGTGTGCTTAAGAAGAAGACTTACAGTAAATCCTCGTGTTCTTCATGCAGGATGCAAGACAAGGAATTTAAATTACACTAAATGATATGCACATATGAAAAATGCCTTAAGCTGATAGTTCTATTAGCGGGAAGAATTGATTTCAATTTTTGACTAATGCTGAACAATCAATAGTGCGTTTAAATAGTGAAAGTGTGGCCTAAGAATTACGGGCACAATCAATGGTAAGCACGTTAGCGTATATGTACCTAAGTCCTACGCCACTCAAGTCAGGTCCCAACCACATACAAGGGGTTGAATTAGACCCGACACACCACAGAAATGTTCAGTCTGAATTATTACAAGAGTTCAAAGAGAGGGACCCAGAGAATAATGTGGAAATTAAATCTAGACTAAACTCTCTCTCACACACACACACATAAAATAAAATAAAATAAAAATCAGCCTTCTTTGTAGGTTCTTGATTTATACCCAAAATTAGCTCCGAGTAATCTGTGAAGAGAGAAAGTGCGGTTAGAATCAGAAGAAGAAAAAAATGCAAAAGGGAAAATGCAAAAGGAAAAAATTACACAAAAATGAATTTCACAAAAATTAATTACAAAAAATGATTTAAAAACCCTAAAAATTCGTCGTTCCCCGGCAACGGCGCCATTTGATGAACGTGAAATCCACCTCTTTAATAATCGATAATTGTAGTATAGGAGGCGAAAATCAGTCGATCAAAACACCACAATCTTTGAATGTTGTGGAATATTTTTTACTTGGAAAGTCTACGAAGGTCGATCACAGGTAACAGTGATTCTTAGTTGTATGATTTTAAATTAAATTAAATAATTAATAAATGTTCGAATAATTTCTATGTTGAAAAATATACAATGCAATGATGAAGATGTGATATAAAGAAAATAAACAGAAATGATTTTGCTCCGGATTTGTGAATTGAAACATATTAAATCCTCCAATAATATGATCAATAATTTCACAAAATTAATCACAAATCAAAATGGATCGAACTTGACTCAATGCTTCAGGTTAATAAGAGTTTGATATTCAGAATAGTGAAGCAAGGTATCCGGCCTCCAAATATCTTTGATTGTATTCCTCAAATAGTCGACAGTAATCTTAGAGGAATAAACGTAAATTAGTATCCTGTAAAGATTTTACTAAATAATCAATAATGATTACAAAGGTTTACTCATAGTAAAATCTTTATCTGAATTCCTGCAAAAAATATCATTAATTCCTCAAGCATGAATATGTCAAAAGTAGCCTGCAAGAGTCGACTGAGATCCTCAAAAAAATAATTATCGACAAGCAACCTCAAATCTGTCCGCAAATTATGCCGAGTGATAGAGCATGAAAAGAGCTTCAAAATGACATATTATATGCGAAAAACGGAGTTCGTATGAGAAAGATATGCTAAAATGAAATAGCAGGGAATAAACTATAACTAAAATAAAGTTTTAATTGCAAAGAGGTCCCTGGAGGGGCTTATCCGTAATTTATCAAAGACGGTGGGGCATGTATGTTATTTAAGGCAGGGGTATATCTGTAAATTCAGGAACCTTCGGGGTTACGGCTGCAAATTGCCCTCGGCGCACGTGCATTACACGTGCGCTTGGAGGTTCATATGGTGGGGCTGAGGCTCGGAGGAGCCGAGTCTATGGCTCGGGCGCAGGCCAGAGAATCGGACTGAGGCTTAGGCTCGGACAGTTCGAGCCTCCGCGTGGCTGGCCTAGGTGGTTCGGAGGCCCATGCCTTGAGACTTGGATAAAGGCTCGGTTGGGGGATGTGGCGGGGCAAAAACCGTTGGATACCCTGATCCAACGGTGGTGAAGGCGATGGGCGGGTTTCGTTCTGCGGAGAGGGAGGAGCGAGGCAGCGAGGCGCACCGTCGTGGGCGAAGTGCGGTAAGCGGTCGGTGGAGATCTGCATGATAGCGGAGCGACCGCGCAGGAGGAGCTCGACTGTGGAGGTGAGCTCGCCCTCCGTAGTGGTCGGGGTCGAAACGCAAGGCAGAGCAGGTAGAGCTCACACGCGTGGCTCGAGGGGGAGGCTTGCGGACAGAGCAGAGCGTCAGGCGAAGCTCGCCTTCGCATGAAGGCAGAGTGCGATGGCGAGACAGGCTCGGTCGGTCGACACACGACCGGAGGAGCCCCGTGGCATGGGAGGTGTACCTACAGTGGGTTAGTCAACCAATAACAAGGGAGGAGACGTGGATGGGACTCCGTTTGCGGGCGAGGGCTGGAGCTCGATCGACCTGAGTGAGGCTGACGGTGAAACAGGGAGGGGGTCTGGGGGGTAGAAGGAAAAGCGGGGAGGGGGTTGATGAAAGTGAACGGTTCGATCGTTGGGCGAAGAGATGGGCAATAATCACAAGGTGCGGAGGGGAAGATCACCTGGGAAGAGCTTGAAGCTCCTGGAGGGTCTCTGCTCAAAGAATTCCGACAGCGGAGACCTGAGCTCAGCAGCGTGACGCAGCTGCAACGAGGTGTTGGGCACACCTCGGATCACGCCAATCCAGAGGTCTTCTCCGTTTCTCACAAGAAGTACAAGGGACTGTCACTGCCTTGTGACCTGGAGCCGGACGCTTCGTGATTGAAAATGGCGGATGCGTGTGAAGGTCGGCTATAGCTGGTTTTTATAGAAGGGGCGATGTAACGTCCGGTGAGGGAGGGGAATCGAAGTGGCACGCGTAACGGCTGGAGGAGGCGAGGGGGCGATGTCCGTGCATGGCGGAGCCGCAAGGAGGAGGAAGGGAAATTCTATGCACATGACCCGGGGGGCTGGAGAGAGAAGTGGAGTGCCACGTGGCACCCAAAAAAATTTTAAAACTTAAAGATAGAAAAGAAATAGAAGGAGACCTCGGATCAAAAATTTTCCTTCATAAAAATTGTTCATCTCGACGAGATCTACAACTTTCATGAAGGACCCAGGAAGCAAAGAGGTCATCTGTGCAAAGTGGTATTTTTGGTGGTTCTCTATGTGTATAGAAAATTGGATTTTTGGGATTTTGTAATTTTTTTGGAGGTGTTGAAGAGGATAAAAAATCTAGAAAAATACGATAAAATACAAGAAAATTAATTACACATTAATCTATTTTTTTAGATTTTGAATATATAAGAAAATAGGAAAATAAATTAGAAGTGAGAAACACAAAATTTTTGTACAGACTCACAACAGAAACTTGGACTCAGTTAGTTTCTTTTATTTTAGTTTTAATCTGGATTTGGATTTTTGTGTCTCTTAATAAAACTTTCATCAAAAAACACAAATGAAGAAGAAATAAAATTAAAAGAGTTAATTATGTACATAAAAACTTCGGTCAAAAATAGAAAAAGTCAAAATGCACAAAAAGAGGCCCAAAACCCAACTTTCACATATGAGCTCTGAATTTTACGAAATTGGTCTTGATTTGAAGGTATTTGAAAATGGAGTACTTTAAAAGTGAGTAGACCAAAATCGGACAATGCATGAGGGAGATATGTTCATTTTAGTCTTTTAGATGTGAAATCAGACTTTAGTATTATTTGACACTTATTGGAGTTAAAAAAAAAATTATATTTTTTTAATAAGGTTAGTAATATCTACACAATGGAGGTGGTTTGGGGTCAATCGGAGTTAGGATGAATTAATTGAAAATAAGAGAAGTTAGCGGCTTTTTGGGCTAATTTACACTTGGTATTTTTAATGCAATTATGCATGATGAAATGCAAATATAATTTACACAAGTATGAATGCTAATGATGCTCTGTTAATGATTAAATGCATGTGAATTCTGGGGAACAGATCCTAATTGACTAATTTTAGCATGATGAATACGAGATTCATCAATGCGACGCACGTGCCTCTCTGATATTTTGCATGCTATCCCCCTCGGGCTTGGTAATTATTTCTAGGTCCATCTATTACATTTTCTGCATTATTTATTTATTGTAAGTTTGCATTGAGACTCCTGTGTTCCCCCTTTTATTTTGAACCTCTACATTGCATCATTTTATTATTTAAAAAATTGCAGGATGTTTCTCAACTAGTTCTCTATATCATGGCATGCTTGTGATATTTTTAAAGGTTGTGGTTGTTTAATAATTATTATTCTTGTGGAAATTTACATATTTTTCCCATCTTGTGCCTCAAAATTCATAAGTAATTAACCATTGGCCGTAAAATTGCCAAAAATTCACGGATTTTAGAATTAGTTGTTTTTCACACTGCGCCCAAAAAGAATTGCATTTGCATGCATGATTTGCTCTATAAAAATCATTTTGCATATTTCAATCTTTAATTTTTAAAAGGTACTATATCGTATTTTTAAGGTTTAGTATTTTTCTACGATTAATCACCGAGTGATAGATCTTGGATAATTTTATCTCTTGAAAATAAATAGGTTTAATATTTATTATAATAAATTATTGAAATTTACTTTGTTTGCATTCATAAATTCACAAAATATTTATCGTGCATCAAAAAATACAAAAACATTACAGTGTGTTAATTTCACAATATTTTACATCTCGGCCAAATTTCATAATTTTCGAACATCATTTGAATGAAATTGCATTTTAGTCCCTAAAATTGGCTACATTTGATTTTTCATTCCAAAATTGCATTAAAAATACAAAAAAATTACCATCTCAAAAACCGTGCACGAATTTTGTTAGACAAAATTTTAGGTTGTTCCTTTGCTTCCTTAAGTTCGACCTTGGGACTTGCCCTAGTAAAATAAACATAAAACCACACCGATTAAAAATTGAATAAATTCTTGTGATTATTTCTTGATCGATTCTGAATACCCACATATAATAAATGTCAAATTTAAATGATAATTCACATCAATTAAGTAGGGAATTTTTGGACTCATCAGATGACGCATTTATCGGGATGCAAACGGCTTAGATTTTTTGTCTAAAAATTAATGCTCAGTTTTCCACACATTCGGGTAGTCTGACTGTGCCACTGTACATTTTTCATTTATTTTTCTGCATTTATCTTTGTCTTTATTTTTGATAAATTTTTTCACTCTCTTACACTCTCTTTCTTATTTTTCGTGCAAGATACCCGGCGTACATGGAGGGGTTTTCAAAAACCGACGCATCTTCATCGACTTCCGAAAAGCTGCATTACAATTAAGATCGAGTCGAGTAGTGAGAGAGCGTAGAGTCTAGGATTTATTTTATGCAATTTTAATTTTTGTAATTAATTGCTCATTTATAGCAGTGTCCATTTGGACTCTTGCATGTGTAACAAGATCTTAAACTTTTTTTGTGGTGTATTGCAACCTGTTTCACTCTCTGGTGAGGTTGGGGCCCAACTTGAGTGGCTCGTAGGTTCGACCTACACATACGGCTATTAGAGCTTCTAGGATTTTATTATTTCTGCTTGCAGAACATAGGACCACACTTTACATTAATTGAGACGCACATTAGATCTCTCAACATAGTAAAAAAATTTAACTCATTTCTTCCCGGCTAATAGAACTTTTTGATAGGTGCGGTTTTGTCGGCTCGCATTCATTTAGAATATATTTAAATTCTTGTATTGCATCTCACATGTAGATTGTGAGGAATCACTGTAAGTCTTCTATGTAAGCATACATCATTGTTTCACGTGCATCGGCTTTTCCTGAATTTCTCCCTTCTTTTTGGTCACATAATTTTAAAGGAAATTTAGACTAGATGGTAGATGTGCATTTGTGCTCACTTAATTTTTTTAATGATCACCTAATTAAAATTGGGTCTGCTAAATATAGCCGACTTTAATTAACCCATAAAATCAAGAAATTTTGCGGGAGAGCAACCCCGACCTTGGATTCATTTATTTGTCCGAGTGAGCAAGAGACGACACTTAAGGTTAGAGCCCAACTCCAGAATCTTCTTTCAGACTACTGATTCTAAAATGATTAGCTACTTCTTAGTGAGGAAACAATGGGTAGCCGGTAAACGGTCCGGATTTCCTTGGCAGAGTGTGTGATTTAAAGGACATTGTGTAAGGCTCCGTCCTTAAGTAACACGGGTAGTTGTTTTACAGTCCATACTTACACCCATACTGGTTGAAAGTGGACGCAACTAGTTGTAAGAATTCGACCAGTCTTTAAGAAAATTTCTGGCACCTAACAACTTGCTAATTATTTTCCAAGATTAACTTATCACCAATTAAAATTGAAAAGATAATTGCCGAACTCTTGCGGCTTCATTGTATGAGTTGGTGAACTTGGGGTTTGTATTGCATTTGCATTGGTGTGCGTACCGAATTCGAAGATAAAAAACTGCATACTTGTGCCATCACTCTCCTTGATTTCTTTGATTTCTTCTTGTGAATATCCTGTGTACTTGCACTGGGATCAATGATGTAAATTCATCATTAACCTCCTTCAACGAAGATAAGACAATGGTCCGAGTACCCATCTGATCTATACTATGAAAATGAATTTGTCTCGGTTAGACCCAAGTCATCTAAACCCTCTTCTATCAAGAATTCTCCAACATTCGTGAGAGACTTGGACCCTTAGATGAATCATGTCCAATCTTTGAATTCAAAACCATTTTAGCATGATCTTCTAACCACTTCTACATATATCCCATCTCCCCTGGCCTTTATCACACATGATCAACTGCCATCCTAGACTGAACCATCTTATTCTTGATTTCTCACTAAAACTAATGAACCATTTTGAGATCAAATCACTTTTGAGACTCATGACTGGTCAAGACACCAAACCCAACCGCCTTCATTCTTTCCACACAATCTTGTTGGGACAGGTCCACAACTCACAAAAATACATCCGGACTGGACCTTAGGGAATAATATGATGGCCCGATCAAACCACAAGAAGAGATCCACACCTAATGATCAACTGTATTGGATTGAACCTAACGATCAAATCTCTATTAAGCAACCGGAATATCATTCTTTTGGACAATCCGCACATACAGTGGACCAAACTGATGATATCGACACATATGAACCTTGTATGACTCCATTATTTGGGGATACGATCAATCATGACCATGGAAGTAGACTCTACTCAAACCAGCATTGCATGTCTGGGTCACGACATGTTGAGTATGAGACCTACATATTCCCGCAAAATCCTTCCACTGAGCAGACTCCTTCCATAATTTTAGAGGAGAAATTTTCAAAAAATAGCAATCATATATTGGATATTCCAAGAGAATCTCATCTCAGCTCATACATGAAAATGGAAGATGAAATAAATGGATCTCAAATTCAAAAACACACACACACACACACCGACTGCTCCCATGATTGTTCATGAAAAGTTTTTGGAGGATGATATTTCGAGGATAAATAAGAGGTATGAATTAATGGAGGATAAATTTAGGAAGTTCATCGACTGACTAATTTCATTCTATGGTAGCTCGGATATAAAATTAGATATTGAAATGGTTGGATCTCTTGTTGAAAGCCCTGCGGATATTCAGAAACTCATAGACTATGTTCACCCTAGGGATGACTCTGATAGCGACACTTCTGCATATTACTCCCCTAGGGATGACTCTGATTCTGACTCTCACTCGGCAAATCAAAACCCCTCATCATCTACAGAAAACACCATACACCACAAAGAAAATACGAAAAATTCGAAATATTCAAAAACACTTAAAAAATCGAAAAACAAAAAAATCATAAAATCGAAAGTGAGGAAGATCTGAAGAATTTGGATCCTTCTTTACGGGAAGCACTGGAGAAAAGATTGATTTTTGAACTTCTCTTGATATAGGCCATTGAACACTTTCCCGACCTTAAAGAATTTATAATGAGCAAATTAATGATGAAAAAGTCAGACAGGATAAGAAAAAAGACCGAAAGACATATCTTGTCAATGGCCACCTCCTTGGTGTTGAGCAGAAAAACCAAGAGCCACATAGTGAAGCGGTTGCCCAGATTTGACTATTGAATCAAAGACACCATATTTACCCATGCTCGAATCGATGAGGATTCACCAATAAATATCCTCGCAACCTCTGTATTTGACAAGCTCAAACTCGGACCTATCAGGAAGATAGGAGAGATCATTCAACTGGTTGATCGATCGATAAAGCAGCCCAGAGGAAATATTTCAGTCATCGTTACATTCTAAGGTACTCCGCTCAAAGTGGACTTCACGAGTTGATATTGAGCATCAAGGAGAATTCACTCAGTCTCCAATCATTCTTGGAAAGCTATTCTAGTCATTGGCTAAGGCAATTATTGAGTGCGAGACTCGAGAAATCAATTTTACAGCATTGGGAACACTTCAATCCCACCAAGTTTTTGAGGAGCCACTTTGAGGCAACCCACGAAGCCATCGATGGCTGTAACCACCAAGCGGTAGACGAGCCCTACCCCGCGGTTGCACCTGAGATAACGATTGTTAAAGAGACTATTGGTTTAGAGACTCATCCCATTGTTCCATTTCCCACTGCTCTCACCATGGAAACTGACTTCTTATATGATCCTGAGACATATGCATGGATGCATCCTGAGTCTGTCGAATCCCCTCTGACCACTTTGATCGAATCAACCTGATACAGGAATGCATCAACAACAAGTCAATTGAGAACGAATATGTGGGACGTGTATTAATCAGTAGTTTAGAGACTCTCCCCACTGTTCCATTTCCCACTGCTCTCACCATGGGAAAGGGTTTCTATTATGATCCTCAGACTTATATATGGATGCATCCTGAGTCGGCCGAAATCTTCTCTGACCACCTTGACCAAATCAATCCAACTCAGGAGTGCACCAACATTAAGACAACTAAGAACAAATTCACGGGACATGCACTAACCAAGGAGGAATATTTCAATGGTTATTCATCTGGAGACTCAAGTGTCAACACCTCATACCCAAGACCAGCACCTTCACAGACAACACGAAACAAAATGGTTGCTTCTTCATCTAAAAAGAAAGTTGCCTTTGACATGCCGAAAAAGGAACCGTCTCATGATTCTTATTCAGACCCGAAAAGGGTAATCTACATGAGTGAGGTCTGTTCGGCAGTTCTAAAACCCTATCTACGCAAGGATCCAAATTTCAATTCCCATTGGACGACTCCTGTTCCTTACTATTATTCATCCAAAGCCGATTCTCCTGATCTCATTAAATATACTAGAATAATTTCTTATCAGCTGACTGAGACTGGTGCTTCTGAATATTCATCTGAGGATGAATTGCTTAATCTCAAGAAGGAACAAATTCTGAGAAAACAACTAAAGCAGCTTAATAATAAGAATATCTGGAGTGCCTCCACTTTCAAATACTATTCCTCTGAGGATAACTCCGATGATGGCTGGATATCATCTGATTCAAACACTTCATCTACTCTCTAGCATGATTTTTCTGAGGATAATAGTGACAATGGTTGGGAATCATATGCTTCATCTTCTTCTTATCATTACGATCTCCCTCCTTAGACTCACAAAAAGATCGGCCGAAAACCACCTTAATCATCAGCTACCCTCCCTCCCTCCCGACCCCATCGGCCCTGTACATCTTCTTCCTCCACTTAGGACAAGGCCTAAGTATAAGGGAGATCGATGCCATCTGTATATACCATTCTCCTCATCAACTCCTTCTCACGATCGCTCCATTTCCACCCTTCTTCCATACTTAGGCTGACCAGAGCCTAAGTATAGGGGGAACCGATGCCCATCTGTATATACTCTCCTCATTCACATCTCCTGAATACCTCAGTTTCGCTCTTCTTCTATACTTAGATTGTTCACGGTCTAAGTACAGGGGGCGAGCCGACTTTGATTGTTTTTCTTTCACTCTCTTACACTTAGCCCGAGCTATGTCTTCTCTACGCTTCTTGTTCTCTGAGGACGCAACACTCGCTAAGTATATGGGTGTGTATATATACTATATATATTTTTTACCCATAGCTCGTACTTTCACGTAAGTCTATATGTATTTATGGGGTGGGTAACTAACTTAAAAAAAGAGGAAGTTTTGCAACTAACATTGATTGTGTCCAACCAAAAATTTTGAAAAAAATGGCTTCTTATTCATTTTTGCATAAAAATCCTTGCATAAAAAAATCTCAATTTTTTTTAAAATGTGTCTGCATTTCACACACTTGCACTTCATCCAGCATTATATGCATTTGCATTTGTGAAAAGCCCTTAGATTATGAATCGAGTTATGAGCAGAAACTGATAGTGGTCTGGACTTGACCTTAATCCACCTAATTTTCATAGGAACTTCACTGTGAAATAGATTTTAGAAGCTTCATGTCTTTGACTTAATTCTTCAAGTTCCACATGACAATGTGCAACATTTGACTCTTAGTGCCTAACCTAGTCTCTTCATTCTAGGTATGACTCTTGAATAAGGAATTAATTTGTACTCTCGGACTATGCACTTAGCTCAACTTAGACGGGGTGTTGGAAGACTGTGTGAGTTTCCTTTTTGGTAGCGTGGACATCTAAAGACTGGAGTACAGGTTGAAATAAAGCTTCGGAAAAAGGGGTAGATGGCTGGGCACAATTTTTTTCCAAGACCCCAAAATATGTAAAAAAAATATTCCATATCCGTAGGGGCACAACTAGATCCATGTAGAGCTACCAAAAATACAAACACAAAGAAACCAACTACCAAGTAAATATTTGACCGGAAAAAGGTCCAAGCTTCAAGAAAACCTGCAGATCTTGGTGGAGACTTGGCTAAACTAGTTGGCTTTACAAGGAGAGGTGACTACACTGGTCACCCTCCAGTTCTTTTCTCCCTTTAACTTCTCCCTCTATTCGATTGTGAACACAACACGACAGACCTTAGAAGGAAATACCTGACTCCCCGAGGATGAGTTACTGGAGAGGAGGTTTGCATGGTAGTCTGGCATTCTGGATGAGAAGAGCTAAAACATTTCACACACATGAGTAAATTGCTCAATGTTCATGGGGTATGCTTCGGGAGGAGGATTGATCTAAGATGACTTCTGAGCTGAAACTGTGACAATGATGTGTAGAACTTGAAGGTTGTTGATTTTAAAATTTCAAGTCTAACGGAAGTTCTGCCTAACTAATAATCCAAAGGTTAGGTCTAGCTCCATTTTCACCTTCTGCTCATGATCTTGGTATGGAACCCAATCTCATTTCACCTCATTGCATTTCTTTAGATGCTCAGGGACGAACATGGTTTAAGTATAGGGGGGTGATGAATATCAGATTCATCACTCTAAAAATCATTAACTAAGCTCAAATTCCTAAAATTCATTGGCATTTATTCATTTATATTGAATAATTAGCATTCATGCATGTATTGATAAGAATTGCATTTTATCACTCATTATTGCACAAAATAAGGAGCCGAATATCCCAATCCATTTGACCTGTAAAATAGCCTAACTTCCCTGATTTTAACTAATTCATGCTAACTCCAAATGACCTAAAACCACCTCTATTGTGTACATATTACTAATAAGAATAAATGAAAAATACAAAAAAGTTCACTAACATAAATCAACGGACCAAAAAACCAAACCCTAATTGCAGGATTCTCAGAATAAAAGCTCGATATCTTCCTCATCCAGTGTCTGATTTGATCCTGCTCACTTATGAACAAATGTACATTCAAATACCTTCAAAACAAGACCAAGTTCAAGTGAATCAGAGCTCATATGTGAAAGTTGGATTTTGGGCCTCTTTTGTACATTTTGTATTTTAGCGGTTTTTGACATGTTATTTTATGTACATAATTAACCCATTTTATTTTATTTCCTTTTCATTTATTTTCTTTGATAAAAGTTTTATCAAAATACACAAAAATCCAAATAAAAATGGGCTTGAAATCAAAGAAACTAGCTGAGTCCGAGTCTTCACTGACGGTCTGTATAAAAATTATCGTTTTCGCATTGTATTTTACTTCTTTAATTTCGTAATTATTAAAAATAAAAAATAGATTAATATGTAAATATTTATCTTTGGTTTTGTCATATTTTTCTGTATTTTTTATCTGGTTTAAAATTACAAAAAATTTATCAAACTCAAAAATCAAGGTGTTCTATATACATGGGATACCCCAAAAATATCACTTTGTGCAAATAATTGATATTGATTTTGATCTCTTTATGAAAGTTTTAGATCTCGTCGAGACGAACAACATTCATGCCGAGGATGTTTGCTCTTTCTTTTTTATTTTTCTTCTTTGTTTATTTTCGATTTTTCTGGGGTTGACACATGGTAGCTCCTGGAGCTGCCACATGTCACCCATTTTGGACCTTTCATATATTAATTTCATTTTTAAAAAATTTAATAATAATAATAAACTATTTAATTATATTAAAAAATATAAAATACCTCACGTGCAACGCACGCGCCTCTCGCGCATGCGCCCTGCACATGCTTGCCCCCTACCCTTCCCACTGTACGCCACGTGGCACATTCAGGGTCGTCCGATCTCAGACGATCGGACAACCCCTGTGCGTCCTCTTCCTCCAGCCCACTTTCCTATTCTAGGAAGCTCTGTCGACCTCCGCCCTTATCGCGCATGATCGCTTCCCTCGCCGATCTCCTTCCATCTACGGCCGCAACCACCCACCTGCGCATCTCGACCCTCCTCCATCTTCGAGTCCTCATCAAATCTTCCCCTTGATTTCATCTCCTCATCAATTAAATCCACTTCTCCAATATTCTATCCACTTTCCCTTTCGTGGCCACCGCCTTGCCATGACCTCAAACCTTCCATCGCCAGCCCTCCTTCTCCTCACCTATTTAAGTACGTCGCCCCCTGTGCTCAGCATCCGTGGTCACACGAAAAGCAAGAGGGGGAGAACCCATGGTGACAACCCGATTCTGCCACCTCCTCTGACAAGATCCGAGCCATCAAGGGTTCGTTGCATGCTGCCTCTGTGCGTGCCCTTGCTCCACCCTATTCGCACCGTCGAGCCAATCCACCTTCGACCAATCCACCAATGCAATTCCACTCCGCCTCGCTTCATCAATCATAGTCTTCATCGACACCATCAACTTCATCACCGTCACTTCATCTTCGATTTCAGCCACGCCCTCGGCTACCACCTCGCGAAGAGCTCTGCCTTCGACGCCTTCACCACCACTCAAGAGCTCCATCGCGACCACACTACCCTTCCAGTTGCGGTCCTCTGCTGTGTACATGGCCCCTCGTCTCCATTCAACAAGAATGTCCTCGACTAGGGTACCACCTTCCAGGAGGATCTCCCCCCCCCTTCCTCGATACCTCCTGGCCGGAGCCAGGAGCCTCCACCATCTCCATCACTAGCCAAAGGACTCCGCGTCCTCATCTTCTAGTCGTTGCACCACTGGAGTCACCTCTGTCTTCCTCCACAAAGCAACACAGGAGAATCACCCCCTTCATCGACACATCGTCTCCATCGCCTTCCGCCACTGCCTCAAACCTGACGCGCCCGTCTCATCTGCCGCGCAGCTGCAAGCTTCGCCGCTCTCCATCGCTAAGATCGCCACTCACTTACCTCTATCGGGTGGATCTCTTACGGAAGATCACGTGAGATGCACCCCCCTCCCGGGGGTATTTGCTTAAGAGCCCCTAGAGCTCCGTCTTATTCAGTAGCACCCCAGCCAACATGCGCCCCTTGGATCTTTTGCAGAAGCACCTTGAAGGAGCACCCTATTTACATAAGGCCCCACCTCTTTGAAATTTTGCACGCTAGCCCCCTCGAGCTTGGTAATTATTTCTAGGTCCTTCTATTACATTTTCTGCATTATTTATTTATTGTAAGTTTGCATTGAGAACCATGTGTTCCTCCTTTATTTTAAACCTCTACATCGCATCATTTTGTTATTTAAAAAATTGCAGGATGTTTCTCAACTAATTCTCTACATCATGGCATGCTTGTGATATTTTTATAGGTTATGGTTATTTAATAATTATTATTCTTGTGGAAATTTACATATTTTGCCCATCTTGTGCCTTGAAATTCATAAGTAATTAACCATTGCCCGCAAAATTGCCAAAAGTTCTCGGATTATAGAATTAGTTGTATTTCACATTATGCCCAAAAAGAATTGCATTTGCATCATGCTTTGTTCTATAAAAATCATTTTGCATATTTCAATCTTTAATTTTTAATATGTATTAAATCTCATATTTTAAAAGTTTAGGATTTTTCTGAGATCAATCACCTAGCGAAAGATCTTGGATAATTTTATCTCTTGAAAATAAATAGGTTTAATATTTATTATAATTATATATTGAAATTCACTTTGTTTGCATTCATAAATTTACAAAATATTTATCTTACATCAAAAATCCAAAAAAATATAGTGTGTTCATTTCACCATATTTTACATCTTGGCCAAGTTTCATAATTTTCAGACATTGATTGATTGAAATTACATTGTAGTTTAAAAAATTGGCCACATTTGCATTTTGCATTCCAAAATTGCATTAAAAATACAAAAAAATTACCACCTCGAAAACTGTGCACGAACTTTGATAGACAAAATTCTAAGTTGTTCCTTTGCCTCCTTGAATTCGACCTTGAGACTTTCCCAAGTAAAGTAAACATAAAACCACACTGATTAAAAATTAATTAAATTCTTGTGGTTATTTCTTGATCGGTTCTGAGTACCCGCCGACAATGAAACATCAAATTTAAACGATAATTCGCATCAATTATGTTGGGCATTTTTGGACTTGTCACCCATCTTTCTTGTTCTTAACCTAGGTTAATCGTAGTTTATTTTTTCGCATTTTTATTTCGTTGTCATTTTCTTCTCTCTAGATCTTAGAATCCATCACCACGATTTGATTCACCTAATCTGATTTTTCACCTTCACATCTTGATCTATTCACGTTCTTATTCAAACTCATATAATCTATCCACTCTGATTACGCACGGTGATCAGAGACCCAGATCCATCTTACACATCATACGGATCTGCATCCACTCACATTTTCTGTATTTGATTTTTGACCGAGCCATGTGCTCGAGTCGGGTATTTCTATTTTATTGTAGGTGCAGGATTTTTAAAAAAAAATTAAAAATTATATATATTTGCTGCTTCAAAAAATAATAAAAAAGAGTTTCTGTTGTTTCTATTTTTTACAAAAAAATAAAAAAATAAAAAAAATAAGTTTTTGCATCTACTGTTTCTGTATTTAAAAAAATAAAAAAACAACACGGCAGGCGCCACCCCTCCAGTCCGTAGGCGGTGCACCCCACCCTTCCACTGCACGTTGACTCCGCCAGATCTTAGCCACCGAATTCGATCGCCTGCAAAACTGCTCCATCATTGTTCCTCCCCGCCATTACCTATGTGAGTTCCTGCAAACCCTCCGCCATGAGCCACCACGAGTTCAACCACCAACTCCACCTACGAGCCACAGTGCTCGCCGTCATCCTTCTGCACCTGAAGCTACAGCCGACCGCGTGAAACCAACACGCACTACCCCCAAGCCAGCCCTCATTTGCTATTTACCGCTGATTGCCCTAGAAGCTCTCCACTACACAGGATCTCCACCGCCATCTCATCACCACCACCGCCGTCGTCTGAATCTTCACTGCAACCTCTGTAGATCTCCGGTCGTCACCTGTAGTGTGCGCAAGAAGAAGGAAAGGGGCAGCGACTCCTCTTGATATCCCTTTGCCTTTGGAAAGAAGGCAGAACGAGAACCCAAGGGAGGAAATAAAAAATTGAAAAAATTGCATTCCGCCCCCTGACTTTTTCAAAAATACGCATAAGTCCCTGCTAGATCCATACAACACGTGCTTTGCATGTTTATTGGCTAATTTTGCACTTTTCGCCCTATGTTTATTTCTTATTATTTATTTATGCAAGAACAATAAACATTTGCATTTCAGTCCTTTTTTTCAAACACTATTTTGCTTGTTTCTTTTCATTGAAATAAATATTTTTATTGCTCTGAAAATTCTTCAAATTTTTGTATATATTCGTGTTATGTTCCTCTTCATTATATATTAATTTCATTACATTTTATTTTTATTATTAACAAAATCAAAAACATCATTTTTTCCTATTAGAACTTAAAAAATCATAAAAATTCGAATATTACTTCAAAAATTCTAAAAAATGGAGTAGTTTTATTTTTATGTGTTTATTTTCCTTTCTAATTTTCAGGATAAATTATTTATAAAACCCCAAAAAACGCAAAAAAAACAAAAAAATCTTCAAAACTCATATAAAATTGTAGAAAAATCCAATAAATGTGATTTAAGTTCCTATTTGTAGATAATTTTCTCTAGTTTTTAAGAAAAATATTTGCTGCAATTTTTAATTCATTTCATATTTTAAATTGCAAAATAATGTTGTGTGTTGACTGTTTGCATTTTCTCATATTTTTATTCATTTGAAAATTCTAAAAAATCTTAAACCTCTAAAAATTACAAAAATAGTAAAAATTCATCAAAAACAAAAAAGATTTTAATTGGATATTTTTGAGCATTTTTATCATATTTGAAAAATCCAAAAAGAAAAAATTATATTTCTTTTGTGCATGAATTTGTTTTGAAAATTAAATTTTTAAAAATTTAAAAACTACAAAAATTAAAATCTTTAAAAATTTGAAAATTTGAAAATAAAAAATAGAAATAAAAAATAAATAAAAATAAAAATGTCACAAAACTAAGGTAGTTAGTAATTGAGATTCCTTTTTCCTTAATTGATTATTTTCGATTATTTGTATAACCCTCGAGAATTTTAGCCTCGCTGAGTTTGATCATGTTTCTATATAGGTAAATTAAATAGCAAAATTTCTCTTGCTGCATTTCTTTTGTAAATAATTGATTTGAGAAGAAAAAAATATATTTTTTGTTGACGCTTGATTGGGTTGTGACGCCTTATGAATAATTCATCTAATTAAAACCCGAGAAAAGCGTGATAACAACTACCTCCTCTAGATGGCCATTACACCCCTGCCCACACAGCCCTATTCATCTCCTTCGGATTCCATAGATTCCCTATTATTATCCATCTTCTTTACTATCTGCATGAAACCGCCTCTCATCAAGGATCCTCGCCAGCCCATCAAGTGCCCTTCCCCTCGTCGTTATGCCACCAATCATCCCCTACAAAGTCATTGTGCACCCTACTGTGTTGCCTATCCACCAACTTCAAGCCCTCCTCCTCCAGCTCCAATTGTCCTCTTGGTGACAACAGCTACAAGACTCATCGTCGAGAAACAACGAGGCTGAGCGGCCTGGTGAGATCTGCAGCTTGATTTGAGCCACGTAGCAGTTCTCCCCTAAGCTTCACCTCCTTCTTCTAGGAGATCACCCCATCTCTGTCGTTTCGCCTTCACTTCCAAACGAACACACCAAAGCTCCTCACCGCCTTCCTTTTCTTCTCCAGGTAGCATTCCAATCTCATCTCCCTTTCGATTTCTCCTCTTTTTACATGAACACCTTCACCTCGCTCCGCCCACCTGAGCACCGCATTAGCCCCGTCGTGCACCACAGGTCTTCGCCGACTCATCTCCGACCACTCCTCCTTTCTCCCTAACAACCTTCACCTTGCTTCACTTCTAGGTCTTATATAGACTAGAGCATTAGGTCTTCACCTCCTCTCACACGCCAAGGAACTTTATTTAATTATTCCTCGCATCACCTTTGATTTTCTAACCCTACAGGTCGTATCAAGCTTCAATGATTGGAAGGAATTAGGAAGCTCTGATCTGCTCCTTCACATCCGACGTCAGTGCATCATCTCCACCTTCTATCCTTTGTCGGACCTATGCAACATTCCTAGGACCCTCGCCTTGGCCTCCATGAGATCCATGCACCCTTAGACCACTAGTAGATCCTTGGTGGAGCTTAGGAGGGGACGCCAGATCTCCTCCCCTCCGCCACCGCCTGTGGAGGAAGACCGAGTACATGTTCCCTTGGATCTCCATCCAACGACCCCTGAATGATCTTCATCGCCCGTCGGATCACGCCTGCAGGCCCATCACTACCGTACATATCCCGTCTTGTCAAAACCATCAGATCACATCAGATCTGACCCAGATCCTAGCCCAAGCCTTCACGTGTGCCTCTAGGCTCAGGTCTCCCATGACTCATCCATGAGCCTCCGCACTCAACCACGTGTCCGTCTCCTACAGACCTCACTCCGTGCATAGCCACCATATGTAAGAGGAACGTGGGCTGGAAAATTCATAGAAGTACCCCTTCAACCTCCAGAATTTGCACTCAAATCCTCCTCATGTGTACAACACGTGCTCGCTTGGGATTTTACACCCAAGTCCCAATAGCTTTTAATAATTACAGATAAGTCTTTATAGGGCTATTTTGATATAGAAACTTTATTTTACTTGCATTTTAGTCCCTAAAACTTCAAATTTAATATCTTTCTCTATTTTAATCCAAATTCTATGTATTCTATGTCATTTTGAAGCTTGCTTCTTGCCCTATTATTTGACATATTTATTGGATAGATTAGAGGAATTCGTTACAAAATTTATTTGAGGATCTGAACCTCTTATGCAAGCTTGATTTGATATTCTTCCATAATATAATTTGAGAAAATTTGATCTATTTTAAGGGGATTAACTGAGGAGGATTAATATTTATTCCTTGACTTCTTTATCGTTAAAAATCATTTTGTGGAGGATTAAATTTCCAGGAACTTAGAGTAGGTCTTCTTGAGAGTTACCATTGGTTAATCTCAGAAATTGCAGGAGGATATTTATTTTTTGATCTTTTAGCCATTAGCTTAGAGTTACATTGATGACTCTTTTGTCCGTAATTTGTTTAGAGATTAATTAATCATTTCATTGGGATTCAAATACATCATCACAGATCTTTTTCTTCTCTCCATTTATTTCTTTGTTTATTTTTATTATCTTTTTATATATAACTTTGTGTTTTTCCGCTTTATTTTCTGACATAGAAATTAATTATTGCGAACAATTAACTAATTGGATTAATTCTAAACCATCACTAAATAATACAATGTTCCCTACATTCGATCTTAGTATACTTACCAAGTAAAAATACTTCTTAATATTCAAAACTTGTGATTTTTGAGAAATATTTTCCACCTCATATACTACAACACCTTTATTAAAAGAGGTAGATTTCAATTCATTAATGTTCAGTCATGAACTGATGATGAGCGAATACTGTTCGAGCTCACCCACAAGGAAGACATACTTAAGGTTTGTCAGAAGCGGCTTCAATTCTGGTGGAGTCTGAGTCGGATTATCAATAACTTCTAAAACTGTGCAGGTGGCTGGTGCATGATCTGCCAATATTTTGGTGTCCACCTCTATTACTCTTAGCTCAGACAATAAAATATCGAACATATTTGCAAAATTTTCCTCTTGTTCAGTTTGGTATGAATTTTCTTCAAATAAATCAGCTCATATGTAGATATCTCCCTATCGGCATAGGAACAAGAAATGATTGTGCTTTCTAGGTCTTCCTTTAGGAAGAGGAATTCCTGGATCAAAATTTCATCCAAAGGTAAGCCTGAGTCTCTGATATCATCAATAATTTCACAGTCTTCTCATTCGGTTCTGGCCCCCATCTCTCAAATGTATTCTCTATCGATCTTGATTCAGTGATCATATCCATGATAACCTTGTCACTACGAGAGAAAAAGGTAATCTTTCCAAACGTATGTCAACTACCGCCCGGTTGTTCGAAGGAACATCCGACCAAGTATGATAGACGTCTAGAGTAACGGTGTGACAGATTTCATGTCCAAGACAATGAAGCCCGCAGGGAATTGCATGCCATGCACTGTTACAATAATGTCCTCTAACACACCTCAGTGTCGCTTAACAGTTCGATCGACAAATGGAAGGATCATTCTAGTTGGTTTGAGCGGACCCAACCTGACTTCCTTGAGTATATATGTGGGCATGAGGATGATAGAAGAGCATCTATCAAGAAAAGCACGTCGAACACTTGGTTAAATATTTCACAACTGAATAAAGGTGCTCCCAAATCCTTTTTCTTTGTTGGGGGATTGATGATTGCGTTCACGGTAGCCATGGTAAGAATGTGTTTGCCTGCTATGTTACGTCTATTTTTGCGGGGTTGACGCTTGATGTACATACCGCTTTTAGTCCTTTTTTACACTAGGCATGCATTCCATGGCTTCCATTATTAGCATTTCCAGAACGATATCGTGTAATATTTCAAACACTACGAGATCAGACAATGCTATTTTTAATTTTTTTTGATTTTTTGATATTTTTCATTGCATATGGAAATGGACTATTTACATCACCAAAATCAATATTCTTATTTACATGAGAATCAACTTTTAAAATTAGATGATTAGAAGGGATACAATCATCCCAAATAGGGTGAAACAAAAAATAGAAACACTGGCTTCATTAGCAGGAATGAGATCAGTTGCTGATGTTGGCATCTCCTTGGCTTGCACGGTTCGACCTCAACTGTTATTGTCTTTTTGTTGTTTTTGGTTTTCTTCATTTGTTAACGTTTTATATCTAGTGTGACTCCTCTCTCTTCTTCTTCATCCCCAGTTGATGCGGGATTAGCTGCTTCGGATGATGACGGTTGGCCTTTAATTTTTCTCCTTCACAGTTGTAGACAATTGTAAAAATCTACAGCTCCTGAGAGTCACAACATTAGATAACATAAAAGAATTATTTGTACTTGACTCGATGGATGATGAGTCATGACAAGCTACGTGCTCCTTACGATAGAAATCATTGAGGTTGGTTTCGACATGCGTGGGAATGATAATCTTTACAATAGTCAGATTTTCCAACTTATGGCTCATCTCCATTAGGTTCTTAATGAGTTGAGCTAAATAGTCAAGTGCAGGATTCACGGGTGTAGCCTCAAGTGGTTTGGTGTGCTGGGTACACTGACTATAATATGAGCGTGGAGGTTGTGATTGTTAGTTCTTAGAATAACGATGACAAGAAATTTCCTAGTAGTGTGAAGGAGGGGGATACTGATTGAGCAGCCAATTAACAGTGATATTGCTGCTGCTGGCGATATGCTGGCTGTTGATAGCTCTGTCTCCATGTATGATTTTGTGTTGGAGACTGTTGTTGTTGAGGTCGATGCGAGATTGGTCTTCCACTGTGTGGTTAGTGGTATGGCTTGATAGTCCATAATTGACCCTACTAATATCTGCCAAGATGAGTTAATTGCGATTCATTATTCCATACACAGTTTGCCTCCTGAAATTGGGGAGAAGGTGGGAAGAATTGCTCGATATAAAATGGCTGGGGCTCCTGATGGTAGAAAACCATCTATGTCTGCTACTACTGTGATGGTTCCTGGTCGAGTGCCTGCACGTAGTACACGTGCTGGACAGATGATGGCTGCCATGGTCTCTACTTCTACGATTGTTGCGGTTTGCGCTAGACTGATGAATCCATGATTCATTAACTTTTCTTTCGAATTTTATCTTAAAACCCTTAACAAATGCATGTAAATACCCATTAATCCTCATTTTTTTATAAAAATACCATTCATGAATAAAAATGCATTTTTATGCATTTAAAAAATATGTAAATAATAAATGAATAAAAAGAAAGAAAAATAAAAAGACGTAGACTGTAAATATGTATATATGTACAGTATGAGTAATAAAATATAAATATAGCTGAAGGATTTATTTATATAAACTAACCCTAGAGACCAAGTTAGCATGGATTGGTCGACAAACAATAAAGTAGGGGGAGATAAGGAAGAACACCACAAAAAGAATCAATTATGTACATAGAACATCATTACTTATTTATTCATTATTTATCAAGACTTCAATGATTTTTAATTAATTTTTTATACATATTTTTCACCAAACTTTTCTTCTATATATTTCTAAAAATGTATGTAAAAATATAAAAATCCTAAAAAATCCGAACATATATATATATGCGCTAAGAAATCCAACTTTCAATTTGTTAATTTCTCAACTTCCGAACATCATAACTTCTTCATACAAACTCCAATTTCACTCTACTCACATTTAAAGTTCATAAAATAATATTATCTAATTAATGAAGGTGATTTCACTAAAAGCAGAATCCGTTTATAAAAAGTCAATTTTGGGACCTAATGACAATTGGGTTTCTGGGCTATTTATTTTATTATGATCATACTTTTTATAGTATTATTAATTTTATAATTTTTAAATAATTTTTTGATCTTTATTTTATCTATAAACTATTTCATAATTTTCACCATTGTTTAATATTTTAAATAAATAAAAAACCTTAATTTATAGGTGAAATTAAACTGTGATAAATATACTTGTATTATCTATATATCTAAATTGATTTATAAAAATCCAAAAATTCATACATCTTTTTTTATTGTTCTATTAATTAATAAAATATAAAAATGATATACTATTTATTAAACTATTAAATTAAAAATCAAAATCATATTAATAAGTAAACTATATACCTATTTATTAATATTATATTTATATTTCATTAAATATTTATTATTTGTAAAAAAAATTATAGAATAAATTAGTTAGTTTAATTATCCACACTTTTGTTTTATAACTTTTAAAATAATGTCATTTGATATTTATTAATTGATTTATATGGTATTTATCAATCTGGCCTATAAGGTGCTGATACGTGTCAGCACCTGGAGCCTTCTTCTTCAAGAAGACGTTGTTCTAGTTTGTTCCACCAGCCTACATTCACAGTTGCCTCTATTCTTCATCCAATTTTCAATCCAAACCCTTGATTATCTCCACCTAACTACCCTCATCTTCAGCCACCATTGGATCTATCTAAAACCCGCGCTGATTCATCTATAAATTAATCCTAACTTTTGTCGTTACAACCTAACTCTCCCCTGCTCCAGAAAGAACTGGTTGTGACCCCACCTTCCTCCCTCTGCTCCGACCATCCAAAGTGGTGACATCACTTGATTGGACCTCCGCATGGAAGGTGGATGAACGAAGGAGACGTTCCAAGGCTTCACCAGCCTTTCATCACCACCATTGCAGCATTTGAGCTTCAGCATCACCGACCATTGAGAAACGACCGAGAGTTTTAAACCCTCATTCCCAGCTGAACATTCTTCATCCCATTTAATTTCTCGATCTTCGTGTCCAATTAGTTTTATTAATATAAGATTTAGGTTATTTAATCATTGTTCTTTCATCGTTCACCGAATTCATCATCCAATTCTACTCAAACTCATGCCAAATCAAGCGAATTTCCATCACTTTCTAACTGACTTGGAAGTATTTTTACAAGAACCCATCTTCTTCTACAGGTCGATTCCTTCATGGAATCAAGCCTCCATCTTTCTTGCAGTTACATCTCTGTGCTGGAGTTTCATCTATCGATGCCTGGAGTGTTGCAAATCATCGTGCAGATCGAGCATATCAAAGAATCACAGGAGCTTCACCTGCAAGAGAACATAGGAACCCTAGAGCTCATGGAGCATTAAACTATATACGTCTTCCTCGATGCTCCACCTTCTTTGACCTCTCCTCATCGTAGGAGAGCTCGAAGAGGGTAGGAGACCCCCTTCTAGCCCCATAGGAGGTCTGCCTTTGCCAATAGTTACTGGAGAATTATGAAACTGTCAAGAGTGTCACCACCGCGACTTGAATTAGGGAACAACGAGACGAAGAATGTGACACACAAGTGGGTGCCACATGTCCTCAACGCGCGGTTCAGATCTGCTTGCCTCATTAATATCACGACCGTTGAAGTGTGAAACGATGGAACTTTTGCAAGAAAGAACAATGTACATTACATAATTCCATATCATCCAGAAGTTTTTGAATATTACATTTAGGACCCTGCATGGGGACCTAATTGCAAAAAGCTATTATTTTCTTACATTTTATGCCCAGACCAGGGATCCATTTGCAGAACATCTATATTTCTCATTTACAATTGTACCCTTGAACTGTAGACGATGTTTGGACACTATTTTTACATCATTTTTCATCGATTTTTCTAGGGTAGTTAGCCAACTACCAAGATTTTTTTGAGGCAATTTTCAAAGAATTTTGTCGCATTTTCGTCGATATTTCATTCTTCGATTTTTAACTCCAATTTGTGTCTTTGATTTGATTTTCTTCGAGCTTGCTGCTCGAGTTTTTTCATTTCATCCGCACTTGAGTTTTCAAATTTTATTTTGTGAAATTTCCCTTTCTTCTATTCCTCTAGTGTTTCTCGGTTTTTTGTGGTTTTTGAGTGTTGTCTTTTTCTTGTGATTTTTTTTCATTATTTTCACTTTTAGTTTCTTTTGATTTCTTTGCAGCTTTTGAGTGTTTTCTTTTTCATTGATTTTTCTTGATTTTCTTGGTTTGATTTTTCTTTGTTTTTATCGACTTTTTGTTGGGTTTTCTTCTCGATTTTTGAGTTCTTTTTTATTTCTGATTTTTTTCTTGAGTTTTTTTTATCTTTTCTCATTTACTTCATCCATGCTAACCCATGTTGCAAGACATGCAGGATTAGCCAGGTTCTTAGGAAGCCAAATCAGCCAAGAGAGTAGAATCCGGCTTAGTCTTCTACGAGCCAATTATAGAGGAGCTGAGTATAGACATATTTTTATGTATTTTTAGAGACTCTATATTTTTTATTTTCATTTTAGGGTCAGTGCCTTTGCCCATTTTCTTGCTTTGGTGAGAGGGGAATGGGCACTTGCACATTTTTATTTTTGTAGAAAGGGGTCCACTAAGGACATCCCAACTATAGACCAGACTTTAGACTTTTTCACGGTCTGTTTTGCCGGGTGCTGATGCACTTGGGGGAACTCACCGTGGGATTTAGTTTTATTTGACATTGTTTTCTTTGTTTTATACGCTTTCACGCAACCTAAGGGTGGATGCATGATTGATTAGATGGTTAAAACCCTCTAATCCACACTTAGGCGTTAATCAGAATGTTTTGATTAATAAATTCACTCTTACGCTAGAACTTCTTTTATGACTCGATTTTTACGACTTTTTCATGCATTAGATTAGAATTTAAATTTCTGCGCAAATCACTTGCATGTAGACTGTTGGCGACATGTATGATTTCTATATGTGCATACATCATGGTTTTTCGCCACATTCTGTGATTCCCCCTCCGTAGGACTCTCTTTTCATTGAAAAAGAAAATCGACCTCCTATTATATTGTTGAAAATATCCAAAAAATGGAAATAAAAAAATTAAAAATCTAGACTGCTACCTGAATTTGACTCTTAAAATCAAACGTAATCGATTCATTCCTTAATTTGGGGAGAGCAACCCCCTCATTGTATGCAGGCACTCTCCTGACCAAGTGAAGCACATCATATAAGGATTAGAGCCCAAATCCCTGGACTTGTGCCTTAAGCGATTGGACTCACTCTCGGGTCATGTTATTGCTGCAAGCACTTGCCTCGGACTTTAGTAGAAGTAGACTTGTTTGAGTTGGTGTGATCCACTTATTCGAACATGATATATTCTAAGAGACTGCACCTATGAGTTTATTAATATAATATTTGATCACCTAGCTCTAAAAATTGAAAATATTAATGACCAAACTTTCTTCGGTCATCATTGAGTTGAGTTGGTGAACCAGTGGTTTGCTTTGTGTTTGTATGTGATCGGTGTGAGTCGATTGCGTCTTCTCTATATCTTTAGCAGTCACCTTCTGTGTTTCATATTTTTCTTCCTTCTATTTTCTTTTATTTTCTCCATCCCTCTCACCCTTATATATCTTCTTCTCTTGTCTTTTCTTCTGTCTGATGATGGGTCATTGTTCATTTCAGCTGAATCTTGCAGCTTGTTCTTTTTTCATTCCCATCATCATCCACTCTGTCTTGAGGTTTGAACTCCGACTGACCTCTCATCCCTTTCTTATTCTTCTCTTTCTCTTTCCCTATCCATGTCCTCTGTATTCCTTTCCATTCTACTTTTGAGTTTTACCGAGCATGCTAAGCTAGGAGTGGAGGCCCGTAGAGACGATACTGTATAGATGTGAGACCCAGGCAGATTTTATGTTGGAATGATGAGGCATTATTTTGGAGACTTGGATGAGCAGTGTGACTCAGGAGCACAATCAGTTTCCACTATGAGTACGTTGACTTCAACAACACAGACGATGGACAATGAGACAGCCGCCGTGAGTTTACCTCTTCAGACACTGACCGAGTTTCCATGGATTTTTCAACTGGAGTTTGAGTCAGTACCATACTTCATAGTTCCGGATTATTGGATACCATCTCTTCATGTATTCCAAGAGACAGAGGAGGAGCATTAGTTGTTTTAGTTGTTCTTTCAGCTACCCTAGTTTCCATGTGATGACCTACCAGAGCTAGATGAGGGACACCAATTTAACATGACAGACATTGATAGTCCATATTTGAAAAGCTTGTCCTCATGTTTGACGGGGTTGATACATTTTCTGAGGACCAGACTTTTGCCAGCATTGTCGCAGCTCGAGGATCAGTTTCAAACACCTACAACAGCCTCATGGTGGACTAGTACCATCTCCTATTTCCATATTGTTCAGAGGCAGTCTTCAGCCAATGTGAAATTGTGGTGCGAGGAGTGGATACTTGTCAGTGGCGTAGATTCCCAGTTAGACTCTGATTCCTTCTTCTTCACCAATGAGTTTGATTTCTTCCCCGAGGGTTATCTGCGGGAAGAAACACAATGTTCTGCGTACTTGATTTCATTTCCTAAATGTGTATCCGATTATTCAGATTATGAGACTGGGTCTTCTATTTCGAAGTCTGAGTTGTCTCTCCTTGACGGCCCTCGCAATGATGAGAAGTGTTTTGAGATATTCAATGATTTATATGATTTCTCTACATTAGGTACATCATATATCGATTTTCTTAGGAAGTCTCTTTACAATGACTTGCTATACGTGTTTGAGATGATGATTGATGTGGAGGAACCCTTGACTGATCCTTCTTTCTCCACGTTCGACTTTTTCGACTCTTCTATTTCACTCCATTCTGATTTTGAGATGATGATATCATTTATGCTACTGGTTCCTATCTTTATTTTCTCATCTATTTACCCAGTAGTAGACACCCACTTGATTGATTATTCATGTGTCATCATATTCACTATTGATTTCGTTGTTGTTCTCACACCAAGAAAACTGTATGACATTCGCCTTACAAATACTGTAGTGAACCTTGATACCGCTTTATCCTAAACTTTGTGCCTATCTAGGGACATAAACTCTGGCACATATTGAGACACAGCTCAACATTGTCCACTTTGTACATTAGTGGTTTATTTTGATTATTTTCATCTTAAGGGATACTTTACCATTATTATAGGGGAATGAGTCGAATTGTCCACTACTTGTATATTCTTCTTAGTTCCCAATCGTCCTCATTTTTTTGCTTGTCTTTATACTTAGGATACAGATTCTAAGTATAGGGAGGACCGATTGTTCGTTGATTCTAGTTCAAATTTGTTCTTTTTACTTTTCTTTTGTTTTTCCTTATAATGGGGACCGAGTGATTTCGTTGATTTCATTTCTTCTTCTTTTTCCTTTCATTCCTTCGTTTGTATATTCTTTGCCCTTAATCACCTCATTTTTGTCTTCCACTATACTTACAATGATCTGATCATACGTATAAGGGGGTGATTAACTTCACATCTTCTTCTTCACTCAATTTAACTTAGCACGAGTTATGTCCTCCTTTTTCTCTTTTTCTGCTATGAGGACATATCACAAACCAAGTATGGGGGGTGCGTATATATTGTATATATACTTTCGTACATAATTCATACTTTTATACATTTTCTAAAACTATAAAATCCATAACAGGTGGGTAAGGTTAAATTTCTTTAAAATATATTTTTTTGTTATTTATAAAATACTTGTAAATAAGTAAAACATATGCAAAATTATTATTTAAAGTTCTCAAATTAAAATATGTATTTAATATGTATAAAAAATATTTAAATCCTATTTATTGAAATATGTGTGAAAATAATTTAATCCTTTCAAAATTCTTGTATATAAAACTTGTAAAATACATTAGTTATTTAATTCAAACAAAATATTAGTAATTTATCTTGTAAATATTCTTGTTTATAAAAATTGAAAAATCCATAAAAATTACAAAATCCTAAAGTTCATAAAAATAGTAAAATGCTTAAAATTCATAAAATGAGTAAAATTTAGAAAAATGTACTTCACAAAAACATGATTACATTTTCATTAGCATTTTTCAGAATAAGTTTGATTTCTCGAACTAAAGATTAAGAATAGTCTAAAGGATGGATCTTAATTATGGCCTTTGACTTTCATTGTAAGGAGCCTAGTTAGGAACAAAAATTTAGACTCTTCAGGTCTTTGACTTAAATCTTTGGGTTTCATGAGACCATATTTGGGAATTCAACTTAAACTTGACTATGTAGAACACTTGGTGTCATCCGTTTAACTCTCCAAGAGTGAACCAATTTTGGACACATGCACTTTGCACTTAGCTCAACTTGCATGGGACTGCGAAGGATATTTCATTTTAGTGGTGCATTTTCACCCTTGTAGTGGTGCGGACATCTAAAGACATGAGTTGTGGGGTTGAAATAAAGCTTCGGATGAGGGAAGGATGTTTTGGCACGATTTTTCCAAGACCTAAAAAAATGGATGGAATGGAAAAAATGCTATATCTATTGAGGCACAAAAGATTTATACAATGTATGCAACATTACAAAATCTACCAAAAGAAGAAAACCACCAAATACCAATATGAACACAATGGTCCAAGCTTCCAAAAAGCCTGCACATTTTAGTGGAGACCTAGCTACACCGGCTGGGCATCACAAGGAGATGCAACTACACTGGTCACACTCCATTTCTTTTCTCATTCTTCTGCATTCTCTCTCTATTGGATGTGGACACATCACGACATGACCTTAGAAGGAAATACCCCCTTCTCAAGGAAAGAGTAGCTAGATGAGGAACCATTGGGAGTGTATTATTGGGACGGGCAGTTTCTTCGCTTTTTTATGCAAGAAGAGCTAACACAATTCAGACACCGTACAAATTGAACTCAAGGTTAATAGAGTAAGCGATATGTATAAGTAGATCTGAGCTGGCTTTTGAGGTGAACCTAAATAAGGATTTGAAGAACTTGAGGGCCGTTGAGATTAAATTCCTAATCCTACTTAAGGCTCCGACAAAATGTTTGTTTTAGGCCCGACCAAGCTCGATCTTTTGTTTATTCTTATGAATTGGTTTAGGAAAACAAATTCATTCTAACTTCTTTCTTTTTCCCTTATTTTTTCAAATAAGTGTTTGCTAAGGGACTAGCAAAGTTTAAGTATATGGGGTTGATGAATTCATGATTCATCAAATTTTATTTCATATTTTATCTTAAAACCCTTAATAAATGCATGTAAATACCCATTAGTTCTCATTTCTTATAAAAATACCATTCATAAATAAAAATGCATTTTTATGCATTTAGAAAAACATGTAAATAAATAAATGAATAAAAGAAAGAAAATAAAAGGAGGCAGACTGTAAATATGTATATATGTATAGTATGACTAATAAAATATAAATATAGTTGAAGGATATATTTATACAAACTATCTTCTGAGACCAAGTCAGCATGGATTGGTCGACAAACAATAAGGTAGGGGGAGATAAGGAAGAGAATCACAAAAAGAATCAATTATGCACATAGAACACCATTCCTTATTTATCCATTATTTATCAAAACTTCTATGATGTTTAATTAATTCATTTCTAATATTTTTCACCAAACTCTTCTTCTATATATTTATAAAAATGTATATAAAAATACAAAAATCCTGCAAAAATCCAACTTTTATATATGTCAAGAAATCCAACATTCAAATTATCAATTTCTCAACTTCCAAATATCATAACTTCTTCATACGAAATTCATTTCACATTACTCATCTTTAAAATTTATAAAATAATATTTCTAATTAATGAAGGTGATTTCATGAAAATCAGAGTCCATTTGCAAAAAGTCAATTTTGGGACCTAATGACAAACAGGTTTCTGGGTTTTTTATTTTATTTTAATCATAATTTTTATAGTATCATTGATTTTATTATTTTTAATTGATTTGTGATCTTTTATTTTTGCAAATTATTTCAGAATTTTTCACCATTATTTAGATAAATAAAAAACCTTAATTTATAGATGAAATTGAACTGTGATAGATATACATGTATTTATCTTTATATAGATTAATTTATAAAAATACAAAAAAATCATACATAATTTATTTATTATTATATTAATTAATAAAATTTAAAAATGATATACTACTTATTAAATTATTAAATTAAAAATAAAAATCCTATTTAATAAGTATACTATATACCTATTTATTAATATTATATTTATATTTCATTAAATATTTTTTATTTATAAAAATAAATTATACAATAAATTATTTAATTTTATTATATACACATTTTATTGGTATAACTTTTAAAAATAATGTCATTTGATATTTATTAATTGATTTATAAGTTATTTATCAATCTGGCCTACCAGGTGCTAACATGTGTTAGCACCTAGAGCCTTATTCTTCTCCTTCTTCTTCAAGAAGAGGTTGTTCCAGGTTTGTTCCACTGTCTTACATTCACATACTTTTTTCCTGCCTCCGTTCTTCACACAATGTTCAATACAAACCTTTAATTATCCCCACCCAACTACCCTCATCATCGACCACCATTGGATCTATTTAAAACCCTAATCGATTCATCTATAAATTAATCCTAACTTCCATCGTTACAACCTAACCTTCCTCACCTTCCACCCTCCGCTCCAGCCATCCAAAGTGGTGACAACACTCGATTTGACCTCTACGTGGAAGGTGGACGAACGGAGGAGACGTTCCAAGGCTTCGCCACCTTGCATCGCCAGCGTTGCGGCGTTTGAGCTCGGGCATCAACGACCATTGAGCAATGACCAAGAGTCTTAAAACCTCATTCCCAGGTAAACCACCTTCATTTCCATTTCTTTTTCATCGGTTTTCATTCCCATTTAGGTTTGTTAATCACCCATTTAGGTAGCTTAATTACCCATTTCTTAAACTCATTTGAAATCCATCACCAATTTGACCTGATTTTGTCTTGAAATTCGATCTAAAGTGAAGTTTTTTTTAATTGTGTTCTGCACAAGAACCCATAAACTTCTCGACCGATTCATCTTGAAGCGAGCTTTAGATATTTACTTGCAGGTTGTTTCAATCCCAGAGCTCACTGTCATCAAAACACATCGGGAGCAATCGTTTGCTCCTATTTCATCACAGACTGCAATCAAAGCAAGAACAGAACAACAGCTCCCGGAACCCTAGCGGAACCTCAATTAGGTATATTCGACGCCTTTCCCGCTGCAGGAGAGCTCAAAGGGGAAGGAGCCCCCTTCTGGCCCTGCTGGAGTTCCTCCAACTTCCAGTTGTCCCCGCCATCAGTACCAAGAACACCAGAGGTGTAGCTGGGTGACATGTGTCACCAATCGATGGTCCAGATCGCATGAAGCTCTTCAAATCCAGGCCTCTTGTTATTGAAATGGTGAAGAATTTGCACAAACATCCTTGAAGCCTCCAGAAATTAAGCCACGCCCAGCAAGATTTCAGATATTGCAACTAGGTCCACGTAGAGGGACCTAAGTGCAAACTTTCAAACATTTTCTTGTAACTAGATCCTTGACCAGGGACCTAATTGAAAGAAGGTCCTTTTCCTTTTATTATATTGTCTCCTACCTTTTTCTTCATTAAACTTTGAACTTTCTGGACTAATTTGGATGCACTATTGGACATTATTCTAGCGTACTTTTTTCTACATTTTATTTGCATCGAATTTCGAGGATTTTCTATCACTTTTTGTTGGGATTTTGATTTTCGATCCATTTTTGGCCTTTTTGAGTTCTTCTTGAGCCCGTTGCTCGAGAAATTTCTCTACTATATTGTATCACTAATCTTCTATTTTTTTAAATACTATATTGTAGATAAATTGATTGAAAAACATCCCTTTTGAAAATTAAAAAAAATTGGAAAATCAAAATACAAAAAGTAAAAATTAAAATCAATAAAAAAGAGTTTAATCGTTGAAGAAGAGAAGACAAGAAATAAAAAAACCATAAACTTCACTTGAAAAATATGAGTGTGATTTTCTGCCTTTTTGTTTTCTACCAAAGAGTACTTTCTCAGATAAATAAAGATAGTGAAAAATAGTAAATTTCAGGAGAGAAACCGACTTTCTTCATTTTCTCTCCTTCATTCTCTCTCTCCCCCCTCAATTTTACTATTTGTTTGTTTGATCAATTGAATTTTTCTTGAGCGATTTTCTACAAACGATTTTTTTAATCGCCAGCAAAACTCTTGGTTGAAGCACTCACAGACTGACACGAGTTGATCGAGCTCATCAGGAGCTCTAGCTACTTGTAGTCTAGTCAAGCTTGTCCAAATTCTTTGTTCTCTGTTCGATCATAACGATTTTCTCGAGGTCTTATGATTGCTTCCCAATAATATCGACCTCATACAGGTGGTTGCCGATAATGCTGAGGTTGGAACTCTCACAGATGTCCTCTTCGTGGATGTCTCCATGTTGAAGGTCTTGTGAAGGATTTGTGGGATTTTCTGATAAGCTTAGGATGAAGAAAATGTGGCCTTTCCTTCAGCCATTTCCTCAAATATCAACCAGACAACATCTTCATCCTCATTGAAGTGAGATCCTCTGCAAGCGGCATCTATCAACCTCTGACTCTCTTGAGTCAAGCAAAGAAGTGTTGGACTAGATTGGTCCTTAAGATATCATAATGGGGGCACTTCTCCTGTAAATCTTTATATCTTTCCCACACTTCATGATTGAACTCATGGGATTGCCGGGAGAAGTTTGAAATCCATGCACACATCTAGTTCAGAGGACCTCGGGGATAATATTTATGAAGAAAAGCCAACTTCAGCTCCTCCTAGGTCATTACCACTTTCCCTAAATGGGTGATCCAGTATAAAGCCTTGTTCTGAAGGCTGAACGAGAAAGCGATCATCTTGACTACCCCCAATGGAATGTTGGGATAATGAGTGGTTCAACAGATGCAACCAAATTGTGGTAGGTGGATATACAGTTATTCATTTGTATTTTTGTGAAAGGTGGCAGAAGGGACAAGAGTTGTGGCTTCAGCTAGAAGTATTTGTGGATGAGAGGTATCTGGCTCCACTCTGTCATCTGGCTAGTGCTAGGGTTGCATGTCTCTTTGAGTGTCAGCTTTGGTGCATCTCTTCTATCTTCCTCCCCTTCATGGGATCCATCTTCCTGTTGTTCTCTTCCCCTCCTCCTTCTCTTTATTATCTGTCTTTTCTCATCTCCATGAGCAATTCTGGAAGGCGGCCTGAACATCGACCTGTAAGGTCAATTGTTGTTGAATCACTTGTATAGAGGTGAGCATATACGAATTTACCTTATTCTGTTCTGTGCCTTCCCTTTCTGAGGAGCCATATTTGTGTTTGAGTCTGACAAGAAATCTTTATCAGGTTCTTATCCTGCAAGTGGAAATACACCCCAACTAAATTGGAAATAAGCATCAAATGATGAGAAATGTTCAAGATTGGGGTCAATCTTGAACTTTATTAGAGTAGGAGATGTGAATGTAGATTGGTTTATCTCCATTCTAAAGTAAGAGAATTCAGGAAAAGATTAATCTCAACTAGGTGAAGAAATAAGAAGCAGGGAGTCTTGAGAGTGGTTCACAAACCAAACTGGTCTCTCTAAAATCACCTCAAATTATTGGATATGTCGAAATCAGGGAATCAATGTGGGTATTCACGGAGTTGAAACAAAACCATCCCTGATCCACCATCTTGAGAATAAAAAAGATTTGAGATGAGGAATTAAGAACATGAAGATTAACCATGAATAAAGTTAAGAGGAAAACTAAAGTGAATGCTTAAAGTGAGCGAAACGAAAATAAATGATACAAAGAAGTAAAGAAAGATTGCACACGTACGCGATTGTTTTTGATCTCTGACCTAGATAAAATTAATTAAACCATAAGACAAGGGTGGATTCACCAGCATATATGTGAAGCCGTGAGATTTTTGACTTTTAATATTGGTATTTTTATTGATTATTTTCAAGCAAACTTATAAGATTAAGATATCTCTACCCCTATAGGCAAGTGAGTACTACCAGACAAGCATCCTATACTTCCCACTTTCTTTGTAACTTGTAGCCTGTACTTTTTTAGGTCCTTTTTATCGGATCTAGTCCATCTACTCAGCCAAAAAAATAGAATGAAAGTCAATGTAGCGAATAAAATACTTCCCCCAAAGGGTACTCCAACGTGGCACAATGAGATAGGGTCCCACTGTCGCAGTACCCGTATGCTCAGGTAATTAAGACCAAACCTACAAGAGGATATGGCCCTACTCACCCACGTACTAATAGAAGCACTATTACTTCACAAGCCCTGAAAATAAACAAGGCAGTATGCAGGCTGGATTTTTGGCTCTGATTCTTAAGGATATCATGCCTCACTCGGTCTAAAAATTACCCGAGAACAATGTGGGCTTTATGTACCCAATATAATGAAGTTCATTTATCAATTTTATTTTGGTCGAAGTTTTTAGACAATCCCATTTTTTATTTTGGGATTTTATCACTTGTTCCCCTCCGAGATATCGCAATATCAGTTATGCCCCTATCTTTTTGGTAATATCAGTCGTACCCCTCACTTCTTGCTAATCTATCACTTGTACCCCTCGGGCTAGTGACCGTCCATAACCAACACAAACGGCCTTTAACTTCAAGGACATAGATGGAATTAAATTTAAAAAAATGGAGTGAAAAGTCATCTTCCACCCCGTATTCTTCCTCCCTTCTCTTCCTCCTCTCCCATCTTCTTCCTCTTCCTCCTCCTCTTCCTCCTCCACAGCTCCTCCCTCCTCCTCCTGGAGCTCTCCTGCAGCCTCCCCCGAGCCTCCGGCTCTGCCCACGTGCCTCGCCTTCGTCCCTATCCTCCTCCTCCTCCTCCGCCCCCCGTGCCTCCGCCTCTCAGCACCTCCCTCCACCCACCGCAGCTCCCTCCCCCACCGCACCTCCCCCCACCCCCCGCGCCTTCGCCTCCCAGCACCTCTCTCCACCCACTGCAGCTCCCTCCCCCACCGCACCTCCTACCGCCCCCATGACCCATGCGTCCCCTGCGACCCATGCGCCCCCTGCCCGGCCTCCCCCCGCGCCCCCTAGCCCTGCCGCCCCCGGTCAGCCCCTACCTGCCTCCACCCCGCCCCCCCCTGCGACCCTTGTGCCCCTTTCCCGGCCTCCCCCTGCGACCCTTGCGCCCCCTGCCCGGCCTCCCCCTGCGCCTCCCAAGCCCCGCCGCCCCTAGGTCGCCCTCTGCCTGCATCCCCCCGCGACCCCTGCGCCTGCCCAGCCTCCCCCCGCGCCCCCTAAGCTCCGCCGCCCCTAGATCGCCCCCCTGACCGCCTCCCCCCCCCCCCCCCCGCCCGTGACCCCTGCACCCCCAGCCCGGCCTCCCCCCACGCCCCTAGCCTCACCGCCCCTAGGTCGTCCCCTGCCTGCCTCCCCCCACCCCCAGGTTGCCCCTAGCCTCGTCGCCCCCGTGCCCCCCAAGTCACCCATAGTTGGCCTCCCCCAGGTCAGCCCTTAGGGCTTTCAGCATTTATATAATTTTTTGATTAATTGATTCATGAAAATTCACCGAAAAATTCAATAAAATTCACCATTTGATCCGTAATGAGTGATATATCCGTGAAAATGCAAAAAATTTAAAGATTCGATGGATGCGTGAAGGTGCAATTAAGAGAGAGAAATTATAAAGAGAGGAAGAAGAAGAAATGGAGGAGGAAGAAGATGAAGAAGAAGTTTGGACAATAATACCCCTCTTAACTGCACCAAGGTTTGAATAAACCATGGTTAAGTCAACTCATTGACGGTCAATCTGACGTAAGGGCACAACTGATGACGGAGAAAGAAGTGAGGGGCACAACTGATATTACCAAAATGATAGGGGCATAACTGATATTGCGATATCTCGGAGGGGGACAAGTGATAAAATCCCTTTTATTTTGTTTTTTCACTTTTTTGGTATTTTTGAGATAAATTACTAAGGAATTTTTCGATTTCCTTTTATTCTAAGTCCAAGAAAATTGAGGAAGGAAGGTAGAAAAGATGATGTGAACGAAAACTATAAATGCATGCAGGGTAAGAAATGCATACCTTGATCTAGCACTCTACATGAAATATGATCCGCGCATAAAATAAAACTAATTTAAATGCACATGCATTAGATGAAGTCACCCTAGAACAGTAATTGCTATTAATCGTGAAGAGCGTTTTGGTTTGACTAAGTCCAAGCGTAGAGACTATAGTACATGTAATAGATTAGGGCTTTAGACCTAATTACCGAATCAAGCAATCCTAAAATTGTGGGCTTAATAAGAAAAGATGTAAAAAGAAAATAAAGAGAAAAATACAAAACATGGGAAGCAACGTAAAATAAAGATAAAAATAGGGAGAATAAAATATAGAAATGATAATACCATGAAAAATAAGTAGTCTCCACGTGAACAAACACTTTATAAAACAGAACTGTGAATCTAAGTGACTTGAAAGTGTCTTATTTATTTATTTATTTATTTCAATCACGCTCTCACAAAATAAAAATAAAATCTAAACTAAGCTAATTCTATGGTTGTTCTTCTCGGCTCTTGGTCTTCTTCTGCTACACTCTCCAGGCAGCTCAGTTTGTGAAAGAGCCGACCTTCACCTCGCTCAGGTGCCTCGAATCTCCTAGAAAATCCACCCTCACTCCACGGGCCCTTGCAACAAAATCAAATAAGAGAGGTGATTAGAACAATTAAGTATTTACATAAAAAAGAAATAAAAGCATATAATTTAAAAAACAAGATATGTATAAATCTACCATAACCATTACTTCAACGATAATGGTTCCATTTGATTAATCAAGAGGTTGGTCTACCGTTATTAACAAGGCTGGAACAATAATCATTGTGATGATCGATCCTCAACCGATAAACAATAAACACACAACATGTGTCAAAATGA
This sequence comes from Ottelia alismoides, assembly GCA_037367405.1. Lineage (NCBI taxonomy): Eukaryota > Viridiplantae > Streptophyta > Magnoliopsida > Alismatales > Hydrocharitaceae > Ottelia > Ottelia alismoides. The sequence goes on from JAZKJV010010478.1 coordinate 310,442, forward strand.
AATGCATGTTAGTCAAAACTTATTATAACTCTACATAAATATGTATAGGTGTAAGTATGGTAGAGTGTCGGACACAAGGAAACAAAACATGGTAGATAAAATTATCACTAATTATTGTTAGATAATAATAATAATTTTTCTTATTTTTATGTGGGTTTTTTTAATTATAATTATTTTTTATAAATTTCAATTATTTGATATTTTTGTATTTTTAGCTTTTAATTTATATTTTGTTGTTAATTTTACAAAATTTTAATTTATTTTTTATTTTTAAAATAAGATAAATAATAGTAGATATATATTATCTTATATATAAGTAATGTCCATATAATATATCTTTCTAGATTTTTAAATAAGCTAAAATAAAGTCAAAATGCAGAATATAAATTTTTTTGTTATTTTGATATTTCTCTCTATTTTGGGTAAGTTTTGTGATATTTTTTTCTATTTTTTATGGTTTTTTAAAGTGATAAAATATACAAAACATGGAATATATTAAATTCTCGAACTTGTTTAGGGTTTAATAAATAGTTATCATTTAAAAATAAACAATAAACTATTTCTAATATATACGATATATAATAAAATATTTATAAATATAAAGATATATTTTTTGATTTTTATAGTTTTTTTTGTAATTTTCATAAAATTTTTAGGGTTTTTAAGTTTTTATGTTTTATATTTTGTATTTTTAGTGATTTTTTATATGTGATAGAATATACTATAAATGATATATTTTTTTGGAAATTTTGAGGATATATTTGAATTTTATGGGGTTTTAAATGTTAAACAAGAGAAATTTCTTGTTTTTTTTGTATTTTTATAAATAGGAAAATTAAGTTAGTTGCCTGATAAAAATATAGGTGAATGGTCTATGTTCCAAGTGTCTATCTTATTTCCCATAATATTTGGCATAAAAGAAATAACTACAAAAAATAAGAAAATAGAATATACAACAGAACATGGGCCTTTTACAATTAAATTTAAATAAACATTCATTTGATAACATGTCCGCAAAGTTTAGGATAAAACACACAAGTAACCCAAAGTTGCCTCACGGGGAGAACCACGTTAGGTGACTTGGAAAGGACTAAAATGCAATTACAATAGAGTTCGAGTGTCCATAGGTAAAATATCCTAATTATTTTACACTATACTTAATAATTACATGACTAAAATAAAATAAAAAAAACACGGAGGAGGCCAGTGCTATATGCCCACAAGGTGTGTGTGTGTGGCGCGAGTCGGCGATCTAACGATTGGGGTGTGTCGCTTGTCTACATGGAGGGCTCTGATCATGTATCGCTTCATTTTAAATAAACGGTCCATCTTAGATCTGGGTTGTGTTCTTGATTAGACGACTCCTGGAGTCCCTAGAAGAACAGGGAAGAAGCTCTGCCTGAGCAAGCTTCCTCCGATTGATTCTCTGTCCTCTGGCCACCTCTCTTACTCGAGAGAGGTGCAAAAATGTTCATGGTGGTCTTCCACAGATTCATGGACCTTCAGATGGCTTTGGGCCTCGTCAGAGGAGGGCTGGAGGTCGGTTTCTTCTCCAAACCTAGGACTGAGTCCTGGGTTCGCTTCGACTCCCATGTGAAGTATCTGTCTCTCATACATGTAGGGAAAGTTTCGTGCTTGCGGGTGAACATCTTCGATCAATTATTAGGTGGGAAAACACATGATGAGATGAAATGATTGGATCTCTGATGAGAGATGGAGGTGGAGATCTAAGAACTCGATTCTTGCATAATCGAGGTGGTTGGAGTTATTGGGAAGATGGAGAAGATGAAGGGGAAGGTTGTGAGGTGGTTGGCGATTCAATACAGAGGGTGTTTCATAGTGGATGGTGGCAAGACCCTAGAGCTCTGACGGACTTCGATTGTTTGAATTTTGAGCTAAATGAAATGAAATGGACTGGAATTAAAAGCAATATTACATTAAAATTGAAATGCAAAGTTAAAAATCTAAGCTAACTTGTGCCTCGACCAAGGGATACATGGGAAGCTGACCTCACCATAGATAAGATCCTGTGATGGTGGACCGATCTCCTCCGCCCTTCTCCTCACCATAGAACGCTCAGGGGAAACCTACTATCAACATGGTCCTCTCCGGTGATGAGTTCTTGGGGTTACAAGGGTTGAAGATGGATCAAACTTGGGATGGAAGAAGATATGGAATTTTATAGAGGAGAGGATGGGTGATTTTGGGATTTGATTTGTACGCACCGCGAGGTAGGTAAAATCTATGGATAGGGTGTGATAGATGATGATGGTGCACACATCTTTTGTGAAAGAACCAAGTTGGAGAATATGAGGGGCTCGATGGTTTTGATAAATGCATAAATGCACATGCCTTGGATTGTGTATAGGGGGTGTTGATCAGGGTCAACACTCCAACGCATGCAATTGGTCCACATTGGACCACACAATGATATAATAAAAATAAACCAGAAAGCCAGTTAAAAATAAAATAACAAATGATTTTATTTAAAAAAACTTAAAACATGAAAAATATTTCTTATTTTATAAATACTCTAAGGTGTTTTTTTATTTATTTTTACAACCTTATTTAATATAGTTTATTATTTTTTTCACTATTGTATAGAGGTATATTTACCTGTATATTGTGTATTTCTATTTTATTTTGTATTTTATATACATAATATAGTATTTACATATTTTAAACATTTACAACATTGTATAATATGTATTCACATATTTTTGTAGTATTTTAATAATTTTGTTTATATGTATAAATAAATAGGTGTATTTACGTCATAAGTATACTATATCTATATAATTAAAGGTTTTAATTATTTTAGGTGTCTTTTAAATGTTTTTATTTGTATTTGTAGTTTTAATATGTATTATGTAATATATACAATAGTTTAAAAATACATGGTGATTATAAATATAATGAATAAAATAATTGGTTAAATATACATAAGTGCAAGTACAATAGTACCCAAAAAGCTGGCTTTTGCATCTTTGCTCCAATTCTAATGAAACCACTTCCATTTAATAGATAATTTATTTTGAAATACAATGGGTTCATTTTGAGTTCATATGGAGAATACATAGATCAATGAAGTGTGGTTTGTGGCTTTTTCAATTGAATGTACTGGATGAATTGTGCATAATTTATCTTGGCTAATATTTTTCTTATTTTATATACATCAATATGTAGAAGTTTTGTGTTGAACACTTTATTATATGAGGTGTATATGATAATAAATAAAGTAGTGTAAGCTTGGGATATTTACACAATATTTGTGCTTTTAACTGAATTAGGGTTTCTTAGTATTTTTGTACATTATTGTATCCTATCCCCCTACTTTATTCCTAGTCGACCTAATCAATATTTGACTTGGTCTCTAGGTTCAAGATCAGTCAATATCTTTGATACTTACTTTATTTTTCTTTTATTTTCTTTATACATTTATTTAGGGTTTAAATACATGTGTTTATACAGTATTAATACATCAATGTTACAATGTTACTTCGTGTATGCTAGTGATATTTATAGGTATTTTACTAGGTATTTAAAGTCAAAATGAATGAATAAAGGTAAATGAATGGCTATTTATCAAGGGAAGAGTTTGATAAAGTGTGATTTAAAGTTTAGTTAAGTTTCAAAGTTTACCTGCAAAATTTTCAAGTATGTCAATGTGTTATTTTGTCATCTTTAAAAAAGGGGAGATTGTAGAATCTTGATTACTCTTATTTAAAAGCTGGCATATACATTGACTCTATTTACATTTGTTTATTGACTTTACAGGATTTTCAGACAATGTTCAGAAACTCAAGAAAATCTCTCCAAAAGTTTTTCTTACATATTATATGTTGTCTGTAAGTATTAAGCTTAGTACGTATTGTCAAATCATTGATTGTACTCTAAAGCATTCAAAATTTGTATATCTGATGTTCTACACCAGAGTCAATCTTGTTACTAGTCAAGCCAACCTTTTCAAGAAAAACTCAACTCTCAAGTCAAACTTCAAGTTGACTGCTCTTCCTTTTTCGGATGATTTGTCACTGATTGATCGCTCATTGACCTTGACCTAATAGATAACCTGCAGTTTTCTGAAGAACACTTTGAACTGATCAATCATTTCACTTTGCTTTGATTGATAAGATTGTATTATCTGTAATGTTGTCTCTTTGATCGATTGTTATTAGAACGTCATTTACCTTTGATTGTTTGAATTCATTGATTGATAATATAACTTTTATGATTGCTCATTCATTTGAATTTTTAATATGTAACCGACCTTATGATTGATAATTGTACCTTGTCTGATCGATCAATCAAGCTCTAATCAATCATGGTGTCTTTGTTGATCAATCATTCCAGATTTGGAACTTACTAATTTTGTCTCTGATGCTTACAATCTACTTTCACTATAAAAAGAGCCCATACCAACTCATTTTAACACACAAATCATCCAAGTACAATAGTATATATCCCCCCTCTCTCATTCTTGAGTGTTCATATTTCAAGAGAGAAGCAATTTAAGATTCTTCGCTAAGAAAGCTAGTTCTGTTTTGTTACAAGCTCCTCAAGCTCTCCATGTGGTGTAGGAGATCCTCTTGAAGCTACATAGAAAAATTCGATGATATTTTTCCAAATACATAACTTTCATTTGCTTTAGATATATATATATATATATATATATATATATTTGAATCAAGTATTGTGAATATCTTGTTGATATAATCTCTACTACATTGATTATTTATCTGACTGTTGTTATTTGATATTATCTTGTTTGCTTAGATAATTGTTTATCTTGTCTAACTAATACTTTTATGCATAGACTCTTAGAGTTCTCTCTATAGAAAGCCCGAGGTGAAAAGCCTCAAGTGGTACTGTAACTAGCTCAGTTACATGTATGACTTTTGTGTTTTTATCCAAGGTTGTGATTTTGATGTGTGATCCAAAGTTGTAAGCACATGTGTTGGTAATCGGTTGAGATATTTGTCTAAATATCTTTGGGTATAATGGAATCGTTGGTTGTCTCCCCTGATTGGAAATCCTAAGTCAGGAAGTCTCGGGTCATGGTTTGGAGTCATGGGTTTCCACGCAAACATATAATGCAATGTGATTGGTGGCTTGCTATTTTTGACTGTATTTTACTACTAGTCATTTGTTTCTGTAAAAACGTTTTGTTCAACCATACTCCATTGGCCCCTTGAGCATATTCGAACCTCGAGTTCTGTCAACAATGATTAGTGTTTCAATGTTATACATCATCTAGGACTTCAAGGTCGGTTCTTTATTACATGTTAAGGGGTTGAGGATGTGTTGATAGCAATCAACAAATATCTTATGCTCACATTTCTTTTACCAATTTTGCTAGAGGATTTTGGCATCATCTTAGGTATGGACTAATTCAAGAGGCACCCTACTTACTTGGATTATTTAGAGAAGATGGTGGTTTTCCTTCTATTTGGAGTGCCAACCTTTCAATTTGATGTATGTATTACAAATAGTGAGGTTGAGCACTTTTTTTACCTCAAGGACATACAAATTTCTTGGGCATGCTGGCATAAGCTTCCTTGCGTACATAGCTTAGTCAACTACTTATAATCATATGATTGTGGATATTAAAGTTGTACAAAACAACTCTAATGTGTATCTGGACAACTTTCTCGAACATTTACTGGTGAGGGAGATTGAGTTTGAGATCACTTTTGTACCCGATACTTAGCTTATCTCCATTACTCTAGACCAAATGGAACACTCCTAGCTCAAAAACACTCAAGGTAGAATTGCAATAACCGCTATAAAAAGGATTTATATGTCCTTGAATGTCACCTCGGGAGCACTAGTTCTGTTCATGAAGAAGAAAGACGAATCCATGAGAATGTATATTGACTACAAACAATTGAATAAGAGGGAAATTAAGATCCAATATCCACTCCCTCAATAGATGATATTTTTGTTCAGTTGCAAGAAATGAATCTGTTTTTCAAGGACAATCAATGATCTAGGTACCACAAGTTGAGGATCATGGACATGGACATGTTGAATTCCACATTCTGCACTAGATACAATCACCGCAAGTTTGTGGTGATGTCATTTAGGCTCATGAATGCACCCGCCACATTCATGGATTTGATGAATAAGGTTTTCCATTCATACTTGTAAAAGTTTGAGGCAATGCTTATTTCTGATGTTTTTATATCCTCTTATACAACATGCAGGTGCACAATTTGCATCTATGTTTCGTGATCAGGAAACCCAAAGAACATCAACTGTATGCTAAGTACAACATGCGCATGTTTTTGCTTATAGAGGTGGCTTTTCATTACTATGTAATTTTTAGATGAGGATATGGCAGTCGCCCCACCAAGATTGAGGTGATGATGTAGTGGGAGAAGCTTAAGACAGTGACAAAGATTCACAATTTCCTTGACCTCATCAGGGAATATGGATAGTGCATTTTAGGGGTCTCTCTTAATTATCCTAAATTCAATTAACACATAACGATATTCCTTCTATCTAGAATTACAAGTGCAAGTTGTGTTTCCATACATTGAAAGAGTTATTTACCATTCCTTTGACTCATATCCTTCTTTTTGGTATCTTGGACTTCATGGCATACATAGACGCAATAAGGAGGAATTATGCATTGTGCTCATGTGACATGGATATGTAATGGAATACACATAATGATACATAAATAACCGAAAATTAGATGGCTCCTGGAGGCCCTAGAAGAACAGGGAAGAAGCTCTTCCTGAGCAAGCTTCCTCCGATCGATTCTCTGTTCTCTGGCCACCTCTCTTACTCGAGAGACGTGCAAAATGTTCACGATGGTCTTCCATAGATTCATGGACCTTCAGATGGCTCTGGGCCTCGTCAGAGGAGGGCTGGAGGTCGGTTTCTTCTCCATACCTGGGACTGAGTCCTGGGTTCGCTTCGACTCCCATGTGAAGTATCTGTCTCTCATACATGTAGGGAAAGTTTCGTGGCTTGAGGGTGAACATCCTCGATCAATTATTAGGTGGGAAAACACATGATGAGATGAAATGATTGGATCTCTGATGAGAGATGGAGGTGGAGATCTAAGAACTCGATTCTTGCATAATCGAGGTGGTTGGAGTGATTGGGAAGATGGAGAAGATGAAGGGGATGGTCGTGAGGTGGTTGCGAGTCAATACAGAGGGTGTTTCATAGTGGACGGTGGCAAGATCCTAGAGCTGTGACGGACTTCAATTTTTTGAATTTTGAGCTAAATGAAATGAAATGAAATGGACTGGAATTAAAAGCAAGATTACATTAAAAATTGAAATGCGAAGTTAAAAATCTAAGCTAACTTATGCCTCGACCCAGGGATACATGGGAAGCTGACCTCACCATTGATAAGATCCTGCGATGGTGGACCGATCTCCTCCGCCCTTCTCCTCACCATAGAATGCTCGGGGGAAACCTCCTATTAACATGGTCCTCTCTAGTGATGAGTTCTTGGGGTTACAAGGGTGGAAGATGGATCAAACTTGGAATGGAAGAAGATATGGATATTTATAGAGAAGAGGATTTGTGATTTTGGGATTTGATTTGTACGCACCACGAGGGTGGTAGGTAAAATCTATGGACAGGGAGTGATAGATGGTGATGATGCGCACATCTTTTGTTAAGGAACCAAGTTGGAGAGGACGAGGGGCTCGATGGTTTTGATAAATGCATAAATGCACATGCCTAGGATTGTGTATAGGGGGTGTTGATCAGGGTCAACACTCCAACGCATGCGATTGGTCCACATTGGACCACACAATGATATAATAGAAATAAACAAGAAAGCCAGTTAAAAATAAAATAACAAATGATTTTATTAAAAAAAACTTAAAACATGAAATATGCATCTTATTTTATATATACTCTAAGGAGTTTTTTTATTTATTTTTACAACCTTATTTAATATAGTCTATTATTTTTTCATTATTGTATAAAGGTATATGTACCTATATATTGTGTATTTCTATTTTATTTTGTATTTTATATACATAATATATTATTTACATATGTTATACATTTACAACATTATTTAATATGTATTCACATATTTTTATGGTATTTTAATAATTTTATTTATATGTATAACTAAATAGGTGTATTTACGTCATAAGTATACTATATCTATATAATTAAAGGTATAAATTATTTTAGGTGTCTTTTAAATGTTTTTATTTGTATATATAGTTTTAATATGTATTATGTAATATATACAATAATTCAAAAATACATGGTGATTATAAATATAATGAATAAAATAATTGGTTATATATACATAAGTCCAAGTACAATGGTACCCAAAAAGCTGGCTTTTGCATCTTATCTCCAATTCTAATTAAACCACTGCCATTTAATAGATAATTTATTTAAAATTACAATGGGTTCATTTTGAGTTCATATGGAGAATACATAGATCAATGAAGTGTGGTTTGCGGCTTTTTCAGCTGAGTGCGCCGGATGAATTGTGCATAATTTATCTTGGCTAATATTTTTCTTATTTTCTATACATCAATATGTAGAAGTTTTGTGTTGAACACCTTATTATTTGAGGTGTTTATGATTTTAAATAAAGTAGTGTAAGCTTGGGATATTTACACAATATTTGTGCTTTTAATTGAATTAGGGTTTCTTCGTATTTGTATAAATTACTGTATCCTATCCCCCTACTTTATTCCTAGTCGACCTAGTAAATATTTGACTTGATCTCGAGGTTCATGATCAGTCAATATCTTTGATACTTCCTTTATTTTTCTTTTCTTTTCTTTATACATTTATTTAGGGTTTAAATACATGTGTTTATACAGTATTAATACATCAATGTTAGAGTGTTACTTCATGTATGGTAGTGATATTTATAGGTATTTTACCAGGTATTTAAAGTCAAAATGAATGAATAAAGGTAAATGAATGGCTATTTATCAAGGGAAGAGTTTGATAAAGTGTGATTTAAAGTTTAGTCAAGTTTCAAAGTTTACCTGCAAAATTTTCAAGTATTTCAATGTGTTATTTTGTCATCTTTAAAAAAGGGGAGATTGTAGAATCTTGATTACTCTTATTTTAAAGCTGACATATACATTGACTCTATTTGCATTTGTTTATTGATTTTACAGGATTTTCAGACAATATTCAGAACCTCAGGAAAATCTCTCCAGAAGCTTTTCTTACATATTATATGTTGTCTTTAAGTATTAAGCTTTGTACTTATTGTGAAATCATTGGTTGTACTCTAAAGCATTCAAAAGTTGTATATATGATGTTCTACACCAGAGTCAATCTTGTTACTAGTCAAGCCAACCCTTTCCAGCATAAGTCAACTCTCGAGTCAAACTTCAAGTTGACTGCTCTTCCTTTTTTGGATGATTTGTCACTGATTGATCGCTCATTAACCTTGAACTAATAGATAATCTGCAGTTTTCTGAAGAACACTTTGAACTGTTCAATCATATATATTTGCTTTGATCGATAAGATTGTATTATCTGTAATGTTGTCTCTTTGATCGATTGTTATTTGAACATCATTTACCTTTGATTGTTTCAATTCATTGATTGATAATATAACTTTTGTGATTGCTCATTTATTTGAATTTTTAATATGTAACCGACCTTATGATTTATTAGTGTACCTTGTCTGATCGATCAATCAAGCTCTAATCAATCATGGTGTCTTTGTTGATCAATCTTTCCATATTTGGAACTTACTAATTTTGTCTCTGACGCCTACAATCTACTTTCACTATAAAAAGAGCCCATACCAACTCATTTCAACACACAACTCATCCAAGTACAATAGTATCTATCCCCCCTCTCTCATTCTTGAGTGTTTATATTTCAAGAGAGAAGCGATTTAAGATTTTTCGCTAAGAAAGCTAGTTCTGTTTTGTTGCAAGCTCCTCAAGCTCTCCATGTGGAGTAGAAGATCCTCTTGAAGCAACATAGAAAAATACGATAATATTTTTCCAAATACATAGCTTTCATTTGCTTTAGATATATATACATATATATATGTTTGAATCAAGTATTGTGAATATCTTGTTGATATAATCTCCACTACATTGATTATTTATGTGAATGTTGTTATTTGATATTATCTTATCTGCTTAGATAATTGTTTATCTTGTTTAACTAATACTTTTATGCATGCACTCTTAGAGTTCTCTCTATAGAAAGCCCGAGGTGAAAAGCCTCAAGCGATGTTGTAACTAGCTCAATTACAGTTGTGACTTTTGTGTTTTTATCCAAGGTTGTGACTTTGATGTGTGGTCCAAAGTTGTAAGCACATGTGCTTGTAATAGATTGAGATATTTTTTCTAAATATCTTAGGGTATAATGGAATAGTTGGTTGGATCGCCTGATTGGAAATCCTAAGTCAGGAAGTCTCGAGTCATGGTTTTTAGTCATGGGTTTCCACGCAAACATATTATGCATTGTGATTGGTGGCTTGCTATTTTTGAATGTATTTTACTGCTAGTCATTTGTTTCTATAAAAAAGTTTTGTTCAATCATACTCCATTGCCCCTTGAGTATATTCGATCCTGAAGTTCTGTCAACAATGATTAGTGTTTCAATGTTATACTTCTTCTAGGACTTCAAGGTCGGTTCTTTATTACATGTTAAGGGGTTGAGGATGTGTTGATACCAATCAACAAATATCTAATGCTCACATTTCTTTTACCAATTTTGCTAGAGGATTTCGATATCATCTTAGGGATGGACTAATTCAAGAGGCACCCTACTTACTTGGATTATTTAGAGAAGATGGTGGTTTTCCTTCTACTTGGAGTGTCAACCTTTCAATTTGATGTATGTATTACAAATAGTGAGGTTGAGCACTTTTTTTACCTCAAGGATATACAAATTTCTTGGGCATGCTGGCATAAGCTTCCTTGCGTACATTGCTTAGTCAACTACCTATAATCATATGATTGTTGATATTAAAGTTGTACAAAACAACTCTAATGTGTATCTGGACGACTTTCTCGAACATTTACTGGTGAGGGAGACTGAGTTTGAGATCATTTTTGTACCCGATACTTAGCTTATCTCCATTACTCTATACCAAATGGCACAATCCCAGCTCAAAAACACTCAAGGTAGAATTACAATAACCGTTATAAAAAGGATTTATATGTCCTAGAATGTCACACTGGGAGCACTAGTTCTATTTATGAAGAAGAAAGACGAATCCATGAGAATGTATATTGACTACAAACAATTGAATGAGAGGGAAATTAAGATCCAATATCCACTCCCTCAATAGATGATATTTTTGTTCAGTTGCAAGAAATGAATGTGTTTTTCAAGTACAATCAATGATCTAGGTACCACAAGTTGAGGATCATGGACATGAACATGTTGAATTCCACATTCTGCACTAGATACAATCACCGCAAGTTTGTGGCGATGTCATTTAGGCTAATGAATGCACCCACCACATTCATGGATTTGACGAACAAGGTTTTCCATCCATACTTGGAAAAGTTTGAGGCAATGTTTATTTCTAATGTTTTGATATCCTATTATACAACGTGCAGGTGCACAATTTGCATCTATGTTTCATGATCAGGAAACCCAAAGAACATCAACGGTATGCTAATTACAACATGTGCATGTTTTTGCTTATAGAGGTGGCTTTTCATTGCTATGTAATTTTTGAGGAGGATATGGCAGTCACCCCACCAAGATTGAGGTGAGGTGACGATGTAGTGGGAGAAGCTTAAGACAGTGACAAAGATTCACAATTCCTTGACCACATCAGAGAATATGGATAGTGCATTTTAGGGGTCTCTCTAAATTATCCTAAGTTCAATTAACACATAACGAGATTCCTTTTATCTAGAATTAAAAGTGCAAGTTGCTTTTCCATACATTGAAGGAGAGATTAACCATTCCTTTGACTCTTATCTTTCTTTTTGGTATCTTGGACTTCATGGCATACATAGATGCAATAAGGAGGAATTATGTGTTGTGCTCATGTGACATGGATATGTTATGGAATACACATAATGACACATGAAGAACCGAAAATTAGATGGCTCCTGGAGGCCCTAGAAGAACAGGGAAGAAGCTCTACCTGAGCAAGCTTCCCCCGATCGATTCTCTATCCTCTGGCCACCTCTCTTACTCAAGAGAGGTGCAAAATGTTCATGGTGGTCTTCCATAGATTCATGGACCTTCATATGGCTCTGGGCCTCGTCAGAGGAGGGCTGGAGGTTGTTTCTTCTCCAAACCTGGGACTGAGTCCTGGGTTCGCTTCGACTCCCATGTGAACTATCTGTCTCTCATACATGTAAGGAAAGTTTCATGGCTTGAGGATGAACATCCTCGATCAACTATTAGGTGGGAAAACACATGATGAGATGAAATGATTGGATCTCTGATGAGAGATGGAGGTGGAGATCTAAGAACTCGATTCTTGCATAATCGAGGTGGTTGGAGTGATTGGGAAGATGGAGAAGATGAAGGGGAAGTTCGAGAGGTGGTTGGTGAGTCAATATAGAGGGTGTTTCATAGTGGACGGTGGCAAGATCCTAGAGCTCTGACAGACTCGATTTTTTGAATTTTGAGCTAAATGACATGAAGTGGACTGGAATTAAAAGCAAGATTACATTAAAAATTGAAATGCAAAGTTAAAAATCTAAGCTAACTTATGCTTCGAACAAGGGATACATGGCAAGCTGACCTCACCATAGATAAGATCCTACGATGGTGGACCGATCTCCTCCACCCTTCTCCTCTCCATAGAATGCTCGGGGGATACCTCCTATCAACATGGTCCTCTCCAGTGATGAGTTCTTTGGGTTACAAGGGTTGAAGATGGATCAAACTTGGAATGGAAGAAGATATGGAATTTTATAAAGGAGAGGATGGGTGATTTTGGGATTTGATTTGTACGCACCACGAGGGCGGTAGGTAAAATCTACGGATAGGGTGTGATAGATGATGATGGTGCGCACATCTTTTGTGAAAGAACCAAGTTGGAGAGGATGAGGGGCTCGATGGTTTTAATAAATGCATAAATGCACATGCCTAGGATTGTGTATACGGGGTGTTGATCAGGGTCAACACTCCAACACATGCGATTGGTCCACATTGGACCACACAATGATATAATAGAAATAAACCAGAAAGCCATTTAAAAATAAAATAACAAATGATTTTATTTAAAAAAACTTAAAACATGAAAAATGTTTCTTATTTTATAAATATTCTAAGGTATTTTTTATTTATTTTTACAACCTTATTTAATATAGTTATTATTTTTCACTATTATATATAGGTATATATACCTCTATATTGTGTATTTCTATTTTATTTTGTATTTTATATACATAATATAGTATTTACATATTTTATACATTTACAACATTATTTATTATGTATTCACATATTTTTATGGTATTTTAATAATTTTGTTTATATGTATAAATAAATAGGTGTATTTATGTAATAAGTATACTATATCTGTATAATTAAAGGTATTAATTATTAGGTGTCTTTTAAATGGTTTTATATGTATTTAATGTTTTAATATGTATTATGTAATATATACAATAATTCAAAAATACATGGTGATTATAAATATAATGAATAAAATAAATGGTTATATATACATAAGTCCAAGTACAATAGTACCCAAAAAGCTGGCTTTTGCATCTTAGCTCCAATTCTAATGAAACCACTGCCATTTAATAGATAATTTATTTTGAAATACAATGGGTTCATTTTGAGTTCATATGGAGAATACAAAGATCAATGAAGTATGGTTTGCGGCTTTCAGCTGAGTGCGTCGGATGAATTGTGCATAATTTATCTTGGCTAATATTTTTCTTATTTTCTATACATCAATATGTAGAAGTTTTGTGTTGAACACTTTATTATTTGAGGTGTATATGATTTTAAATAAAGTAGTGTAAGCTTGGGATATTTACATAATACTTGTGCTTTTAACTGAATTAGGGTTTCTTCGTATTTGTGTAAATTACTGTACCTTATCCCCCTACTTTATTCCTAGTCGACCTAGTCAATATTTGACTTGGTCTCTAGGTTCATGGTCAGTCAATATCTTTGATACTTCCTTTATTTTTCTTTTCTTTTCTTTATACATTTATTTAGGGTTTAAATACATGTGTTTATACAGTATTAATACATCAATGTTAGAGTGTTACTTCATGTATGCTAGTTATATTTATTGGTATTTTACTAGGGATTTAAAGTCAAAATGAATGAATAAAGGTAAATGAATGGTTATTTATCAAGGGAAGAGTTTGATCAAGTGTGATTTAAAGTTTAGTCAAGTTTCAAAGTTTACCTGCAAAATTTTCAAGTATTTCAATGTGTTATTTTTTCATCTTTAAAAAAGGAGAGATTGTAGAATCTTGATTACTCTTATTTTAAAGCTGACATATACATTGACTCTATTTGCATTCGTTTATTGATTTTACAGGATTTTCAGACAATGTTCAGAACCTCAGGAAAATCTCTCCAGAAGTTTTTCTTACATATTTTATGTTGTCTTTAAGTCTTAAGCTTTGTACTTATTGTGAAATCATTGATTGTACTCTAAAGCATTCAAAAGTTGTGTATCTGATGTTCTACACCATAGTCAATCTTGTTACTAGTCAAGCTAACATTTTCCAGGAAAAGTCAACTCTCAAGTCAAACTTCAAGTTGACTGCTCTTCCTTTTTCGGATGATTTGTCACTGATTGATCGCTCATTGACCTTGACCTAATAGATAATCTGCAACTTTCTAAAGAACACTTTGAACTGATCGATCATTTCAGTTTGCTTTGATAGATAAGATTGTATTATCTGTAATGTTGCCTCTTTGATCGATCGTTATTTGAACGTCATTTACCTTTGATTGTTTCAATTCATTGATTGATAATATACCTTTTTGATTTCTCATTTATTTGAATTTTTAATATGTAATTAACCTTATGATTGATCATTATACCTTGTCTGATCGATCAATCAAGCTCTAATCAATCATGGTGTCTTTGTTGATCCATTATTTCAGATTTGGACTTAATAATTTTGTCTCTGACGCTTACATTCTACTTTCACTATAAAAAGAGTCCATACCAACTCATTTCAACACACAACTCATCCAAGTACAATAGTATCTATCCCCCTCTCTCATTCTTGAGTGTTCATATTTCAAGAGAGAAGCGATTTAAGATTTTTTGCTAAGAAAGCTAGTATTGTTTTGTTGCAAGCTCCTCAAGCTCTCCATGTAGAGTAGGAGATCCTCTTGAAGCTACATAGAAAAATTCGATGATATTTTTCCAAATACATAGCTTTCATTTGCTTTAGATATATATATATATATATCTGTCTGAATCAAGTATTGTGAATATCTTCTTGATATAATCTCTACTACATTGATTATTTATATGACTATTGTTATTTGATATTATCTTGTCTTCTTAGATAATTGTTTATCTTGTTTAACTAATACTGTTATGCATACACTCTTTGAGTACTCTCCATAGAAAGCTCGAGGTGAAAAGCCTCAAGCGGTGCTGTAACTAGCTCAGTTACAGTTGTGACTTTTGTGTTTTTATCCAAGGTTGTGACTTTGATGTGTGATCCAAAGTTGTAAGCACATGTGCTTGTAATCGGTTGAGATATTTGTCTAAATATCTTAGGGTATAATGGATTAGTTGGTTGGCTCGCCTGATTGGAAATCCTATGTCAGGAAGTCTCGGGTCATGGTTTTTAGTCATGGGTTTTCATGCTAACATATTATGCATTGTGATTAGTCGCTTGCTATTTTTAACTGTATTTTACTGCTAGTCATTTGTTTCTATAAAAAAGTTTTGTTCAACCATACTCCATTGGCCCCTTGAGTATATTCGATCCTCAAGTTCTATCAACAATGATTAGTGTTTCAATGTTATACTTCATCTAGGACTTCAAGGTCGGTTCTTTATTACATGTTAAGGGGTTGAGTATGTGTTGATACCAATCAACAAATATCTAATGCTCACATTTCTTTTACCAATTTTGTTAGAGGATTTCGACATCATCTTAGGTATGGACTAATTCAAGAGGCACCCTACTTGGATTATTTAGAGAAGATGGTGGTTTTCCTTCTACTTGGAGTGCCAACCTTTCAATTTGATGTCTGTATTACAAATAGTTAAGCTTTTTTTACGTCAAAGACATACAAATTTCTTGGGTATGCTGGCATATGCTTCCTTGCGTACATAGCTTAGTCAACTACCTATAATCAGATGATTGTGGATATTAAAGTTGTACAAAACAACTCTAATGTGTATCTGGATGACTTTCTCGAACATTTACTGGTGAGGGAGATTGAGTTTGAGATCATTTTTGTACCCGATACTTAGCTTATCTCCATTACTCTATACCAAATGGCACACTCCCAGCTCAAAAACACTCAAGGTAGAATTGCAATAACTGCTATAAAAAGGATTTATATGTCCTAGAATGTCACCACGGGAGCACTAGTTCTATTCATGAAGTAGAAAGACGAATCCATGAGAATGTAAATTGACTACAAACAATTGAATAAGAGGGAAATTAAGATCCAATATCCACTCCCTCAATAGATGATATTTTTGTTCAGTTGCAAGAATTGAATGTGTTTTTCAAGGACAATCAATGATCTAGGTACCTCAAGTTGAGGATCATGGACATGAAGATGTTGAATTCCACATTCTGCACTAGTTACACTCACCGCAAGTTTGTGATGATGTCATTTAGGCTCATGAATGCACCCACCACATTCATGGATTTGATGAACAATGTTTTCCATCCATACTTGGAAAAGCTTGAGGCAATGCTCATTTCTGATGTTTTGATATCCTGTTATACAACGTGCAGGTGCACAATCTGCATATATGTTTCATGATCAGGAAATCCAAAGAACATCAACTGTATGCTAAGTACAACATGTGCATGTTTTTGCTTATAGAGGTGGCTTTTCATTGCTATGTAATTTTTGAGGAGGATATGGCAGTCGTCCCACCAAGATTGAGGTGATGATGTAGTGGGAGAAGCTTAAGACAGTGACAAAGATTCACAATTTCCTTGACCTCATCAGGGAATATGGATAGTGCATTTTAGGGTCTCTCTTAATTATCCTAAATTCAATTAACACATAAGGATAATCCTTTTATCTAGAATTACAAGTGCAAGTTGTGTTTCCATACTTTGAAAGAGAGATTAACCATTCCTTTGACTCTTATCCTTCTTTTTGGTATCTTGGACTTCATGGCATATGTAGATGCAATAAGGAGGAATTATGCATTGTGCTCATGTGACATGGATATGTTATGGAATACACATAATGACACATGAAGAACCGAAAATTAGAACGACACCACACAATTTTGAGTTGCCAATTGTAGGTTGTGTTGATGATATGACACCATTACTTGCATAGGATTGCATATGATATCTTCATATATCATAATAGCATCAAGTACATTTTTAACCAGTTAGAGCTGAATATGAGGTAGAGATGATTGACATAGTTGTAAAGGACCATGACTATACTATACTTCTTATCATCCTAGTATTGAAAATGTTGTGACAGATCTTGAGTAGGTGAGCGTATAAAGTAGAGATATAATTGCGTGCCTTTGGACTTGGGATGCGCTCATGATACTTACTGATAGAAAACCGTGATTCATATACCTTATATTCAAATTGACTTCACGTTACTCACATAACATAATAAGACAATTCAAAACACTCGTCAAATAAAAATGGGCTAATTAAACTTCGTTAATATACAAACAAATCCGTTAAAGAAAAATCCAGTGAAGAAATAAAAAAGAGCCTCAATTGTACATGTACATTAGATCTATGTAAGCCCAGAATAAGTAGAGTCTTAGTGATTTTCTATAGATCCCATACTAACCCAAATTGGCGCGGTATTTATTGGATTAGTTCAATAAAATGTCAGCAAAAATATAAAATAAGTCAACAATCACAAGGTGCACAAATACCAAGAAAACACAAACCCTTTGAAAACTAAATTTCCTATGTATATGAACTCCAATTGAACCCTACTCACTTATAAAGTGATTATTAAAATATTTTTTATTTGTTATACTTTTTAGTGAATATATAAGAGTCATATAGAAAGTTGGGATTTGGACTAAATGCTATATGATCCTAGTGATTTTAAACTCTTATATATTTACCCAAGCACATTTATCACTGACCTTCACATGTACATAGTTTTGTAAATTACTGCTGTATATATTTTCTATCTAAAAATATATAAAAATCTTATAAACAAGTAAAAACAAAAAGAACATGAATTTAAACTAAGATTCATTTATATCTTATACCTTTTGAATCACAAATCCTAATTTTTAAACTACGCTAACCTGACTAAAAAGATAAAATAAAATTAGTAATTGTGCCTAATAATGTATATTATATAAACAAAATAAAAAATATCATTGAAAATACAAAAAAGAATAAAAAATTAAGAATTCTGAAAACTTTCCTAAATTTGTAACTCTTCATGGAAACCGAATTGGGTCATTATGTCAACATATAAATTGTCAGAATTTTAATTTCCTACAACATTCTTGTTGAAAGTTTTCTTGATTTAACCCACATCTCCCTACTCTATCATTTTTCTTTTATTTTTACCCATAGATTCTTGTGATGGTGCCAAATAATACATTTTCAATCCCCATCTTCTCCTCCGGTCCATGTTGAACGTGGGTTTCTGCCGACTTTAATCACACTACTTCCCTTAACTTCCTCCCACCCCTCTCCTCGTTCCTCCCTCTCTTCCAAGCACCATCCCCTCAACCTCTTGCCTCCCATATCATAAGCACCACTGATCGAAAATCGCATGCGCGCACGCCCACACACGCACCACACGCACACCACGCTCATGCCCACCCACACACCACGCGGACACGCCACGCACACACTCCCACACACACACGCACACTCTAGTCCAGCTTCAAGTGAGATGGGCTCTTAACCTAACACACACACACACATAGTCCAGCTTTGAGTGAGATAGGCTCTTAAACTGAGAGAGAATGCATGGGGCTACAATGGGCGAGATTCGAGAAGATGTATTCCTCGAGACCCGGATCGTCTGCTGCGAGCCAAAATGCAGCAGAGTCTGTTGTGATCGTGGGAACCGCTCTATCTTGATCGAGTAGTTCGCACGATTTCGCATTTTTTGTGGCCCGTACTGTACAAAATCATGTGAACCGTTTGATCAAGACTGAAAGGTTCCGACGGTTACACACGCACAACACCGGATCCTCTCAGTACTCCTCGTCGCAGAATTTTCGGATTGCTGCTAAACCTCTCGCTCGTTGGCAGTCAATGCAGAGTTCATTGGACCTTTTCTTCCCGGGCACTCGACCATCCCACTTCAGTTCTAGGCAGTATTCCTCCTCCTCTCTATTCTTTTCTTTATTTTCTTGCCTTCAGTTTCATCTCAATTCCATCCTTTTTCATTTTATTATTCTTCTTCCTCTGCTGATTGATGATCTCCGCAATGCTTGTTGGACATCCATTTCACTCACCTCCTCACACCACCGAGAGATATCATAGGTGCCCACGTCAACTTAAGCTCCCTCGCATGGCTCTCTTGTTCTTGTCTCCGCCCTAACCCCTGCAGGTGATCGAAGGACAAACCTCCATCTACTGCACCCGAGTTTCTCCAGGTGTCCATGAACCATGACTTGAATCAAGCTCCAGCGAGCCCCACGTACCTTTGGTGGCCATCTTTGGGATCATCTCAACTGGTGAAGAAGAAGAAGAAGCAAGCAGTGCACGATCCTCGTCGACCCTCCCATCTCCCCCGTTGAAGCAAGGATGATTCTCGATCATCGGACTGGAGATCATCGTACCCATCCAATCGCAGAACCTCCCGTCCATCTTGTCGTCCGCTCCCATTGAAGACACCACGTGTGTGGGGGCACATGAGGGGAGATTTTGCAAATGCCCCTATCGAGGTCCTTAATATTACGCACAAGACCGCGTATATAACCGTTCCGGCTCCACTTAAGCTGCCCGTGGTTGCCAGAACAATTTCAACGCCTCCCCGCCGATTTATTCCTTTTGCTTCTAAATCCTCATGCATCATTTTAATTGGTCTTTATTAGCAGAGAGACCCTTGCATTCGCATTGCAACTTGATCCAATTTTATTTTTTTTATTTCAAAAAATGGTGTATACAGTGTAAAACTAATGTTTGTTTCAATACATGTTTTCTTATATTTTTTGAACAGTGTGATTTATTACGCATAAAATGTGAAAATTGATCCATTTTACTTATTTTACTTATTTAATTTATAGTAATATGTGTGATGTCCAAATACTATAAAAAATTAGTATTTATTCCTATATATATTCTCTACTGTATATACAAAATTCATAAAAATATCTTCATGTTAATAAGGAAACTATTAATCTGAGTTTGGTATTTAATTCATATAAATTTCATTTCTCATAATTAACAAGTTTAAAAAAAGCTTTGTATGTCTCATTGAATTTCCTATTTGCGAAATTTTAAGTTGTAAATTGTGATTATTTACTATTTTTAATTGATTAAATGGCTAAAATCAGCCTCTACTAGTAAATAATTTATAATAAATTTATTTCTTATCACAAAATCTCGAAAATTCACAGTAGTGTACATTTTTGTGATCATTTATTGTAAAAATTTCATGACTTTTCATTGTATTTATTTTCTTATTTTTTATAAATATAAAAAATATTATTTTGTATTAGATGAATATCAAATAATAAAATATTTAACATCCCAATTATATATTTTCTGTAGCATTTTAAATTCTCTAGTAAGAAAAATGTTAAAATGGAAAAAATATTCGTTTCCCTATTTTCTAGGTATTTAGGACTTTAAATGCTCCTAAAAACACGTGTTTCTCAATAAATAATTTGTTTTTGTTTTACTCATTTTTAAATATACTCAAAAATCATTCAGGATAGATTTTGTCTCCCATCAAAAAATATTTATCTCATTTTCTTTGTGTATGAGTCTATGAATTGAAATTTGAAGTCCCTTTATATATTGGTTTTCGTATGTTTAAGCCACTCACTGCATCTACGTACATCATTTTTTTGTTAATACCAAAAGTATCATCTTGGATTGCATATTTGCTTGTTGCTTGATGTTGATTGACTGAGCCAATATCTGCTTCCTCATGGTCAATCTTGTGCTTGCTCAAGTAAAATAAAAATACACTGCATTTAATTCATATTTAAGAGATTTTGAACTATCAATCTCACCAGTACTACAAAATGATTGAATTAACTTAGGTTCAAAAGTGATTTTTAGTGGCATTCATATGACAACACCTTAGATATTATGAGTGTACTAGCCAAGCATAGCATATTTTACGACATGATCTTTTAGGGCCAACAGGTAGATCAGAAGATACATGACCTGTACCATCATTAAAGGGAGAGTATGACAGACTCAGAGTCCAAAAATCCATTTTGTGGAAGAGGAATCAAGTTTATGTCCTCAAGTATGAGTAACTAAGGAGAGGCGTCCTTGATGAGGCATACGGTTCTAAACTATAATCATTCTTACATTATTAAGATGTATCGCGACCTCCACATACACTTTTGGTTGAAGAGAATGAAGGAAGATGTGGCATATCAAAACACTTCTTGCCTCATCTATTAGGTTGTGAAGTCAAAACACAAGCGACCCCTTGGTTTGTTGGAATCTTTTATCATTCTAATGTGAGAAAAAGATAGCATTTCCATAGATTTACAATATCTTTGCTTCGCACAATACGAGAACATGACACTATATGGGTGATTGTTGATTGATTGACCTAGTCAACCACTTTCGTCCCTGTCAAAGTGTCTTTCATGCAAGTAGAGCTAGCTATGTTATACATTCAACATGCTATCCATTTGCACGGGATCCTTAAGAAGGTGATATATGATAATGACTCATTTTACCTTACGTTGTTGAGGAAAGCTCATGAAGGCCATGGATATCGAGTTATATCTAAGTTTGTCCTACCATCCAAAAAATATGAGAGGACAATTCAAATTCTCGAGGATTTACATCGAACTTATGCCATTAAGTGGAAGGGATCTTAAAAATCCACATCCCTCTACTTGAATTTACATATCATGATACCTACCTTGTCAATATCATCATGGATCCTTTTGCGGCCATGTACATGTGTAGGTGTATTACACCATTGTATTGACAAGGAGTGGGTGGCAAAGAGATTTATATCGCCCAAACCAGACGGATAATAAGAAGTTGTTGGCAACATAAAGCCTTCAGGAGAGTTACGTCAAATAGAGGCATCATGACCTTGAGTTTGACGTGGAGGATTTTTTTTGAAGGTATCGCCAATAGAAGATATACAAAGATTTAGTATAAAGGAAAAGTCGATTTATTATCCCTTTCAAGCTTTTGGTTCGTATTACCCTACACCTGGTAGACGTGTATGATGTCTTCCATGTGTCCAACTTGCGGCAGTATTTTCGCGATCCTATGCATGTGATTTGTTATGACGACTTGGTAGTTAAGATTAATATTTCCTTCATTGAGGCACAAGTGCAGATCTTGGATCGTCTAGTCAAGAAATTACCACAGAAGGAGATCCGTCAATATCATTTGGTAGAGCCAAGCTGTCTGAGGCAACATTAGAAGCCAAAGTGGACATAAAACAATAATACCCTCGTATATGTAAAGGTGTGAATATGAAACCTTGTCTAGCAAATGGCACATGCACGGTCAAAAGAAATAGCCATAACGCTAACCATCAAACACAGAGAAAAAAAATCTTGCCTAACAAAAAGAGAAAGCGATATCCTTCAGGCAACCACCAAAGAGACGTCCAGCAATATCCATGGAGATGGATGGAGGCTTCATAAAATGACCATACAGAGAAAGATTAACAAACGTCATATTTGCATTTCCGGATGTTTGGGTATTGGGTATGTTGGAATTTTACGGAATAGTTTGGCAAAAAAAAGTCCATAGCTTCGGGCCATGACAGGTTTGTCATGTAAGAAGCATATAACCATGTCCTTCATAAACTTCCTAAACAAAATTTAAATGAAGCAGCACCGCTATGGTGTTCGTTACTTGCCACTAACAACTGCAAAATTAACTATACATCTGCAAATTATATAATTCTCAGCTTATTCCACACTGTTTTTTTCCCTCCAATGTTATAGTTATCCAGGATCTGACATCTGGTTGGCTCCACTAATTAAAAAAATAGCCACCCAGACTTTTTGAATCATTTTGTTGTAACATGAACAAATGTCGAAGTATTTTACTGAGATAACTTGTCGGGTTAAATTCGGATTCTTGGTGGACTAATTTTGAGATCGGATCCTTGGTGTCGTTCACCCATGTTCCCGCCATGTAAGGAATAATTTCTGTGCAATATCATTCATTAACCAAATCATTTGTTTTCCTACTATAAAAGGCATCCCATGATCTTATTCTTAAGAAAATCGACTAGAATGAGTCTAGTCGATTTTCGTTATGAATAAGTTGCACTGAAGAGAGGGAAGAGCACTCAAAGGAAACAATTATCAAACATACCCACCCACGTGTTTGATTGATGGAGAAAGAATCAAAATGGATCACGGGGAAATATTGCAATATCATGGATAGAGGGAAATTCTTATGTCCCAGCTATAGGCTATAGATGGCCCGTGCGAAAGGGCAGGGAGGGCTTGTCACGTCACACAAGAATGTAACAGATATTGCTGAGTCAAGATGGAGAATGAGCATAGGATCCACGATATGAAACTTGCACAGTCCCGCTATCTGTAGACCTTCGTGTGTTGTGCTGGATTATGTAGAAGCTTTTAGGGTTTTTTTCACTTCAGCTTTTGATATTGAAAGGGATCCAGACCAAATGCTGTTACTAAAAGATGACATTAAACAACAGCTCAATTTCAGCTCTAGGAAGCTATTTGATACAATTTGGCACATCTAAGTACAAGATTAACATCCAATTTATGTGAACAACTTCTAAAATAATAAGAATAAACCCCAAAAATATGGGTAATGCATCTGATATTCCACTGGTGCTACGCTGCATCTATAAGCACCAAATATCTGGAGGAACCTTTAGCAACTTTGCAAAGACATGATGCCTATCAACCCTAATTTCTTTTAAGAGAAGATGATGTAAAATGTCAAATTCATGCTGTGAATTATCATTTGAAACAAGCAGCCTGCTTTTTAGTACCAATAGATGCTTGCGATCTTCTAGCAGATCTAGAAGAACGATGTCTCATGGCTTGCTTATCTGATTGCATATGTACCATCCATCCGGTAAGCTGCCTAGTGATTCCAGTGTCAGCTTTCCTGCTTTCTTAATAAAGTAATGGTAAAGTCGACTTTGAGGGATTGTTGCTGAGTTGATGGAAAGTATATCTTGAATGTGTAGATCGTCATACGAATTCCACTAGTAAACTGTGGGCATTATCTGTTTGTTTCAGAATAACTTAACGCTGAGCGTCTTGATTTGATGTGTGATCCTTGACAAATGTCCGGAGGCATCCATTGATGACTCGTGGAGCACAGCCATCACAAAAACTCTTAGCAAGATCAACAGCCTTCATGTAGAAAAAACAGAAATAATTCAATCTGAAAAGAATCCATTCTGAAAGATATAAGAGGGATAGCTGACCTCATTTATAACAATTTGATGCCGTGTTCCTATCACTGTCATCTCAGCCATAGCTTGGTGTAGTATGCAAAGCTCCAAGATTTTTGCAGCGGGCTCATCCTGTAGTCTTTACTTCAATAAAAGGCACATAGAGAATAGAAACACAAGGAGTTGGATATAAAAAAGCTTTAGATTTTATTCAAATGTACCCCTCAATCAACCGTGGGCATTGACTTCAGTTGAATACAGTTCTCGAAAAGCTGGCACTTTTGAAAATAAACTTACGAAAGCGAATGATAAGATGTGTAAAACACCGAATTATTCAAAATTTTGTTTAAAGATTAATAGATAATAAAATCCATGTTGCTTGGGATTGTCAATAAGAAAGATGCAGCTGAAGTTAAGAAAAAGCATTATTTCCATTAGACAGAACAATTAGTATATCACTAAAAATCAGAGCAAAAAGGCAGACCTATTCAAATATTTTATTTAAAGGCTAATAGATAATCAAATCCATGTTGCTAGGGATTGCCAATAAGAAAGATGCTGCTGAAGTTAAGAAGCATTATTTCTGTTGGAAGAAAAGAGTTGATTGTTTATTCCAGAGAACCTTAGGCTCTCTTATATAGAGAAGGTCTATGGGTAAATTACATAAGATGAATAAAAGAAACTAAACATAACAAAAAGGTACATAGAGTCCAGAAATATCTCTACACTCCCTATCCAAGATTTTTGCAGCGGGCTCATCCTGTAGTCTTTACTTCAATAAAAGGCACGTAGAGAATAGAAACACAAGGAGTTGGATATAAAAAAGCTTTAGATTTTATTCAAATGTACCCCTCAATCAACCGTGGGCATTGACTTCAGTTGAATACAGTTCTCGAAAAGCTGGCACTTTTGAAAAGAAACCTACGAAAGCGAATGATAAGATGAGTAAAAAACCGAATTATTCAAAATTTTGTTTAAAGATTAATAGATAATAAAATCCATGTTGCTTGGGATTGTCAATAAGAAAGATGCTGCTGAAGTTAAGAGGAAGCATTATTTCCATTAGACAGAACAATTAATATATCACTAAAAATCAGAGTAAAAAGGCAGACCTATTCAAATATTTTATTTAAAGGCTAATGATAATCAAATCCATGTTGCTAGGGATTGCTAACAAGAAAGATGCTGTTGAAGTTAAGAAGAAGCATTATTTCTGTTGGAAGAAAAAGAGTTGATTGTTTATTCCAGAGAATCCTAAGCTCTCTTATATAGAGAAGGTCTATGGGTAAATTACATAAGATGGATAAAAGAACTAAACATAACAAAAAAGGTACATAGAGTCCAGAAATATCTCTACAATCCCCCTCAAGATGGAGCATAGATGTCAATCGTGCTCAGCTTGGAAGAACACTTCTGGAATGGCCCTCTGAGCAATGGCTTGGTAAAGATGTCTGCAGTCTGCTCTCCTGAACTGACATGGGAAGTAGAAATCAAGTCCTTTTGAATCATAACTCTAGTATAGTGGTTGTCTGCCTCAATATGCTTTTTTCTTTCATGAAATGCAAGATTATTAGCAATGAATAGCGCTGCTTGATTGTCACATTGTAGTTGCATGGGTAGAGGTACATCATATGCAAATCTTCTAACGCAGCTCGAACCCACATCATCTCTGTACTTGCTTGTGCCATGGCCCTGTACTCAGATTCAGCACTAGATCTAGCCACCACTATTTGTTTCTTGCTTTTTCAAGAAACCAAAGAACTGCCAACAAATACTGTAAAACCTGAAGTAGACTTCCGATCCTTAGGGCATCCTGCATAATCCGCATCAGCACATGCAAAAACGGAGATATTTGTTTCTTTCCTGAACAGTAGTCCTGCACCTGGAGATGACTTTAGATATCTCAGTATCATGTATATGGCATCCATATGTACTTGTCTGGGTTGTTCTATGAACTGACTCACCGACTCATTGCAAAAGCAATGTCAGTTCTAGTGATAGTAATATAGAGAAGCTTTCCCACCATCTCTCTATATCTTCTCCTGGCAACCTCATCTGTATCATCATATAACTTCATGCAAGGATCCATGGGAGTAGTTGAGGGTTGACATCCGATCATGCCCGTCTCAACAAGCATGTCTGTAATATACTTCCTTTGGGTCATCACAAGACCTTGCACATTCCTAGCAAATTCCAGCCCCAGAAAATATCGTAGGATACCAAGATCCTTAGTAACAAATTGATGGCCTAGAAATGCTTTTGCTATCTTTATCCCATGCATATGATCTCCCCTAACAAGTATATCATCAACATATACCATGATAATGACAGTACCTCTGGGAGTCTTCTGAACAAACAAAGAATGATCTACATCTGATCTTTTGAACCCTTGCTTCTGAATTAGGTCAGAAAGCTTCTGAAACCATGCCCACATGCTTTATTTAAGGCCATATATTGCCTTGTGAAGTCTACACACCATCTGACTCTCCCCCTCAGCAGCAAACCCCGGAGGCTGCTGCATGTAGACTTCTTCCTACAGATCCCCATACAAAATGGCACTCTTAACATCAAGCTGGAACAAGGGCCAATCACATACCATAGCAACTGAAAGGATGGCACGTAGAGTGGAGTGATGCGTAACTGGAGAGAATGTGTCCATATAATCCACGACGTATGTTTGACTGAACCCACGAGCCACTAGCCTTGCTTTGTACGATCAAGGCTGCCATCTGCATGATATTTGACAGTAAATACCCATTTACAACGGACAACAGAAGCTCCTAGGGGATCAGAAACCAAGCTCCATGTACCCCGCGACCGCAAAGCAGCCATTTCCTCCTCCATGGCTGAATGCCAATAGCTCTCCTTCAATGCGTCCTGATAATTCCGTGGTATTTCCACGGTAGACAAGGCCACAACAAACCACTGAAAATCACCGGTGAGGCGATGGAATGAAACCTATGAAGCAAGTGGATAGGATGCACATGTACACTTATGCTTCCGTAAGGCAATAGGTTCATTCAAATCATCAATAGTCGTACTCGCCGATATGCATTCTCCTGCAGTGATCCCTGCACTAGCACATCTTCAGACCCATCGTTAGTAATATTACCTGGACAAACCTAAGGCGTGATAAATGATTGACGAGTTCCATGAGCAGGGACATTACGACGGGTATAGAATCTCGATAAAGGTGGCACAGGTGGATGTGGAGGTGGTGGTGGTGGTGTGATGGTGGTGGTGGAACAACAGGAACTGGTATGGGAACAGACGGAAGCATAGGAGGTGGTGGTGGTGGTGTAATGACGATCTGGATGTCCCTATTGCACTTCGAAGATAGAAGCGGGCATGTACTATGCATCCCCTTGCTTCACTTGGAACGTCTTTCCAAGGATTTTCAGCGGTTTGTTGTGGGACTGTCTGCTGTGGACATATCACAGACCTATCATGATGCGTTGCAGAGTAGCCAGTGGCGTCTGCCCATGGAGGAGGAAATGGTAGCTTTACGGTCTCGTGGCACAAGGAGTGTTGTACAGGCTCCACCAGGTGCGTCTGTTGTTGGCAGCAAGTGGGTTTTTACTGTGAAACAACATGCTGATGGTAGATATAAGGCCAGGTTAGTTGCTCGTGGGTTCACCCAAACCTACGGGATGGACTACCAAGACACTTTCTCTCCTGTTGCATATCACTCTACACTGAGGATTCTGCTTGTTGTTGCTATGGTTCGTGACTGGCCATTGTTTCTGTTGGTGGAAAAGAGTTATCAGTTTATTCCATAGAACCCTAGGCTCTCTTATATAGAGAGAACCCATGGGTAGATTACATAAGAAGTTACCAATAAAATAAAAATAGCATAAACGATGCACCGACTACATAATTATCTCTACACTCCCCCTCAAGATGGAGCATAGATATCAATCATGCTCAGCTTGGAAGAACATTTCTAGAACGATCCTCTGAGCAATGGCTTGGTGAAGATGTCGGCAATCTGCTCCCCTGAACTAACATGTGAAATAGAAATCAGCCCTTCTGGATCATATCTCTAGTGTAGTGACAGTCTACCTCAATATGTTTTGTTCTTTCATGAAAGGCAGGATTATTGGCAATGAACAAAGCAGCTTGATTATCACATTGTAGCTGCATGGGTAGAGGTACATCCATATGCAAGTCTTCTAGTACAGCCCGAACCCACATCATCTCCGTGCTTGCTTGTGCCATGGCCCTATATTCAGATTCAACACTAGATCTAGCCACAACAGTTTGTTTCTTGCTTTTCCAAGAAACCAGAGAGCTTCCCACAAAAATGCAAAGCCCGAAGTAGACTTTCGATCCTTAGGGCATCCTGCATAGTCCGAATCCGCACATGCCGAAATAGATAAATTTGTGTCCTTTCTAAACAGCAATCTTGTTCTTGGAGACGACTTTAGGTACCTTAGTATCACATATATGACATCCATATGTATCTGTCTTGGCTGTTCCATGAACTGGCTCACTCGACTTACTGCAAAGGCAATATCAGATCGAGTTATAGTGATGTAAAGTAGCTTACCCACCATTTCTCTATACCTTCTCCTGTCAACCTCCTCAGTATCGTTATCATATAATTTCATGCTTGAATCCATAGGAGTACACGAGGGTCTACATACAACTATGCTCGTTTCAACAAGCAAATCTGTAATATATTTCCTTTGGGTCATCACAAGGCCATGTGCATTCCTGGCAAACTCCAGTCCCAGACAATATAGTAGAGTACCAAGATCCTTCGTAACAAACTGACGGCCCAAAAATGCTTTTGCCATCTCTATCCCCTGAGCATCATCTCCTGTAACCAGAATATCATCAACATATACCATGATGACAACCATACCCCTAGGAGTCTTCTGGATAAACAACGAGTGATCCGCATTTGATCTCTTGAATCCTTGTTGTCAATTATATGGGAAAGCTTCTGAAACCACACCCTTGAGCTCTGTTTAAGGCCATATATCGCCTTGTGAAGTATATACACCATATAATTCTCCCCCTCAGCAGCAAACCCCGGGGGCTGATGCATGTCAACTTCTTCCTGCAGATCGCCATACAAGAATGCATTCTTAAGATCAAGTTGAAATAGGGGCCAGTCACGTACCACAACAACAGACAGAAGAATACGAAGAGTGGAATGACGAGCAACTGGAGAGAAGGTATCCATATAATCCACGCCATATGTATGAGTGAAGCCTCTCGCCACTAGCCATGCCTTGTAACGGTCAAGACTACCACCTGCGTGGTACTTTACTGTGTATACCATTTGCAACTAACAACATATGCGCCTGAGGGAGCGGGAACCAAGCTCCATGTACCCCGTGACTGTAAGGCAGCCATTTCCTCTTCCATAGCAGAACGCTAGCAGTCAATCTTCAATGCATCATGATAATTCCGTGGTATCTCCACGGAAGACTAAGCCGCAGCGAACCTCTGAAAGTCCCCTGTGAGACGGTGAAAGGAAACATGTGAAGCAAGGGGATATGATGCGCAAGTACGTTTCTGCTTCCGAATAGCAATAGGGACATCAAGATCATCATCCACTGTACTTGCTGGTTCACATTCCTCCTGTAAAGATGAATCCTGCATATGCACTCTATCCGACCCATCATTAGTAATAACATATGAACATACCTGAGGCATGTTGGATGATTGACGTGCAGCATGAGCAGGATCTGACCGACGTGTATAATATTTAGGTAATGGCATGACAAGTGCTTTTGGTGGTGGTGGTGGTGGGGATAATTTTGGCATGACAACCGGGAAAAGAATGAACTAAGGTGGACTCAGAAAAGGAGGATGAGGAACATAGACGTCGTCATTAGATGTGGAGGAGGACAACCTGTCACCTGCAGGTGAGAAGTACATAACAGACTCAAAAAATGTAACATCAGCACTGACAACGTATTTTCTGTTTACGAGATCATAACAACGGTATCCCTTCTGAGTTCGAGAGTAACCCACAAAGACACACTTGACAGCTCTAGGTGAGAGTTTGTCAAGTCCAGGAGACAACTGATGAACAAAAGCAACAGCACCAAACACACGAGGGGTAAGAGAGAATAATTCCTTGTCTGAAAGATAACAAAAAGAGGAATTTTCTCACCAAGTACCGAGGATGACATATGATTCACAAGGTAACATGCTGTAAGAACCGCATCTCTCCAAAAAGAAATAGGCGCACAACTCTGGATAAGCAGGGTTCGAGTAATATCAAGAAGATGATGATGTTTTCTCTCTGCAACTCCATTTTGTTGAGATGTGTAAGCACATGTGGTTTGATGAATAATACCTTTTGCGAAAAGAAATGTGAGAGAGAACGAGTGCAAAATTCCAAAGCATTTTCCGTACGAACATATTTGACACGAGAGAGAAAACATTTTGCACTTCAATTATAAGATTTCTAATAACATCCCCTACTTCATAATTGTTTTTTAATAGAAATACCCACGACAAACGAGAGAAATCATCAACTACTACAAGATAAAACATGTGTCCCTGGTGATCAGGAACACAATTCAGACCCCAAATATCAACATGAAATAATTTAAAAGGAGAGCTACTGCTCCGACACTGACGACTAGGGAATCTAGCTCGATGGTGCTTTCCCAACTGACAGGCTTCACATCGAAAGGAAGAACTTGGAGGAATCTGAGGCAAGAGATGACGCATCTTCTGAAGCGGGAGGTGACCAAAGCGTAGATGCCAAGTATGAGAAATTGATCCAACCAAATAAGAGGAGACGTCGGCATAGGAATTCCAGACCAGACGATAGAGACCATCCTGCTCAGAGCCACAACCAATCACCCTGCCCGTTAGTATGTCCTGAAATATAAGAGAAGATGGGTCAAATATAGCGCGATAATGCAAATCCTTTGTAATCTGACTAATAAACAGTAGGTTCATCGAAAATCAGGTGCATGTAGAACATTCTGTAAATGCATGGAAAGTGACAAGGTACGTCCCCCTGTCCAATAATGGGGAAATGAGTCCCATCGGCTATTACCACTGACCGTCCTAGTAGAATCTCCCTGTATGAATCGAGTCTATCAATGTCGCAACAAAGATGATTTGTTGCGCTGGAGTCCATAATCCAATCTGAGACATTCGAATTATGACATGATGTAAAAGCAGAAGCACTACTTGAGGTGCTAGCAGAGGCAGAAGTACTGGCAGATGATGAAGCAGCAATATCTGAAGAGCCTCCTGGAGAATCTGTAAATGCGGGAGGCATAATATTGCGCAATCTCGCCACAAGCTCCTCGAACCTGTAGTCTGAAGTGGATGCCAACGGGGATGCAACATCCTTGGCTACTCGTGCCAATGCTGGAAACCCATGCTTAGAATAGCATGTATCCTCTAAGTGACATGTGCGATGGCAAAAAGTGCATAGCTGGCGAAAACGACCACCTCGACCACGAGGTCCACGGCTACGAGAATGAAGACTGACCACCTCTCCCTCGGGACGCAGCCATCGTCGAAGGTGGTGGAGTAGAAGTACTGGAAGAGAGAGAGAGAGAGAGAGAGAGCGACGCGGCTAAGCCTCCGGTAGACTTCCTCCATAGGAGGAATGGTAGCATTGGCAAGTATCTGTGATCGGGCAGCATCATATTCAGGATCAAGAGCCGCAAGCAGTACCCCCACTATGGTAGCATTCAAAGTTTTCTGCTGCTCGGGGGTGGCCGTGAGAGGTATAATACTGTAGAGTTTCTCAAACATCCCCCGTAGGGATGTATACAAGGCAAGGTTTTAAAAAACGTGTGGCGTATCAAGGCATTTTCCTATCATTGCCTCGAGGCGTAAGCCTCGAGGCGTATCGAGGCGTAAGCCTCACTCGTGAAGGAAATTTTTTCATAAAATATTTTAATTAATCGTAGTTACAACTTTCAAGTTCTAGAAATTAAATAGTTATGATTAAATGCATAACTCCATGATATTTCAAGGCTAACATCGTGGTTTAAGCATCCAAGTTGTTATATAACTCTCTCTTTTTAAAATCTAAATCTGTAAGGAGTCAAGTAAATATGGATATGTAAGCATAATAATGGGTAACTCTCCACAAAATTTAAAGTTTTGAATAAAATTTAACTAAAGGGACTAGATATAACATACCATTTTCAAAATTAGGTGAGATATGTGTCATTCAATTGAGAAGGATAAGAGAGTAAGCAGTGAATCTGCGATCACTTTTTATTTTACCATAATGATTGGGGGATAAAATACTTGAATATTGCATGTTATGATCATCTTTGTTCATGCATGCTTTGATGTGTATTAATTTAGTCCGGATTGAATAGAAGAAAAGACGAGACATGTTTACAAAAATATACTTTTCCAAATTTAGGTCAAAGTAGGGGACTTGCATTCAAACATTTTAATAAAGAAAGCATTCATGCTTGATTCATACTAAAGAGTAGAGGCATTAGATTTAAGGAGTCAAGACTCAATTTTTTGTACATGTTGATTTATAAAAAAAACATGCATAACAAAGTAAAAATAAGCTTAATATGTTAATAAATTTAAAAAATGCATTTTAGTGAATCATGAGCTTAAAGACTTGAAAATACATGTCTAAGAAAGATGAAAAACTCACAATAAAAAAGAAAAGGATAAAATATTGCAGAAAAAACAAAAAAAAACAGCCCATTCATGAGGCTATAGCCTCGAGGCACGCCTCAAGGCGCACGCCTCATTGAGGAGGAATGAGGCTATAGCCTCGAGGCGTTTTTCCTTGAAAAACACCTCGAGGCGTACGCCTCAGCGCCTCGAGGTGCGTTTTTAAAAACAATGATACAAGGAATGTAGTGGCCGTCCATTCTGCTTCATGGTGAATATGTCATGCTAGAGCTGTAACATCTTCGTCTCATTTTACACCTGCGAATAAGTTTCCGCCAGTATGTCCCACATCGCCTTAGCGGTGGGTTGATGGAGAACATCATTGGCAATCTCCATCGACAACGTGCCTGAGATCCAGACCTTGGCATATGAATCATCAGCCTCCCAAGAGGCATAGATCACAGTCTTTGCTGCTGGTTCTTCCTCGATAAGAATCTGCTTCTTACCATTCGACTTTATGAGGCTCATGAACTGCATCGCCCAGAGCTCATAGTTCGTCCCATCCATCTTGATTATTGGCGCGGGACCTTTGAACACGTTTATGGAGGGCATATCGACTTTGTTTTCTAACATGTCACCGGAGATGAAGAACTAGGATTCATAGACCAAAAAACAAGTGTCTATATAAACCGTATAGGATTTGAGTGCATATGTAGACTTTACACACTCAAATCCATAGAGGGAGAGCCCGACGGAAGAGGAGGTGCCGACGGTGTAGAGGGCCCGGTGGTGGAGGAGACCGGTGGTCTAGAGGTGCGGCAGTAAAGGGACCCGTCGGTGGAGGAGGTTCTACGGTGGAGGGGGTTCGGAGGTGGAGGTGCCCTGTGACGTGGTGGGAAGAGGAGGCGGTGGGAGGAGGACGGCGGCACCAAGGAAGGGTGGAAGGAGGTGGCGACGCTGAGAAGGGGGCAGGGGGGACAACTGTGGGAAGGGTTAGGGTTTTTTTAGGATTTTGGCTCTGGTACCATGTTGGTGGAAAAGAGTTATCAGTTTATTCCATAGAACCCTAGGCTCTCTTATATAGAGAGAACCCATGGGTAAATTACATAAGAAGTTACCAAGAAAATAAAAATAGCATAAACGATACATCGACTACATAATTATCTCTACAGTTTCAATTAGATGAGAAGAATGCATTCTTGTATGGTGATCTGCAGGAGGAGGTCTACATGCAGCAACCACCAGGCTTTGCTGCTGAGGGGGAGTCTAGTAATGTGTGTCGTCTTCACAAGTCTATATATGGTCTTAAGCAGATTCCGAGGTCTTGGTTTCAGAAGCTCTCAGAGGTGATTAAACATAAAGGTTTTGTCAGATCTACTGCAGATCACTCTCTTTTTATTAAGAAAACTCAGAAAGGTATTGTTGTTATTCTAGTTCATGTCAATGATATCGTCATCACTGGCAGCGATGAACATGGCATTCAAGCAGCTAAAGATTTCCTTAGACAACAATTTGTAACCAAGGATCTTGGCACACTACGTTACTTCCTTACCTTGGACTCGTTTGCACGAAATCAGAAGGGTATGGTTATGAAGCAAAGGAAGTATGTTACAAACCTGCTATCTGAGACAGGTATGAAAGGATGCAAACCTGCCACTACACCAATGGATTCTAATGCTAGGCTTTATGATGATGACTCTGAAGAGGTGGATAAAAGAAGATACATAGAGATGGTGGGGAAGTTGTTATATGTTACTATTACCAGGCCTGATATATCATTTGTTGTGAGCAGAGTCAGCCAGTTTATAGATAAACCCAGACATTTTCACATGGATGCAGTTTACATGATTTTGAGATATCTGAAGTCTTCTCTAGGTGCAGGTCTGTTTTCAAAAGAGATACGTCTCTTACTATTTCTTGATGTACAGATGCGAATTATGCTGGGTGTCCCAAGGACAAGAAGTCCACCTCAGGCTTCATTGTATTCGTTGTTAGCTCACCTATCTCATGGAAAAGTAAGAAACAAACAGTTGTTGCTCGGTCCAGTGCTGAATCTGAATATAGAGCTATAGCACAAGGGAGTACAGAGATGATGTGGGTCAAGTCTGTTATGACTGACTTAACTATTGAGGTATCTCTTCCTATGTACCTCAAATGTGATAATCAGGCGACACTATTCATAGCCAACAATCCAGCTTTTCATGAGAGAACAAAACATATTGAAGTCGATTGTCACTACACTCGTGATTTGATTTAGAAGGGGTTGATTTCAACTTCTCATGTTACTTCAAGTGATCAGATTGCATACATGTTTACCAAAGCTCTTGCGAGGGGTCCTTTTCACCGTTGTTGTTCCAAGATGAGCATGTTAGACATATATGCTCCAGCTTGAGGGGGAGTGTTGAGATTCTTGTATCTTTTGATCTTTATTTATATTTGTTATTTCTCCAATCTATCTTATGTAATTTTCCCGTAGAGCTTTTCTCCTATATAAAAGAGCTCTAGGGCTTTGAGAATAACAACGAATTCATTTCTCCACAGTTAGAAATATGAAATAGGGAAGCATTACGTAGAACCTAACTCCCTAAGGAGCGGGATGAAACCACAAGAGGATGCCTCAAAGGGATGATGTATCTATTGAACTTTCTCTCATCTGTTACATGAGATGTGGGGCTCCTTATATAGCCCCCACTGAGTCTCCAAATCCCATAACTGGTAGATGTGGGATTAAACACTGGATGTGGTGCCCATCTACATAC
Source organism: Ottelia alismoides (assembly GCA_037367405.1). Classification (NCBI taxonomy): domain Eukaryota; kingdom Viridiplantae; phylum Streptophyta; class Magnoliopsida; order Alismatales; family Hydrocharitaceae; genus Ottelia; species Ottelia alismoides. The sequence goes on from JAZKJV010010478.1 coordinate 346,435, forward strand.
GTGACACATATACTCCAACACTCCCCCTCAAGCTGGAGCAGCAATGCTCAGCTTAGACAAACAGAAAGAAATCTCAAACTCACAATACAAGAAATTACATACAATGTCAACTCGATGCAAACACAACTGTTGGTTGCTATTGCTTCTCATGTTGCGCAAGTGGGGAGGAACAAACGAGCTGGAGTGTGAGTCGAACTGGGTCTCCTCGTCGGAGAACATGTGCTCTAAATTGCGCCTGTCAGAGTCACAGAAACTGAATGAATCTCCTCGTCAGAGTATTCTGGCCCACCACATGCATGTGGACAACTACTCCATCTCTGAAGGGTCGAATTGAAAAAGCTGTGGAGACATCCTCGTCTGAGCCCATGATCACTGGAGAATGGAGTCTGAATAGTCTTCTCATCGGAGAACTGGGTCTCTCCCATACTGGCTCAGAGAATGGGATCTCTTCTTTGGAGCCCCTATGAAACCACATGAAAACCCTAGCCCGCATGGCATAGGGAATGAGATCTCTACTCTGGAGTCCCTATGGATCACATGAAAACTCTGAGACCGAAAACAAAATGGGGACCGTACAAATAATGACCGCAAATTTGTGTAAATCAAACTGAAGACTCGAAACCAATCTGGACGTCGAGTCTAAATTTGAAAATATGTAGAGTATGAAATTTGGTCTGGAGAATCAGGACCAGAACCGTAGAACTCTACACAATACTCCCCCTTTCTCTCATACTTGTCGGAAAATAATGACATCGACAAAGTTGGGAGAAGACATGGAAATGGGGAGGAACAAAAATCAGATAAGCCGATCTCCCATTTTTTCTGGCTTTTCACCCTTTTTTAATGAGTCGTTCCAATTTTTTATGGCTTTTCTTTCTTCCTTTTTTCAGTTGTTTTCCTTTTTTAGTCGACTCCCTTTTTTTAAGCGTTCGGGTTTTTTATACGCACCTTTTTCAAAATATTTTCTCTTTTTTTTCCTTTTTTTACAAATAAAATTCTCCTTTTTTAAACACCCTCCCTCTTTTTTAAGACATGACCCACTAGGCTCAAACATCTTCTTTCCTTCTTTTTTTTTAATTTTTGACCACTTGGACCAAACTGGGAAATGGAGAAAACAATAAGGTTCTGCTAGTTGAAACCCTTCTCAAATTCTACCGACTCCGATGGGGCTTCTTCTCAACTGCAAGAGCCTCCACAGCTAGAGAATCGTGCTTGGGAGTACTCTGGAGAGGGTGACAATGCTGGAGCTTGGCAGGAAGAGGAGGTACAAGAAGAGAAAGTGCAACCGTTGATGGGAGCTCGACAGGAAGAGGAGGTGCCACCGCTGGGGATCGCGTGAAGAACAAGGGACACCTCAAGCTTGGATGCGAGAAAGGCACTACCTGGAGTACGCGACTGGGGATCGTGCGAAGAATAAGGAGAGGGCATGGAGTGGCGCCGCCTTTTGAAAGGAGGAGCAACGCCACCGCATGCATCTTCAAATGCTGAAGAAAGGGCCGCTACATGGAGACTGGAGGAGGGGGATCCACCTCAAATCTGAAGGAGGCGGCATCGCCTGGCGGTTGCGGGAATAGTGCCGCCTGGACTGAGATCGACACCACCTTGAGATCTGGAGGGTGGCGACATTGCCTGAGGAAGCCGATCATCAATGAGGAGTATCGCTATCCCCAGTTTTTTTTCTTTCACGCTGGAGATACCGTTGTTGCAGCAGTAGCCTGAAAATGCACACCTTTGCTGACGATCTTGTGCTTTGGAGGGTTTTGGATCTTGGCACATGATGCTAAAGGGTTCCAGAAACCTTAGGTGGAACAAACTGGAGATACATGTGATGGCGAGGATCTCTTCACAAAGTTAGGGTTTCATTCTTCTTTAACTGGAAACTGCATCCCTAGGGTTGGGGATCTTCAGATATGCACGAGATGCTTTGCAGGCTTCACAAAATCAGGGTTTCTCCAGAAACCCTAGGATCGAATATGTCGCACACAAAATTTTCCTTGAACACGGAGGGATCTTTGAATATGAACAGATCTTCGAATAATAAATGAATATCAATAATATTCAAGAACAACAATTGAATCTTGAATAAGATCGTGAACTATGGTTTCAACAAAAACCCTAGTACTAAATCTCGATTCTCAGACAAATTATGAACACAATAAAACCCTCGAGAATCGAACCCGTTCTGATACCATGTTAGAAATATGAAATGCAGAAGCATAATCAGAGAAAAAGAATAAATAACATGATGAACACCTGGATTTTACGTGGAACCCTACTCCTTAAGAGCGGGATAAAACTACGAGAGAATGCCTCAAAGGGTTGATGGTTCTATTGAAATTTCTCTCATCGGTTACAGGAGGTGTGGGGCTTCTTATATAGCCCCCACTAAGTCTCCTCATTCACAACTAGTAGATGTGGGACTAAACACCGGATGTGTACCCATCTACATAAGTGACACATATACTCCAACACACTCATAGGGGAAAAATACATCACTGATTCAAAGAATGTGATATCTGTGCTAATATAATACTTCCTGTGTAATTTATCATGTGAGAAATCGAGAATGCGGAAGCGTAATTAGAGATAAAGAATAAGAACAATGAAGAACATTAGGATTTACGTGGAACCCTACTCTGTGAGAAGAGGGATGAAACCACAAGAGTACGCCTCAAAGAGCTTGTGATTTCTATTCACTTTTCTCATCTGATACAATGGGTGTGGGGCTTCTTATATAGCCCCCACCGAGTCTCCAAGTCCTACAAATAATAGATGTGCAACTAAATCACTGGATGTGGTAATTGGCCCTTGAAGGGATCCAATTACCCATCACTACAAGTGATGCATATACTCCAACACTCCCCTCAAGCTGGAGCATGCAATGCTCAGCTTGGACAAATAGAAAGAAATCTCAAACTCACAATACAAGGCACTGCAGACAATATCAACTCAACGCATACTCTACTGTCGGTTGCTATCGAGGACGTTACTTCTCATACCGTAACCAAAAGGCTAGAGTGTGAGTTGAATTGGGTCTCCTTGTCGGTGAACATGTGCTCTGTACTGTCTGCTAGAGTCACTGAAACTGAAATGAGTTTCCACCTGGAGAATTCTGGCCTACGACTTATCTTTTTCTCTAAAGGACCGAACTGGAAAAAGCCATGGAAACATCCTCGTCAAAGTCCACAGTCGTTGGGGAAGGGGGTTTGAAATGCTCCTCGTTGGAGAACTGGATCTCTCCCATACTGGCTCAGAGAATGGAATCTCTACTATGGAGTCCCTATGAAATCACATGAAAACCCTAGCCCACAATGGCTTAAAGAATGAGATCTCTACTATGGAGTCCCTAAGGATCACATGAAAACCTTGAGATCAAAAAACAAAGATGGGGACCACCCAAATAATGATTACATACATGTGCACATCAAACTGTAGACTTGAAACTAATATGAATGTCAAATCTAAACTTGAACTATAGAGTTTGAAATCTGACCTGGCATATGGACTGGAAAATCTGAATATGAGCTATAAAACTCTACAAAATACTCCCACTTTCTCCCAAACTTATTGGAAAATAATGGCATCAAAGTTGGGAGAAGACATAGAAAGAAGGGGAAAATAAACAAAATCACATAAGCCGATCTCAAAAAAATTCTCGGCTTTTCCTCTCACAATAAAATTTTTAAATAATTTTTTCGGCTATTTTTTTAGCCATCGCCTTCTTTCTTTTTTTTTCACGTAAGGGTTTTTTTATACGCACCTTTTTAAAAATAAAAATAAAAAACTCGTGGCCAACCCAGCTGGGCCTTGTTTCCCCCTCTCTTTTTCCTAAATACACAATAGAACGGTCCACCACTCATTTAAATGAAGGGATATTGGCCCCTTTCACTTATGTACGACTGAAGATTAGGGTTCCCATTAAGGGAACCCACCTGCTGCTGTCGCTCGAGGAGCCGCTAAGAGGGAGAAGAGTTGCGTGTAGGGCATCTCCTCCTAAGCGAAGATGATCAGTGATGTCAATGTTCGCGCATGCGATGGAAGAAGCAACAAGATAGGATGTTGCGTTGCCGAGAGGTTCTTCGGCTGGATACAAAGCAGAGTTGCGCCATCGTGGATTGCCCATGCGTTAGGTTAGAGAGCGATTTGAAGGAGGATTTGGCACTGCTTGTGTGAGGAGATAGGATTTCTCCATAGAAGACGAGAAGATGATGGTGCCTTGCGTCGTCATAGATGTCTAGAACGGGGGGTGGCTTTGCCTGTTCGAGAGGGAGGCGATTCGCACAGCCTAGAAGTCGAAGTAGAAGGTTGCATGGTGCGTTGAAGTCTCCTCCTTCGTCCGAGTAGGATTCCACGATGGGAACCCATTGCCTAGAGATGCATAAGGAGGCTTGCGTGAAGGGGATCAAGCTACCTAGAACTGGGCATGCGCAAAGGGGATCGGTTTGAATTCACGAGAAACTGTGCACTTCGAACCACATGTAGTCCTCCTTCTTGTGCCATATGCCTTGGAGATGCTTGACGTCATATTTCAGAATCATCCTCGTGGATCTTTCAGAACTAGGGTTTCATCGGGAACCCTAGAGGAATCGCAGATGAGCCCTCATGGGTGCAAGATTGCAAGGGATGGTTGGAGAAGATGTGTGCCATAGAATTTAGGGTTTCGGATGTGTGCAAGGGATGTTATGCCGCGTAACCAATGAACAAACCCTAGTTGTCGACATTGTGCTGAATTTAGCGTTTCAAAAAATCCTAGAGCTCTTCTTGTTGGTAGAAAAATAAGAGATGATTATTTCTGAGAACCCTAGGCTCTCTTATATAGAGGAGAGACCTATGGGTAAATTACATACGGCGGAAAAACAGAAATACAAATAAGAAAACGATACATATAGAATATAGAAATACACAAATATCTCTACACTCCCCCTCAAGATGGAGCATAGATATCAATCATGCTCAGTTTGGACGAACACTTCTGGAATGGTCCTCTGAGTAATGGCTTGGTAAAGATATCTGTTGTTTGCTCTCCAGAACTAACATGAGAAGTAGAAATCAAGCCCTTCTGAATCATATCTCTGGTATAATGACAGTCTACCTCGATATGTTTTGTTCTCTCATGGAACGTAGGGTTGTTTGCAATAAACAGAGCAGCCTGGTTATCACAATGTAACTCCATGGGTAGAGGAACCTCTATATGCAAACAAACTAATATTGCTCGAACCCACATCATTTTTGTACTTGCTTGCGCCATAGCCCTGTATTCGGATTCAGCACTTGATCTCGCTACAACTGTTTCTTTCTTGCTTTTCTAAGAAACATGAGAACTGCCAACAAATACTCCAAATCTCGAAGTCGATTTTCTATCCTTAGGACAACCTGCATAGTCTGCGTCAGCATATGCGGATACTGAGAGAGTTTCTCCTTTCTTGAAGAGTAATCCTGCACCTGGAGACGATTTTAGATATCTCAATATCATGTATACAGCATCCATATGTATTTGTCGAGGCTGCTCCATGAACTGACTCACTCGACTCACTGCAAAGGCGATATCTGATCTGGTGATTGTAATATAAAGAAGTTTTCCCACCATCTCTCGGTATCTTCTCTTATCGACTTCATCTGTATCATCATCATATAGCTTCATGCTAGGATCCATAGGAGTAGTAGAAGGTCGACACCCGATCATGCCCGTCTCTGCAAGCATGTTTGTAACATACTTTCTTTGGGTCATTACAAGACCCTGTGCATTTCTAGCAAATTCCAACCCTAAGAAATACCTTGGGGTACCTAGGTCCTTCGTCACAAATTGACTGCCCAGAAAATCTTTTGCCATCTTGATTCCCTGCTCATCATCTCCTGTAATAACTATATCTTCAACATGAACCATGATAGCAACTGTACCTTTGGATGTTCTCTGCACAAACAAAGAGTGATCTGCATTTGACCTCTTGAACCCCTGTCGTTCAATCAGATCTAAAAGCTTTTGGAACCATGCCCTAGGACTCTGTTTAAGGAAATATATTGCCTTATGGAGCCTACAAACCTGTTGACACTCCCCCTCAGCAGCAAACCCCGGAGGCTGCTGCATATAGACCTCCTCTTGTAGATCTCCATACAAAAATATAGACCAGTCACGTACCACAACAACTGAAAGGAGAACACGCAAAGTGGAATGTCGAGCAACCAGAGAGAACATGTCCATGTAATCAACTCCATAGGTCTGCATGAAACCACGTGCCACCAACCTTGCTTTGTAACGATCAAGCCTCCCATATGCATGGTGTTTAATAGTAAACACCCATTTACAACTGACAACAGACGCTCCAGGAGGAGGAGAAACTAGACTCCAGGTGCCACGGGACTGCAAAGTGGCCATTTCCTCTTCCATAGCGAGACGTCATCTGCTATCTCACAATGCATCATGGTAACTCCGTGGAATTTCCACGGCAGATAGAGCAAGTGCAAGTTTCTGGAAGTCTCCTGTAAGACGATGAAAGGAAACTTGAGAAGCAAGCGGGTAGGATGCACAAGTGCGCCTCTACTTCCTAACTGCGATAGGTACGTCCAGGTTCTCAGGAACATCATCCTGCACTGATCCCTATATAGAAACATCTCCAGAGCCATCGTTAGAAACCATGTTATCAGAACAAACCTGGGGCATGCTAGATGACGAGAAATGACCATGAGTAGAAGGGGGCCGACGAGTATAGAATTTTGGTAATGGTGGAACCACGGTCACAGGCATCTGAGGTGGTGGAGGTGGTGGTGGAGATGGTGGTGGTATGACTGGTACAGGAGATAACTGACTCGTAGGAGGAGGTGACATGTAGATCTCAGTGTCAGATTCGAGAGTAGTCATTCTGTCACCTGTAGGAGAGAAAAACATCACAGATTCAAAGAATGTGACATCGACGCTAACAAAGTATTTTCCACGTAAAGGATCAAAGCAACGATATCCCTTCTGAGTCCTGGAATACCCTACAAACACGCATTTTGCAGCCCTGGGGGAGAGCTTATCAAGACCTGGAGCCGACTGGTGGATAAACGCAACAGAGCCAAATACACAGGGCGTAAGAGAGAACAACTCCTTCTCAGGAAAGGCTATAGAGAAAGGAGTCTTCTCGCCCAAGACAGACGAGAGCATGCAATTTACTAGATAACAAACAGTGAGAACTGCATCACCCCAAAAAGAATGTGGAGCACGACTCTGAATAAGTAGGGTCCGAGTTATATCTGGTAGATGACGATGTTTCCGCTCTGCAACACCATTTTGTTGTGAAGTGTAAGCATATGATGTTTGATGAATTATACCACGAGAGGAAAAGAACAAGGAAAGTGTACGAGCATGGTTTTAAAAAACGTGAGGCGGATCGAGGCGGTTTCCTGTAAATGAGACGAGGCATAAGCCTCGAGGCGTTCGAGGTGTAAGCCTCAGTTTTTAGGTTAAAAACTATACAAATCTAGAACTATGTAGAAAAATGTTAGAAATAAGAATGCTTTAAAGTCCCTAGCATGAAAGTTACTATATTTCCATGCAATATCCGACCTATCACGTCCACCATCATGTCCTTTTTTCATTTTTGGAGCCATTTCTGAAATAGGAAAGTGGCATACCAAAGACTTGTAAAGCAAACAAAATATTTATAAACAAAGCAAATAAATAAAGTAAAGTAAAAATCCTCTAGTAAGGCTTGTATAAACATGTATAAAATTTAAAGTTTTGACCACAAGCTGATTTTGCTCTTCAATACCATTTATGTGCTAATTTTGCTCCTTGTAGTAAGTTAATCCAGTTTTATTCGCAGTTTGGTGATGACAATTGCATTATATCAACTTAGTTGGCTACAATACAAACAAAAATTAGCAGATTTTGAGACTTTAAGCTATTGTCTACTCTTATTTCATAGACAGAGGACATATTCTCGAGTTTCAAACCTCCGTCATCAAGATTTAAGGTTTTCAGATATGCCTCGAGGCTTTTAGATGAGGCGTACGCCTCACAAGCGCCTCACCGCCTCGACATCGCCTCAACGCCTCGACACCGCCTCAATGCCTCGAGGCGCAAGTTGCCAAATTAACATACGCCTCATGCGCCTCGAGGCGATTTTTGCTGAAAAAAGCCTCGAGGCGTACGCCTCAGTGCCTCGAGGTGCGTTTTTTAAAACCTTGTGTACGAGTACAAAACTCCATAGCATTGTCGAAACACACAATTTTCACAGTAGAAGAGAAAATATTTTGAGCTTCATTGATGAACATTTGGATCACATCTCCTGCTTCAGATTTATTCTTTAATAGAAACACCCAAGACAAGCGAGAAAAATCATCTACTGCAACAAGATAAAACATGTGTCCCTGATGATCAGGTACACAACTGGGACCCCAAATATCAATATGGACTAATTCAAAAAGAGAGCTACTGCTCCGACTCTGACGACTCGGGAAAGTGGACCTATGATGCTTTCCCAACTGACGTGCCTCGCACTGGAAGGACGACCCTGGAGAAATATGTGGCAAAATACGACACATCTTCTGAAGAGGTAGATAACCAAAACGGAGATGCCAGGTATATGGAGAGGCTGATCCTGTAGAGTGGAGTGATGCACCAACATAGGGAGTATGGACCAGACGATAGAGACCATTCTGCTCACAGCTACCCCCAATCACTTTGCCCGTGAGTATATACTGAAAAACAAGAGACGATGGATCAAAAATGGCTCGACGGTTCAAATCCTTCATAATCTGGCTAATGGACAGTAAATTCATAGAGAAATCAGGAGCATATAACACATTATGTAATCGCATGGAGGGCGTCAAAGTAATCTCCCCCTGTCTTGAAATCGGGGAATGTGTCCCATTGGCTATCACCACAGTCCGCCCTGGAGGAACCTCTCTATATGGAGTAAGCTGCTCTTTGTCCCCACATAGGTGATGTGTCGCTCCAGAGTCCATAATCCATTTTGTAATCATAGATCCATCACAAGAGGTGAGAGCATAAGAACTACCTAACGTACTGGCTGTAGCGGATGTACTGGCAGAAACAGAGGTTGCCACATCTGATTGGCCTCCTGGAGTTGTGTCAGGAGGCATGATGTTCCTTAGTTTGGCAACGAGATCATCGAAATGCTGGTCCAAAGAAGAAGGTGCAGGAGACTCAACTTGTGCTGCTACACGAGCCGACGCTAGAAACCCATACTTAGAGTAGTATGTATCCTCGGAATGGCCAGGACGGTGACAATACATGCAAGCTGACGGATCCGACCCCCACGACCACGGGGACCACGTCCACGAAAAGTAGATGAGCCACCTCTTCCTCTGGAGGCAGCCATCACCGAAGGTGTCTGGGTAGTAGTAGAACTCGGGATGGTGATTCGTGGCGTCAGCAAGAATCTGAGAGTGGGCAGCATTGTACTCTGTATCAAGTGCAGCCAGGAATTATGTTGGAGATTCTCTTGTCTCATGGAGGATCAAGAAGCAAACTGTTGTAGCCAGATCTAGTGCTTAGTCTGAATATAGGGCTATGGCCCAGGTCAGTACAGAAATGATGTGGGTTAAATATGTCCTTACAGATCTATATATAGAGGTTCCCCTTCCTATGGTACTGGAATGTGACAATCAAGCTGCTATATTTATTGCAAATAATCCAGCATTTCATGAACGAACCAAGCACATCGAGGTTGATTGCCACTATATACGAGACATGATTCAGAAGGATTTTATTTCCACATCTCATGTCAACACAGGGGACCAGACTGCATATATCTTCACCAAAGCCTTACTCATAGGACCGTTCCAGAAGTGCTCGTCCAAGCTGAGCATGATCGACATCTATGCTTCATCTTGAGGGGGAGTGTAGAGATATATTTATGTTACGTTATTTGTATTGTTTCCAAATTTCCTTTTTCTTACGAATGTCTTATGTAATTTACCCATAGGCTACTCTCCTATATAAGAGATCCTAGGATTCATGGAATAAATAACTCTTTCTATTTTCCCAACAAAGGCAATAAAACCGAAAACACGAGGAGTGAGTGAGAACAACTCCTCGGGAAATGCCAATAAGAAGGGAATTTTCTCACATAAAACAACTGAAGACATGTGATGCACAAGATAACAAGCAGTAAGAACTGCATCACCCCAGAACGAATGTGGGGAACGATTCTGAATAAGAAGTGTGCAGGGAACATAAAATAAATGGTGATGTTTCCTTTCTGCAATGACATTCTGCTGAGAAGTGTAGGCATATAACTTGATGAATAATACCACGAAATGAAAAGAATTGTGAGAGCCCGAGTATAGAATTCCAATGCATTATCAGTTCTCACAATTTTGACAAATAAAGAAAACACATTCTACACTTCATTGATAAATGTTGTAATTAAATTTCCAACCTCAGATTTATTCTTCAACAAAAAGACCCATGACAGATGAGAAAAAAACATCAACAACAACTAAATAAAACATGCGCCTCTAGTGATCGGGAACACGACTTGGACCCCAAATGTCAATATGATATAACTCAAAAGGGGAGCTACTGCTCCGACTCTAACGACTGGCAAAAGTAGACCGATGGTGCTTTCCCAACTGACACGCCTCGCATTCGAAGGAGTGAGGTGAGATCTGAGGGAGAATATGATGCAACTTTTGTAGGGGAAGGTGACCAAAGCGCATGTGACACATGAAAGGAGAGACATGTCCTATGGAATGGGAGGATATGCCATCATATGGAGTTCAGACCAGTCAATAGAGGCCGCCCTGCTCACGACCACAACCAATCAACATGCCCGTAAAAATGACCTGAAATACAAGAGACGATGGGTCAAAATAGCTCGACAACGCAAATCCTTTGTAATCTGACCCATAGATAATAAATTCATAGAAAAGCCAGGTGCATGCACCACATTTTTCAAATGCATCAACGACGCCAAACTAATCTCCCCTTGTCATGTGATGAGGGAGTGAGTCCCATCGGCTATGATAACAGTTCTCCCTGGAGGAACCGGTATATAAGCTTTAAGCTGATCTCTATCTCCACACAAGTGATGTATCTCCACAGAGTCCATAATCCATTCTGTAATATCAGATCCATGACAAGAGGTAAAAGAGTTATTATTCCTGGGAACCCTAGGCTCTCTTATATATAGGAGAGACCTTAGTCTCTCTTATATATAGGAGAGACCTATGGTAAATTACATAAGACAATTATAGGTAAATAAAAATAAAATAACAATACAAAAACATAAATATATCTCTGTATGCAAACTCCATTGCTCTAACATTATCAAAATTTCATTATAGCCACTTTAAACGTGACTAACTAGCCTTCAAGAGATCGTTTCAACTAGTAGAAAGCCTTCTTCAACCTCTACACCTTCCCGATGCCTCACGGTTGGGAGTCATGACTATGCAAACTTCTTCCATTCGTGTTTTTATCTCGAAAATTATTTTTCACATCAAGTTGATGAAGCTTTCGGTCTTTAAGTACAACTACGAAGATAACATAACAATTATATTTAACATAGGTGCAAATATCTCCAAGTAGTTGTAGCTACATTTTTGCCTAAAGTCATTTCAACTAGTCTTTCATTATACCTTCCAATATTTACCATCTAGTTTTATTAATTATTGTAGGCTCGTTTCAATCCCATCATATAGGTTTTATCGGGATATCAATAACATCCCAAGCATTGATCCTTATGAGTGCCTTCATTTCTCCATGCACATCTTCAACCTACTAAGGATAAACATGTGCCTTAGCCACATTTTTAGGAAAAAACATAAGTAGAGAGCGACACAAACCACTTATCGTTACTATTGAGTAGTGTTCACATATGCAGTCTAGGCGGCCGCATATGTGTATTCTATTACCCGAGTAAAATGCATAAACCAAATGCAGTAATATGCAATCCATACATATATGTGGACTGACTAAACGACATACGCGACAATATATCTAAATAGAGGATATGTGTATGGAACTCGTATGTCTTTTTTTGTTTATATTATGTTTGATGACACATCAACTTGATGTTTTTTCCCACTAGGTCACATCACATCATTTACATCAATGCATTTTTTCATTGTTCTCGCACATATTACATTTGTGAAGATATTATATGGTAACTATTCCCATATTAGTCTCACAATTTTCCAATGTTCTCAGCACTTGTTAATTAAATGTTGCATCCTTTGAATTTTTTATCTAATGATATTTATTCTAATAAGGCAACAATTAACCACACTTAAGTTTAACAAAGTAGCCGTGAGACCTGCTATGCTTTATGGATCTGAATGTTGGCCTGCGAACAATAGGCATGTACAGATAATGGTAGTAGCAGAATGAAAATGCTAAGATGGATGTATGGACATACACACACACACACACACACACGTAAAGATCGGATTCAGAAGGATGCAATAAGAAGGAAAGTTGGTGTAGCTCCGATCGAGGATAAGATGCAAAAAAACCACTTAAGGTGGTTTGGCCATTTGCAAAGGAGGTCAGATGATGCACCGGTTAGGAGATGTGAGTTTTGGGATGTTGAGCTAGCTAAGAGAGGGTGAGGGAGGCCCAAGAAGTGTTGGAATGAGATTATACGAAGGGATCTTAGTTTTTGGATCTAAGTCCGAGATCGACACAAGATAGATCTGAATGGAGGCAAAGAATATAGGTAGCCAACCCTACTTAATGTGGGAAAAGGCATTATTGTTGTTGTAATAAATTTGTATGTATATACAATTTTTTCCCTTACATTTTGTGCATACAATCTTTCAAAAAGGTTTATGTATACAAGTTTTTTTCGTTATAAGATATCCATATAATATGTGCTAAGCCTTCTCCCACTATAAGTACGGTCGGCTACATGGATTCTTGCTCAAATCCATGTTGAAAGATTCGACTATTTTTTACGTTGGTCGTCGACTACCTAACACAACCCCTGCAAGAGTGGGATTTGAACCCTGGTCTTTTGTGTGGTAGACACATTGTACTACCACTAGACCATTAAGTGGGTTTATAAGATATCCATATATGCATATATTTTTGGATTTATGATTTTTTATCTAAAATTTTCTCCACTTTTTGCTCTCTCTCTCTATATATATACACCCATATATGCGTTAAATGTTTTCCCCTATGCATTTGCTATTTAATCTATATATATATATATATATGCATATAATTCAATATAAGAATTAAAAATTAATAAATCAATATTTTCCTGCTTGTATGTCATTACGTTTTAATTATTTTATGGGATTTTTACACCACAGACCCAATAAACTTTGTTAATTACCTACTCACACTTGTATCCTATGTAATTATCATAAACCCCTATAAAACTTGCTAACTCTTATACCCTAATCCCTATGGTTAACTCCCATCTATTTAGTTATTAACATTGACAATATCCATTAAAAATATGAAAAGTGCCCTTTTTCTTTATCGAATTTGCAAATTAATACCATCTTTTACCCACCGAGTCAGTACCTCCTTTTCAACCTCCTCCGCTCTCCAGATCCCCCTCCCCTGCATTGCCACCTCCTCCTTCGCTCCTTATGGCCTCATCCTCCCCACCCCAGCACCCCCTCACCTGGGTCACCACCTTCTCCCTCCCCCCATACCCTCGTGGCCTCGACCTCCCCACTATCCTCTCTTGGCCCATTGTCCACTTTTCTACATGGTTGATGTGTCATTGATTCCAACATTTCATCAAATTGGGCATCAAAGCATCATCTTCTATAATTTTTTTTGACAGGCTTTAGTTTGCTTTGCAATTGAATGGATTTTCCCTTCCTCATGATGAGTGACTCGTACCCAAGCCTCTAGAATGGCCGATAGGGCTCCAGCTCGAAGGCGTCGACCTTGACGACCGCCATCGAATACATCTCCGTCTCACAACACATCCAGTACTTCTCGTCTTCTTCCTCGCCCTCCATCATCTCCTCATCCGTGTCCACCCTGCTCACAAAAAGGCATCCTCCTTTGTATCCATCGAAATGATGAAGAGCTGAGATGCTATTAAGAACGATGGAAAGCGTAGGAGTGCAATGGTCTACGAACGATGTGGCGGGGAGCAACTGCAACAGGGAGGGGAGGCTCGAGCGGAGATAATATAATGAATTGATCGAGGACCACCTGTAGTGACGAACATCTTGTAGTGGCAGAGTTGGGCGGAAGAGATAAGCTCGAAACAGTAAGCCCCAGGAGCAACTGTAGATGGATGCGAGGAAGGCAAAGGTGTGGTAAGGGGGGTGTTTTCAGGTCTAGTGAAGGATGATGAGATCTGCAGTTGTTGATGTGTACAACTTCGAGCATTAGAGAAAGGCAAGTAGGTGTACAATTAAAGGGACATAGCGGTATCTGCTCTTCCCCTCCCTCCGTCGGAAGCTCAAGCTCCTCTTCCTCTCCCACTACATCAAGAAGCTATGACAGGGAAGGATGTGGGCTAAGCAGGATAGAATAGAGGAATTATCTCTAGATATTGGGATCAATGATTAGCAATGTTGTCAGTGTCAAAAGTTATTAAGGAGGGGAAGAATATGGAGGAGGAGGACGGAGAGAGTGGGGAAACAAAATCCACCATTAGATTTTGTTGTGGTTTGATGAACCCAAGCAATTTAACTCAAGAAGACTCAAATTAATGTCAGGGGTTGTAACTGTTGGGAGAAAATGAGCAACTGATTATTCAATAGAACCTTGAACCCTGGCCTCTCTTATATAGGGAGAGACCTAATGGGTAAAGTACAGAGTAGTCCAGAGAACAATACGAAAATACTAAACAGTACATAACACAAATAATAATAATACTCTCTATACTCCCCCTCAAGGTGGAGCATAGATGTCGATCATGCTCAGCTTGGAAGAACATCTCTGAAAGGATCATCTAAGCAACGGCTTGGTGAGTATATCAGCAGTCTGATCTCTTGAGCTCACATGAGATGTAGAAATCAAGCCTCTCTGGATCAAGTCTCTAGTGTAGTGGCAGTCAACTTCAATATGCTCGGTTCTCTCATGTAATGCTGGATTGTTGGCAATAAACAATGCTGCCTGATTGTCATACAGAAGTTGCATAGGTACAGGTACGGCTACATGTAAATCCTCTAGCACAGATCGAACCCACATCATTTCCGTGCTTGCTTGCGCGGCCCTATATTCAGATTCTGCACTGGACCTTGCCACAACGGTTTGCTTCTTGCTTTTCCAAGAGACCAAAGAGCTCCCAACAAAAACGGCAAATCCTGAGGTTGACTTTCTATCTTTAGGGCAGTCTGCATAATCGGCATCTGTGCATGCTGAAATAGCTAGATATGTGCCCTTTAGGAATAGCAACCCTGAACCTGGAGAAGACTTTAGATACCTCAGTATCATGTATATGGCGTCCATATGAACTTGTCTTGGCTGCTCCATAAATTGACTCACCTGGCTTATTGCAAAGGCAATATCAGGTCGAGTTATAGTAATATAAAGGAGCTTACCCACCATTTCTCTATATCTCCTCTTGTCTACTTCCGCAGTGTCATCATCATACAGCTTCATGCTTGGATCCATGGGAATACTCGATGGTCTGCATCCAGCATGCCTGTTTCGGTCAAGAATTCTGTAATGTACTTCCTTTGGGTCATCACTAGACCCTGTGCATTCCTGGCAAATTCTAACCCCAGAAAATATCTTAGGGTTCCAAGGTCCTTCGTGACGAACTGACGGCCTAGGAACGCTTTTGCCCTCTCTATTCCCTGAACATCATCTCCTGTAACCAGAATATCATCAACATAGACCATGATGACAACCGTACCTATAGAGGACTTCTGAATAAACAGTGAGTGGTCTGCATTCGATCTCTTGAACCCCTGTCTTTCAATCAGATGAGAATGTTTCTGGAACCATGCCCTTGGGCTCCGTTTAAGGCCATAAATTGCCTTGTGAAGTCTACACACCTTATGCTTCTCCCCCTCAGCAGTAAACCCTGGCGGCTGCTGCATGTAGACTTCCTCATGCAGATCTCCATACAAGAATGCATTCTTGACATCAAGTTGAGATATAGTCCAATCACGTACCACTGCAACTGATAAGAGTATGCGAAGGGTAGAATTACGAGCCACCGGAGAAAATGTATCCATATAGTCCACACCATAGGTCTGTGTGAAGCCTCGTGCGACCAACCGAGCCTTGTAGCGATCTAGACTGCTATCTGCGTGGCATTTAACTGTGAATACCCATCTACAGCTAACAATGGATGGATCAGGAGGAGCAGTAACCAAGCTCCATGTGCCACGAGACTGTAAGGCACGCATCTCATCTTCCATAGCCAATCGCCAGACATCAATCTTCAAAGCTTCCTGATAGGTTCGTGGTATTTCCACGGATGACAAAGCTGCTGCAAATCTCTCGAAATCTCCTGTGAGGCGATGAAAAGACCTGAGAAGCAAAGGGATAAGAAGCACACGTCCTATTTTGCTTCCGAATAGCAATAGGAATATCTAGGCCATCGTCCACTGAACTGGATGGTGTAGTCTCCTCCTGCAGTAAAGAATCCTGCACATGTACCATATCTGACCCGTCAGTAGTAATGTCATCAACACATACCTGAGACGTGCTGGATGTCGGACGGGTAGCCTGAGCAGGACCTGACCGACGCGTATTGAATTTTGGTAAAGGTGGAATAGGAGGTTGTGGAGGTGGTGGTGGCGGAGGTGGTGGTAGTGAAGATGACGTAGTAACTGGTGCAGGAGTAGACTCAGGTGGTGACGTAGGAGGTGGAGGAACATAGACATCATTGGTAGTGGATGGTACCAACCTGTCACCTGCAGGAGAGAAATACATAACAGACTCAAAGAACGTGACATCAGCACTGACAAAGTATTTCTTGTTTATGGGGTCATAACAGCGATAGCCCTTCTGAGTCCGAGAGTAACCAACAAAGACACACTTGACAGCTCTAGGAGAGAGTTTGTCAAGTCCTGGAGTGAGAAGATGAACAAAGGCAACAGTACCGAAGACACGAGGAGTAAGTGAGAATAATTCCTTATCAGGAAAAAGGATAGACATAGGAATTTTCTAACCTAGGACAGAAGACGGCATACGATTGACTAGGTAACAAGCTGTCAGAACAGCATCCCCCCAGAAAGATATAGGAGCACAACTCTGAATAAGAAGAGTCCGAGTAATGTCAAGAAGGTGATGATGCTTTCTTTCTGCCACGCCATTCTGCTGAGATGTGTAAGGACAAGTAGTTTGATGAATAATGCCCTTTGAGGAGAGAAACTGAGAAAGAGACCGTGTGCAGAATTCCAGAGCATTATCTGTACGAACATATTTGACAGTAGAAGAAAAAACATTATGCACTTCATTAATCAAATTTTTAATCACATCTCCTGCTTCAGATTTATTCTTTAAAAGAAAGACTCAAGATACACGAGAGAAATCATCCACTACAACTAGATAGAACCTGTGTCCCTGATGATCGGGAACACGACTCGGACCCCAAATATCAATATGCAACAACTCGAACGAGGAGATACTGCTCTGACTCTGACGACTAGGAAAGCTGGACCTATGATGCTTTCCCAACTGATATGTGTCACAGCGGAAGGAAGAACTGGGAGAGATCTGAGGCAGAAGGTGTCGTATTTTCTGGAGCGGGAGATGACCAAAGCGAAGATGCCAGATGTACGGAGATACTGGTCCAGCGGAATAAGAAGAGACACCAGCATAAGAATTCCGGACCAAGCAATACAGACCATTCTGCTCAGAGCCACAGCCAATCACCCTACCCGTTAGTGTGTCCTGAAAAATAAAAGAAGAGGGGTCAAATATAGCACGACAGTGCGAATCCTTCATAATCTGACTAATAGACAACAGGTTCATGGAGAACTCGGGAGCATGCATCGCATTCCGTAGATGCATGGAAGAAGATAGAACGACCTCCCCCTGTCCAATAAGGGGAGAATGGGTACCATCTGCGATCTGTACTGAACGGCCATGGGGAATGTCCCTGTAGGAGTCAAGTCTCTCTCCATCTCGGCAGATGTGATGTGTAGCACCAGAATCTATAATCCAATCAGATATATCATGACAAGTGGTAAATGCAGTAGCACTACCTGAGGTACTAGCGACAGCCGAGGAACTGGCAGAGGCAGAGGCAACAACATCAGAAGGTCTAACAGAAGAATACAAGGGCAAGCAGGTAATTACATAGAATACAAGGGCAAGCATGTAATTGACAAAGTTAATAAAGTTCATGGTGTAAAAAACCCTTAATTTATTTGAAATAGTTGATTTTGGATTTTATTCAATCATCAACTATTATTATAATATCACGTTTTATTATTGTATTTTTTTTAATATTTTAATTAAGATATTATAAACTGTATATGCCACTGTATACTCCTCTGCATATCTGCTTAATCATTTTAGACTGTCTGGTTGAATGCATATCACACGTCGTATTTCTAAATCTTGTTATTGAGCTTATAGTAGCATACATATATCTCAATAGGATAATAAGTAAACTTGACATATCTAGAAGAAGGTCCACTCCTTCAACCATAGTTTTGGGCAATACAATCTTCTTCGGGCAATACAATCTTCTTCTCCAATGTAGTACGATTATGTGAATCGTCATTTCTGACGTCGTATTGGCAATCATCGACATTGTTTCCCAAAGAAGTGCTAACATGTGAACTTGGATCAAGATTGGTGGGTGACTAAGATCATCCAAGGAGTTATACAGATAGAGATTGATCTTTTAATCTTTTATACTTTTCCTCTTTCTTCTATACATAATATTGAAGAATGAGTTATCATTAGTTTGTTATCAATCTATACAATCACTAGTTTAGATACATAAAATATCTCATTGTGTTCCAAGTATATTAAGAAACAATATGTCAATTAGATTCTCCTCCCATCTCTCATTGTTCATTTCTTGAATGCAACTCCTCGTAAAGTTATACTCGTGCTCAACGATAGTGACATCCTCAGTAACATCCACCCTTCCAGTTATGGGATCCATGCATTTACACCACTTCTAACTTGATGAGTACCTAAAGGTAAGTCTCGACGATTCAATTTCTTTGCATCTAGAGCAGCTTTGTGAATATTGAATACACTTAAAAGGTATATGGCGTGAAGGAAAAAGGACTAGTATTTGGCATCGATAACTTATAGAACGATCTTCCTCATGATAAACAAAGGTCGCCTAAACCTCCTTATATAGGATAAGGCTAGGGTTATGGTTACATCACAGAGTCACCATAAGAAAATAAAAGACTAGTATCCCTGGAGGAGGGTTACAATATATACATCTACATGTATGTGTGTAACTTAATACTATCCCTCAAGCTTGAAAATATTAATCAATCATGCTCAATTTAATAGAGCATTTATCAAATTGGGCACGAGGAAGTGGCTTGGTAAAAATATCAGAGGTTTGATCTTCTGAAGCCACACTAGTTGTATGTAGCAGCCTTTTTTGTATCAAATTTTAGGTGCAATGACAATCAATTTCCACATGTTTCGTTTACTCATGAAACATTGTATTATTGGATATATGCATGAATGCTCAGTTGCCACACTTGAACTCTGTAACTCCATTAGGTGATTTGCATTTCTACGAGTACAGATTGTATCCATACCAATTGTGTTGTTATATGTGCCACTGCCTTTTATTCGATTTCTGTGCTATAACGAGAAATCACATCATGTGTCTTACATCTCCATGTAATTAGATTGCCAAGAAGTAAAGTGCAGAAGTTTTTTTTATGGAAAAGAGGGTGAACTCTCGAGGTGGGCATCACCGCGAAATGATTATATTAAAATTATAAGAAAGTTACATGATACATTACATGTACTCCCAAAAGCTCGTGAGAGCCCTGCAATGAGACACTACATATTCCGAGTAAAACCTCTGATTTTTAAAGATGAGGTCATTTCTTGCCAGCCAAATTGCCCAAAGCACTAACCGTCTTAGCGGCGTTGTCCGAGGAGTTGCCTCCTACCTTCCTTATCGAATCCCAGAAGCCCACCAAGCCGTCAGCCTCCACCCATAGAATTGCCAGCTCCCTCCAAATCTTTGCCGAAACCACACAAGTGAAGAAGAGATGTTCTGAGTTCTCCATCCGCTCCGTGCATTTATCACATGTCACGTCCTGTAGCCCAAAAATCCTCGCCCTCCTGACCTTGTCACAGAGTTTGTCTCTCCGCAGACATAGAGGAAGACCTTAATCCTGCTTGGAATCCTGTATGCCCAAATAATCTCCATGTCTTGGCATAAAACCCGATCTTATCCATCTCCACCATTTCTGAGCTTGTCATACAAATGCTTAACCGAAAATCTGGCACCCGTCCACTCATAGTGGTCTCTGGTCATAGCGAAATCATCTGGGAAAGGAGCTTCCGCTTGTAATCTAACTAAATCCTCCCTCCTTCGATCTGAGAGGACCACATCAAAAACACGCCTCCACGTCCTGATTGAGCCACCTCCTTTATAGTGGCCTCCTTTGAAGCCGCCACCACAAAAAGTCTGGAAACCGCATCTCTAGTGTGCCCTCCCCTGTCCAGTCATCCCTCCAAAATCTGAAGCCCCGCACATCCCCCACCCTAGGTGTTAGTCTATGTATCACAAGCAGCAAGACTTCACGCACCCCCTGCCATATGGATGACACAAAACGAGGAGCCACTTCCACCGGTCCTCCTTTCACGCAGTAAATCTCTCGCAACATTCTTGTGGCCAGATCCTCAGACGGATCCCAAATGCGCATAACCCACTTTGCCAACAACGTTTGTTCATGCAAGCCACATCCCGAACTCCCAAACACCCCTGAGATCGAGCTCTCGTAACCTCCTCCCAGCCCACCAGATGCAAGCCCAACTTTTGTTGCTTCCCGTCTGACCAGAAAAAACTTCTCATCCACTTTTCTATCTTCTTTCTCACCTCCACTAGCATCAACCTGGTCGAGAAAAAGAAAATGAGGACGGTCGACAGAACGTACTTCAGCAAAACCAGCTTACCACCCCTAGATAACATAATTGCTTTCCACTCAACCAACCTAAGCTCAACCCTCTGAACAAAAGCATCCCAATCTGCTGTTCTGAGCTTGCCAACCACTAATGGAAGACCGAGATAGGTAATCGGTAGGTCCTCCAACGGACAACCAAGCATCTCCGCTACCCTGCCTCGTTCTTCATTCTGTATCCCAAAAGTGATTACCAGACTTCTGCAGATTTATCTCCAGTCTTGAGAGACTGCTAAAGATGTCCAACAACTGAGCTGCTCTACTGCTCATCTCATCCGATTCGTCAAGAAAAAGAACCGTCTCGTCGGTGTACTTGATGAATCTCCATTTCATCACATTTATTCTATCATTTTGGCCTTAAAAACCCTAGCTAATGCATATAAATAACATTATTTTGTACATATTAACATTCATTATTTATTCCAACTATTTTATATAAAATATTTTTTTTAATATCAAAATTATAGAATAAAAAAAAGAAAAGAAAAAGAATAAAATACCAAAGGTATTTTATGACCCTAAACCTTGAGACCAAGTCAAGAATTGATTTGGTCGACAAGGAATAAAGTAGGAGGATATAAAGGCCAAATACAAAATAAAAACCATATTCTTTTATTCCTCAATAAAGCATTTTTGGGATCTATTTTATTATTTTTTATTTGTTCATCAAATCAATAAACTTTGTGCATGAAATTTGTATATAATAATAAATAGAAAATACAAAATTGAGTTTATACAAATAATATACAATGTACAAAATATACTCAAAATAAGACTCCAAAATCTCAACTTCCCAGTCTAATATCTCCTAAATAAAAACTCAAAATGCATCAAAATGATTTTTTTGTATACAACTCTTAATAAGCTATTTAATGAAGGTGGTTTCATATTTTTTGGAGCTAAGGTGTGAAAATCAGGTTTTGGACCCCTATTGTATAGTATAACAGAATAAAATATTCATTTTATTTATTCCTTGTTGTTTTTATAATATTATATTTTTATAATATTGTAAATATTATATATATCGTATGTACATAATTAAGATAAAACAAATTCATCAAAGAGAAATAAAAATAAATATGTAAATAAAAATATATAGATGGATCATCTATATTTATACCCGTAAATAACTAAAGGTGAAAACTATTCTTCTATTCTTTTGTCCATCTATATTTTTTATACTCTTGTAAATATTATTTATATTCTATTAAAAATATAGAAATAAAAAAAACAAAAAAAATACTTTAAAATAAATAATATAGCCAATACATAGATACATATAACTATACTTATACCTACATAATGTATACTCCTATTTATTTAAGTGTACATAATAGATCAGAAAAAAACAATAAAAATATATTTGTGTACATAAAATAAGTTATAAAAGTATAAAATAAGAGAATAAAACAATAAAAATAAAAAACACAAAATAAAAATAAAACATACAAAATATAGATGAATATATCTATAAATGAGACCTTAAAAATTAACTTGCAATAAATAAATTCGAAGAAATAAATAAAAATCATATTAAAATGCTACATAAAATATTATTAATTTTTTATAATAAAAAAATAATAAAATCATTTACTATATTTAATTAATCAATTTCTAATAAATCATGTTGTTTTTGTTGAACATGCGAGCCCACGACGAGCCAATATGCAATAAATGTTATTGCGAATATCATTCCCTAATCTGAAATGAAGAATACATAATTTGCATAATAGGTCCCTTAGTACAATTAGGGTTATGTACCATGGCCATCTTGATGATCATACAGCTGTTGATTCAAATATTGAATCATAGAGGCTGGTGCTTGGATGAACATCTAAAGAGTTAGATTGAGGACTCATCAAGCACCATCAAATGATTGTTAAGAGATGATCTCCAGCCTGAGTAGGAGATGTCAATACTTTCTAAGTTAGGCTGATATCTGACCGACCTCTTGATCCAGGTCCTCTACATTGGAATAGAGATTCAGAGGTGTCAGATTAGTTAGGTCAAAGAGTTGACTTAACGAGATCGAGATAACCAAAGTCCTATACTGTATGTTGTCATGATATAGGCACCCATCCTCTGACTGGAGACAGATGTGTTACTATATGTCTGAGAATGTACATTTGGCAGACCAATAAGTTGATGACCTAATCAAGGTCTATATACCGGCGCGCTGGTGTGCATACAAGGGCATATGAGTAATACGATCTCTCAAAGGGATCACGCAGGTTCATTACTGAACCGGAAGACATGAGCTCACTCATGAGATATTGGGAAGATCAAATCACGTGCACGGTCGTCTTGCTTTGGAAGCTTGACTAAATTTGTAGGTTTGATATGTACTTTTGGAAAGTATATGATCAACACCTAGGTATGATATATGCTTTTGGAAAGTATATGATCGAATGAGTAACTTAATGATAAATCCCTAAAGTAGATAGTGTAAAATTGATCTTATACTTCGGGATTATTCTGAGTCTTCCAGTATGCAGGATGTACAGGTATTGGGAATACGTGAGGGTGATGTGGTCATAAACGGTTGTATAACCATGACACTTCTATTCCTAGGGAGTGATGAAACAGGTCTGGATTTTAGTGACTCCTCTCAGTAGAGAAGTAATCTAACCTTAGTCTAAATGTTGGACATTAATCTGAATGTGATTCAGATGCAACTAGAAGATTAGATTTGCAGTCTTGATTTAATCAAGCATCTATGGGAGGCCCGCGATCTGGATTTGAGATGTGATCTCAATATCCAAGTCACTATACGTGGAGCAATACATTTGCCCTGTCCTTATCTCCAATTATTTGCGGAGAAAGCGCATTATCCTTGAAAGAGTTCAGGATAATTTTATTGTTGATATAAAAATCCGAGCACTATGAAAACGAATAATTAAATGTGATTTAATTATCATGAATAATATGAATTTGATTCATATATATAGAGAGAGTTATCTAAGATAATTAAATGTGATTTGATTATCAAAGATGTAAATAATGTGAATGTGATTCACATTGTTTGGGCAAATGAGAATAGAGATCCAAGATGATTAAATGTGATTTAATTATCATAGATATGAATAATGTGGATCACACTATCCATATTAATCATAAATATTATAAATGTGATTTATAATATATAAGAGAGAGCTATTTGTAATTTACATTTGTTAATTAAATGTTGATGTGAATTAGATTCACATTGGACATTAAATTGACAATGTATTTTACATTTTATTTTGGGTTGTGAATATGATTCACAAATTTCCAATGGCAAGATTGCAGTATTCTCAAAATAATTATGAATTATTTTTGTAGAATAATTTACAACAATTGTTATTGTAAAATTGGAGATACATGGAATTATGTAATCTAAGAATATTACATTTGAGAGCCTCCTTCCATATTGGATGGAAGGGACGGCCACCAATTCCTATTAGGAAAAGGTGGTCGTCCACTCCATATACATGGAAGGAGGCATTCTCCTTTCCATTATCTCCGTATGTTGTTGATTTAATTTTGGGATTGATTTATATTGATTTATAAATATATTTTAATCTAAATTAAATTAATTGTTGTTGGTTTTTACCAACACAAATCTTAGCCACTAAAAGAAACACAATCAATGAGTCATTGGATTTATGTTGTCCATGGATTGAGATCCATAGATCCCAAAATATTATAAAAGGAGAGGCACCCCTTTGCTCTTCTTTACACACAAGAGAACATAAGTCTCTCTCTCTCTTTCTCCATACATGTTAGCCCTCTTTAATCCTCTCTCATGGCCGTCCACCAAGGATATCCTAGAGAGAGTCTCCATCGCCGCAGCGTCGTCGTTATGCTGCATGATCGTTTGCTCGTGGATCTCCGTCTCCTTCGGTGCGCCTCGCTAGTGAAGAAGACGTCGGATCTCGTGTGTCGAGATCAGGATATCCGTCGCTTGGATAATCAACATGGATTGCAAGAAGCACGCGATTCATCCCCGCGCTCGCAAGCGTCTCCTCCATCGAATCGGACTTGAGACAGGAGGTCTCTTCGTTTAGAGACTCGATCGCAACCACGCTTCAAGAGGTAATCCTATTACTTGTTTGTGGTTTAGACGAAATGATCCGAGAAGTGTTCTTGGATCATGTGGTTTCGTCGCATGAAAAATTTTTAAATTCCGCTGCATAGAACAATTAGTGCGACTAGTCGTTCTTCATCGTATTCGATACGACGCTCACGCTTCCGTGATGCGCTTGAAGATTATCCCATATCCTTTAAGTGGTATCAGATTCTTAGGTCGAAGGTTTTGGATACGATACATAAAACCGAAGGCGACTTGGGTTCGTCAGGGTTGCGAACGTTTTATCGCATTTCATTTTCGCATCTCTATTTAGTGGTTATTTTCGGCCATGTTTAAATTGTTTAAACACGAAAATAAAACTTGGATTTTGTTCCCCATTAAATAAGGAAATCATAGGATCTGAGTTTACGTAATTTGGATTCCGTGTGCTTGAGATATGGTTGTTTTAATGAACATGTATTCACTGTTGCAGGAATTGCGAATCTTAACATGATTAATGAGTTAATTACTGTTTTGATACGCCTCTAAATGCATGAAATATCACTTAGGTTTTATTCTAAATCAAATTAGCAATCTTTGAAAATTGATTTTGTCTAATTTGGATTTAAATTGATTGATATATGTTAATTTTAGTAAGTATGGGTCACTGCTGAAATTACAGTCCTAATCAAGAACCATGTCATTGTCAATTAGTGAAATTAATTGTTGATTTCATGAAATAATTATGAAAAATATTTGAGAAATATGGAATGATGATTTTTTCCTTAATTGACTTGGCCTCAACCAATAAATTGATTAGATTTGATCTAGATCATAATTGGAAACACAATCTTCAAACTCCTTGTTTGAATAGGATTGAGAATTTGGTTAGCAAATTTCCTTATAATCAAAATTGTATTAATTATTACTATATGGTATAATTTCGGCTGAAGAACCGATGATCATCTCAAGTACAAAGTGATTGGCTCGGTATTATTTTTTCCCGAGGCGGATATGGTGTCTAGTCGGGGATCGCTGGGGTAGCGGGTTGCACCGGTTGCGGTCCGTCCCACTCCTGCCGGTACTGGCCATGACAGCGGGTGGGGAGCGAATGATGCCTGAGAGATCATGATGTATCTTCTAATTATTAAAATTCAAATTAATACGTACTTTGAGATAATACCATATATTCAAGTAAAATCAATTTTGTTGATTGAATGGGATTGATGATTAATTTAATGTGATTAAGTTAATTATATGCAATTAAAAACACTCTATTATAATAGATGTATTATTTACCTTGGAAGAATTAATTATGTGAATGTGATTCATGATAATTAATTAGAATTTGAATATGATATGGAGGATCACATAAGTGACATCCATGGTCTCCCGTCAAGGCGAAGGGTTCTGTCGCCAGGGATTGCATGTAGGAGACGCATGTCCGTAGTGACAGTTCCTATATGCAAGCGCATCTGGATCGGGATCTTTGCTTCTCGAAAGAGTAATGCCGTATGCGTAGTGACCCCAATATCGGATCCTCATATTATTGGGGCGATATTGGATTGCGCATAGCGAGTACTATACCTGTTAACGGTTGGTTCAATTAATGGCCGGTCAACATCACCTTAGGGGTGGTGGGCGCTTCTTTTTATCTGAGTTGCATATTCTAATATTATTCGGATGTAACAAAGATAAGGAAGGAGATCCCAGATCTTGCTGAGATATAATGGTAAGTATATCTCTTACATTGAAAGTGATTAAGGGAAAGAACTTTCAATGTTGACAAGGCAAGACAACTTTGATATAAAAATTCCTAAATCAAAGTAAATTATATATTTATATATGTTTATGCAAATTTCTTATTTCAGATAATCCTTCTTTAATCCCACTCAATGTTATACTCAATAATAACAAGTAGAATATCATGGATTGGACCCATGATCCAGATATTGTACTTGCAATTGGACACATAATGTATGTGGTTGCAATATGTAAGTTTCCTCATAATAATGAGGAATGATAATTAAATAGACAATAGGACTAAAACCTTAGGGTTTGTATGTCTCTATAAGTCTTGCTCTCATCGAATGTACTTTTGAAATGATGTGTCGATAATGATCATAATTATCAAATAATCCTTATAAAATCTAAGAAGATGTTCTGGCATACATATGTGCTCTCGACATATAATCATGAATGACATGGTTCTCTGCATTATGCAGAATGGTGGCTATATAGGAGATGATGTATTCAAATTCTTTGAGTACCTACCTGAACCTAAGTTTTAAGAGTTTAAATGGATGTAATTACGATGAGTATCATCGTTCTACTATCTATACTCTAGTCATTCATGAAGCTTCATAATATTCATATTGTATGAATTGAACGAAGCATGTATAAATGTTGAAATACTCTTATATTGAAATTTTTGATTTCAAAATAAGAGATCCTTTGTCTTGAGCAATGATTGCTTATAGATAAAGGGAGCGCTGTCGAAGCATGGGTTGGACCCAAGTAAGAAGTATAGTCAAAGAGTTGAATGTACTTATGTGACTTCCATATGTCATCCAAAGAGTTAGATGTATGCCAATACTGCAATAAGTTGATGTGTTGATAGTAAGACTAGCAAATCTATCTAGAATCCTTAGAGAAGGAATTCGATAGTACATCAGAATAATCTACATATAATCATTGAAATTTACTTACTTATTTGATAAGATAAAGTCTAATAATTGTACTCAATCTTCTAATGACACTTGCAATTGGTTGCATATGTATTAGAATATTAGAAATTTTATCTTAAAGTTCAATAGTCATCCACCTGGATGTTAATGCAATTGTTGCAACAACCTCTATTGGATCAATAGACTTCATATTTTTAGTGGGAGCCCTTAGTCTTAGAGAATGTCTCTGTGACCTGGATATTAGAATGCACTCATAGTTTATTTCTAAATGTTGGAAATAAACATGAATTCTGGAATAAACCTATCATAGGGAGTTATGATGGATATATTTCAGATAGTAATCTAACATCTAGTGGACTCCGCTAAATTAGAAAATTAATGAATGGTTCATTAAGATGTCTAATACTGAAAAACCTTTAA
Source organism: Ottelia alismoides (assembly GCA_037367405.1). Taxonomy (NCBI): domain Eukaryota; kingdom Viridiplantae; phylum Streptophyta; class Magnoliopsida; order Alismatales; family Hydrocharitaceae; genus Ottelia; species Ottelia alismoides. Next base: position 374,599 of record JAZKJV010010478.1, read on the forward strand.
AGATCAATAGGAGCATAAAGATCATTTGACAATGATCTGGCATCATGTTTTGGACATATGTCTGTTGATGAGATCAATGGACAAGTAAGAGATGAAACTTTAGAACGTCTAAAATTTCAAAACTTGCATACTTATGAATATTGTATTCAAAGTAAAATGTCCAATACACCCTTCTTTGAAAAGGTGTAAGATGTCAAGGTATTCAGGATCTCATACATATTGATGTATGTAAATCATCTATATCATAGTAAACATTATGGATATGTGATATCTGTTGATGATTATGTATGATATGAGATTTCTTCTCTTCACCTAAGAAACCTTTGAAATGTTCAAAGATTTCACAATTTTGGTTTAGAATCAAAGTTAGAAGGAAGATGAAATGAATTTGATCTAACCAAGGTAGCTTGTACCTATTAGATGAATTCAAAGAATACCTTATGGAGATGTGAACATCATTCCTATCTCAATCCTCCTAATGAACCTTTAACTCAATAGAGTTGTAGGGAGATACATTTGATCATGTGTGACATGATTTGATCAATGATTAATCTTAGCATAATTATCTCTTAGTTTCCAGGTATATATATGTGGTAGAGACTACATTATATATACTTACAAGGTTCCATGCTAGAAAGCTGGAATCTAGCACCAGAGAGTGCTACTTCATTAGGAAAATAAAGGATGGTATTGGATACCTACTTTGTGACCTTGAGATTCTTAAAGGATCTCATCTCTGAGAATGTGATTCTTAGAGGATGACTCTCTTGAGAATCAAGATGAAAATGAAGTAAAGGAACTCATTTAACCTTGAGAAGATAATGAGGCTCCTGAAATCGGAAACTAAATAGACAATTAAAGATGAAGCATTAATACCTCTTCAAATAAGTTTGAGGATGGATTCCATGTGTCAGTTGAATCTGACAATGATCTGACTTCATGTGATGATGCTTCTAAAGATCATATTATAGAAAGATGGATGTTAGCAATAAAGTCTAAAGTAGACTTCATATACAAATGTTTTATATAGACCCTCGAGGATCCAACTATATGGGTAAGACCCATTATGGTGTAAATGGATCTTCAAGAGAACGAGGGAACCTGATGAGAAGGTAGAGACCTTCAAAGCACGGTTCGTAGCCATGAGCTACACACCGAAGAGAAGACAGCGCTTGCGATGAGACTTACTCTCCAGTGACCTTGCTTTAACCCATCAGAATATTGTTAACTATAGCTACACAACTTGACTATGACATCTTCATGATGTGAGTCAAGATTGTGTTCCTCTATGAATACCTCTATGAGGATATTCATATGAAGTAGCCCCAGGGCTTCATGGTTGAGGAAAGCAAGGTGTGCAAGCTAAAGAACTCCATCGTTGGACTCAAATAAGCTTTTTGTAGTTGGAACATAAGATTTGATGAAATTATAAATGTTATGATTTCAGATAAAATCTTGATGAACCATGTGAAGCTTAGTGGGAGTGTCATTGTGTTCATCATTCTAAATGTAGATAATATTCTAATCATTTAGAATGATATAAGGATGATAATAATAAGTGATTTATAATCTGGTTGTTCCATACCTCGAGATATGATCTCAAGAATACCTCTTAGATCTTAGTTCTGAAGTTGTTCAGAAGCAAAGAGAAGAGGGTATTGGGATCGTCACATTAATGGTACACCTTGGACATTTCCATTTTCTGGAAAATTCCAAGAAAGGCTTCTTTCCCTCAAGATATGGTACTGACCTATCAAAAGGGATAGCACCTCAAAGAGTTGAGGATGTGGATGCTAAAACTACTTGCCCTTGTGCATCAGTTTCGAGAAGCCGGTATATGCTAGATGTGTACAAAAGCAAGATGTCTACCATGCAGTGGGAGTAGTAAATTGTTACTAATCCTACTATGGTGATAAAACACTTGATTGTAGTAATAACAATATCTTCATGGAGGACAAGACTTTTGATATAGTGATCTCAAAGTCCTATCTTCAAATTAAGACTTTATAGATAGTGATCTAAAAGGTCTTAACTACTGATACCTTAGGAGATAGAAATCTCCAGGAATAAGGGTATTCTGATAAGGATTATGGTAATACTGGTTATAATAATTGTTGAGCAGTAGTATCAAGGACACTATAACTGTTTCGACTATATTGAGTATTGGTTGCATAATATGCAACATTCGCATTAGATGCGAGTACTGTTACTAGGGATATGCAAGTACCGTAAAAGGACTTGGCATAGTCTCTTGGGAACAAGGAGACTGATCAACTTACCTAGCTATTTTCTAAATAGCCTATGATTGTCACATGAGTGTGGGTTTAAATGATTAGCCCATTAATGGCTCTTTGGGCTAGTGGGAGATTGTTGAACATGCGAGCCCACGGTGAGCCATTATGCAATAAATGTTATTGCGAATATCATTCCCTAATCTGAAATTAAGAATACATAATTTGCATAATAGGTCCAATAGTACAATTAGGGTTATGTACCATGGCCATCTTGATGATCATATAGCTGTTGATTCAAATATTGAATCATAGAGGCTGGTGCTTGGATGAACATCTAAAGAGTTAGATTGAGGACTCATCAAGCACCATCAAATGATTGATAAGAGATGATCTCCAGCCTGAGTAGGAGATGGCAATCCTTTCTCAGTTAGGCTGATATCTGACCGACCTCTTGATGCAGGTCCTCTGCATAGGAATAGAGATTCAGAGGTGTCAGATTAGTTAGGTCAAAGAGTTGACTTAACGAGATCGAGAAAACCAAAGTCCTATATCGTATGTTGTCATGATATAGGCACGCATCCTCTGACCGGAGACAGATGTGTTACTATATGTCTGAGTATGTACATTTGGCAGACCAATAGGTTGATGACCTAATCAAGGTCTATACACTGGTGTGCTGGTATGCATGCAATGGCATATGAGTAATACGATCTCTCAAAGAGATCACACAGGTTCATTACTGAACCGGAAGACATGAGCTCACTCATGAGATATTGGGAAGATTAAATCCCGTGCATCGTCATCTCGCTTTGGAAGCTTGACTAAATTTGTAGGTTTGATATATACTTTTTGAAAGTATATGATCAACATCTAGGTATGATATATGCTTTTGGAAAGTATATGATCGATACCAACTCCCATTGATTGAATGAGAAACTTAATGATAAATCCCTGAAGTAGACAGTGTAAAATTGATCTTATACTTCGGGATTATTCTGGATCTTCCAGTATGTAGGATGTACAGGTATTGGGAATACATGAGGGTGATGTGATCATAAACAGTTGTATAACCATGACACTTCCATTCCTAGGGAGTGATGAAACAGGTCTGGATTTTAGTGACTCCTCTCAGTAGAGAAGTAATCTAATCTTAGTCCAAATATTGGACATTAATCTGAATGTGATTCAGATGCAATGAGAAGATTAGATTTGCAGTCTTGATTTAATCAAGCATCTATGGGAGGCCCAAGATCTGGATTTGAGATGTGATCTCAATATCCAAGTCACCATACGTGGAACAATACAATCGTCATGTCCTTATCTCCAAGTATTCGCGGAGAAAGCGCATTATCCTTGAAAGAGTTCAGGATAACTTCATTGTTGATATAAATATCCGAGCATTAAGAATATGGATAATTAGATGTGATTTAATTATCATGAATAACATGAATTTGATTCATATATATAGAGGGTTATCTAAGATAATTAAATGTGATTTGATTATCAAAGATGTAAATAATGTGAATGTGATTCACATTGTTTGGGCAAATGAGAATAGAAATCCAAGATGATTGAATTTGATTTAATTATGATAGATATGAATAATGTGGATCGCACTAACCATATTAATCATAAATATTATAAATGTGATTTATAATATATAAGAGAGAGCTATTTGTAATTTACATTTGTTAATTAAATGTTGATGTGAATTAGATTCACATTGGACATTAAATTGAAAATGTAATTTACATTTTATTTTGGGTTGTGAATATGATTCACAAATTTCCAATGGCAAGATTGCAGTATTCTCAAAATAATTATGAATTATTTTTGTAGAATAATTTACAACAATTGTTATTGTAAAATTGGAGATACATGGAATTATGTAATCTAAGAATATTACTTTTAAGAGCCTCCTTCCATATTGGATGGAAGGGACGGCCACCAATTCCTATTAGGAAAAGGTGGTCGTCCACTCCATATACATGGAAGGAGGCATTCTCCTTTCCATTATCTCCATATGTTATTGATTTAATTTTGGGATTGATTTATATTGATTTATCAATATAGTTTAATCTAAATTAAATTAATTATTGTTGGTTTTTACCAACACAAATCTTAGCCATTAAAAGAAACACAATCAATGAGAGCCATTAGATTTGTGTTGTCCATGGATTGAGATCCATGGATCCCAAAATATTATAAAAGTAGAGGCACCCCTTTGCTCTTCTTTACACACAAGAGAACATAAGTCTCTCTCTCTCTCTTTCTCTCTACACGCCAGCCTCTCTCATCCTCTCTCATGGCCGTCCACCATGGATGTCCTAGAGAGAGTCTTCATCGTCGCAGCGTCGTCGTTATATTGCCCGATCGTTTGCTTGTGGATCTCCGTCTCCTTCGGTGCGCCTCGCTCATGAAGAAGACGTCGGATCTCGTGTGTCGAGATCAGGAGATCCGCCGCTTGGATCATCAACATGGATTGCGAGAAGCACGCGATTCATCCCCGCGCTCGCAAGTGTCTCCTCCGTTGGATCGGACATGAGACAAGAGGTCTCTTCGTTTAGAGACTCGATCGCAACCATGCTTCAAGAGGTAATCCTATTACTTGTTTGTGGTTTAGACGAAACGATTCGAGAAGTGTTCTTGGATCATGTGGTTTCATCGCATGAAAATTTTTTAAACTCCGCTGCATAGAACAACTAGTGCGACTAATCATTCCTCGTCGTATTCGATACGACGCTCATGCTTCCGTGATGTGCTTGAGGATTATCCCATATCCTTCAGTTTTGTCCTCTTGTGTCCAATGTGGACCAATCACAACCCAAGGTTTGTTGACCTCCGGTCAACTACCTCCCTAGGCAGCATGACTCATCAGAAGCGTCGTGTCCCCGATTTTTCATCCTTTTTCGTGGGCATCTAGTCCTTTTTCAATCAACTCTTCACGCCACGATCATCTCCTATCATCAGTCATCCAAGCCTAAGCACCAAATCCTTTGTGTATAGCCTCTATCCTTCCTAAATCACCGGATAATAAGGGCCTCTACCTCTTGTCTATAAATAAGCTCCCCAGGTCTCCGGCCCAATTTGATCCCCCTCTAAGGTTTGAATCATGTCTAGGTGATCCGTGAGTGAGTCGCCGGCGATAAAGGTGGATACCCCGCACCTGGGAGCGCATCAGGAGGAGGAGAGAAGGTCCACATTGGTCCTCCGGCCACCTCTACTCCCTGTCGTCTCCGACAGGTATGAGCTACGCATTTTCATTCTTTAGATATATTTCATTATCACAATTTTATTTTCTTCTCCGGTTTAGTCTCTAAATAATTAGGTTTAGCTAGGTTCGATCTTTCCGTTCGCTGGAGTCGCTAGGGCTCCGACCAGTTCATTGTCGAGATGCCCTGTTCCGACCCTCGTTTTCATCCCATTTCTACTGTCTTCCATTGCTCCAACGAATAAAACCATTTAGACCCCCTAATCTCGCTCAGATTGGCCTGACCGTGCTTCTCTGCCACCTCTCACCGGAGCACCCTCATTCCGCCTCATCCCATCTCGACATTCATCAATAAAAGCCCATAAGCCTTCATCCTCGCCCAGCGATGCTTCGACATCCCTTTGCAGGTCCTGGAAGGGGCATCCGAGCTCGTTCGACGTTCAGCAAGGAAGCTCCAGGTCTACCATGCTCCAGGCCCCCTCTATTGGGTCCAGGACCCTTTGAAGGCATCCCCAGTTGCGGAAGACCCAAGCGACCATCAAGAGACCCTCATCAGCCATGGATGAGTTCGGAGCACGGAGGAGGAGCGAATCAAAGCAACCTGTTGAGGTGTTCTTAGCATGTTCTTCCAAGGCAGGTCAAGACCGTCCGATGGAGAGGCTCGCTTCAGATACAACATGAGTAATTGGACGTGCCCCTCATTCTACCCTCAGATCTCACCCGAGATCTAATCTCGGCCCTTTAGCGTGAACCATCATCGAGCTTCCTGGATGTGACACGCATCAAGTAACCCATCCACGGCCATCCTATGATGCACCATTTAAGGGTAAACTGCATATTTCGCCCCGCCATTTTTGCATTTATTTATTAGTACTGTAAATAAAATATGTAATGTAAATAATTATGGAAATTTTATATAAAGGACCGTAGATTTATTTAATTAGAATGTTGGTCCTAGTCCACGCCAGTCGACAGGGCGAGGAAATTTTGCAAATATACCCCTGAATATTTGTGCATTTATTTTTAGTCCAATGAATTTAAATGTCAGTTATATATTTGTATCACATTTGCAGATGAACCCCTTGGTTTTGTTTTAATTCCAAATATGCCCTTCCCAGCTCATGTATTTTTTGTGCTCGAATTTCATTTATTAAAAATATCACCGATGCTCTAAAAATTATGCAAAAATAGGATTAGATGCCTGCTTACATTATTTTCACGCTTCATTTTTATTTTGGCATTGTAGTCATTTTATCTCTTTATTAAAAATCAAATGAGCATCTTTTTTTCCCTGCTTAGCTTAAAATTTTCAAAAAACTATAAAACATTTTGAAAAATTCTCAAAAAAATATGTGGTTTATTTTAGCATATTTTATATCCAGGCCAAAAATCCCTTAAAATAGAAAAAAAAAACATAAAAATTAAAAAGCTCCAAAATCCAACAAAAAATATTAAAAATCATCAAAAATCCCAGAAATATACTTTTTAGTCTCTGAATTTTCTTTTCATTATTATTTATTTATTAAAATTGATTTGGATAATTTTGGATCTTATTTGCTATTTTAATATTCAAATCAAATCAGCCTATTTATTTATTTCCTGCTTTGGGATACTTTCAATATTAAAAATATATAAAAAGTAGCAAAAATTCAAGAAAAATCACAAAAAAACATTAGAAAAATATGTAAAACCCAAAAGCACTTCATTTTCTGAATTTTGGCTTTTTTATTAGTATTTATAATTACATTATCCTATATTGTATATAACCATATATGTTATAAAATTACATACAAAAAAATTTATATTTATATATATATATATATATATATTTTAAAAAAAGATAAAATTTAAAACAACAAAAATATATATGTGGATATACATAAAATATAATAAAAGAAAAACCCACACAATGAATAAAGACACATGTATATAATATACTTTGATTAGAAATAATCCTAGGCTACCTGACTTGCTCTCTGTGGTTCAACCTCTACATGCTTGCTTGCTATACATTTTGTATTGTAGAGAATAAGAACTTCTAACTCCACATTTTTCTATTCATTGTTATTATTGTTCATGGGTTAATTGTTGATTGATCGAGATTTCACGAGCGACCACCGCATCGACTTCATTTCTCACCTCGTGAGATTTCTAGACCCTCGCCAGATCTCGATCATCAGTATTGCAGCAACTGCACCGAGATGTCTCCAAGACGAAAGCCTTGGTGCCTCCTTCAACCACTTGCCTGAAAAGAACCGCCAAAGTATCTACGACCAGAACAAACAGCATAGGCGCTAAGGAATATCCATGTCGCACTCCCCTCTATGACTGGAAAAAGCAGCCCTCCTGCCAGTCGTTCACTAAGACCGAAAAGGACAACGTAGTGACACATCTTTTCATCAAAGCAACCCAGCAGTCCGGGAACCCTCATCTACTCAATGATAGCCACAAGAAACTCCAGTCCACATAATCGTATGCGTTGGCAAAATCGATCTTCCACATCACTCCCTTTGCGTTCTTGCATCTCCATTCCAAACAAATCTCCAAAGCCATAACCAGCCTATCCGCCATTTGACACCCCGGTATGAAAGCGGATTGCCCCTGTAGAACTATAGAGTCCATGACCCCCTTGAGCCTGCTCGCCAACACTTTAGCCACAATGAGGTAGAGCCATAATAAAGCGCAAAAGTTAAAAGTATACTTCATATCTAATAGATTTCCCCCATAATCAACAATAAAGTAGTCTGTAAGATCAATGGAAGTCCCTTTGAAAAATATCATCCCATTCCCTGGAGATGACTTGATATACCTTAGGATCCACAAATTGATTGCACGCCTAGTGATGGTCATATACAATATATTTTACACTAGTCGTCTATAGAGACTTATGTCTTTGATCTCTCCAAACTCTTAGATACATGCCTTGGTTCCATTTGGATTCAAGCTGGCTTGGATCCCAACATTCATGTCTCGTGTACTAATTCAATAGTATATTTTCTTTAGAACATATTTAGACATCACCTCAAAAAAGAAATCTTAATCCTTACGAAGTATCACAATGGTCTAAGATCTTTAAGAAACTATTGTGCTTGTTGTTTCTTTACTTCTTCAATGGCCTCTGAATGATCACCGGAGGACGATGTCGTCTATGTAGACTAACATGGCCACAATGCCTTTCCGTGTTTTTCACGCAAACATGGAATGGCTCGAGGAGGATCTAAAAAATCCTAAACTCTTAGGAACTCCCGACAATTTTTGGAACCAAGCTCGAGGACTCTACTTAAGGTTGCAAGTGGCTTTCTTCAACAAACATACCTTTTGATATGTCCATTATAGAGAAGGGAGACAAATGGGATGTATATTCCATAGGGCTAGGGTCTCTTATATAGAGAGAAAACCCTAGAGAGTAAAAGAGGAAAAATACATAAATACCCCTAAGGGGTAACGGAACCATAAGGGTTAAGGGTTTCGGAACCCGAAGGGTTACAAACATAATTGTAATATAATAATTCTAACACTCCCCCTCAAGTTAAAGCATATCTGTCGATCATGCCCAACTTGGATACTGAGTACATTAGGCGCTTCCTTGGAAGAGCCTTTGTGAGGATGTCTGCAAGTTGAAGTTCAGTGGAGATGTGTGGAGTGCTGATTCGTCATTCTCGTACCGCATTACGAATAAAATGGCAATCAACTTCAATGTGTTTTGTCCGCTCATGGAAAATCGGATGAGTGGCAATGTGTGTGGCAGGCTTGTTGTCGTAGTATAAGGGTACATGAGTGTCGACTGACATGCCAAGTTCTATTAGGAAAGAAACAAGCCATGTGATCTCACATGTGGCATGAGCCATTGCCCTGTATTCTGCTTCCGCACTGGATATGGATAACACTGTCTGCTTCTTACTTCGCCAAGTGACAAGGTTATCCCCAACAAACATGTCGTATCCTGTAGTGGATCGGCTGTCCTCAGGAGAGCTAGCATAGTCAGAATCTGTATAGGCGGAGATATTAGTGTGTCCATTCACCCCATAAAAAAGTCCACGTCCGGGAGATTCCTTCAAATATCGAAGGATCAAAAGAACATCCTGTCAGTGACTGTAAAGAGGCTTCTCCATATGTTGACTGGCTCTGCTCACAACATATGATATATCTGGCCTAGTAATTGTGAAATAGAGTAATTTTCCCACTAAGCTTCTGTATCGTGTTGCATCCTCAAAAGCTGGATCAGTAAATGTTGAATATTTTCTCACTTCTGCAGGGATGCTAGATGGCTTGCATCCAAGAAGTCATGCCTCAGTCATAATATCAAGGCAATACTTTCTCTGTGAAAGATGGAGCCCCTCTGTAGTGCGTATTACTTCGACGCCAAGAAAATAACGAAGTTGGCTGAGATCTTTTGTGACAAAGACCTTCTGGAGGAAGGCCTCGGTCTCTTGAATACCATTTACATCATCTCCTGTGATAACGATATCATCAACATAGACAGCAAGGATGATCATGCCAATAAACCGTCATCTAACAAAGACAGAGTAGTGAGATGTTGTCCTCTGAAAACCAAGTGTGTTGATCTCCATAGTGAGCCTGTCAAACCATGCCCTTGGGCTCTGCTTCAAGCCATAAATGGCATTGCATAGTCGACATACATGCTCCCCCTCGACTACATACCCCGGCAGTTGCATCATGTTGACCTCCTCCTCAAAATTACCATAAAGAAAGGTGTTCTTCACATCAAGTTGATAAATGGGCCAAGCATTGTTGGCAACAACAGAGAGAATGGTACGTATCGACCCCATTCTGGCAATAGGCAAGAAGGTCTCAAAATAATCAACTCCAAAGGTTTGTGTGAAACCTTTGGCAACAAGTCTGCCTTTCAACCTGTCAATAGAACCATCAAGCGATTGTTTAGTCGTGAAGACCCATCGACAAGCCACAGGACGACATGGCACAAGATCCCACGTGCCCCGGGTGGTAAGTGCATCCATCTCATCCATGGCCTGTCGCCAAGCATGATCCTACATTGCACTAAAATGATCTTTTGGAACAATAATAGCATTCAGAGCATCAACAAATCTCTTGTCACAGCTAGATAAACTATCCGTAGAAGTAAAATGTGACATGGGGTGATACGTTTATTTCCTTTTTTGCTTGCGTAGAGCTATAGGAAGCTCCCCAAGTACATCCGGGACAACAGTGTTGGGAGCACTCGAAGTGGTCGTATCATCCTACATAAAAAGGACAGACAAAGGTACAAACACTGGTGCAGAAGATATAGAGGTACATTGGCGAGTAGAGATGATTGTTGGAGGGGGGAGGTCCAGAGGAATGTCACTCACAGTCTATGTGAAATAACTTGTTTGCTCAAAGAAGGTGACATCAGCAGATACATAGTATCAACGAAGAACAGGATCATAGCAGTGATAGCCGTTCTGGGTACGAGAGTACCCAAGAAAGACGCATTTGATGGCACGAGAGGATAATTTGTCAGCTGCATGAAAGTTAGGAACAAAGGCAATACAACCAAAAATTCGCAGAGGTATGGGAAAAGAAAGCTCACTAGGATAAACTAAGAAAAATGGAGTTGCCCCTTTGAGAACAGATGAAGGAACACGGATGATGAGATACACTGTAGTAAGGATAGCATCTCCCGATATTGTTTAGGAACACTCATTTGACTAAGAAGAGATCTAGCAACATTTAGCAAGTGTAGGAGTATCCTCTCAGCTATACCATTCTGTTGTGAGGTATATGGACATGATGTTTGGTGAACAGTTCCCTGGGATGCAAAGAAAGAGGTCAAGACATGTTGGGTTAACTCAATAGCATTGTCGGTACGAATGATCTTAACAATGCTAGAATAGTAATTTTTAACATATTGAAAGAATTTCTGACAATTTGATTAATCTCTGAACGCTCCTTTATTCGATATACCCAAGAACATCGACTATAATCATCAATGAAAACTATAAAATAGCGATGACCACTTAATGTGCAGATCGGACAAGGTCCCCAAACATCACAATGAACAAGATGAAAAGCAACAGTACTATGAGACTCAGTACGAACAAGAAACAAAGTTCGATGGTGTTTCCCGAACTCACATGCCTCGCACTGAAAGGGCTTCAGAGGAGAGAGTTCAGGAAACATCATGGAGATGGCCTTGGCAGAGGGATGTCCAAGGCGCAGATGCCATAAAATAGGAGTCTGAGGGTATGTCAAGGTAATATAGGTCATTCTTCTCATGACCCCCACCAAAGATCTGCCTCGTCCAAATGTCCGGAAAATAACAAGACTCATCAAATATCACAAGAGAGAGTACAAGAGGAAAAATACAATGATCTCAACAATGCTCTGATACCATATGTTTGCTTGAGATCCTCCCATATTTCCTTAGCCGTATTTTTGTAAAGAAGATTTGAGGCAATGTGAGCCTCAACACTGTTGGTCATCCAGTTGATAACCAAAAAATTGTCAGTCTGCCAATTGTCGTACTCTTTGTCGTTTTCATCTAAAGGATCTTTAGTCAAAATGTAGAGTTTCCTCTGACCACCAATGAACACCATAAAAGATCGAGACCAGAGCACGTAATTTTATGTGCCCTTGATTTTGATAGTAGTGTCTTGTGCCGTAATATTCGTGGCCAAGGGCTTTGTCTCGGTAGAAGAAGGCGTTATGATTGTCTTAAAATAGAAAGAAGATCCTGTGATCAACTAAGAATGCATATAGGAGCTAAAAAATGCCCTAGAACTCACATTTGCCCTTGAAGAAGGGCTAAAAACCCTCAATGGATAGCAGATCTGGACTCTTAGAAGCGGTCCGTAATGACTTTTGGATCTCCAAAGAGTCTTGTGGTACCCGTAGAGGGTAGCTGTGGGGCTGACGACCTTCGTAGGAGGTCCTGAAAGCGCAAGGTAGCGCTAGCGGGAGGGCTGATGCACTGGAGGCGATTGGAGGGCCTTGTGCGGGGCCCTAATTCAGGGAAGAGGGCCCGCGCAGGCTTTGTGAGGCTTGAAGGTGGCGATTTAGGTTAGAACCCCGGTCTAGGATCGTTGCTCTGATACCATGTAGAGAAGAGAGACAAATGGGATGTATATTTCATAGGGCTAGGGTCCCTTATATAGAGAGAAAACCCTAGAGAGTACAAGAGGAAAAATACATAAATACCCCCGAGGGGTTACGGAACCCGAAGGGCTAAGGGTTACGGAACCCGAAGGGTTACAAACATAACTGTAATATAATAATTCTAACATCCATCAAGCCTCAAGCTCATGCGACCACTACATGTAGACAAACTCCTATAAGTCACCATAGAGAAATTCATTCTTCACATCATGATGAGCTGCCACTACAAGGAGAATAGACTTTGACAATTACGTCACGTGAGAGAAAATGTCAAAGAAGTCGACTCCGTATGTCTGTGTAAAGCATTTGGCAACCAACATGGCGTTGTATCTCGCAACTGAACCATATCGATCATACTTTACTGCAAAAACGCATCGAGGTCCATCAACCGCCATGCAACCTGAAGGTTGATCAACAAGTTGTCACATTCCACGAGAGATGAGAGCAAGCATATCCTCTTCCATAACATGTTGCCATATGGAGTCATGTAATACCTTATTATGATATCTTGTTATCTTTATTGTTGTTAATGAGAAGGAAACAATTGCAGATATAGGATGTATGATGCATTATCATTAGAACTTTCTAAGAGCTACAAGACCATCCGACATATCATTAATTGACTCGGGTTCAATGCCAGTATGGGAAGTGCTTATAGTTGTATCGGTAGAAGAACTATCAGTCTCTAAATTATTCATCAAAAGACTCACCTCGGCAGGAAACACTTGTATTGGCTTGGAAGGGGGTTATTTCTTTGATACTGAAGTTTGAACCGATTATCTTGTGGCTCAATGTGAGGGGCATGTTATGGTGCCCAAACCCTTGTAGGGACGTCAAAGTCCGCCATTCCCAAGATCTCGATATTCTGTAAACTCATCTCATGCATATTAATTTCGCATTCGAAATGCACAACCATAGGAGAAAATCAACAAAATGCAAATCGTATACAATCACATAATCATTCCCATAATATATACTGTTGGAGAGATCCATTTACCCAGCCCCCTTATTAACTTTGATACCATGTTAGAAAGTAGAGAATGCGGAAGCAAAACATGGAAAAAGATAAAGAACAATAAGAACAGCGGGATTTTTACATGGAAACTTACTCCCTAAGGAGCGGGATGAAACCACGAGAGAAGCCCTCAAAGGGTTGGTGTGTCTATTGCACTTTTTCATCTGATACAAGAGGTCTGGAGCTCATTATATAGCCTCCACAGAGCCTCCAAGTCCCACCACTGGTAGATGTGGGACTAAACTTTTGGATGGGGTAAATGGATCCTGGAGAGATCCATTTACATATCTCCCATACATATGGCGCACAACCAAATACTCCAACATATACCATCTATTTCTATAAGAGATATACATGCATATATAAAAAAACTGTAAAGTATGCATATAACATTACATATGTCAACAATGGTCTTTCAAAAGTACAAGATGTAAAGAAAGCAAACTGCACAAAAAATACGCATTCTGTCTAGTGCAAGTACGACAATGAAGCTCCAACAAAACTCCCTATTGTTACGGTTGCTATGCAACACATGTTAGGTTCGCGAAAAATGTTAAACATTCCAAGCAATTGCCGACTAACTATGCTAACATTAACCACTAGTATAAATGTAAGGAAAAGAGTGTATAAGTGTTCTAAGTTGTACGAATACTCACTACAGAGTGGACCGCTACAAGGCATATCTCATCTCACACCGAATCACACGCCCAATAGGTAGATTCAACATTTAATTATCAATCGTGTGCAGAAAATCATTGCAAACTGCCAAAGTCCATTACCCATTAGTGAAGGTTCCCAATGGCATAAGGCATGAGTGGAGGCTCTAAGCTATACACCCACACAAAATGTACTATATAAGTCCTCGAACTATCTTTATTTTTCCTCAGACATAGGAAACCCCAATCCATTTATTTATCATAAAATTGGGAATAAGTCACTGTCTCTGTTTTTCTCAAGAACCCGATCGACATTCTTCGCCTTCATTAATCAAACCCCAGAACTCCCCTCATAGTGCTAATACTTGGAACACTAGTTGATGTGGCCAAACATTAATGGATCTCTAAGTATCACCTCCATGTAAAACCAGACCTTGGACTACCAACTACGCTATTTGGCATCAAACTCCATCAAGTAGACATTGAAATGTTGCCTCGAGCACCAAGTGCAACGTGTCACCTAACTTACATGTTAGGGTCATGACAACATATGCTTCTATATGTGGCCCACAGATGTATGACCATTCCTTGCGGCACCTATCTCCATCTACACGTGCACAATGGGAAACTCATCTATATAAAAGGCAGAGTCCATGTGGGAAGAGTTGTCCACAGGACAAACAATCAACAACAACTAGCAACAAGATATAAGATTGATATGAAGATCATATACATACGGTAACACGATGCATTCACTAATGTGGCTCACCATATAATTTCTATCTATTAGGAGTTGGACCCCTTACCTTTATATTTAGCCAATGGACATAAATCATGTTGGGATAAACTTTATTCATAATATGAAAAGATATCCCAAGGCTCTCTTATACAGGAGAGGAGACAAGGGTTAATTACATAAGTGGTACTCGAAGAAAACATAAAAAATTAAATATAGTATGGTGATAAATAAACATCTCAATACTCCCCCTCAAGCTGGAGCAAAGATATCAATTATTCTCAGCTTGGAACAACATCTCTGAAATGAACCACTGGCCAATGCCTTTGTGAAGATATCTACAGTCTGATCTCCTGTGGATACATGTGAGGTGGATATAAGGCCTTTCTGGATCATGTCTCTAGTGTAGTGACAATCCACCTCGATATGCTTTGTTCGCTCATAAAACGCAATATTATTGGCTATAAATAGCGCTGCCTGATTATCACATAAAAGCTTCATAGGAAGGGGAACCTCAATCGTAAGGTCGGTCAATACTGATCTGACCCACATCATTTCTGTACATCCTTGTGCCATAGCCCTGTATTCAGACTCAGCACTAGATCTGGCCACCACAGTCTGCTTTTTGCTTTTCCATGAAACAAGTGAACTGCCTACAAAAATAGCAAAACCAGAAGCGACTTTCTGTCCCTGGGACAACCAGCATAGTCTGCATCTGCACATCCTGTCACCTCAAGTGATTGCGTCCCTATTGAACAGAAGGCCAGAGCCAGGTGATGTCTTCAAGTATCTCAAGATCATGTGAACGGCATCCATATGTACCTTCCTGGGTTGCTCCATGAACTGGCTGACTTTTCTAACTGCAAAAGCAATATCCGGTCTGGTAATAGTGGCGTATAAGAGCTTCCCAACAAGCTCTCTATATCTCCTCCTGTCAATTTCTTCAGTGTCCTCATCATACAATCTCATGCTCGCATCCATAGAAGTGGAAGCAGGCTTGCACCCTGTCATGCCTGTCTCGGAAAGGAGGTCCATAACAAATTTCCTTTGATTCATCACAAGTCCACATTGATTTCTAGCGAATTCTAGTCTAAGAAAATAGCGAAGGTTTCCAAGGTCCTTAGTCACGAACTGCTGACTAAGGAACTCCTTGGCAGTAAGAATACCCTGCTCATCATCTCCTGTCATTACAATATCATCCACATAAACAAGGATAGCCACAGTACCTCTAGATGTCCTCTGTACAAATAGTGAGTGGTCTGAAGTAGACCGCGCGAACCTCTTTTGCTCTATCAACTCCGATAGTTTTTGATACCAAGCTCTTGGACTTTGATTCAGGCCATAGATCGCCTTATGAAGGCGACACACCTTCTGAGTCTCCCCCTCAGTAGCAAACCCTGGTGGTTGTTGCATATAAACTTCCTCCTGGAGATCCCCATAGAGAAAGGCATTCTTGACATCAAACTGATACAACGTCTAGTCTTTGGAAACGGCAACAGAAAACAGAATGCGTAGTGTCGAATGTCTTGCTACTGGAGAGAAGGTGTCCTGATAATCCACCCCATATGTTTGGGTGAACCCTCGAGCCACAAGCCTTGCTTTGAATCGATCAACACTGCCATCATCCCTCTGCTTGATCGTGAATATCCATTTGCATCTCACAATAGATGCTCCTGGTGGAGGTGAAACAATGCCATGTGCCACGAGATCGTAGGGCCATCATCTCTTCTTCCATAGCAAGTCACCACCTAGTGTCCTGGAGCGCCTCCTGATATGTACGTGGGATAGTGATCGCAGAAAGTCCCACTATAAACTTCTTGTAGGCATCTGACAGATGATCTAAGGAAACATGTGCAGCCATTGGGTAAGTAGCACATTGGCGACGCGGTTTTCTTAGAGCAATCGGTATCTCCAGGTCATCAATTGCATCCTCTTCTGGAATTAACTCCTCTTGTTCATTAATAAAATCTCCAGTGCCATCAGTATATATAATATGTTCCTGACATACCTAAGGAAAGATGGATGATGTCATAGGCGCATGAGCAGAGGGTCGAGTAGAAGACCTGTGAGTGTAAACATGGGGTAAGAATGTAGACTCTGGATGAGGAGGTGGAGGTGGAGTTGGATGTGGAGGTAGAGGTGGTATAGGTGGCGAAAACCTCGGGATATCACACGGAGGAGATGGAGGTGGAGGAACCACAACATCCTATCTGGATCCATTTTCGGATAGCATGTCACATGTAGGAGAGAAATACATAATAGATTCGAAAAAAGTAACATCAGCACTGTCATAGTATTTTCTCCCAACAGGATCAAAACATCTATACCCTTTTTGGGTACGAAAAATAACCAACAAAGACACATTTGACAGCTCTAGGTGAGAGCTTGTCACGGCCAGGAGTAAAGTCCTGGACAAAGGCCACCGAACCATCAACACGAGGTGTAAGTGTAAAGAGTTCCTTTTCAGGAAACGCAATCGAGAAGGGACTCTTTTCTCCGAGAATAGTGGAAGGCATACGATTTACCAAATAACATGCAGTTAGGATTGCATCTCCCCAGAAGGAATGAGGTGTATGACTATGAATCAACAAGGCCCTCGTGATGTCTAAGAGGTGACCATGTTTGCGTTCTGCAACCACATTTTGTTGTGATGTATATGCACATGAAGTCTGATGAACAATACCCATAGACTGGAGAAATTCTGTCAAATGAAGAGTAGAAAATTCCAAAGCATTGTCGATGCGAATATATTTGGTTTTAGCAGAAAAAATGTTGTTGATTTCAATAAGAAAAGTCTTCATTATAGCACATGCTTCAGATTTATGTTTAAGTAAGAAAACCCAAGACAGTCTAAAATGATCATCAACAGCAACCATGTAAAATCTATGCCCCTGATGATCAGGAACACGACTTGGACCCCAAATATCAAAATGCAACAACTCAAAAGACCGACTACTACTATGACTTGGACGACTAGGAAAGGAGCGACGGTGGTGTTTCCCAAGCTGACAAGCTTCACAGTCCAGAGTAGTACGAATAGATAGTTGCGGGAGAACACGCATAATCTTTTGGAGAGGAAGGTGGCCAAAGCAAGGGTGCTACAGAAATGACGAAACAGATCCAGAGGGAATAAAGGCCACGCCAGCATGTGAAGGAACGGCAAGTTTGTATAATCCTCTCTGCTCACGGCCATGAATAATCATCCTGCCAGTTAGTATGTCCTGAAACATAAGAGAAAATGGGTCAAATATTGCACGACAGTGTAAATCTTTTGTAATCTAACTAACAAACAAAAGATTCATTTGAAAATCTGGAGCATGTAAAACATTCTGAAGTTGTATAGAGGGGGCTAAAACAATCTCCCCCTGACCCACGATGGGTAGTCGAACTCCATTGGCTATGATCACAGAACGCCCTGGAGGAATAGTCCTGTATGAAGAAAACTGTGTCCGATCTCCACACATGTGATGGGGTACTCCAGAATCAATAATCCAATCTGTCGCATCGAAACTGTTGGTACTGGAACTGGTAAGCACATATTAAATACCTGATGAACTAGGTAGAGCTCTGGCGGTGGCCGCTGCATCTGATGGCCCTGCAGTCTGAGTCACAAGAGTGGTCACCATTTCTCGAAGTCTCGAGACAAGATCATCAAAACGTGCATCAGTAGTGGGTGCAGGTGAAGAGTCAGACTGCTCAACAACCCGTGCAGACATCGGAAAGCCATGCTTGTGAGAGCATGTCTCCTCTGAGTGACCAGGACGATGACAATAAGAACATGGACCACGCTGACGACCGCCACTTCTACCATGAGGTCACGGCCATGGAACTGGGAAGTAGTACCTCGTCCACGAGACACAACCATAGTTGAGGAAGTCGATTGCGACGTGGATGAAGGTGTAGTAGTAATCCTGCAGGCCGCCCGGAGGTGCACGATGACGCGTGGGGGCGCGAGGAGGCGCGCGGAGAGGCTGGCGTGTGGTTCTAGGGTTAGGATTTTTGTTCGAGAACCCCAGTCGGGGACCATTGTTCTGATACCATGTTGGGTAAACTTTATTCATAATATGAAAAAAGATCCCAAGGCTCTTTTATATAGGAGAGGAGCCAAGGGTTAATTACATAAGTGGTACTCGAAGAAATTATAAAACATAAATATAGTATGGTGATAAATAAACATCTCAACAAATTATATTATTCTTTTCAATATCATGATTTCCTATGCATGTTTATCATTTTACAGTCTCAAATATCCATTCAAAAATGTCAAATCGGGTCATATAAACCATGTTGATTGATCATCTCTTCGAGTTGCCCGATGAATTGTTGATTAATCACCTTTTTTCAGTTTAACAACCAACTACCGATCTATCAACCCAGGTTTAAAAAACCAGACCAGACCTTGAACCGGCCACTCTTCGATTTTGTTCGATAGGGTCGAGACCGTATCGGACCGACGATAATGTCAACGTGATGTCAGCATTCCCATTAGTCCAGAAAAAACCGGACCACGCTTAATTTACTTATCTGACCGATGAAACTGATTTTCCAAACCAATAAAATCGTATACATATACAAGATTAATAATCGATTAAACTGACAAATCTTTCAATAGAATAACAATAGATGATCAAGAAGATCAATATCCAAACAATATTAATAATTCAAAAAAAATGAAAACTATAATGTCATCTACTAGATTTAATTTAAAAATCTGGTTGCAATCTAACATAGATAAAAATAGTAGGATAATCCCGCAAGTTTATAATTTCATAACATCATTTTTAAAAAAAACATAAACATGTCATATATCAAATACACCACGATTCTTAAAACAATAACTTCAAGCTTTTCATCTTCCCCGAATCAATCATCTACAACAAAATATATGAACAAGTAAAAAAATAATACTAGTTCCATTTATTATCAATATATATAATATGTAACATCAAATTGGTGGATTGATTTACCTTACTAAATAGCAAGAAAATTTGACAGTCTACCTCTGAGATCATCAATCCAAGCCTCTAACTCATCACTGTTAGGCACTTCTGGTTCTTCCACCCAATCACCATATGATTGCATGTCTTCTGATGATATCGGATCGGCTACATCATTGCTACACTCATATATCCTCCTGTAAAAATAGCACTCCGAATAATATTTATAAAAAAATTGTTAATTATGAAAATAGTTGTATGTTATTGTGAAGTAGAACCTGAGCCATCTATTAATAGGGATGGCTATTAAGTCACGGTTCAATGAGCCAGGCTCGGGCTCGGCTCGATAAGGGCTCGTAAGCCTGGCTCATTAGGCTATTGAGCCGAGCCCAAGCAAGATTTTTGGGCTCGATAGCTTAACAAGCCGAGCCTTGCTCAGCTTGATAACTCAATAAGGGGCTCGATAAGGAATATATATATATATATTCTATTTGTCAAACTGTAATAATGTTTATTTTTATTTGTATTAGTTTCACAACATTGTGAATGGTGGATTATGTGTCTATGTGGCTTATGTAACGGTAATGTTGGGTAGACTTTCTTGTAGACTTGGACTTTCTACACTTTATCTATGTTAATCTAGATTATAATTAGATAATTACCATTCTTTCTTTTTTTATTAGAAAATAGAATGTTACAATATATATTATAAATTAACTTTTGTATACAACTCGAATAGTGACCTATTGGTGAGGAGGTCAGTTTTCAAAGAAGAGGTTGTGTGTTCGAGCCTAGGCAACAACACTTTTCCACCAAAAAATGCCTATTTTCTTAACGAACCAAACATGGCTCGAGCCCATACCATGCTCGATAAGGGGCTCAGGCTCGATAAGGAGCTCGACTCGAGCCTTATCGAGCCCGAGCTAGCTCGATAAGGGGCTCGAGCTCACTGAGCCCGAGCCCGAGCCAGGGCCTGGCTCGACTCGTTGGGCTAGATAGCCAACCCTATCTATTAGCGTGGATAAAAACCAACTGATTTTATCTTAAATGACGAAGTTTATTCCTCCTCGAAGAATGAATCCGCTAAAAAATGCTCCAATTCTGCTTGCATCCAGATGCAAAAATGTTTAGCTAAGAACACGAATAGCCATAGCCTGCAATATCGGAGTTGCTCCACCATACATTTTCTACCATTCCACTATATTAAAGAAGATCATAAGATATACATGAAGTAATGTAACTTGTATATCCATTATGTAGCATTGTGTATTTAAATATAAATACATGGATCCATCTTGGTATTGTCACGAACCATGGATGGGCATCCAAAATCTCCCATAGCATCACCATAAAAGGAGAACTCCATGTTAATATAATCCATTTTCTCTTCATCATTATTGTTGGGAAAAGAATGAAACTTGTTTATTCCTGAGAACCCTAGGCTCTCTTATATAGAGGAGAGACATATGGGTAAATTACATAAGACGGGAGTAAGAAATAAAACAAGGAAATAGTACAGAAACATAAATATATCTCTACACTCCCCCTCAAAATGGAGCATAGATGTCAATCATGCTCAGCTTGGAAGAACACTTCTAAAATGGTTCTGAGCAAAGATTTAGTAAAGATATCTATCGTCGCCTAAAATGACATGAGAGCAGAACTCAAGCCCTTCTAAATAATGTCTCTTGTATAATGACAGTCCACTTCAATGTGCTTTATTCTTTCATGAAATGCATGATTGTTTGCAACAAATAGGGCAACTTGATTATCGCATTGTAACTGCATAAGAAAAGGTACATATACATGCAAGTCTACTAGCACTGCTCCAACCCACATCATCTCTGTGCTTGCTTGTGCCATATCCCTATATTCATATTCAACACTTGAACTAGCAACAACGGTTTGTCTCTTGCTTTTCCCAGAAATAAGAGAATTGCCGATGAGCACAGCGAAGCCCGAAGTAGACTTCTTGTCCTTAGGACACCCTGCATAGTCTGCAATGCTACATCAACACATGCAAAAACAGAAAGAGTTGTGTTGGAAGAAATGAAAAAGAGAACTTGTTTATTCCAGGGAACCCTAGGCTCTCTTATATAGAGGAAGCATATGGGTAAATTACAAAAGATGGAACAACAAAATAAGCATGACACATAAGTACATAAATACTAGAAATATCTCTACACTCCCCCTCAAGATGGAGCATAAATGTCAATCATGCTCAGCTTGGAAGAACATTTCTGAAACGGCCCTCTGAGCAATGGCTTAGTAAAAATATCTGCAGTCTGCTCTCCTGAACTAACATGCGAAGTAGAAATCAACCACTTTTGAATCATATCCCTGGTATAGTGGTAGTCTACCTCAATATGCTTCGTCCTTTCATAAAATGTGGGATTATTAGCAATAAATAATGCTGCTTGATTATCACATTGTAACTCCACGGGTAATGGTACATCTATATGCAGATCTGCTAATACAGCTCGAACCCTCATCATCTCCGTACTTGCTTGTGCCATGGTTCTCTACTTAGATTCGGCACTAGATCTAGCCACCACTGTATGTTTCTTGCTTTTCCAAGAAACTAAGGAACTGCCAACAAACACTACAAAACCTGAGGTAGATTTCCGATCTCTAGGACATCCAGCATAATCCGCATCAGCACAAGCAAAGATAGAAAGATTTGTTTCTTTCCTGAACAACAATCCTGCACCCGAAGACGACTTTAGATATCTTAGTATCATATATACGGCATCCATGTGTATCTGTCTGGGTTGTTCCATGAACTGACTCACCCGACTAACTGCAAAGGCAATGTTAGGTCTGGTGATAGTAATATAGAGAAGTTTTCCCACCATTTCTCTATATCTTCTTTTGTTAACTTCCTCTGTATCATCTCCATATAGCTTTATACTAGGATCCATGGGAGTGGTAGAGGGTCGACACCCGATCATACATGTCTCAACAAGTGATGCAGCGTGGAGTCAAAATATAGGGCCAAATATTTATCTAATTTTAGTGGTCAATTTTATTTACGTTTGTTTAAATTGTCGTGTCTTTAATTAAATAAACGAGATCGCATGTGATCTCAATAAATCAGTTAGAGATTTTCGAATTTCAAATTAGGTAGTTAGTCGGTTAATTAGTTAGAGTCATTTTAAGATCATTGGTAGTCGATTTAAATTAGTTTCTATTTTTGTAATATCATCCCTCCTATATAAAGGGATGAGGGTCCATTGTTTTTAGTCAGTACGGAATTAATGAAAAATTAAGATCTTTATGAGTGTCAAAAAAATTGAGATCTTTATCTCCTTCTCCCTCTCTCTCTCCACGCGATCTCCGCGTCTCCTCTCTTCCAACCCCATGCGACAGGCGTGCCCTCTTCTCTCAACCCCTCTATTTTCTCCATAAAAATCCACCGTCCAAAAATTCAATTTTTATCGTCGCGCAAAAAAATTTATTTGCATCAATTGGTATCAGAGTATGGCCTACAGATCATCCTCACGATCTGACGATCCGTCCAAGCATGCACGCCGACACGTGACGAAACACCATTATTCGTCATAACGACAACAGCGAGCCGACGACGCCCACA
Source organism: Ottelia alismoides (assembly GCA_037367405.1). NCBI lineage: Eukaryota > Viridiplantae > Streptophyta > Magnoliopsida > Alismatales > Hydrocharitaceae > Ottelia > Ottelia alismoides. Next base: position 398,096 of record JAZKJV010010478.1, read on the forward strand.
ACGAGAAGATGAGGAGCAGGCTACTTGAGATACAAGCCAACTTCGAGTCCATGTTTCGAGATCTTAGGGCTGACCTCGAGTACCTACGCGCCAAATCGAAGGCCCCAACCACTGAAGTCGTTATCCAAAGTTTTGGCGACAAAAACCTCGCTGTGGAGGAAGATCCGTCCGTTGTCCAGCACCTCCCAGATCTAATTCCGCCACTGGAATCGATCCCATCAGCCCCTCCGACCGTCCCGACACAACCCCATCCATCCCAGGTAACCCCCCTACCTTCCTCGCTTGGCCGATCCTCCCAAACACCACCTCCGACCCTCCTCGCACCCTCTGTGAAGCCCACCACAGCCCCAACACCCCCGCTCTTCCCCGATGCCCCCAACGACCCCACCCCTGCGGCACCGACCCCAGTTCCCACCGCCCCTGAACCCCTCCCGATGCCCCAACCAGCCCCCATGTCCCCTCGCATCGCCCCCCTCACCGAACCCACCACCTCCGCCAGCCACTCGTCGCCCTCCCCTTTCGCCAACCCGCCCCACGCGCACCAGCCCCTCATCCCTACTCCCCTTCCCCACCAGCACCGCCCGACGGCCCCAGTCCTTTAAGCCATTTATTTTTTTTTCGGCTTTTTCGATCGAACAATCATTCATTTTTTCATTTTTTTGTTAAGCCGTTGACATTTTTTCCGGCTCTTCCACCTTTTTTTGCAAATTGTGTACGATCCTTTTTTTTCTTTTTTTGAATGCGCCTTTCATTCATTTTTTTGAACTGGCCTCTCGATCCAATAAACAGTAACCTCCCTTTTAAAAACCGACCGATCCTAAACAAAATAACCTATATTTTTTAAATACCACCACTCCCCACCTTTAGGGTTCCCACTGAAGGATATAGGAGGATCCTTAAGCGCATCACAGAAGCGTGACGATCGTATCATATACAATCAAGAGTGGTTAGTTATACTAGTTGCTCGGTGCAGCGGAATTTTAAAAATTTTAAACGACGAAACCACATGATCCATAAACCATTTATGAATCGTTTCGTCTAACCACATGGTAGATATAGGAATACCTGTTGTAGCATGGTTGCGATCGAACTTCTAAGAGAAGAAGCCCCCTGTCTCAAGTCCGACCTTCGGAGGAGACGCTTGCGAGGGCGGGGATGAGTCGCGGGGATCTCGCAATCCAAGTAGTTTTCCAAGCAGGGGGACTCCTGATCTCGTCACACGAGATCGTATGTCTTCTTCACGAGCGAGATGCACCAAAGAAGATGGAGTACCGAGAGTCGTCGAAGCACAACGGCAAGGCGACGACGAGGGTCTTCTTCCTTCTAGGGTAGGGTGGATGACCACCCAAGAGAGAGGAGGAAGAGGGCACGAGAGAATGAGAGAGAGAGAGTAGAGAGACTTCGTCAAGTTGGTGTCAGTCGAAGAGCAAGGCATGCCACTTCTTATATAGGGTTTTGGGAGTCCATGGATCCCGATCCATGGACAACACACAATCAACGGATGAGATTGATTTGTGTTCCTTTCAACGGCTAGGATGTTATTGGTAAAACATAACAACAAGTGATTTAATTTAAATTAATTAATATTGATAAATCAATATAATTAATCTCAAATTAAATCACTTTTGACTAGAGATAGGATAATAAGAAGACCATGGTCCACTCCTAAATAAGGGGGGACGACTACTCCTCTCCACATGGAGAGTTGTAGCCGTCCTCTCTTGTTAGATAGGACTTGGTCAATCTCCTAATATATCATGAGATCTCATTATCTCATGATATCTCCTATAACTCTTGTCGAAAATAATTTTCACAAAAAAATAATTCCAAATTATCTTTTGGAAAATATCAACCAAGCCATTGAAAAATTGTGAATCTCATTCACAATCCAAAACTAAATGCAATTATATTTTCAATTAATTATTCAATGTGAATCCCATTCACATTAACAATTAATCAACAAATATAAATCACACAAGTCTCTCTCTAATGTATATTCTAAATTGTATTTATAATATACATGGATAATTGGATAGTGCTATCCACATTATCCATATCCACATTAATTAAATCACATTTTATTACATTGGATAGTCATTCTCATGCATTCAGATAATGTGAATCGAATTCACATTATTCGTGATAATTAAATCACATTTAATTATCCATTTCTCAACGCTGAGATATAATTCAACCTTGGAATTATTCTTGAACTCTTTCAAGAATAATGCGCTTTCTCCGCATATACTTGGGAGATAAGGACATGACGATTGTATTGTTCCACGTATAGTGACTTGGATATTGAAATCGTATCTCAAATCCAGATCTCATGTATGTCTCAGAGATGCTTGATTTAATCAAGGCCGTAAATCTAATCTTCTCATTGCATCTGAATCTCATTCAGATCAATGTCCAACAGTTGGACCAAGATCAGATTGCTTCTCTACTGAGAGGAGTCACTAAAATCTAGATCTGTTTCATCACTTCCTCAGAATGGAAGCGTCATGGTAATACAATCGATTATTGATCACATCACCCTCAGGTATTCCCAATACCTGTACATCCTGCATATTGGAAGACCTGTGATCAACCCAAAGATATAGATCAATTTTACACTGTCATCTTCAGGGTTTCATCAACAAGTTTCTCAATCTTGGTCATTGGGATTTGGTATTGATCATATGCTTTCCAAAAGCATATATCATACCTTCAAATTCGTGTCATGCTTCTAAAGCATGACGACCATGCATAGAATTCGATCGGTCCCAATACCTCATGAGTGAGCTCATGTCTTCCGGTTCAGAAGTGAACCTGTATGATCCCTTTGAGAAATCGTATTACTCATATGCCCTTATATGCACACCAGCTCGTCGGTGTATAGACCTCGGTTAGGTCATCAACCTAGTGGTCTGCCAAATGTACATATTCAGACATATAGCAATACATATGTCTCCGGTCAGAGGATGCATGCCTATATTGTGACAGTATTCGATATAGGACTTCGGTTATGTCGATCTCGTTAAGTCAACCCTTTGACCTAACTAATCTGACACCTCCGAATCTCTATTCCTATGCAGAGGACCTGCATCAAGAGGTCGGTCAGATATCAGTTAAATGAGAAAGGATTTCCATCTCCTACTCAGGTTGGAGATCATCTCTTAACAATCAATTGTCAGTGCTTGATGAGTCCTCAATCTACCTCCTTAGATATTCATCCAAGCACCAGCCTCTATGATCCAATAATTGAATCAACAGTTGTATGATCATCAAGATGTCCATGGTGCATAACCCTAATTGTACTAAGCTACCTATTATGCAAATTAGTTATTCTTCATTTCTGATCAGGGAATGATATTCACAATAACATTTATTGCATAATGGCTCACCGTGGGCTCGCATGTCCAACACCCATGATGGGAACCCTTTCTTGTATCTAGATGTCACCCCACCCCTGCCCTGGCTTGGGCACACCGACAAAGAGCTATGGAGGATGGGGCTCGATGGAGGCTGGCACAGCTAGGGCTCACTTGGAAGGATATGCCACCGATTGGACCGAAGAGCGCGGGGCGGTGAGAGGGTCACGCCGCCAGCGCAAAGTCACCGCCTGCGCGAGGGGTTCTGGAGCAGGCGTGCAATAGGCGTGAGGAGATGGCAGGACTCACGGCTGCTGGGCCACGAGAAGATGCGGCACGAGGGATGCTGGACTGCCTGCGACCTGTGAGCGCCACCGCCAGCACAATGGGTTTGCGCGCGTGATGACCACCATCGTGCGATGGGTTCGCTGCCGTTGCTGCTTGATCGGGAATGCCTCCTCATGCTGCCAGTTGTGTCATTAGGGGATTGGATCTTGGTTATGCGGCCTGGAGATGATGATGGAAGTGTCTCCTCGTCTGGACTCGAAGTCGCTGAAGACAGGAGGTTTGCTGCGGCAGGGGTACGCTGCCTGCAACCTGGAGAGAAGAGCTATCATCGTGCAAGATCTGAACTGGAGCTAGTACAACAGGATGCCACAATGGAGATGTGGTCTGAGGCTTGTCGCCATGATCTGAAGGGGATGTGCGCGAGAAGGAGGCACTAGGAGAGATCCCTGAGTAGGGTTCTAAAAAAACCCTAAATTTGTGTGCCCGTGCATGGAGCCTTGATATCGAGAAATTGAACCATAGCTATGAACTTGAATCAATGAATAAAACTTCAAACCCGAAAAATAAATCTCAAATCTAGAACAACTACAAATACAAATACTCAAGAACCGACCCGCTCTGATATCATGTTAGAAAATAGGAAGCGGAAGCGGAATCGGAAATAAAGATAAATAAGCATGGAAGAACAAAGATTTAACGTGGAACCCTACTCCCTAAGGAGTGGGATGAAACCACAGGAGAAGTCCTCAAAGTACCATGTTTTGCATTGCACTTTCTCAATGGTTACAGGAGGTCTGGGGCTCCTTATATAGCCTCCACAGAGCCTCCAAGTCCCACCACTGGTAGATGTGGGACTAAACACATGGATGGGGTAAATGGATCTCCTACAACTTGTATGACACACAACCAAATACTCCAACAATGATAATTGGTTATTCCATGGAACCCTAGGTCTCTTATATATAGAGGAGAGATCCGTTGGGTAAATTACATAGTAAAGGCGGAAAGAATAGAAAATACATAAAAGAGATAAAAGATAGAAAATATCTCAACACTCCCCCTCAACCTGGAGTGTAGATATCAATCATGCTCAACTTGGAACAACATCTCTGGTAAAGCCCTCTGGCTAGGGCCTTGGTAAGTACATATGTTGTCTGATCTATTGAGCTAACATGAGTAGTGGACATAAGACCATTATGTATCATGTCTCGAGGGTAGTTACATTCTACCTCGATATGCTTGATCCTCTCATGGATGGTTGAGTTGTTGGCGATAAAGAGAGCAACCTAGTTGTCGCATTGGAGGTGCATGGGAAGAGGCACCTCAACTGTTAGGTCAGTAAGAACAAATCTGACCCACATCATTTCTGTGCTAGCCTATGCTATGGCCCTTTATTATGATTCTGCGTTGGATCTGTCAACCTCTGTCTGCTTCTTTCTCTTCCATTACTCCAAAGAACTTCCTATGAAAACTGTAAAGCCAGAGGTATAGTTCCTATCGTTGGGACACGCTGCATAATCTGCATCTGCACAAGCTGTAACAACAAGTAATGTATCTCTGCTTAATAGAAGACTAGTGCCAGGTGAGGCCTTCATATACCTCAGAATCATTTGGACATCATCCATATGTGTCTATCTAGGTTGCTCCATGAACTGACCCAATTTGCTCACTGCAAAGGATATATCTGGCCTGGTTATATTCATATAAAGAAGCTTCCCAACAAGCTCCATGTACTTCCTCTTGTTGACCTCCTCTGTGTCATCATCATAGAGCTTCATGCTCGTGTCCATAGGAGTAGTGGCAGGTCCGCAATCTGCCATGCCTGTCTCAGAGAGAAGATCTATAATGTACTTCCTCTGTATCATCACAAGACCTCGCTGGTTCCTGACGAACTCCAGTCCAAGGAAGTAGCGTAGGCTACCAAGGTTCTTGGTCACAAACTACTGACCTAAGAAATCATTCGCATCCTAGATGCCCTACTCGTCATCCCCTATAACAACGATATCATCAACATAACAAGTTTGCCAATTGTACTTCATTGAGTCCTCTGAACAAACAATGAATGATCGGCGGTCGATCTCACAAACTCATGTTTCTCTATTGAGTCCGAGAGCTTCTGGAACCATGCTATCTGACTTTGTTTAAGGCCATAGATCACCTTGTGAAGCATGCAAACCTTCTGACACTCCCTCGTAACAGCTAACCCAGGCGGCTGCTCCATGTAAACCTCCTTCTGTAAATCACCTTAGAGAAAAGCATTCTTTACATCAAACTAATAGAGGGGCCAATCCCATGTCACTGCAACATATATAAGTATATACAGAGTAGAATGCCTAGCTACTAGAGAGAATGTATCCTCGTAGTCCATCCCATATGACTAGGTGAACCCACGCACCACAAGTCTCGGCTTGTAGCAATCTACGCTGCCATCTGCTCGGTGCTTCACCGTGAATACCCACTTGCACCCAACAACGGATGCACCTATTGGAATTGAAACAAGGCTCCAAGTGCTATGTGACTGTAGCGTGACCATCTCCTCCTCCATGGCAAGATGCCACTGACTGTCCTGAATGACCTCTTGATACGTCTAGGGTATCTCCACGCCTTACAATGCTACAATAAATCTCTTGAAATCCTCTGAAAGTCTGCTCAAAGAAATTTGGGCTACAAGAGGATATGGAGAGCAAGTACGTCTATGTTTTCATAGAGCAATAGGCACATCAAGATCATCTGCCACCTCCTTAATCTGTAGGTTTCCCTCTTGAGAGGGTCCTCGCTCATTCTGTAAGGAATCATGTTGCATAAACAACTTAGTAGTGCCATCAGTTGAAGCAATGTGCTCATTACATACTTGAGGTGTGCTTGATGATGGGGAAGACCTGTGAGCAGGGAGAACAGAGTGAGACCTGCGAGTAAACACATGTGGCAAAAACTGAGTCAAGGTGGGTGGTGGTCCAGGGGCAGCCACAAGAGGTATAGGTACTGGAGGTGGTGTTGAGGGAGGTGGTAGAGTAGGTGCATGAGGTGGTAGAGCTATAGGAGGTGGATGTATGTAGACCTCCTCATCAGAATCAGATGGGGCCAGTCTGTCACCTGTATGAGAAAAATACATATCCGACTCAAAGAATATAACATCAGCACTAGCAAAGTATTTCCGTTGAAGTGGATCGAAGCAGTGGTATCCTTTATGCGTACGAGAGTAGCCAATAAAGACGTAATTGATAGCTCTCGTGAAGAGCTTGTCACGACCAGGTGAAAGATTGTGAACAAAGGTCACAGATCCAAACACATGGGGTATAAGAGATAACAAATCCTTCTCGAGAAAGCAATCGAGAAAGGAATATTTTCTCTGAAAGCAGGGGATGTCATACGGTTCACTAAGAGTAGCAGGCATTGAGAACCACATCACCTCAGTAAGAGTGAGGAGCATGACTCTGAATCAAAAGGGTTCTAGTCACATCGAGTAATTGACGGCAACACCATTTTGTTGAGATGTATATGCGTACGAGGTCTGGTGAATAATGCCAAGAGACCTAAGAAACTCGGATTGTTGTAAAGTGCAAAACTCTAAGGCATTATCAGGAACACAAATACGTGATAGTAGCAGAGAAAATATTCTTTGTCTCATTAATAAGTTGTTTAAAGACAGACCCAGCCTCAGACTTATTTTTTAACAGGAAAATCCAAGTAAGTTTAGAATAGTCATCTTTAACACAACAACAACAACAATAAAGCCTTTTCCCACAATTAAGTAGGGTTGGCTACATGGATTCTTCGCCTCCATTCAGATCTATCTTGGGTCAATCTCGGACTTAAATCCAAAAAACTAAGATCCCTTCGTATAGTCTCTTTCGAACACTTCTTGGGCCGTCCTTGCCCTCTCTTAGCTGGCTCAACATCCCAACACTCGCATTTCCTAACCGGATAAAAATTGTGTCCCTGGTGATTAGGGATACGAATTGGATCCCAATATCTAAGTGAAGGAGCTCAAACAATTGAGAATTGCTTCGACTCTGATGAGATGGAAACGAAGAACAACGATGCTTCCCAAGCTGGCAAGCCTCACACTGAAAGGAAGACCGCATGGAGATCTGTGGGAGGACATGACCCAACTTCTGCAGAGAAAGGTGACCAAAACGATGGTGCAAATGGTACGGTGAGACTGGTCTAGTAGGAATAGGAGATGCACTAACATGAGGAGGTTGAACCAATCTGTAGATCCCCCAGTTGCTCATGGCCACATCCAATCACCATGTTCGTGAGTATGTCCTGAAACACAAGAGAAAAAGGGTAAAAAATGCCGACAATACAGATCCTTTGTAATCTAACTAATAGAAAGCAAATTCTTTTGAAAATCAGGAGCATATAAAATATTCTACAAGCTAATGGATGGCGTCAAATGCACTTCCCCATGTCTTGTGATGAGTAAGTGAACCCCATTTGCAATGACTACCCAATTACCAGAAGGTGTAGACCTATAAGACATGAACTGAGCTATGTCTCCACACATGGTGAGAAGCACCAAAGTCCATGATCCACTTTGTCATATCTGCACTACTACAACCAGTAAAAGCGTATGCGATACATGAGGGGGTCAAAGAGGCTCTAACTATAGATGCAGTATCTATAGATCCTATAGTGGTAGTGTCAGCCACTGAAGTCATGAGATTGTACCAACAAGAAGGTTATGATACTAATCAAATTACTGCCATCGAGGAGAGTGTGATCACAAGTGTGGTCAGAGATGGTGCCGCTAATGAAAGGTGTGGCAGTGTTCTTTTTCCTAAGAATGGGACGGTGTGTGATGGCGTAGGTAGTGACCATGGTCAAAATATGACACTCAGATCTGCTCCTCCGCTTTCTCTTCTTGGGAAGAGGAGCAGATAAATCGATCATGTCCTGCTGAAGTGGGGCACGAATAATCTCATGAATGGTGGCCACCACTTCGGGTTCATTTAACAATTTCTTTAATTTTTGGACCTCCTCCATACAAGGGAGAAGGTCAGAATTAGCATCTACATGAGGCATGCCAAGAGAAGTCTGTACAGTGGCATCCTAGGGGTCAAAGGTGGGACAGTGTGTGAATGGATGTGTGGTCAAGGGATCTGGCAAGTGGTACCTCTCCTCACAATTTGAATCGATCACGTGTCTCCCGAAATCTTTTTGTATTTTTAAATTTTCTCATTTTTTGTATTTTTGGTGATTACAAGATCTCATGGAAATACTCGAATGAACCCATATCATCAAATGGTGGAATATCCTGGTCGCTCTTAGTGAGGTTGTCAATCCTATGTATTCTGCAAAAGAAGTGAGAAAAAAGGTGCAAATGCGCAGAGGCGATCTATAATTCACACAAGCAAACACAAGCAAACTCACACAAGACAAACCCTCAACTCACCTACTCAACTTGGTGAAGATCGTAAATGCGGTCTTTTTATCTTGTCTGTTTTAGAGTTAGGTGAGAAGTCAAAAATATTGCACAAACACTTAGGGGCTGAATGGGATTTAGCACTAATCCTTAGTGTGTGCGCGAGCAACTAAAAGCGAAGAAAATGAGGGGATTACTCGCCCCAAGATAATTTTTTTCTTCTTGGTTGATTTTAGGGTCGAGTAATATTAGCAGTCTCAATTTTATTTGTTATCACCTTTTTTTAATAAGAAATGCATGTGCCTAACGAGGAATCAATTAGCACCTAGATGATCAAAATCAGAGGGAGAGGCGGAAAAGCAATTCATGCGGCAAAGCGATGATGTATGCTAAAGCGTAAATGCTCACCTTCCTCCAAGACTATACATGCAAGGATGCTCAGCAGAATTGAAACCTAAACTATATGCAAATGCAACCGATGAAATTGCCCTAAGATGAGGAACTGCTCTTAGCGTGAAGCGCAATTTTCACAATTTGACTAAGTCCAAATGAGACTATAGTGCATGCAATGGTGATTAGTGTGTTTGGACCTAATACTATCGCCAAGCAGATCCTAAATCTAAGGGCTCAATCACACAAAAGAAATAAAATAAAATCGGAAAACAAAATAAAAAATGCGATGAAAACACGAAAAAAACCACGGTGAGCCCCCAAGTGAACAATCACTTGGAAATTGGGCCCGAGTGTCCAATGTTCAGGGTACCTGTATTATTACAATAAATAAGGGTCTCTCGCTCACTTCAAATTACAAAAATAAATAAATAAATACAAGAAATAAAAGTGGAGCTAGGTCTTCGAAAATCTCTGAGTGTCCTTCGGTGCAAGGTGACTAGACTGTCGCCGGCTTCACATGGGTGCGCAGGCGCCTAGGGTAGAGCGCCTCCCTCGATCCGCAGTACCCCGCACAAAATCAACAAGAGAGGAGGTTAGACAGCTCAAACAGATATATCAAAAATAAAGAAAATAAATGAAGCACAAAAATAGGCAAATAATCACAATCAATCAAAGAAAACCAATCTCCCCGGCAATGGCGCCATTTGTTGAACATGATTTTGCGGAGGTCGTCTTAATTCACAAGGAGAATCAGCAATCGTTGAGTTGACCTCGCATGAAATCCTAATTCAAACAACAATTAATCCACAACAGTGATCAAATAATGAAAAGCTATGCGGAGTTAAAATTTATTATAACTCTACAACATATGCGTATAGCGTGCAAGCATGTAGAGGTCGGACAAAGGGAGCATACATGTAGATCAGAGCAATAATGCACAAAATGTGAATGTGATGATTCGTCTATAAGTGCTATTTTTTGTGGGTTTTTATCTTATATAATTTTAATTTATTTTTAATTTTATATTTTTATATTTTTATTTTTAATTTTTGATTTTGTATTTTCTTTTTATATTTTATATTTTTTAAATTTCTTTTTCTTTTGAATTATAACATAAAGTATATATATAATAAAAGAAAAGAGAGATAATGTATTTATAAAAATATGTAGAAATAAGCAATATTCAGGAAATAAAATATTTTAGTGTTTTTATAATTTTCTAATGCTTTTGTGATTTTCTATATTTTTGCTATTTTTTTGGTATTTTTAAAATCACAAAAACTGAAAATAGTGAATAAAATAAAATACTGAGATTAAAATGGAGAAATAGAATAGTAAAAGTAACAAAAATTCTCCAAATTAATTTTAAATTAAAGATAAGAAAATATAGAAAATTAAAGAACATGAATTATATTTTTAGGATTTTAGGAATTTTTAATATTTTATAGAGATTTTTAAGGTTTTGTAATTTTTAGGAGTTTTATTTTATATTTTTTAGCGATTTTTGATCTGAATATAAATCACATGAAAATACACAAAATGTATTTTTTTGGGAATTTTTCAAAGAGTTTTTTAATTTTTTTTATTTTTCAATACAAACAGTGAAGAAAATGCATGTTTTTGAATTTTTATAAATATTAAAATGCAACAAAAATGCAAAATAAAAATAAGGCGTGGAAATGCAGTGCAACAAGAAGCTAGGCTAATTTTTTGGGGAATTTTTAGGATTTTAGAGATGCATGAAATAAATGCAAGAAACAAAGAGAAAATTCAGCCTAACTGGGGTATTTTGGTAATTAAGCAAAAGTCTAGGGGTTAAAATGTAAATTTTCCAGAAAATATATAACACAATAAGAAACTTTTTGGACTTAGGATTAAATCCCAAAAGCTCAGGGCTAGCCGTGCAAAATCTCGACAGGTGCACGAAACAATCACGTGTTTGTAGGGGCCTTTTGGTAAATAATCAAAACCTGAGGGCCTGACTTGTAAAATTACCAAAAATATTATTCTGAAGTTACAAGTTTTTGGTCCTAATCGAAATAGCCTAAAATAGAGACCCTTTCCTGCAAAAATGCCAGAGCTCACACGCCAAGCACGTGAGCCCGATAAGGACTGGATAACAAATATCGATAACCTTGGGGTCCTTGCTACAAAATTACCAAAAGTTCTTAACCTATTAAAATAATTACAATACTAAATATTAAATAATAAAATTACGGGTGTCTTGATGAAGTTTACCCCCTTTCATCGGGCGATCGGACGACCACAGACCGCCCACTCGACACGTGGCGGACCCGCAACGCGCGATACTGCTTCGGCTGTGACAGACCAGATTATATCATCGGTTGGAGATCAACGATAGATAGGGCTCGGGATCCGACAATAGCTGTCCTCCTGGACGAATGCTCCTTGATCGGATGACGTGGAGAGGATCAACAAGAACACCCAAAGAACAAGCCCCCGTCGAGTTTGAATCGACCAAGGGAGGCTCCTCCGTACACCTAGGCGCTCCCCGACTGTCTTCGTGTACTCTTGCATTCCAGGGGAAACCTTCCAACAGTTCAAATGGGTTCAGGAGGTTGTTGAACGAGCCCCCAAGACGTAGTTCTTGTCCTGCCACCTGGGTGAGGTTGGGTGATGCTTTTGACCCACAGAAGGGCCCTTCAGACCCTACAAATGCACAAGGAAAGATCGGCAGCACAAGGAACAAGGGTCTGGCTGTTATTGGCAGAAGATTGGTGTGGCTGGACCCTCGTCAGAGCAAGCACCGACGAGGGATGGCTAAGGTGATAAAACATCTAACATGTAAGGAAAACAATGTGAAATTAAAGCTACTCACTATTGCTAGCTAAAGAGCAAGAGAAATCAAAGTAAAAATGACCTCGAGTGGCCAAAGGCCGCGAGATGTAACTGCCAGGAGCGGCGCTTCGGTGATGGTTGGGTAGACCCCCTACGCCTCTCCTCCGGGTGCCTGGAGCAAGGAGAACACTCCCTGTCACGAAGGCTCAATCCTAGGATACTCTAAGGTGGAAGAATCGGGTAGTTGAAAAACCGAGGAGCCAAAATGGTGAGAGGGTAATTTATGTACAGAAGAGTCATGACGCAAGGTTCAAGGAGGAATTGCGATCGATGTGATGCAATTTTGGAAGATCTTTGCACCCGGCGCGGAGTAGGGATGATCAGAGGGTAACTTTCCTGAAGGGTCAACACCACCTCGAACAACGCATCATTGCGAAAAAATCGAAAAACAATGACCAAAATCGTGAACGTGTCAGAGCGCAGGAGGTAGCCAACGTACAGTTGATGAAGTGTCTCAAAGAACTAGATTTATCTAGTGAACCGATGATCGATTCCTCGATATAAACCCTAGGCATGTAAGCTTGATGTACCAGGGAAAAATGTCAAGAAGGGACCTAGGCAAAATGGGGGAAGATGCGAGCTGTAAAATTCCAAGAGAGAGGGTAGAAATGAAGATCCAACATCCCAGACCGGGGGTCATTGAGTTGACCCCCTGGTCAACAGATGGCGTGGCCTGATTAGGCCACGTCATCTACAAAAAGACAAAAAGCAAATAAATGATTTGTAAATTAAATTAAAAATAACAAATGATTTTATTAATTTTCGGTTTTAAAATAAAAAACGTTTATTATTTTCTGAATTATTTTATTATGATTTTTATTTATTTTTCAGAGATTTAGAAGTACAAGTTCCCTTTTAAGGGCTATATAGGTATATTTATCTGTATATTTTAATGTTGTATTTTTATTTTGTATATTTAATTGTATTTATTTTGTTTATTATTTTATATATTTATAATTTATTTTTATAAACTTAAATATATTTTTATTTTATTTTTTGATGTATTTTATACACTTAATAAAATAGAAGTATTAATTATATATGTATATTTACAGGTATTATACCTATGTATTGTATACAAGTATTTTCTTTTTGTGTTCTATTTAGTTTTTATTCCTGTTTTAATATGTACATATATTATAAATAATATTTAAAAAAATAAATATATAAAATCATAAAAATATAAAATCATAAAAATAATGAATAATAAATAAAATGAATATTTCAATCATTATGGCTATACAATTGGGGTCCAAAACCTAACTTTCAAATCGTAGCTCTGAAAAATATGAAACCACCATTAGATAGCTTATTGAAAATTATATGCAATTAAAGGTGATTTTGATACTTTTCGAGTTTTTATTTGAGAGATACAGGTCTGGGAAGTTGGGATTCCGGAATCTTATTCAGATCATAACTTTTTATCTGTATATTATTTTTGAGTGAAATCAATTTTGTATTTTTCTATATTTACTTATCTACAACTTTCATGTACAAAATTTCTTTATTTGAAGTATAAAAAATGGAACCAAAAATAGGTTCCAAAATGAATAAAGAACAAATTAAATAAAAGGAATTTCTATTGTATTTTGGCCCTTATTTCCCACTACTTTATTCCTTGTCAACCTAGTCAACGAGATGCCTAGGTCTCGGGGTTTCGGGTCATAAAATATTTACAATATTTTATTATTTTTCTTTTCTTTTCTTTATTCTATAATTTTATCTTGGGATTTTTACCCGACAGACCCTATAATCTTTTGCAATTACCGCTACGACCTTCGAAATATCGTAATTCCTCCCCCAACCCCGTAATCTTGCTCCGTCTTACCCCACAAACCCTGCCGTTAAATTGACATATCTTGACTTAACTTGCTTGGGTTAAAAGTGAGTTAATCAAACCACATCAGATCCAACGGTGCATGTTCCTCCACTCTCTCCTTCTTTCTTCTCCCCCTTCTTCCTCTTTCCAACAATGCACATTGAGGAGGAACGAATAACGGCTGGAATAACAATGCGAGGAGGGGCAGGGACTTCGAGCAGCAGGAGGAGGGGCTCGAGCGGTGGCCGCGGATGTTGGGTGGGCTTTGAGCGGTGGCTGCGGATGTTCAATGGGCTTTAAGCGGCGAGCAGGGGAGGTGGCAGGCGAGGGGAGGGGGGGCAGCTGGGCGCGGGGGAGGTTCAACTGACAGGCAGGGGAGGCGGCGGGGGGCAGCCTGGGAGCGGGGAGGCGGCGGGGGAGAGCTGGGCGCGGGGAAGCTTCGAGCAGCAGGGGGCACCTGGGCACGGGACGCGGGGGGCACCTGATAGCGGGGAGGCGGCAGGACTACTAGGCACGGGCCTCCTCAACGGCGGGGGAGGGGTGGGGACCTGGGCAAGGGGAATAGCTAGGCACGAGGCTCCTCAACGGCGGGCAGGGGAGGAGCGGGGAGGCGGCGGGGGGCAGCTGGGTGCGGGGAAGCTTTGAGCGGCCGGCGGGGTGTGGGGGGGCACCTGGGCACGGGGGGTTCAGAGTGGGGAGTTGGCAGGGGGACAGCTAGGCTCTCAACGGAGGGCAAGGGAGGAGCGGGGCACGGTGGTGCACCTGGGAGCGGGGAGGCGGGGGGGGGAGGGGAGCACGGGCCTCCTCAACGGCAGCGGCGGCGGGGGGGGGGGGGAGGCGCCAGTGGAACGGTGGGCAGGGGAGGGGGGCACCTGGGCTCGGGGTGCTAATTACGGGGATATGGATGTAAAAATCCTAAAATATAACGGAATTCGGTCACTTTTAACGGATAAATGGATGTTGGTTAACCACGAGGTCTGTAGGGTAAGGGTTAGCAAGATTACGAGGTTGGGGGAGGAATTACGATATTTCGAAGGTCGTAGCGGTAATTGCAAAAGATTATAGGGTCTGCCGGGTAAAAATCCCTTTTATCTTTAAAACTATATTTTATATAATATTTACACAAATATGCATGGATGATAAAATGCATGAATTAACGCTATTTACATGCATTTACTAGGGTTTTTAAGGCCAAAATGATAGAATAAAGATGATGAAACATAGATTCATCAGTAGCCGTCCCTCCTGAGGATCAGAAAAAGACCACATTTACATGTCCTTTCGGTACTTAAGCATTTAAGCGCATGCCATTTGGGCTCAGTAATGCCCCGGGCACATTTCTGCTATGCATGATCGTTGTATTTGCCGAAGTGGTGGGCGACTTTCTGGAAGTCTTCATGGATGACTTCTCGGTCCATGGTGATTCATTTGATACATGTTTAGCGCACTTGATCGAGTCCTCAAGAGATGTAGGGAGGTTAATTTGGTACTAACACTGTGTGTAACCTATGTTTTGAAAAAAAAATGGCTTCTTATTTTTGAAAAAAAAATTGCATTAGAAATAAAAGAAAACATACAAAAAAGTTCTTGAATTAAAAATCTCATTACAAAAAATTGTATGCATCTCATACATTGCACTTCATCCAACATTTCATGCATTTGTGAAAAGCCCTTAGGTTCTGAACCGAGTTATGCACAAAAACTAAGAGTGGTCTGGACTGGACCTTAATCCACCTAATTTTCAGAGGAACTTCACCGAGAAAGAGGATTTTAGAAGCTTCGGGTCTATAACTTAATTCTTCGAGTTTTGCATAATAATATGCAGAGTTTGACTTTTAGTGTCTGACTTGGTCGCCTCATTCTAGGTATGACTCTTGAATAGGGAATTAATTTGTACTCTCACATTATGCACTTAGCTCAACTTAGACAGGGTGTTGGAAGAATGTGTGAGTTTCTTTTCTAGTAGCATGGACATCTAAAGATCGTAGTATGGGTTGAAATAAAGCTTTGGAAAGGGACGAACGGTTGGGCACAATTTTTTATAAGACCCCAAAACATGTATGAAAAAAGATTCCATGTCTGTAGGGGAACAACAAGGTCCATGCAGAGCTACCAAAAATCTAAACAAAAAGAATCCAACTACCAAATTAATATTTGACCAAAAAGGTTCAAGATTCAAGACAACTCGCAGATGTTGGTGGAGACTGGGCTAAACTGGCCGGCTTCACAAGGCGAGGTGACTACATTGGACACCCTCCAATTCTTTTCCTCTTCTTATAAATTCTCCCTCTTTTCAATTGTGAACACATCGTGACAGACCTTAGAGGGAAATACCTGAATCCAAGAGGACAAGTTATTGGAGGAGAGGTTTGCATGATAGTTTTACATTCTTGATGGGAAGAGATAAAACCTTTCACACATGAGTCAATTGTTCAATGTTCATGGGGTATGCTTTGAGAAAAGGACTAGTCTAATATGACTTCTCAGCTGAAACTGTGACCACGATCTGTAGAACTTGGAGGCTATTGATTTTAAAACCATAAGTCTCACAGGAGTTCCGCCAAACTAATTATCCAAAGGTCGGGTCTAGCTCCCTTTTCACCTTCTACTCATAGTCTTGGTATGGAACCCAATCTCATTTTACCTCATTGCATTTCTTTGGATGCTCGGGGACGAACATGGTTTAATTATAGGTGGTTGATGAATATGTGATTCATCATTCTATAAGTGATTAATTAAGCTCAATTCCCCAAATTATATCTACATTTTATCAACTATCTTTCATAATTAGCATTCATGCATATATAAATAATAATTGCATTTTAGCATGCATAATTGTATAAAATGAGGAACCAAGAATTCTAGCCCAAATGACCTGTAAAATAAGCTAACTTCTTCGATTTTTAATTAATTCATGCTAAATCCAAATCACTTGAAACCACCTCCACTGTGTACATATGACTAACAAAAATAAAGGAAAAATACAAAAACAACCACTAACATAAATAAGTGGCTTACAAACAGAAACAATAAATTCAGGACAAACAGACTGAAACGCTGATATCTCTCTCGTATGGTATCTGATTTGATCCTACTCACTTTTGAACTAATGTACATTCAATTACCTTCAAAACAAGACTAAGTTCAAGTGAATCGGAGCTCATATGTGAAAGTTGGGTTTTGGGCCTCTTTTGTACATTGTGTATTTTACCCAATTTTGACCTATTATTTTATGTACATATTTAACTCTTTTTATTTTATTTCTTTTTCATTTATTTTCTTTAACAAATGTTTTATTGAAATATGTAAAAATCCAAATCTAAAATAAGACCGAAATCAATGAAACTAACCAAGTTTAAGTGTTCAATAAGAGTCTGTACAAAACTCCTTTTCATCGTACTTTATTTCATTTCTTCGTTTTCTTAATTATTAAAAATCCAAAAAATAGATTAATGTGTAAATTATTATCTTGTATTTTCTCATAATTTTCCTTATTTTAAATACAAACCCCAAAAATCAAGGTATTTTATACACATGGAGTACCTCTAAAAATAGCACTTTGCACAAATGATCGATTTTCTTTTGGTATCTTCAAGAAAGTTGTAGATATCGGTGAGACCAGCAATTTTTGTGAAAAAAATAGATCTGAGATTGGTTTTGATTTCTTTCTTTTTTTTCTTTTCTTTTTAATTTTCGGATTTTCTAGAGTTGACACGTGGCAGCATCTGCAACCACCACATATCACTCATTTTTTGCATTAAATTTTCGTTTATTAAAGAAATAAATAATAAAAATAAAAAAATAATAAAAAATATATCTTTGCACATGCTGGTCACGTGCCTCCACCGCACGTGCCCAACACGTGCCTTCTCCTTCCATCGCCCTTTTTGCTTTCACCCCACCGTGAATCACGGCCGACCGCCACCCTCCATGATCTTTGCTATCGTAATCTCCATGATCCTCCATCAGATCGTGATCCCATCATCTCTGATCTATCTATCTCTAATATCTCCCCTTGTCAAAATCAATTCGGCCGCCTCTTTCCCACTTAGGCCTGCCGCCAATCAACCAAATCGAGTGTCGATTCCCTTGCAAATCCCAATTGATCCTCATCAACCTTCTTGCCATCTCTGAATACACCCTTTCGTCCCTATTTAACAAGTAGCGACGCCCCTCGACCAACCCATCCATCCTTACACATCATAGACATGCACGTGGCGGTGACAACGCAATCGCACGTCTATTCTCGGACAAGATCCGAGCCCAGCAAAGCTCGATTGCAGTCTCCCCGAAGCGGAGATGCCTTGCTTCGGGTACCTGTTATTCCTTCGATCCATCATTTCACCCGTTCATCTCCGTTCTTCTGCCTCAACGCTAACTCCTTCTCTAGCTACTAGACCTCCTCCTCCACCCAAGGATTGCTAGAGAGCTTTGTCTTCTCCATCGACTCCAGCTGCCTCCATAAAGGATCCCCTGCAAGCCACCATGCAATAGGCTCCATCACTCCACCTTGTGGTTGAGCCTCCACCATCCACGATGCTCTGCCACAATGCTTCCTGGCCGGAGCCAGGAGCCTTTTATTACGAGTACTCCACGGGGGAGGGACCTCCTCCAAGGCGGCTCCTTATTTAGCCAGAGCCCCGTTGCTCCTTCACCTATAAGAAGCTCCTCCACGCGCCCTTCGTTGGCTGCAGATACCGAGGGAGAACGTGCGGCATGCGTGCTTCCCTGGGAAGTTTGCAAGAACACCCTTGAGCATCTGCCTTTTCCTAAAAAGACCCCATGCACGTGCTTCACATGTGAGGGGTGGTGAATATTGCGAAGATGCCCTCTAGGTCTATCAAATTCCACCTGAAGTCCAACTACCAAGGGGGCACGTGTCGCGCACGTGTCCCTTGAAATTTTGCGAGAAACCCCCTCAAGGGGTTAGTAATTTCTCTTTTACCCATGTTCTGCATTTTCTTATTATAGTTAATTTTCTATTTTGCATATAGAACAATGTGCCCTATTTATGTGAACATCTATATTGCATCATTTTATATTTACAAAATAGCATTTTGTTCTACAATTAATTCTTTACACTATGGCATGCTTGTGATATTTTTATGCTCTTTGGTTACTTAATAGATCTTACGGAAAATTCATATTTTACCTAGTATGTGCTTAGAAATTTATAGATAATTGACCCTTACGTCAAAAATTACCGAAAATTCACGGATAGCAGAATTAATTGTGATTTACATTATGCTAAAAGAATTGCATTTGCATGCATATTTTGCTCTATAAAATTCATTTTGTCTATTTCAGTAATTAATTTTTAATAGGTATCAAATTCAACATTTTTAGGGTTTAGGATTTTTCTGAGATAGATCATCTAGTGATGTATCTTAGATACCAATCTCAGTATGTGCATAAGAAATAATTCAGGTACATCTAATAAGACCAGGAGAATCATCTCTGGATGAATAATAGTGAGGAGAAGGAATAGTCCAATGGGGGTCGATATTTGGCTGCTTGCTCAGATAGGGCTTTAGAGCTATCGAATTGAGTTCACTCATGTTGATTACCTTTTCTGGCCCTGATAAGGAATTATCAAAAGATTCCTTTTTTGGAATGTCGAAGGAGAATTTCTTAGTTTGTTTATTGGGAAGGGTCTTTAGTACTTTTTGTCTATGATGTGTTGACAATCGGATCCTCGTTAGATGAATAACCATTGAAATATTCTTCCCTGGTTAGTGGACGTCCTGCATATTTGTTCTCAGTTGACTTGACGTTTGTGCATTCCTGTTTCAGATATATTTGATCAAGGTAGTTAGAGAAGATCTTGTTCGACTCAAGGTAAGCCTATGCTCGAGTTTCCTCATCATAATCACCACCGATATGGTAATGATCCTGTATCAGGTGTTCTTCCATAGGATTTGTCATGGTAGTGGTTGAGGTCCAAGCAGCGGGGAATGGGAGGATGGGATGAGTCTCTGAATAAATGGTCTACTCAACAACCATTATCTTAGTTGTAGCAGCGGGGTAGGTCTCTTCTACTGCTTGATGGTCACATCTATTGACGGCTTCGTGGGTTGCCTTGGAATATCGTGTTTCCTCAAAGATTGGATGAGATCGAAGTGCTCCCAATGCTTTAAAATTGATTTCCCAGGTCTCGCACTCTATAGTTTCCTTAGCTAAGGCTAAGAACGGCTTTTTGAGAATGATTGAAGACTGGGTGAATTCTCCTTAATGCTCAATATTAATGATAGTGAAGTCCATTTTGAGTGGAGCAGCTTGGAATGTAATGATGACTGAAAATTTTTCTATCGGTCGTTTTCTAGTTCGATCAGCTAGCTGAACAATCTCTCTTGATTTCCTGAATGGTATGAGTTTGAGTTTGTCAAACATGGAGGTCAGGAGGATTTTGATTGGTGAGTCGTTATCGATTCGGGTATGGGTGAATGTTGTGTCTTTGATTCCATAGTCAAATCGAGGCAACCGCTTCACTTTACGGCTCTTGGTCTTTCTTCTCATCATTAAAGTAGTAGCCATTGACATACGCGTCTTTTGATCTTTATTCTCTTCCTTCCCGACTTTTTCGGCATTAATTTACTCTTTACAAATCTTTCCAGGTCGGAGAAGTGTTCAATTGCCTGTTTCAAGGGAAGTTTAAAAATCAATCTTTTGTACAGTGCTTCCCTCAGAGTAGGATCCAAATTCTTCGAATCCTCTCCACTTTCGATTTTTAAGGGTTTTTTTTCAATTTTTGGGTGTTTTTGAATTTTTCGATTTTTAGGTCTTTTCAGTGTAATGTGTAGATTGGTGTTTTCCATAATAGAGGAGGAGCTTAGATATGTAGGGTAAGAGTAAACCCTAAGGGAATAATATGTATAGGTGTCGCTATCAGAGTCATCCCTAAGGTGTACAGAGTTTGTGGGTTTCCGAGTATTATCTGGGTTTTCAACCTGAGATCCAATCATTTTGTCTTCCATTTTCAGATTCTCTTAATATATCCCCTCTCCGTCTTAACTATTCATCCTCGAAAAACATTCATGATCAAACAAGGGTAGAGTCTGCTCTATGGGAGGATTCTGCGGAAATCTGTAGGTCGCGTACTCTACACACCGTGACTTAGGCATGCAATGCTGGGTAGAGTAGAGTCCATTTCTATGGTCGTGAATAGTCAGATCCTCATACGGTGAAGTCAACATACATGATTCATGTGTGTTGATATCATCAGTCCAATCCTTTGTATGTGTAGGCTGTTTGAAGGAGTGGTATACAGGTTGGTCAATAGAGATTTGATCATTGGGGTCAATCCATTATTGATGATCATCAAGTGCAAACTGTTCAATTCGGTTTGGTTGAGTCATCACTTTATTCCCTAAGATCCATTCTGAATGTGTATCGGTGAAGTGTTGATCTATCCCAACATTAAGAGGAGGAGAGAATGAAGATTCTTGGGGTTTGTCTCTGCCAGTCATTTTTCTCGAGAGTAGATTGCTCTTCAAATGGTTCATGATTTCTGGCAAGAAATAGGGAATAAGGTGGGTCAACCCAGGATGGAATTGATCATGTATGAAAAAGGGTGGGGGCGGTGATAAATTTGAAGGAGTGTTGAATTTGATTGGATGACCCGAGTAAAATGAATTGGAATTAATAGAGTGGCATGGATGCATCCTTGGGCGAGAATCTCCCGGGAATGTTGGAGGATGCTTAGAAGAAAATGGTTTAGATGATTTGGGTTTGACCGAAAAGAAATAATCTGGATGGTACATAAACCAATGTCCCATTAATTTCAGATAAGGTGGATGAGCTGACACAATGGATCTTGGTTGAAAATGTTCAAGTGCATGGGATACTCAACAGACGAAACCCTAATTTTTTTAAATCAAGGAGAGAGATGGTGCAAGTGAGCAGTTTTTGATATTCGAGCTTGATTCACGCACAACAATGCAAATGCAATACAAACCCCAAGTTCATCAACTCACACAGTGGAGGCTGCAAGAGTTCAGCAAATTTTCTTTTCAATTTTAATTGGCGATAAATTCAATCTTAAAAAAGAATTGGCGAGCTATTAGGTGCTAGAAATTTTCTTAAAGACTGGCTCGAATTCTTACGACTAGTTGCACCTACTTTAAACCAATCTGGGTGTAAGTACGGACCGTAAAATGACTACCTGTTACTTAAGGACAGAGCCTTACACAGTGTCCTTTAAGCCACCCACTCTGCTAAGGAAAGATGGATCGTAAATTACTACCCTTGTTTCCTCACTGAGAAGTAGCTAATTATTTTTATAGAATCAATAGTCTGAATGAAAATTTCGGAGCTTGGCTCTATCCTTAAGTGTTGTTGATGAATATGCGATTCGTCATCTTTATTCATTTATTTTAGCTTAAAATCCATTATAAAACACCTGCATAAAACACTAACTCCATATTCTTACTAACTTGCATCTGTGTGTAAATATTGTACACTTCTTACTAATTTTGACCTAAAATAAATAAATAAAGAAAGAAAGGAAAAATAAAGAAAAGAAACCAAAAATGGAAGACTGTACATATGTAATAGATACGGGCTGACCCGAACCCCGAGAGAAGGTCAATACTTGACCTGATCGACCAGGAATAAAGTAGGGGGAGATAAGGGTCCTCAAGCAGAAAATCCAAAAAAAAAATGTGTGCATTGTTGTAAATACTTCTCACTTATTTTGTGTATATCTGTATAAAAGTAACACTTATTTATTTGTGCCTTAATTGAACTCAAATCAAATAACGTTCAAAACCAAAGTTGTAAAAAAATATGTTCTAATTAATAAAAATAATTGCATAATTAAATCATGTATAGAATAAAAGTAGCCACACTTGGAAAAAGCCACTAAGCACTAATTGAAAGACAAATTCCAGCTCCATATGAGCTCAAATTGAATCAATCTCACTTCCATTGGATTCGAAATTAAATTATCTTTAAAATGGCTATATTTTCATAATTTTTGGAGTTACGAGTAAAAAGTCAGTTTTCTAGGGTGGTTTGTGCAATTTTCCCATGTATTTTGTAAATATTGTATTTGTATATATTTGTATATTATTCTTATTAATTATTTAAAATTAAAAATAAAAATAAAAAAAATTAAAAAAGAATTATTTAACTAAAAAGGCTAATTTCCTCATTTACACTTGTATATATATGTCATATATGTATACAATACATGTATATAGTTGCTATTTTTAATTAACCACCATAAAAAATAACTTTTTAATTCAAATATATAAAGTGACGAAAATTCAAAAAAAAGATAATTGTGTAAATTCTTTTCTCTTTTTTTATCTTTACCTCTTTTTAAATTTCAGCTCTCTTATCTCTTTCACCAAAAAAAATTCAAAAATTCATTTCAGTTTTCATTTCTCTCTCACCAAAAAAATCAAAAATTCATTTCAATTTTCAACTCTCTTTATCCAAAAAAATTCAAAAATTCAAATTTCATTTTATCTTTTCTATTTTATGTGGCTCCTTCTCCCTCATTTCAACTTGATCAATCTTTAGAGAGAGGAGCCCGATCTCCGAGAGAAAATTTCGTCGAGAATAGTGCTTAGCCTCCAAGCCGTCCGGTGACAACGAGTCGGCCTTGTCGAGGCGATCATGGTCCTTTTCTGCTCCTAAGGTGAGATCCACATTTTTCTTATTTTTATCTAGGTTAATCGTAGTTTATTTCTCGCATTTTTATCACGTTGTCATTTTTTGTTTATCTAGATCTTAAAATCCGCCATGATTTTTTCCGCCACCGACTCAATTTTTCATCTCACTTTCCCGATCTCCACGCATTCTATTTCTATCGTCCACGATCTCTCAATTCCAGCCACGTACGATGGCCGAAGATCGGATCCGAATCTTTCATTTTCGTTGGATCTCCGTTCATTTTTTCGATTTGTAAATAAATAAAAAAACAAATTTTTTCGTTTTCTCTAATGTTTGTTTTGCAGGATTATATGAAAAAGGGAAAAATATATAAAAAACATATAAAAAGGAATTTCTATTTTTTCTCTATTTTCGAATTTATAAAAATAATATCAAAAAACAGTTTTTCTTTTTTTCTTACTGTTTATGACACAAACAATAATATATATATATATAGGGACCCTTTCAAATGAGGTGGGGTCTCATAGAGATTATAGTGAGCAAACAATAAATACGGTTGGATTAAGATCCAATGGATGGGATCAAAACCACCATCATTATATGGAATGGTTTTGTCGAAAAAACATTTCTATATATAGAGAAAACGAACTTGCGATTTTAATGAGATAGTAGAGAAAAATGCGGAACTACAAATTAGGAAAAACTACTTTCTTAAAAACAGATGCCAGGACGGCTAATTTATATAGTGAATAGCAAATAGTTCAAAAAATATTACTTTTTTGGGATAGTTTATTGAATAATACTTTAACGACTTGCTATTGTACGATACTTTTTTGAAATAAAGCTAATCGATTTACAAAAATCTGTTCATATTTTGTTGGTTTTAAAAGCAGCATATATAGTATATCTATGTCATGAGGATTAGTTAAATAGCTTAGGAGAATAAAAAATTTGTATCCTTATGATAACGATGTTTCATTACGACCAATTTCTTTTATTGAACAATGTAAATATGTTTTGTATTGTAAAATTTATTAACATATTTAATAATAAAATATTACGTCGAAAATTTGAATACATTGACACAAAATTGAAATTGGAACGTATAATAATACAAAGATTCTAATAGAAAATGAAATAACATATACTACTGAAATTTTAAAATTAATCGAATTTATTAAAAGCTGATGGCCTCAACAAAGTATACTACGCTTTTTTAAAATAAAAATAAGATTATAAATTTTTGAAATTTTGTACTTCTGTTAGATTGAATTGTAATTATTTTTTTGATAAACTTCATTTGAATTTTACAAATGTTTGAAGATATTTTGAAATAACTTATACTATACTACAAAAATTGGTTGCATTAAAAAATACAATTCCTATTAGATGTTGCGACTTTACATATTAAAACTTTAAATTAAGCTTAATATGGAAAAAATTAATTAACTAATTATGAGAATGTATCGGCGGGTGGTTATGATAATACTAAAAACAAGGAAAGTAATAAATTACTTCCGAAAAGGGAGACCACGTTCACCTCCGACATTCCCGCCTCATTAAATCGACATAATAAAATTGATGATAATAAATATTTCCAAATCGAAAAAATAGTCGGATATGTAGTTAATCGGTTAAGAATTTCCATAAAAGGAGGGACGGCGGTTTTGATGGTGGTTTTCTATTGCAAAACCGGATTTAATCATGTCCATCAATTCAAATCAAACGGATATAAATTGCAGCTCATCAAAATCACAATGAGACCCCGTCTCATTTGAAGTTTCTCCTCTCTCTCTCTCTATATATATATATATATAGATAGATAGGGTAGCAGGGCCGCCACCTCCTGCCACTGCCGCTGTCCTCCCTCTGTGGCAGGCCCGTGCCTCCTCCGACCAGCGGCCCCCTGACGCGATTCATCACCCCCCTCTGCACGCTTGGGAGCCCTGCAAGGCCCACCGATCAACAACAGCGGACAACGGGCGATCAACAACAGCGGGTGGAGAGTACCACTCCAGCGGCCAACCGCTGACCCGCACGAAGACCCACCGTGCCTCCTGCACGTCGACGACCAAGGGCCGCCCCTCCGACTCCGCTACAGCGTGACCTCCTCCTTTAAGTCGTGCCAGCCGTCCGCATCTGCCCTTCGAGCGCAGCGCCGCCCGAGCGCCACCCTCCTCCATCGCCGCGCCTCGCGCACGCCGCAGCCTTCATCCGGCCGCGCCTCGCCGTCTCACCATACGCAGCCGTTCGCGCCGCCTTTCTGTCCAGAAGCCCTACCACCGTCAAGGTGCAACCCCCACCCTGCCGTGCGTCAGCTTTGCAGTACGAGGAGCCGCCTCCCACAGCGTCGCCCAACACGGCGCCTCCACACCGAGCCACCATCGAGCCCAGCGCCTCCGCTGGCCCGCATCCCTAGTTCTGTCCGCACCGCCACCAGATTCACCGATCGTAAGTGCGTGGGGGAGAAAAGGCGGCGGCGACCATTCCTCTAGCCCGTTTGTAAAGAAACCAGAGAACAAACCCTTGCTAGTGCTTGGATTAAAAAATAATATTTGCAAAAATTACAATTGAAGCCCTATGAAGTTTTCGAAATTGCGAAAGAGTCGCTGCCAGTGCCTCAAGCACATGACATGCACATGATATAGAGGTAAAATTGCTCATTCTCTCTTGTGCTTTATTTTTTTATTTGATGCAAAAACAAAACTTATTTACATTTTAGTCCCTGAACTGCAAAAAAAATTTGCTTGCTCTTTTGCATGAAGTAAATGTTATTTGTGATCTAAAAATCATGCAAAAATTGTGCTATACTCCTGATGTGATTATCCTATTAGCATAAAATTTTCATTGCATTTTGCCCTCATTTATTATTATTAAAAAAAACCAAAAACATGTCATTTTTCCCTGTTTGAGATTCAAAAATTCATAAAAATTCAAATATTGTTTCAAAAATTCTAAAAAAGTTAGGGTAGTTGTATTTCACTTTCTTTTAATTTCTGACCAAAATTCATGAATTGATTCTTTATAAAATCCCAAAAATTGAAAAACATCAAAATCTTATAAAAATCACAGAAAATTTTACAAAAATCCAAAATTGTGATTTCAGTTTTTGTTTGTAGATAATTGCTTCCAGTTTGTCTTAAAAAATATTTGCCAGGAGTTTTGGGCATTAAAATATTTTTAAGTAGCAAATTGCTCCAGGCTGTGCACATTTTCGCATTTTCTCACTGTTTGATTTTTTGAAAAATACAAAAACATCTGAAAATTCCACAAAAATTCTCAAAAATATTTCAAAACTTTTAAAACCCAAAAATATTTTCTTTGGATTTTTCTGAGCATTTTTGATAAATTGAAAAATTACAAAAAAGATTTGGTCTGCGTATTTTTGATCTTGTGAATATTTCTTCGTGTTATTTTTGAAAATAAAAATTGCAAAAAATCACTAAAAATTGAAAATCAGAAAATATAAAAAAATTAGAAATAAAAAATATATAAAAAATAAAAGATAAAAAAATATTTTTTGTTTGTCGCGGGATTTTTGGGGATAGCAACGGCGACAACCTTTTTAACATTAATTAATTTCCGTCCTTGAGATTCTGTGCTCAACAGTTGTATCTTGCTCACTCAGATAGATAATTTAATACAAGGATAGGGTTTCTCTCCCAGAAAAATTCTTGATTTAATAGTTTAATAAAAGTCGGTCTTGTTTAACAGTCCCAATTTAATTAGATGATCACTAAAAAATTAGGTGAGCATAAATGCTCGTCCACCCTCCAGTCCCAATTTCCTTTTAAATTTTAAGTGACAAAACAAGAGGAAGAAATTTGGGAAAAGCCGATGTACGTAGAAAACAATGATATATGCTAAGTTAGAAGACTTACAGTGATTCCTTGCAATCTTCATGTGTGATGCAATATAGGAATTGAAAAATTATTCTATATTGAATGGAATTCGACAAAACTGCACCTAGCAGAAAATTCTATTAGATGGAAGAATTGATTTGAATTTTGACTAAGTTGAATGATCTAATATGCGTCTCAATTTCAAGTGAACTGTAATCCTAGGTTCTATGAACATAAGCAATAAAATCCTAGAAGCTCTAATAGCTATAGTGCAAGTCTAACCTATGAATCACTCAAGTAGAGCCCCACCCTCACCAGAGATTGAAACAGGTCCGACATACAACAGAAGAAGTTCGTGAAGGATATGGTTAGATCCTCAAGCGCATCACGGAAGCGTGAGCGTCGTATCAAATACGACGAGGAACGACTAGTCGCACTAGTTGTTCTATGCAGCGGAATTTAAAAAATTTTCATGTGACGAAACCACATGATCCAAGAACACTTCTCGGATTGTTTCGTCCAAAACACAAACAAGTTATAGGATTACCTCTTGAAGTATGGTTGCGATCGAGTCTCTAAATGAAGAGACCTCATGTCTCAAGTCCGATCCGACGGAGGAGACGCTTGCGAGCGTGGGGATGAATCGCATGCTTCTCGCAATCCATGTTGATGATCCAAGCGACGGATCTTCCTGACGTCGACACACGAGATCCGACATCTTCTTCACGAGCGAGGCACACCGAAGGAGACGGAGATCCACGAGCAAATGATCAGGTAGCATAACGACGATGCTGCGGCGATGGAGGCACCCTCTAGGGCATTAATGGTGGACGGCCATATGAGAGGGCGAGAGAGTAGATGTGTAGAGAGAGAGAGAGAGAGAGAGATGTGCTTCAATAGCATAACCTAGAGAGCATGGTATGTCTCTCTATTTATAGGGTTTTGGGATCCATGGATCTCAATCCATGGGACACATAAAATCAATGGATGAGATTGATTTATGTCTAATCCAATGGTCAAGATTGTTGTTGGCAAAAACCAACAACTTATGATATAATTTAGATCAAATATATTTGACAAATCAAATATACATCAATCCTAAAATTAAACCAATCAAATAAGGGAGAGTACCAACATGGAGATTGACTCCCCATGTATCATGGTGGACGGCCACCAATTTCCATATTGGTTATGGTGGCCGTCCACTTTATTACAAGTGGGGCAATCTCATGAGATTTCATGAGATTGCATATCTCCATGGAAATATCCTTTATTTAATCCAACAGCTTTTGTTGTGATTTATTCTTCAAAAAATAATTCACAATTAATTTTGAGAATATTGCAATCTTGCCATTGGAAATTTATGAATCACATTCACAACCCAAAATAAAATACAATTTACATTTTCAATTAATTATACAATGTGTTTCCAATACACATCAATAATCAAATAATAAATATAAATTATAATTAGCTCTCTCTAATACATTATAAATCACATTTATAATATATTATGAATAATATGGATAGTGCTATCCACATTATTCATATCCGTGATAATTAAATCATAATTAATCATCTTGGATCTCTATTCTCATGTGCCCAAATAATATGAATCGCATTCACATTATTCACATCTTTGATAATCAAATCACATTTAATTATCTAAGATAACTCTCCTTATAATATGAATCAAATTCATATTATTCATGATAATTAGATCACATTTAATTATCCATTTTCTCAATGCTCGGATACATATATCAACAATAGAATTATCCATGAACTCTTTCAAGGATAATGCGCTTTTTCCGCGAATACTTGGAGATAAGGACATGGTGATTGTATTGTTCCACGTATAGTGACTTGGATATTGAGATCATATCTCAAATCCAGATCTCGGGCCTCCCATAGATGTTTGTTTAAATCAAGATCGCAAATCTAATCTTCTCATTGAATCTGAATCACATTCAGATCAGTGTCCAATATTTGGACTAAGATCAGATTACTTCTCTACTGAGAGGAGGCACTAAAATCCAGACCCATTTCATCACTCCCTAGGAATGGAAGTATCATGGTTATACAATCGTTTATGATCACATCACCTTCAGGTAAATTGTACATCCTGCATACTGGAAGACCAAAAATAATTTGATGTATAAGATCAATTTTACACTGTCTACTTCAGAGTTTTATCATTAAGTTTATCATTCGATCAATGGGAGTCGGTATAGATCATATACATTCCAAAATCATATATCATACCTAGGTCTTGTTCATATGCTTTCCAAAAGTATATATCAAACCTACAAATTCAGTAACGCTTCCAAAGAGAGATGACCGTGCATGGAATTTGATTCTTCCCAATATCTCATGAGTGAGCTCATGTCTTCCAGATCAGTAATGAACCTGTATGATCCCTTTGAGAGATTGTATTACTCATATGCCCTTATATGCACACCAGCGCGCCGGTGTATAGACCTTGATTAGGTCATCAACCTATTGGTCTGCCAAATGTACATACTCAGGCATATAGTGACACATTTGTCTCCGGTCAGAGGATGCATGTCTATATCATGACAACATACAATATAGGACTTTGGTTATCTCGATCTCGTTAAGTCAACTCTTTGACCTAACTAATCTGACACCTCCAAATCTCTATTCCTATGCAGAGGACCTCCATCAAGAGGTCGGTCAGATATCAGCCTAACTATGAAAGGATTGCCATCTCCTACTTAGGCTGGAGATCATCTCTTAATAATCATTTGACGGTGCTTAATGAGTCCTCAATCTAACTCATTAGATGTTCATCCAAGCGCCAGCCTCTATGATTCAATATTTGAATCAACAACTGTATGATCATCAAGATGGCCATGGTACATAACCCTAATTGTACTAAGGGACCTATTATGCAAATTATTTATTCTTCATTTCAGATCAAGGAATGCTATTTGCAATAACATTTATTGCAT
The DNA here is from genome assembly GCA_037367405.1 of Ottelia alismoides. Lineage (NCBI taxonomy): Eukaryota > Viridiplantae > Streptophyta > Magnoliopsida > Alismatales > Hydrocharitaceae > Ottelia > Ottelia alismoides. Next base: position 428,611 of record JAZKJV010010478.1, read on the forward strand.
AATGGCTCGTCGTGGACTCGCATGTCCAATAATCTCCCACTAGCCCAAAGAGCCATTAATGGGCTAATCATTTAAACCCACACTCATGTGACAATCATAGGCTATTTAGAAAATAGCTAGGTAAGCTGATCAGTCACTCTGTTCCCAAGAGACTACGTCAAGTCCTTTTACGGCACTTGCATATCCCCTAGTAACAGTGCTCACATCCAATGCGAATGTTGCATCTTATGCAAACAATACTCAATTTTGTTATAGTATCCTTGACACTATAGCTCGATAATTATTATAACCAGTGTGCCCATAATCCTTATCAGAATACCCTTATTCCTGGAGATCTCTATCTCCTAAGGTATCCGTAGTTAAGACCTTTTAGATCACTATCTATAATGTCTTAATTTCTTGAAGATAAGACTTCGAGATTACTATCTCAAAAGTTTTGCCTTCTATGAAGATATCGTTATTACTGCAATCAAGTGTTTTATCACTATAGTAGGATTAGTAACAGTTTACTACTCCCACTGAATGGTGGACATCTGGCTTTTGTACACATCTAGTATACACCTGGTTTCTTGGAACTGATGCATAAGGGCAAGCAGTTTGCATTCACATCCTCAACTCTTTGAGGTGCTATCCCTTTAGATAGGTCAGTACCATATCTTTGAGGAAAAGAAGCCTTTCTTGGAATTTTCCAGAAAATGGAAATGTCCAAGGTGTACTATTAGTGTGACTGTTCCAATACCCTCTTCTCTTTGCTTCTGAGCAACTTCAGAACTAAGATCTAAGAGGTATCCTTGAGATCATATCTCGAGGTATTGAACAACCAGATTATAAAGCACTTATTATTATCGTCCTTATATCATTCTAAATTATTAGAATATTATCTACATTTAGCATGATGAACACAATGGCACTCCCACTAAGCTTCACATGGTTCATAAAGAATTTATCTGAAATCATAACATTTATAATTTCATCAAATCTTTTGTTCCAACTACAAGAAGCTTATTTGAGTCCAAAGATGGAGTTCTTTAGCTTGCACACCTTTCTTTCCTCAACCATGAAACCCTGGGGCTAATTCATATGAATATCCTCAGAGAGGTATTCAGAGGAATGCAATCTTGACTTACATCATGAAGATGTCTTAGTCAAGTTGTGTAGCTATAGTTAGCAATATTCTGATGGGTTAAAGCAAGGTCACTGGAGAGAAAGTCTTATCGCAAGCGATGACTTCTCTTCGATGTGTAGCTCATGGCTACGAACCGTGCTTTGAAGGTCTCTACCTTCTCATCAGGTTCTCTCTTCTCTTGAAGATCCATTTACACCATAATGGGTCTTACCCATATAGTTGGATCCTTGAGGGTCTATATACAACATTTGTATATGAAGTCTACTTTAGACTTTATTGCTAACATCCATCTTTCCATGCTATGATCCTCAGAAGCATCATCACATGAAGTCAGATCATTGTTAGATTCAACTAACACATGGAATCCATCCTCAAACTTATTTAAAGAGGTATTAATGTTTCATATTTAATTGTCTATTTAGTTTCGATTTCAGGAGCCTCATTATCTTCTCAAGATTAAATGAGTTCCTTTACTTCATTTTCATCTTGATTCTCAAGAGAGTCATCCTATGAGAATCATATTCTCAAAGATGAATCATTTAAGAATCTCAAGGTCATAAAGTAGGTATCCAATACCATCCTTTACTTTCCTAATGAAGTAGCACTCTCTAGTGACAGATTCCAGCTTAATCACATGGAACCTTATTAAGGATATATACAATGTAGTCTCTACCACACACATACACACACAGATATATATATATATATATATATATACACCTGGAAACTAAGCGATAATTATGCTAAGATTAATCATTGATCATATCATGTCACACATGATCCAATTGTATCTCCCTACAACTCTATTGAGTTAAGGTTCATTAGGAGGATTGAGATAGGAATGATATCCACATCTCCATAAGGTATTCCTTGAATTCATCTAATAGGTACACGCTACCTTGGTTAGATCAAATTCATTTCATCTTCCTTCAAACTTTGGTTCTAAACCAAAATTGTGAAATCTTTGAACATTTCAAAGGTCTCTTTAGTGAAGAGAAGAAATCTCATATCATACATAATCATCAATAGATATCACATATCCATAATGTTTACTATGATATAGATGATTCACATACATCAATATGTATGAGATCCTGAATACCTTGACATCTTACACCTTTCCCAAAGAAGGATGTATTGGACATTTTACTTTGAATAAAATATTCATAAGTATGCAAGTTTTGAAAATTTAGACATTCTAAAGTTTCATCTCTTACTTGTCCATTGATCTCATCAATAGACATATGTCCAAAACATGATGCCAGATCATTGTCAAATGATCTTCATCCTCCTAATGATCTTTAAAAGTTTAATTTTCAGTATTAGAAATCTTAATGAACCATTCATTAACTTTCTAATTTAGTGGAGTCCACTAGATGTTAGATTTCTGAAGTATATCCATCATAACTCTCTATGATAGGTTTATTCCAGAATTCATGTTTATTTCCAACATTTATAAATAAACTATGAGTGTATTCTAGTATCCAGGTCACAGAGACATTCTCTAAGACTAAGGACTCCCACTGAAAATATGAAGTCTATTGATCCAATAGAGGTTGCTGCAACAATTGCATTAACATCCATGTGGATGACTATTAAACTTTACGATCAAATTTCTAATATACATATGCAACCAATTGCAATTGTCATTAGAAGATTGAGATACAATTATTAGACTTTATCTTATCAAATAAGTAAGTCAATTTCAATGATTATATGTAGATTATTATGATGTACTATCTGATTCCTTCTCTAAGGATTCTAGATAGATTTGATAGTCATACTATCAACACATCAACTTATTGCAGTATTAGCATACATCCAACTCTTTGGATGTCATATGGAAGTCACAGAAGTACAGTCAACTCTTTAACTTACTTCTTACTTGGGTCCAACCCGTGCTTCCACTACGCTTTCTTTATTTATAAGCAATCATTGCTCAAGACAAAGGATCTCTTATGTTGAAATCAAAAATTTCAATATAAGAGTATTTCAACATTTATACATGCTTCATTCAGTTCATGCAATATGAATATTATGAAGCTTTACGAATGATAGAGTATAGATAGTAGAATGATGCCACTCATCATATCTACATCCATTTAAACTCTTAAAACTTAGGTTCAGGTAGGTACTCAAACAATTTGAATACATCATCTCCTGTAGAGACTTATATGTATGCCAGAACATCTTCTTAGATTTTATAAGGATTATTTGATAATTACGATCATTATCAACATGTCACTTCAAAAGTACATTCGATGAGATCAAGACTTATAGAGACATACGAACCCTAGGGTTTTAGTCCTATTGTCTATTTAATTATCATTCCTCATTATTATGAGGAAACTTCCAATTTCAACCACATACATTATGTATCCAATTGCAAGTACAACATCTGGATCATGGGTCCAATCCATGATATTCTACTGGTTATTATTGAGTATAACATTGAGAGGGTTTAATAAATGATTATCTGAAATAAGAAATTTGCATAGATATATTTAAATATCTATTGTACTTTGATTTAGAAATTTTTATATCAAAGTTGTCTTGCCTTGTCAACAATGAAAGTTCATTCCCTTAATCACTTTCTATGTAAGAGGTATACTTACCATTATATCTCAAGCAAGATCTGGGATCTCCTTCCTTATCTTTGTTACATCCCAATAATATGAGAACATGTAACTCGGATAAAAAGAAGCAGGAACACATTCCGCCTTGCAAGTCAAACTTGCATCTCCCAATTCGGTCTTTAACACCAAGGCCCACCACCCCTAAGGCGATGTTGACCCATCATTAATTGAACCGACCGTCAACAGGAATACAACTCGCTATGCACAATCCAATATCACCCCAATAATATGAGGACCCGATATTGGGGTCACTACGCATACGTCCTTACTCTTTCGAGAAGTGACGAGCCCGATCCAAATGGATCGTATGCAGGAGCTGTCACTTCGGACAGGTGTCTCCCACATAAAATATCTGGCGACGGAACCCTTCGCCTTGACGGGAGACCATGGATGTCACTTATGTGATCCTCCACCTTATATTCAAATTTTTAATTAATTATATATTCATATAATTAATTCTTCCAAGGAAAATACACGTCTATTCATAATAGAATTTTTAATTGGATAATTAATTCAATCTCATTAAATCAATTATCAGTCCATTTCAATCAACAAACTTAATTGTTTTTATTTGAATACATATATGGTATTATCTCAAAGTACATATTAATTTGAATTTTATAATTAGAAAATACATTATGATCTCTCAGGCATCATTCATTCCCTACCCGCTGTCATGGCCAGTACCAGCGGGAGTGGGACGGACCGCAACCGGTGCGACCCGCTACCCCAGCGATCCCCGACTAGACACCATATCCGCCTCATGAAAAAATAATGCCAAGCCAATCACTTTGTACTTGAGATGATCATCGGTTCTTCAAACAAAATTATACCATATGGTAATAATCAAAACATTTTTGATTATAAGGAAATTTGCTAATCAAATTCCCAATTCTATTCAAGCAAGGAGTTTGATGATTGTGTTTCCAATTATGATCTAGATCAAATCTAATCAATTTATTGGTTGAGGCCGAGTCAATTAAGGAAATAATCATCATTCAATATTTCTCAAATATTTTCCATAATTATTTCATGAAATTAATAATTAATTTCACTAATTGACAATCTCATGATTCTTGATTAGGACTGTAATTTCAGCAGTGATCCCTACTTACTAAAATTAACATATCTCAATCAATTTAAATTCAAATTAGACAAAATCAATTTTCAAAGATTACTAATTTTATTTAGGACAGAACCTAATGATTTTTCATGCGTTTCGAGGCGGATCAAAACAGTAGTTAACTCATTAATCATGTTAAGATTCGCAATTCCCGCAACAGTGATTACATGTTCATTAAAACAACCATATCTCGAGCAAATGGAACTCAAATTACGTAAACTTGGATCCTATGGTTTCCTTATTTAATGGGGAAAAATTACAAGTTTTATTTTTGTGTTTAAATAATTTAATCAGGGCCGAAAATAATCACTAAACAGAGATGCAAAAATGAAATGCGATAAAACTTTCGCAACCCTAACGAACCAAAGTTGCCTTCAGTTTTATTGATCGTATCCAAAACCTTCGACCTAAGGCTTTGATACCACTTGAAGGATATGGTTACATCCTCAAGCACGTAACGGAAGTGTGAGCGTCGTATCGAATACGATGAGGAACGACTAGTCGCACTAGTTGTTCTATGCAATGGAATTTAAAAATTTTTCATGCGACAAAACCACTTGATCTAGGAACACTTCTTAGATTGTTTCGTCCAAACCACAAAAAAGAAATAGGATTACCTCTTGAAGCGTGGTTGCGACCGAGTCTCTAAACGAAGAGACCTCCTATCTCAAGTCCGATCCGATGGAGGAGACACTTGCGAGCGCGGGGATGAATCACGTGCTTCTCGCAATCCATGTTGATGATCCAAGCGACGGATCTTCCTGATCTCGACACACGAGATCCAACGTCTTCTTCATGAGTGAGACGCATCGAAGGAGATGGAGATCCACGAGCAAACGATCGGGAAGCATAACGACGATGCTGCGGCAATCGAGGCTCCCTCTAGGGCATCCATGGTGGACGACCATATGAGAGAGAGAGAGTAGACGTGTAGAGAGAAAGAGAGAGAGAGAGAGAGAGAGAGAGAGAGAGAGATGTGCTTAAATAGCATAACCTAGAGAGCACGATATGCCTCTCTATTTATAGGGTTTTGGGATCCATGGATCTCAATCCACGGGACACATAAAATCAATGGATGAGATTGATTTATGTATAATCCAATGGTCAAGATTGTTGTTGGTAAAAACCAACAACTTATGATTTAATTTATATCAAATGTATTTGACAAATCAAATATACATCAATCCTAAAATTAAACCAATCAAATAAGGGAGATTACCAACATGTAGATTGACTCCCCATGTATCATGATGGACGACTGATAAGGCTAAAGAATCGGTTTCGCGGCTTTCTTTTATTGAAGAAAGTGGTCGGTTGTAGCAAAATCCGCGAAACAAGATCGGTTCTTGAACCTATCAAACAATTACGGTTTTCGGTCGGAAAACCGTTCACTAATATTTTACCAGGCAAGTGTTCCTGGGTCGAACTCAAGGAGGCAGAATAAATTCCTCAGATTTTTGTCCTCGTAATTTTATTTTTTTAATTCTTCTCTAAGTGATCAAGTCAAAACACCTCTTTTTTATTGATTTTTATTTTTATGATTTTTATTTGATTTTATTATTTTCAAATTTTTTATTTAATTTTCAAAAAGGAATATTTTTCAAAAAAGATTTACTTATTATATAATAGGTGAATATTATATAGGTGATACAATATAATAGGGTGAACGAGCCACGAACTCGAACTACACAAGAAAACAAACCAAAACAAGACGGCTTTCGATAAAATCAAAACACGTCGAAAACACGTCAAAAATCCACGAAATCTTTATACTAGGTAGTTGGGGTAGTTGTGTAACTACCCTCAAGAAATCGTCAAAAACCGAGGTCACAAGAAGTAGAAACAACCCCTACAGCCCAGGGGCATAAGCGCAAGAAAATTCTAATTAAAAAGTTTGCAATTAGGTCCTCAAGGACTGTTCTGAAGAAAAAGTAAACAAATGTTTACATTTAGGTCCTCGCAGAGGGACCTAAATGTAAATAAAGAAAACCTGGGGGTGGGATGAAAGAGCTGGAAGCTTGCTGGGCTTATTAAGCAATTTTTCCACCGTTTCACCTTCTGCGGCTGAGATTAGAAGTTCAAGGCTCGGATCGGACGGTCACGGGTGCGCCACGTATCGCGCACTTGTGCGTCTTCTGTTCTTGCATTTTTTACAACTGCTGACGGCGAGCGTATCTTCTCCGAATTATCACGGCTGTCCAGCGAAGGATTTCGCGCTCCGGCGGGGCCAGAGGGGTGGCTCCTCCACCCCTCGAGCTAGCCTGCGGTAGAGAGGTGGCTGGCGCCGCTCCAAGCGGCGGTGGAACGTTGATGAAGACGACGTCTTCAGCACCTGGCAGCTGATACAGTTCTGACGAAGCTCCTTTGGAGATGGATTCCGATGATGATTGAAGGCTCCAGATCCGAAGCAACTGGTTCGCGTCGAAGTTTGATCTGCAAAGAACACAATCTTATGCTCGATTCGGTAGGAATCAACCAAGGGTTAAAGATCTCAAGCTCCAAAGATGATAAGAAAACCTAAGCTTCCAGCCAAACAACCAGATGCGTGAGATGGCAATGAAACACTGATCGATTTGAAATCGAAATGGAAAGATTCGAAAGTGGATTCCGAATGGGTGTCAAAGCCTAATGATTAATCTACCTAGATCGCGGATTAGCGTCGCTAATCGACGCATGCAAATCGAGAAGAAAACGAAGAAAAATGGAGGAAGAGGCCTGGGGGAAGTCTAGGTATATTACCTGGACGAGATGCTCGACGGCGGCCAAAGACCGGAGCTCCGACGCGCGCTGGGCAGCGATGCAAGGCCACAGAAGCCTTGGAACGATCCTCCGACGTGCCGTCTTCCTCGCTAGCTCCTCCTCGGCGCTGTCACCGCCTCAATGTGGCTGGAACGAAGCTTGGAAGTAGGGGTGGTCGAACACCTGGAGCTGAAGCTCTTGGGTAGTTGGAAAGTTGTTGGTTAATGGCGACCTTGGGGGCTTTAAATAGGGAGTTTGCTTGGGCCCCAAGGTTAGATCGACGGTGGGCGATGGAGTGGGTAGTTAGAAGAAGGTATCGGAGGGTCTAGATCGGTCGGAAGCTTCTGGAGTGGCACGGGAAAAATAGGAGAAGTTGGCCGGCCGAACAGACTGGGCGCAACAGCTTCTTGGGGAAGAAGGTCCCAGGTGCTGACAAGTGTCAGCACCTGGTTGGCCCAAAAGTGAATTTAGTTTGTAAAATAGATAATAAATAGTAGATAAACTTATTTTAAATAACTATAAACACAAGAAATGTAAATAAATTAATTTTCTAATTTATGGTATAAATACTTTTTATAAATAATAAATATTATTTAAAATATAAATATTATATTAATAAATATGTATTTATAAATAGGTTTAGATTTTTAATAAATAAATAAGTAACAATTAATTTTATATTTTCTTAATTATTAGGATATTAAATAAGGTATATACGAATTTTTATAGATTTTTATAAATTAATTTACATATTTTAATAAATAAGATAAGTAACTAGGTAGTTCATTTATACATATATTTTGAGGTTTTTGATTTTATTAAAATAATAAATAGTCTCCAAAAATTATGAAATAAATTATGGTGAAACTACAAGATCATGAAATAATTTAAAAATTATAAAATTAAGAAAATAATAAATAATGTATGTTATATAAAATAAATAGCCCAGAAACCCTGTTGTCTTTTGGTCCCAAAACCGACTTTTTGCAAACGGACTCCGAATTCGATGAAACCACCTTTATTAATTAGAGAATATTATTTTATGAACTTTAAAGGTGAGTAGAGTGAAATTGGAGTTCGTGTGAGGAAGTTATGATGTTCGGAAGTTGAGATTTTGACAATTTGCAGGCTGGGTTTCTTGGCATATATAGAGGGTAATATTTTTAACTTATTTTTATATTTTTATATACATTTTTAGGAATAATTAGAAGAAGAGTTTGGTGAAAAATATGTTCATATGAAATAATTAAAATTCTTTGAAGTTTTGTATTTATTGTATAAATAATGAAGAGTGTATATGTGTGTGTTAATTATGTTTTCTTTCCTTATCTCCCCCTACTGTTTGGTTTGTCGACCAATCCATGCTGACTTGGTCTCGAGGGTTGGGTTATAAATATATCTTACAGCTATATTTATATTTTAAGTCATATTGTATATATACATATATTCAATCTGCCTTTTTCTTTATTTTTCTGGTTCTTTATTTATTTACAAGATTTTAGTGGTTAAAAGTGAATATTTACACATGAATGGTGTTTTGTTAAAAGATGAGATTTAATGGACATTTACATGTATTTGTTAAGAGTTTTAAGACAAAATACGACAGAAAAGTTAATGAATCATGGATTCATCAACCCCATATACTTAAACTTTGCTAGTCCCTTAGCAAACACTTATTTTGAAAAAGTAAGTGAAAAAGAAAGAAAGTTAGAATGAATTTGTTTTCCTAAACCAATTCATGAGAACAAACAAAGGATAGAGCTCGATCGGGCCTGAAACAAGCATTTTGTCGGAACCTTAACTAAGATTAGGATTTTATCCTCAACAGTCCTTAAGTTCCATAATCCTTACTCAAGATCACTTCATCGGCTAGTTCAGACTCACTTATTCATATCGCAAACTCTATCATCCTTGAAGTCAACTTGTACAGTGTGTGAATTGATTTAGCTCTTCCTGCTTAGAGAACCGAAGAAACCGTCCATCCCAGCTATACACTCCTATGGCTTCCTCGTCCCGCTACTCTTTCCTCGGGGAGGGAGGTATTCCCTTCTGAGTTCAGTTCTGCTATGTCCACAGTCGAATATAGGGAGAAGTTAGAAGAATGAGAAAAGAAGTGGAGTGCGACCAGTGTAGACGCATCTCCTTGTGAAGCCCAACCGGTGTAGCTGAGTCTCCAGTAAGATGTGTAGGCATATTTAGTGGAAGTTTGGACCATTGTGGTCTTATTTGGTGGCTTCTGTATTGCTTTGACTTTGTAATTTGCTTGCACTGCATTCATCTTTTGTGCCTCGACGGATATAGCATCTTTTTAGTCTGTCCATTTTTTGAGGTCTTAGAAAAATTGTGTCAGCAGATCCTTCCCTCATCCGAAGCAACTATCGCAACCCCAATCTCTCCCGTCTTTAGACATCAATGCCGCAAAGATAAGGATAGAAACATACTACCAAGGTGTACTGCCCTTCGAGACTCCATGCGAGTCGAGCTAAGTGCAGAGTGCATGTGTTCAAGATTGGTTCACTGGTGTAGAGTTGTACGGATGACTCCAAATGGTCTACTTAAGCTCTGATGACTTGATTTCCCGAGTATGGTCTTACGGAACCCAAAGATTTAAGTCACAAGACCTGAAGAGTCTAAATTCCAGAACCTAGTCAGGCTCCTTACAACGAGAGTTAAAGGCCGTAATCAAGCTCCATCCTTTAGACTAGACTCAGTCCTTAGTTTCGGAAATCAAACTTATTCTGAAAAATGCGAATGCAAATGCAACCATGTTTTTGTGAAGTGAATTTTCTGAATTTTACTCATTTTTATGGATTTTAAGGATTTTGTAATTTTTACGAATTTTAGGACTTTATATTTTTTATGGATTTTTATGATTTTTATAAACAAGGTTTTATTCATAAATTTTACAAGATATATTTTATTCAAGTTAAGTGTCTAATGTATTTTACAAATTTTATCTACAAAATATTTTACAAGGGTTGAATGGTTTTTACACAAGTTTTAATACATAGGATTTTAAATAAGTATTATACAAATTTTTAAGAACAGATTTTAAATACATATTTTAAATACAAGTTTTAAATACAAGTTTTAATCATATTTTACTTATTTACAAGGATTTTATAAATAATAGAGTGGATTTTAAATTAACCCGTACCCACTTTTTTATGGATTTTATAGATATAGAAAATACATAAAAGTACGAGTTATGGATGAAAGTATATATACAATATATACGCACCCCCCTATACTTAGCTTGAGCTATGTCCTCATAGCATCAAAAGAGAAAAGGGAGGACATAACTCGTGCTAAGTAAAAGTGGGTGAAAAAGGATATCGATCACAAGTCAGTCAACCCCCCCTATACTTACGATCAGGTCATCGTAAGTATCAAGGGAGAGCAAAAAACGGGATGACTGAATGAAAAGGATAAATAACGAAAGTTCAAAAGGAAAAGAATACGAAATCATCGAAATCACTCGGTCCCCCCTATACTTAAGATAAGGCATCCTAAGTATAGAAAAGAGTGTAGCTAAAAATTGGGGACCAGTGATTCGTGAAAAAGAATGGCTATACAAAAGAATCAGTACAAAAAATAAAACGTAAATCAACAGGCAATCGGTCCCCCCTATACTTAGAATCTGGTATCCTAAGCATAGAAGACGAGCAGAAACTAGGGACGATTGTGGTCTACGAAGAATATACAAGTGTTGTGAATCTCCAGAATAGAATGGCTCAAAAGAATTTGTATAGGAAGAAGTGAAGGAATGATCATGATTCCTGTACAAAGTAGATCACTTCAGTACGGGCCAGATGATCAGTAGTCTCTACGAAGTGCTTCAGCATCTGCCCATTAACCATGAACGGCTCTGCACCAGGTGACACATCTGATATTGCTATACTGCCATTGTCGTGCACCGTTCTGACTATGTACGGTCCTTCCCACTTGCTTTTCAATTTGCCGGGAAAAATTCTCAACCTTGCATTGAACAACCAGACTTTCTGCCCAGGGACAAAGCTCTTGTGCTGAATATGTTTGTCATGCCATTTCTTCACTTTGTCCTTATAAATAAGTGTGTTCTCGTATGCTTGATTTTGAATTTCTACCAGCTCATTCAGATCTATCTTTCTCTCAGCTCCTGCTTTCTGCATATCCATTAGTATCTCTCGAATTGCCCACTCAGATTTGTGCATGATCTCTACGGGCAAGTGGCACGTCTTTTCATAAACTAGCCTGAATGGTGAAGTACCAAAGGGAGTCTTATATGCAGTACGATATGCCCAAAGAATCTGATCTAGAAGAAGTGACCAGTTGTTCCTATCCGGTCATACTAACTTCTGGAAAATTGATTTCACCTCCATATTCGAGACTTCAGCCATGCCATTCATCTGCGGGTGGTAAGGAGAAGCTACTCTGTGATCGATGCTGTATTGTTTGACTAGCTTTTTTACCTCCTTATTAATGAAATGGCTACCCCCATCAGAGATTAGAATACGAGGGATCCTGAACTGCGAAATAATGTGTTCCCTTAGGAACTTGCAAACGGTCTTGCTGTCTGCGGTTCATGCGGGTATAGCCTCCACCCATCTGCTAACATAGTCTACAGCGAGAAGAATGTACTCAAAGCCACTGCTAGAATGGAACGGTCCCATAAAATCTATGCCCCATGCGTCAAAGATCTCGCAGATAATGACGGGTCGCATCTGCATTGCATCTCTAGCACTGACTGTTCCTACAGCTCTCTGACAATCTAGACAACTCTTCACGAATGTGCAGGCATCTCTGGTAAGAGTTGGCCACCATAATCCGCTCTGTAGTACCTTCTGCGCTGTCCTCTTCCCTGAATGATGTCCTCCTGATTCTAGAGAATGACACAAAGTGAGGATACTATTATATTCCTCCTGAGGATTACATCGCCTGTAAACACAATCCAGTCCTTCACGAAAAAGAAGCGGATCCTCACATGGTAATATCGTGCCTCGAAAACTAGTTTCTCAATTCTGTTCTTCGGCCAACCCTGAGGACTTTTCTGTGTGACCAGAAAGTTCACTATGTCTGCATACCATGGAAGTTCTGTAACCGCAAAGATGCTCTCGTCAGGAAATCTCTCTGTGATCTCTAGCGTGTACTCATCTGAAGGATGATCTGATTGCAATCGGGAGAGGTGATCAGCTACCACATTCTTTACTCCAGGTTTATCCTTGATATCCAAATCAAATTCCTGAAGTAAGAGAATCCATCTAAGAAGGCGTGCCTTGGCATCCTTCTTCTCCATTAGAAATCTAATAGCTGAGTGATCAGTGTATATGGTGATTTTCGAGCCAAGCAGATATGATCGAAACTTGTCTAATGCAAACACTACTGCCAACATCTCCTTTTCTGTCACTGTGTAGTTTCTCTGAGCATCATCTAAGGTTTTGCTGGCATAGTGGATAGCTACGGGAAGTCCATTCCTCCTCTGCCCTAATACTGCCCCGACCGCAAAATCTGATGCATCCGTCATGATCTCGAAGGGTAGAGACCAATCAGGCGGCTGTAGGACAGGAGCACTGATTATCTTTTCTTTTAATGTGAGGAAGGCATGAAGACATTTGTCATTTAAAATGAACTCGATGTCTTTGCCTAGCAATTCAGTTAACGGTCGGACAATCTTGGAGAAATCTTGGATAAACCGTCGGTAAAAGCCGACGTGCCCCAGAAATGACCGTAACTGTTTGATGTTGGATGGTGGCTCGAGTTTCTTGATGACATCCACCTTAGCAGCGTCAACCTCCATACCTCGCCGGGAGATGACGTGCCCCAACACGATCCCGTGAGTAACCATAAAATGGCTCTTTTCGCAGGACAGAACGAGATCTACCTCACAACACTTTTTCAGAACCTGGTCTAGGTGCGCTAAACAATCGTCAAAGGACTCACCATAGACCGAAAAATCATCCATAAAAACCTCTGGAAAATCACCGACCATGTCCACAAAAATAGCAAGCATGCACCTCTGGAAAGTCGCAGGAGCGTTGCACAATCCAAAGGGCATCCGTCTAAAGGCATATGTGCCGAACGGACAAGTAAAGGTGGTTTTCTCCTAGTCTTCAGGAGAAATTGATACCTGGTTGTATCCGGAGAAACTGTCAAGGAAACAGAAGTACCCCTTCCCTGCCAACCGTTCTATGACCTGGTCTATGAAAGGCAAAGGGAAGTGGTCCTTCTTCGTCGCGGTGTTCAGCTTTCTGTAATCAACACATACTCGCCACGACGTGGTTACTCTCTTTGGAATCTCCTCTCCACTCTCGTTTTTCACCATCTGAATTCCCGACTTCTTCGGGACAACATGTAATGGGCTAACCCATTCGGAGTTGGAGATGGGATAAATGAACCCTGCGTTGCACCATTTCGTAATCTCTTTCTTGACAACTTCTCATAAAACCGGATTCAGCCTTCGCTGAAACTCTCTGGAGGGTTTGCTATCATGATCGAGATAGATATGATGTGAACACAAAGCAGGATTAATCCCGCAGAGATCGGATACAGTCCACCCAATGGCCTTACGGTTTCTTTCTAGAATCTCCATCAGACGAGATTCTTGATCATCGGTCAAAGTTGAGCTGATAATGATCGGAAACTGTTTATGTGGACCCGCAAGGAAGGCATATTTTATGTTTGGTGGCAAAGTTTTAAGTTCGGGCACGGTAGTATCTGGATCTGTCGAAACATCATCTGTAGTTGTATGGGGATCTGTATCGGTAGGTGATGTGTCTGCAATTTGATTCTCCACCATCTCAATGTGCTCTAGAGTCGGACTACAGAAGATGTTCAAGACATCATCCGACTCCTCAGAATGATCAGAAGAGAATAAATCATCTAGATAGAATTCTGATTCATCTGAGACGGAGGAATTGTGTAAAGTTTCTGATTCTGAAAGGTATGCATTGATTTCGTCAGAAGTCTGATCCCTTTGGTTCTCATCATCCAGAAAATCTGAAGATGCATCACTGAAAGTGTTTGATTCTCTCACCATCTCTATATGTACCTTTTCGCCATCGGCGCAAAAAGATACCTTCCCTGTATCATAATCGAAGAGAGCCTTTGCGGTCTCTAGAAAAGGCCTCCCGAGAATGATCGGGGTAAGGTGTAACTGTGCAGGGCAATTCATATCTAGGACCATAAAGTCCACTAGAAATTGCAGACCCTGCACGGTTACGATAACGTTCCTAAGTATACCCTTAGGTATCTTTACGGATCTATAAACAAACTGAAGGATCGCGCGAGATTTGTAAAGAGGACCTAACTCGAGCTTCTCGAGTAAGGACGCGGGTATCAAATTGATCGAGGAACCGTTATCTAATAGAGTGCGATCGAACTCGGCTTTTGCAATCTCGCATCTGACATAATGTACCCCTGAGTCCTTTTTCTTCTTCGGTAGCTTATTCTGTATCGCACAGGATGTAGCCTTAGTCAAGACATATTTTTCTGTTCGGGATCTCTTTTTCCTACGCGTGGTGCATCTGTTTTTCAGTAGATTCTTGAGCGAAGGAAACTGATCTAAGGCATCATGGAGAGGGATCTTCAGAAAGATGCGATCTTTGAGTAGCTTTTCGATCTGTGGAGATTCGAGATTATTTTTGGTCTTTTTCTTTCCTTTTCCAAACAAGGCATCGGGAAAAGGAATAAAGTTAGGAGTCAGAAAATCAGAAGTTTTATTCAACTCAGAATCAGCATTTACATCGAGAGTCTCAGAAATATTTACAAAACTCTCTAACACATGAGAAGAAATGTTTTTGTCCGGGCTCTCTGCCTCATCTGGCGTGATGTCATCGTTTGAGTCGCCAGTATCCATATCTGATGTGTTGGCATTGCTTCGTCTCTTGATTCTGCGTCCTCATCCTCTTGCGGTTTCTCCTCCTCGGCTTCAGGATCATGCTCGTGCTCCTCTAGTGCCCTCTCCTTTTCTCCAGCAGGTGTTTGCGGTGATATACCGCTCCTGAGACAAATGAAGTTAGATAAAAATTCAGGAAACGAGATCTTACCTGTAGTATCTACCTGCTCTGGATGCCTCCTCTTGTTATTCGGGTTCATCTGAGGCTGGGCTGGGAGAGTGGTCTTTGGCACGGTTAACTCGTCCAGACGACGATTAACCTGCTCCATCTCAGTCTTGTGCGCGATCTGTAGTGTACTGAGCATATCCATGATCTGGTTGAGCGCCTGGGCTTGTGAAGACATCTCCGGTTTAGTGTGGTGGCCCTGGCTTGCTCCTCTCTCCTGCCTTGGCGTGAAATGCTGAGAGGTGGAAGGCTGGGAGTAGCGCTGAGGTGTGGAGGAAGACTGTTGCGGTTGCTGAAAAGAATAATTCGGTGAAAACTAGGCAGGGTGCTGATATGAAGGCTGCGGTCTCTGATGGTAGACATTTGGATGAGACTGATGCGGCGTGAAGCTCTGGCGGTGCTGAAATTGTGGACGTCCATGCTGCGGATGACCGTACGGCTGCTGCGGATGCTGATTCGGTATACTCGGCTGCTGCATCGGAATATACTAAATCCCATTAATCTCGAAAGTGGATTGCGGCTCCACCTCGATCTCTGCGTTGCTGATGATCTGGACAGAATTGGCATGAGACTGATCCTCATGCCAATCAATCTGCGGAATCTCGGGCTCCCTCTGGATGTAATGAATCTGACGGGTGGGTGGAGCAGGTGCAATCCTCCGTGTTGATTGCGTGTTCAAAGAGGTCTGACTCTGCTGGTACTGGATCTGAAGATCAGCGACCTTCTTCGAAAGATCACTCAGCTGCTGAGGTAGAGATGAGAGTTTCTCCAACTCTCGCAGCGGCTGTAGGTCTTGGACCTGCTTGTGAATCACGTCCACCAACGTCAATTTCTCGTTAATGAAGCCCATGTTGGTGTTGGATTCAAAGTCCGAGATATTCGCCACCTTGTGATGTTCTAGGTGGTGTGGTGGCTGTAGGGCTTTCTGAAATGCCTGAGTAGAGTTTACGACTCTCGAGTTCTCGGCCATCCCTTCGAAGATGGCCCAGACTGACTCGGCATCCTTGTTCAAGTAACTGCCGCCACATGCGGCACTCACGAGCCCCTGTACTTCCGACTGGAGTCCTCCGAAGTAGTTTTGTACGAGCACCTTCATCGGGATCTCATGATGCAGGAATCTCTCCGTCAGGTCCTTGAATCGATCCCATGCCTCATGGAATGATTCGTTCGGCAGTTGCGTTAAGTTGGAGATCTGGCTCCTCATCATATTCGTCCTTCCTAGAGGAAAATACTTGCATAGGAAGGTGGACTTCAGGTCGTCCCATGTAGAAATTTCTCTCCCCGAATGGCTCAGCCAATAAAGGGCCTTATCAGCTAAGGCAAAGGGAAAAGCCTTGAGGTGTACGGCCTCCTGCGTCATTCCTGGATAACATGCCGTTCCGCAGATCATCTCAAACTGCTGTAAGAACGTGAACGGCTCCTCTGCGACATTCCCATAGTACATGGGAAGCAAGGAGATGAAGGACGTTCGGAGTTCGTATGGCCTTTGATTCGGCGGTACCGAATCCAGTGATGGAGCGTTCGAGCGCCCGGGTCATACTCGTCCCGTAAAGTAGCGGGAACCGCAGGCGGTAACTGGTTCCCGGCCCCTGCTCTTAGCGCAGCTATTTCAGCCCGCAGCTCTGTCTGAACTCTATATTGTTCTCGAATTTGTAGATTCATCTGCTGTAATGTATGGAGAATACCTGTCGTGACATCTCCGTTCAGCTCTGGTCTTCCCTCCTGATTGTCTCCAGCTGGTGGCCTCTCGTCTGCTGCTGGTCCTTTCCCACGATCCATCTGATCGTCTGTAAAGTGAAAACTCTCGTAAGAACTCAGTGAAAAATACTCAGAAGATCTATATGATGTATTGAGGCAAGGGTCTGCCTCAATGATCTGGCCAGGAGGCGAGGGAGTCTGGGTCTGACTCACCTCGAGATCGGATGGGACCGACTCGGGAAGAGGGTCATCCTGAGCATGTGAAGATATACGCTCGATGGTGGACGGTTGAAAGCTCACAGAGTCTGAGCCGAAAAGCCGTCGAGACGTCATCTTCGACGTCAAGAGGAAGTCGGAAGAGCACGTGTACGATTCAAATGAAGGAGAAATGCGAAAGCTGTGGAAGACTCATGCCCCGCAAACAAACACAAAGCAAACTCCGTTTTCACCAACTCAACCCTGATGAAGACCGTAAGAGTTCGGTCTTTTTATCTTTTCGGTTTTAGGGTTGTGATTAGCAAACGTTTCGATTACGCGGGCTGAGCAAGCCAATAGGTGCCCGATAGTTTCCCCGAGACACTGGCCCGAATCCTTACACGAGACCGCTCGCACTCAGCCAGTATGGGAGTAAGTACGGACCATTTCCGGCTACCAGTGTTACTTGAGGACGGAGCCTTGCGCAGTGTCCTCTAAACCTCCCACTCTGCTAAGTAAACCCGGACCGTTTCCGGCTACCCGAGCTTACCCACTGAGGAACACCGATCAAATGTATGGACCCAGTAGTATCCCGTAAGAAATACGGGGTTTGGGCTCTATCCTTAAGTGTCGGCTCTCAAGCTCGCGCACTCTGAGAAATGTACGGGGGTTACTCTCCCCAAATCACTTGAATTGATTTACGGTTTAAGTCAGATATTTTTAGCAGTCCCGATTTTAGTTTTACAATTTTTATGGGTTTTTTCAGGCAACGTCTATCGATTTTTTTATTTTATTTAAAAACCCTAAAGCAAGCACCTAGGTTGCGAGTCCTAAGACTGGCTACACGGCACAAACAGATAGAGTAAAAAACCTAAACAAGCATCTAGAAAAACCGCGGAAAACCGATGAGCGATAAATAGCCGCGGTGGGTACCCTGATCCTCGGATACACGGTATCCGGCGAATCAGGCCCCGAAAAAAAATAGGGGTGGGCGCCATTTTGATACGGCTAAAAATCGGTTTCGCGGCTTTTTAATTGAAGAAAGTGGTCGGTTGTAGCAAAAGCCGCGAAACAAGATCGGTTCTTGAACCTATCAAACAATTACGGTTTTTGGTCGGAAAACCGTTCACTAATATTTTACCAGGCAAGTGTTCATGGGTCGAACTCAAGGAGGCAGAATAAATTCCCAAGATTTTTATCTCCGTAATTTTATTTTTTAATTCTTCTCTAAGTGATCAAGTCAAAACACCTCTTTTTTATTGATTTTTATTTTGATTATTTTTATTTGATTTTATTATTTTCCAATTTTTATTTAATTTTCAAAAGGGGAATTTTTCAAAAGATTTACTTATTATATAATAGGTGAATAATAGCTAGGTGATACTATATAGTAAAGTGATCGGGGTTTGTTTATTGTCTATTACAACTCTCTCCCTTTCTCTCTCTTTTACAAACAAAAGTATACTAACTGCTCTGCTCCTCTGCAGTCGACTCGTGAAGAAGGAGCCGACCTCTGCTCTTTCAACTGGCTCGGCTTCTGAAGAAGCCGGTTGATCCTGCAAGCCCTACAAAGATGGTTAGCAAAGAAAAGCCGATCGAGAAAGCCGCGAAAACTACGAAGTCGAGAAAGCCGTAAGAAAACAAAAGAACGACTCAGAAAACAGAACACGGAAAAGCCGTACGAAAAACCGTAGGAAAAACGAAACAAAGAGAAGAGAAAAAAAAATAAAATCACGAAGAAATGAAAAATCAAAAGAATCTAATGCCTCCCCGGCAACGGCGCCATTTTGATAAGGCTAAAGAATTGGTTTCGCGGCTTTCTTTTATTGAAGAAAGTGGTCGGTTGTAGCAAAAGCCGCGAAACAAGATCGGTTCTTGAACCTATCAAACAATTACGGTTTTCGGTCGGAAAACCGTTCACTAATATTTTACCAGGCAAGTGTTCCTGGATCGAACTCAAGGAGGCAGAATAAATTCCTCAGATTTTTGTCCTCGTAATTTTATTTTTTAATTCTTTTCTAAGTGATCAAGTCAAAACACCTCTTTTTTATTGATTTTTATTTTTATGATTTTTATTTGATTTTATTATTTTCAAATTTTTTATTTAATTTTCAAAAAGGAATATTTTTCAAAAAAGATTTACTTATTATATAATAGGTGAATATTATATAGGTGATACCATATAATAGGGTGAACGGGGTTCGAGCCGCGAACTCGAACTACACAAGAAAACAAACCAAAACAAGACGGCTTTCGATAAAATCAAAACACGTCGAAAACACGTCAAAAATCCACGAAATCTTTATACTAGGTAGTTGGGGTAGTTGTGTAACTACCCTCAAGAAATCGTCAAAAACCGAGGTCACAAGAAGTAAAAACAACCCCTACAGCCCAGGGGCATAAGCGCAAGAAAATTCTAATTAAAAAGTTTGCAATTAGGTCCTCAAGGACTGTTCTGAAGAAAAAGTAAACAAATGTTTACATTTAGGTCCTCGCAGAGGGACCTAAATGTAAATAAAGAAAACCTGGGGGCGGGATGAAAGAGTTGGAAGCTTGCTGGGCTTATTAAGCAATTTTTCCACCGTTTCACCTTCTGCGACTGAGATTAGAAGTTCAAGGCTCGGATCGGACGGTCACGGGTGCGCCACGTATCGCGCACTTGTGCGTCTTCTGTTCTTGCCTTTTTTACAACTGCTGACGGCGAGCGTATCTTCTCCGAATTATCACGGCTGTCCAGCGAAGGATTTCGCGCTCCGGCGGGGCCAGAGGGGTGACTCCTCCACCCCTCGAGCTCGCCCGTGGTAGAGAGGTGGCTGGCACTGCTCCAAGCGGCGGTGGAACGTTGATGAAGACGGCGTCTTCAGCACCTGGCAGCTGATACAGTTTTGACGAAGCTCCTTTGGAGATGGATTCCGATGATGATTGAATGCTCCAGATCTGAAGCAACTGGTTCACGTCGAAGTTTGATCTGCAAAGAACACAATCTTATGCTCGATTCGCTAGGAATCGGCCAAGGGTTAAAGATCTCAAGCTCCAAAGATGATAAGAAAACCTAAGCTTCCAGCCAAACAACCAGATGCGTAAGATGGCAATGAAACATTGATCGATTTGAAATCGAAATGGAAAGATTCGAAAGTGGATTTCGAATGGGTGTCAAAGCCTAATGATTAATCTACCTAGATTGCGGATTAGTGTCGCTAATCGACGCACACAAATCGAGAAGAAAACGAATAAAAATGGAGGAAGAGGCCTGGGGGAAGTCTACGTATATTACTTGGACGAGATGCTCGACGGCGACCAAAGACCGAAGCTCCGACGCGCGCTGGGCGGCGATGCAAGGCCATGGAAGCCTTGGAACGATCCTCCGACGTGCCTTCTTCCTCGCTAGCTCCTCCTCGGCGCTGTCACCGCCTCAATGTGGCTGGAACGAAGCTTGGAAGTAGGGGGGTCGAACACCTGGAGCTGAAGCTCTTGGGTAGTTGGAAAGTTGTTGGTTAATGGCGACCATGGGGGCTTTAAATAGGGAGTTTGCTTGGGCCCCAAGGTTAGATCGACGGTGGGCGATGGAGTGGGTAGTTAGGAGAAGGTATCGGAGGGTCTAGATCGGTCGGAAGATTCTGGAGTGGCGCGGGAAAAATAGGAGAAGTTGGCCGGCCGAACAGACTGGGCGTAACAGCTTCTTGGGGAAGAAGGTCCCAGGTGCTGACAAGTGTCAGCACCTGGTTGGCCCAAAAGTGAATTTAGTTTGTAAAATAGATAATAAATAGTAGATACACTTATTTTAAATAACTATAAACACAAGAAATGTAAATAAATTAATTTTCTAATTTATGGTATAAATACTTTTTATAAATAATAAATATTATTTAAAATATAAATATTATATTAATAAATATGTATTTATAAATAGGTTTTAGATTTTTAATAAATAAATAAGTAACAATTAATTTTATATTTTCTTAATTATTAGAATATTAAATAAGGTTTATATGAATTTTTATAGATTTTTATAAATTAATTTACATATTTTAATAAATAAGATAAGTAACTAGGTAGTTCATTTATACCTTTATTTTGAGGTTTTTGATTTTATTAAAATAATAAATAGTCTCCATAAATTATGAAATAAATTATGGTGAAACTACAAGATCATGAAATAATTTAAAAATTATAAAATTAAGAAAATAATAAATAATGTGTGTTACATAAAATAAATTGCCCAGAAACCCTGTTGTCTTTTGGTCCCAAAACCGACTTTTTGCAAACGGACTCCGAATTCGATGAAACCACCTTTATTAATTAGAGAATATTATTTTATGAACTTTAAAGGTGAGTAGAGTGAAATTGGAGTTCGTATGAGGAAGTTATGATGTTCGGAAGTTGAGATTTTGACAATTTGCAGGCTGGGTTTCTTGGCATATATAGAGGGTAATATTTTTAGCTTATTTTTATATTTTTATATACATTTTTAGGAATAATTAGGAGAAGAGTTTGGTGAAAAATATATTCATATGAAATAATTAAAATTCTTTGAAGTTTTGTATTTATTGTATAAATAATGAAGAGTGTATATGTGTGTGTTAATTATGTTTTCTTTCCTTATCTCCCCCTACTGTTTGGTTTGTCGACCAATCCATGCTGACTTGGTCTCGGGGGTTGGGTTATAAATATATCTTACAACTATATTTATATTTTAAGTCATATTGTATATATATACATATATTCAATCTGCCTTTTTTTATTTTTCTGGTTCTTTATTTATTTACATGATTTTAGTGGTTAAAAGTGAATATTTACACATGAATGGTGTTTTGTTAAAAGATGGATTTAGTGGATATTTACATGTATTTGTTAAGGGTTTTAAGACAAAATGCGACAGAAAAGTTAATGAATCATGGATTCATCAACGACCACCAATTTCCATATTGGTTATGGTGGCCGTCCACTAGATTACAAGTGGAGCAATCTCATGAGATTTCATAAGATTGCATATCTTCATGGAAATCTCCTTTATTTAATCCAACAACTTTGTTGTGATTCATTCTTCAAAAAATAATTCACAATTAATTTTGAGAATATTGTAATATTTCCATTGGAAATTTGTGAATCACATTCACAACCCAAAACAAAATAGAATTTACATTTTCAACGAATTACACAATGTGTATCCAATACATATCTATAATTAATTAATAAACATAAATTATAATTAGCTCTCTCTAATACATTATAAATCACATTTATAATATATTATGAATAATATGGATAGTGTTATCCACATTATTCATATCCAAGATAATTAAATCATATTTAATCATCGTGGATCTCTATTCTCACGTGCCCAAATAATAGGAATCACGTTCACGATATTCACATATTTGATAGTCAAATCACATTTATTTATTTAAGATAACTCTCCTTATAATATGAATCAAATTCATATTATTCATGATAATTAAATCACATTTAATTATCCATTTTCTCAATGCTCGGATACATATACCAACAATAGAATTATCCATGAACTCTTTCAAGGATAATGCGCTTTCTCCGCGAGTACTTGGAGATAAGGACATGGCGATTGTATTGTTCCACGTATAGTGACTTGGATATTGAAATCACATCTCAAATCCTGATCTTGGGCCTCCCATAGATTCTTGATTAAATCAAGAACTCAAATCTAATCTTCTCATTGAATATGAATCACATTCAGATCAATGTCCAATATTTGGACTAAGATCAGATTACTTCTCTACTGAGAGGAGTCACTAAAATCCAGACCCGTTTCATCACTCCCTAGGAATGGAAGCGTCATGGTTATACAATCGTTTATGATCACATCACCCTCAGGTATTCCTAATATTTGTACATCCTGCATACTGGAAGACCCAAAATAATCTGAAGTATAAGATCAATTTTACACTGTTTACTTTAGAGTTTTATCATTAAGTTTCTCATTCGATCATTGGGAGTCGGTATAGATCATATACTTTCCAAAAGCATATATCATACCTAGGTCTTGATCATATACTTTCCAAAAGTATATGTCAAACCTACAAATTCGGTCAAGCTTCCAAAGCGAGACGACCATGCACGGAATTTGATTCTTTCCAATATCTCATGAGTGAGCTCATGTATTCCGGTTCAGTAATGAACCCGTATGATCCCTTTGAGACATCGCATTACTCATATGCCCTTATATGCACACCAGCACGCCGGTGTATGGACCTTGACTAGGTCATCAACCTATTGGTCTGCCAAATGTACATACTCAGACATATAGTGATACATCTGTCTCCGGTCAGAGGATGCATGCCTATATCATGACAGCATACAATATAGGACTTTGGTTCTCTCGATCTCGTTAAGTCAACTCTTTGACCTAACTAATCTGACACCTCTGAATCTCTATTCCTATGCAGAGGACCTCCATCAAGAGGTCGGTCAGATATCAGCCTAACAAATAAAGGATTGCCATCTCCTACTCAGGCTGGAGATCATCTCTTAATAATCATTTGACGGTGCTTGATGAGTCCTCAATCTAACTCATTAGATGTTCATCCAAGCACCAGCCTCTATGATTCAATATTTGAATCAACAGCTGTATGATCATCAAGATGGCCATGGTACATAACCCTAATTGTACTAAGGGACCTATTATGCAAATTATTTATTCTTCATTTCATATCAGGGAATGATATTTGCAATAACATTTATTGCATAATGCCTCACCGTGGGCTCGCATGGCCAACAGTTCGAGTCTTGTTTACATGGCCCCAACGGACATTGCTGTAACTGATCAATTAATTATAAATAATTACAAAAATAATATTTTAGAAATTAGAATTCTAGACTCTATGCTCTTTCATGACTCGACTCGATCTTAATTTTAATGTGGCTTGGAGGACGGTGAAGATGTGTCGGTTTCATGGAAATCGCTTCACGTATGTTGGGTACCTCGCATGAAAAATAAGAGATAGAGTGCGTATATAAGAGATGATACAAAATTATCAAAAATAAAACAAGAAAATAAATACTTAAAATAAAATAAATGCAGAAAGAAGAAAAAATGGAAAATTTAAGTGATGAGGTTCGGGGGTTATTATACCCAAATATGTGGAAAACTTAACACTAATTTTCTAAACAAAACTCTAAGCCGTTTGCCTCTCCGGCAACGACGCCATCTGATTAGTCCGAGAAACCCTTTATTAATTTTCATGAATTACTCATGCGAAAATAATGTATGTGTCGTTTTGTTGTAGGCTTGTAATCTGAATCAATCAAGAAAATAACCACTTAATTATTTAATCAATTTTTATCGAAGTAGTTTTATGTTTATTTATCCTGGGCAAGCTCTAGGTGGAACTAGGGGAGGTAGAGGAACAACCTAGATTGATGTCTATTAAATTTCGTGCAAGGTTTTTGAGGTAGAATATTTTTGGTATTTTTGATGTAATTTTTGAATGAAAATGTGAATACAACCAATTTTAAGTACTGGAAAACAAACACCAATCAAACAATGTCCAAAACATATGAAACTTGGCCAAGATGTGAATAATGATGAAATAAATGCAATGTATTTTTTTGGAATTTTCTGATGTAATATGAATATTTAATGAATAAATAATTACAGACAGTGAGATTTTCGGTAATTAATTATAATAAATATTAAATCTACTTATTTTCAGGAAATAAAATTATCTAAGATACATCATTAGGTGATCTATCTAAGAAAAATCCTTAAAAATGTTGATTTTAATACCTATTAAAAATTAATTACTGAAATACAAAAAATGATTTTTATAGATCAAAATATGCATGCAAATGCAATTCTTTTTGGGCACAATGTAACTCACAATTAATTCTAATTCTACTGTACACAAATTTTCGATATTTTTTGTGTCAATGGTTAATTATCTATGAATTTCTAAGCACAGAATGGGTAAAATTTATCATTTTCTGTAAGAATATTAATTATTAATTAACTAAAGAGCATAAAAATATTACACGCATGCCATAATGTAAAAAATATTGTAGAACAAAATGTTATTTTTGTAATAATAAAATGATGCAATATAGAGGTTCAAATAAATACAAGGACACAAGGCTCTATTTGCAAAATAGAATATTAACTACAATAAGAAAATGCAGAACATGGGTAAAAGAGAAATTACCGCCCCCTTGAGGGGGGTTCTCGCAAAATTTCCAAGGGGCACATGCATGGCACGTTCCCCCTTAATTGTTGGACTTCTGCTAGAATTTGATGGACCTAGAGGGCATCATCGCAATATTCACCACTCCTCACGTGTGAAGCATATGCGGGGGGTCTTTCTGGGAAAAAGGCAGATGCTCGAGGGTATTCTTGTAAACTTCTGAGGGAAGCACGCGCTCGCACGTGTTCCCTTAGTCTGTGCAGCTGGCGAAGGGCGAGTGGAGGAGCTCCTCGCAGGTGGAGGAGCGGAGGGGCTCTGGCTAAATATGGAGCCACCCCTTGAAGAGGGGCCCTCCCCCATGGAGTAGTCGGAGTAGAACGCTCCTGGCTGCAACTAGGAGGCATTGCGATGGAGCATCATAGATGGTGGTGGCTCAGCCACAAGGTGGAGTGGTGGAGCCTACTGCATGGTGGGTTGTGGGGTATTCTTGATGGAGGTGGTTGGAGTTGATGGAGAACACGAAGCTCTCTAGCAATCCCTGGCTGGAAGAGGAGGTCTTGTAGTTGGAGCAGGCATCAACGTTGAGGCAGAAGCATGAAGACAAATGGGTGGAATGATGGCCCGACAATGTAGCAGGTACCTGGAGCAAGGCAGCTCCACTGCGGGGAAACTGCAATCAAGTCCTGCTGGGCTCGGATCTCGTCGGGGAAGAGAGGCATGATGACGTTGTCACCGCTGTGTGCGTGGATCTAATGTGTAACGGTGGATGGGTTGGTCGAGGGGTGGAGCTACTTGTTAAATAGGGACGAAATGGCAAGTTCGGAGATGGAAGAAGGTTGACGAGAATCAATTGGGTTTGCGAGGGAATTGACGCTTGATTTGGGTGATAGGCGGCGGATATGAGAGGTAAAGAGCTGGCTGAATTGATTTTGATGAGGGGAGATTTGAGAGAGAGAGAGAGAAAGAGACAGAAAGATAAGATATGATGGGATCGCGATCTGATGGAGGAGTGTAGAGATTGCGGTAGCGAAGATCGTGGAGGGTGGTGGCCGGTTGCGATTCACGGTGGGGCAAAAGGGGAAAGGGCGAAGGAAGGAGAAGGCACGTGCTGGGCATATGCGATGGAGGCATGTGACCAACACGTGCAAAGATGTATTTTTTTTTATTTTTTTAATAAATAAATGAAAGTTAAGTATGAAAAATGAGTGACACATGGCGGTTGTAAAAGCTGCCACATGTCAGCTCCAGAAAATTCGAAAATTAAAAAGAAAAGAAAAATAAGAAAGAAATAGCAAACGATCTCGGATCAAACATTTTTTTCACGAATGATGCCCGTCTCGACGATATCTACAACATTCATGAAGAGACCAAAACCAAAATCGATCATTTGTGCAAAGTGATATTTTTGGAGGTACTCCATGTTTATAAAATACCTTGATTTTTGTGTTTTGTAATTTTTTTCATTTTTAAATAAGATAAATCAGAAAAAATACGAGAAAATACAATATAATTATTATACTTTAATCTAAGTTTTTTAGGATTTTTAGTAATTAAGAAAATGAAGAAATAAAATAAAGTATGAAAAAGAGGATTTTTGTACAGACTGTTAGTGAACACTTAAACTTGGTTAGTTTCTTTGATGTCAGTCTTATTTTAGATTTGGATTTTTGAATATTTTCATAAAACTTTTGTCAAAGAAAATAAATGAAAAAGAAATAAAATAAAAAGAGCTAAATATGTACATAAAATAATAGGTCAAAATTGGGTAAAATACACAATGTACAAAAGAGGCCCAAAACCCAACTTTCACATATGAGCTCCGATTCATTTGAACTTGGCTTGTTTTGAAGGTAATTGAATGTATATTAGTTCAAAAGTGAGTAGGATCAATTCGGATACCATATGAGAGAGATATCCGTATTTTAGTCCGTTTGTCCTGAACTTAGGGTTTTTGTTTGCGAGACACTTATTTATGTTAGTGATTTTTTTTATTTTTCCGTTGTTTTTGTTAGTCATATGTGCACAATGGAGGTGGTTTCAAGTGATTTGGAGTTAACATGAATTAATAAAAAATCGGGGAATTTAGCTTATTTTACAGGTCGATTGGGCTTGAATTCTTGGCTCCTTATTTTATGCAGTTATGCAAGCTAGAATGCTATTATTATTTACATATGCATGAATGCTAATTGTGCAAGATAGTTTATAAAATGTAGATAAATTTGGGGAACTGAGCTTATTTAATCACTTTTAGAGTGACGAGTCACGGATTTATCACGTACCCATCAAGAAAATAGAACACTTTTTCTGTTAGTCTCTCCAATATCTCATCAATGAATGGCAAGGGAAAGAGATCTTTCTTGGTAGCGGCATTTAGGCACCGATAGTCGACATTGGTGTGCCATGACATGGGTACTCATTTTGCGATCTCTACCCCTCCTCACTGGTGAGCATCTGAATTCCTGACTTCTTTGGGACACCATGAAATGGGGCCACCGACGTGGAGTCTAAAAATGGGGTATATGAATCCTAATTTGCACCACTTCACGATTTCTTTCTTCACCACTTCTCGTATATTAGGGTTCAGTCTCCTCTGGAACTCACGGGAAGGTCTTACATTATCTTCAACAAAAATATGGTGCGAGCAGGGAGTGAGGTTAATGCCCATGAGATCCAACACCATCCAACCTATAGACTTGTGTTTCTTATCTAAGACATCTAAGAGCCTAGACTCAATTTCTAAGGTCAGATCATAAGTAATGATAATAGGAAATCTCTCCTCGAGTCCCACAAGAAAGGCATACTTCGATTTAGAAGGGAGCAACTTCAACTCTGGCATTGTTGTATCATAAATCAAGTCTGGTTGAACTGCCTCTGAATCTGATTCCATGCTACATGAAGGTGGGTCCAACTGTGCAGTACTCTCCATCAACTTTGAAGCATAAGTAGTTAGATCGTTAAAGAAACACAGTAATTCGGCCAAAGCCACATCCTACTCATCATCTATGTCCCTTTACCATTCCAAAGGAGATGAAACCGACAGATCCGAAGGGATCTCTGAGTCATCAAGGGAATAGGGGGATGCATCTCTTAAGATATCTGACAGCACCTGGAAAACTACACTGTGCACTAAATTCTGTACATATGAGAGTGTCTCGCTCTGCCCTGCTGGGATCTATATCCAAATCCAAACCATGCTGATTATCTTGCAATATGCCTCTGAAGTAGAGTACTCGATGCTCTGAGTCAGGTAACTGCCACTTTGTTTGCTTCTTCTCAAGTTCCACTTTTCTGCATGGATAATGGAACTTCTTCATTCTCATCTGATCATCAAATGAAGCACCGATAATCCCAAGGAATAGTTGTCCAAAATGATCTGAGACTCTCTCTCTCTCTCCAATGATTGGGGATTTCCATGACAAGGACCATGAAGTCCACCTTGTAGTGCTGTCCCTCTATCATGAAAACCACATTCTTCACTTCTTCCTCAGGTCTCTTAATTGACTTGTCTGCAAATTGGAGTAGTGCTCTTGATTTCTAAAGTGTTGCAAACTCCAATTTCTCATAAAGTGCTAAGGGAAGAAGGTTGAAAGAAGAATCGTTATCTAGGAGAGTACATGCAAATACAATGTCATCAATATGACTCTCCATGTAGTGAGCACCCATGTCTCTCTTCTTCCTTGGTAGTTGCTAATTCTTGAGACAATAGATAGTGACTACTGATAAGACGTGTGTCTTTACATAATGGTCTAGTTTCTTCTTGTTAACCCTAGTAGGTTTGCATCACACCTTAAGGTATTTCTAGAATGCAGGATTATTGGCCATATACTCTTCAAATGACTATAACTATGATGTTTTCCTTACAAAATCGTGCCATTTATGGGTTATCCGTGTGAATCTTTTTCGTGATCCACTTTCCTACCACAAGAGCACAAGGGAAAGGGATTGAAGAAAAGGAAACAAACACTGAAGAATTTCAATTGAAAACATCATTCTTTGCATTAACGGAACCAAAACTCTTCATAAATGAATCTTTATGATACAACTTGGAATCAAAATCTAAGTTGTCTACTACAGGTTGGGGGATAGTTGCTGAAGGCATATCCTCCACAATTGGAGGTACAAAGTCCTTCATAGACTCCAAGATGTCTCCATGTTGTTTTTTGTTGCGCTCATATCCTCCTCCTCTCTGTTCCATGAGTGGATATCCTCATTCTTTGATGAAGGGACCACTAAATGTGATGTCTTTCCTCCTTATCCTCCGAAGTATCCTCAAGTAAAGCCTTAGAGATGACCCTCTCCACTTCCCTTTCCCGGTCATGTACGACCACAATCCTTCTTCTCCTGAGAGACATATTGTTAACATCATCACATGAAAGAATCTCATGCTCAGATCTAAGGGAGTCTGAATAGTATACCTGATCAAACAACTATTGTGATTGCGATTGCTTCGCTTTTCTTTTCTCTTCTTTTTGCGGTAAATTCCTCGTGAAGGCTCTGATGAAAGACTCTTGACTAGAGGAAAATATCCTAATGAATAAGATCCAAAAAGCTCTTGCAATTTTTGTTTGATTTCCAGGAATATTTATGCTTTTGGAAAATATCATTTTCAAATTTTAATTAATTATTTTGAATCATAATCCCATAATTAATTCTTTTAAGGAAAATACATATCTATTCATAATATAGTGTTTATTTTGATTGGATCTACTTAATTTAATCATATTAAATTAATTATCAATCAAATTCAATCAACCAACAGATAATTAGGATTTTCTAGATATTATTATATAGTATACACCCTCACAAGTACGCATTATTCTGTATTTTAATAATTAGAGTATAACTTGACTTATTCATATTATTCTTTCCTAAAAACTAGATCCGACCAATACACTCAAGTTATGCTGGGAGGGAACATTTCCTTGACATGTAAGACGCTAATTAGTAAGCCAAGCCAACATAAACGGATTAGACACCTTCACCATTTTGATTGAAAATAATATCAAATAATGCCAATGTACTTGCGGTTCTAGTGATCAACTTTGATGTCCGGCATTATACTATATAATATTCACTCAGAAATATTATGCATCTTAAAATAATTTTGAGATCCTAAAATTTCTAAGCATATCAAGCAATCATGTGTACATGTAAAAGTTGACCTCCAACTATTATAGGATAAACTAGGGATTTCATGAAATGGCCAATGATGATTAATCAATTATTTTCATAATTATTAGGTATCACAATTAATTAAAGAAAATTCATAATTTCCATGATTTTCCTTAAATAACAAACATGGTAAGCAAAGAGATTTGATGATTCAATCATCATCCGACCCATTTCCACTAAATATAAAAATATCTAGGGCAAACAGAGTCAGAATCACGCGGAATAAATTCAAGTGGTTTATTGGTTTGATTATCTACTTAGTCCAAGTGTTTATTTCATGTTTCATCATAGGAAAACAATAAGCACAAATCATTTTCTCATAGATCCGTGAATACATGCAAAAATAATATCGCGGTGGGAACTTTTCAAATTTAATTCATGCAATTTTGGTACTAATAAAAGGTTGCTGTTTTTGGGACACATTTAGACTCTCTAAATATATTTTAATAACCAAAAAACACTCTCAAATAGTGCACAAACAATATATTTTATTTTAATGAAAAAATAATTCAAAACTTGCATCTAATGCAAAACCAATGAGTTCTCGCGCATCCTATTACAAAACCTTGTTCACCTCGGGTTTTTGATCATATCCAAGACCTCAACCAAGGCTTTGATACCACTTTAAGGTTATGAGAAAAATCTTAAGCACATCACACAAGCTTGAAGATCGCATCATATGTGCTTGGGAGCGACTAGTTATACTAATTGCTCAGGGCAGCAGAATTTAAAAAATTTAAAGCGATGAATCCACATGTCGAAGAAAATTTCTCAAATAATTTCATCATAATCACAAAGTACATATAGCAATACCTCTTAGAGCGTGGTTGCGATCGAAGCCTCTAAAGGAAGAGACCACCTGTCCCATGTCCAACCCGATGGAGGCGACACTTGAAAGCATGATGATGAGGCACATCCTTTCCACAATCCAAGATGTAGATCCAAGTGAACGATCTCCTGACTTTGTCACACAAAATACGAGGTCTTATTCACATACAGGAAGCATTGAGGAAGATGAAGATCCACGAGCAGTCGAAGCAGCACCACGACGGCGTTGTGATGATGATGATCCTCTCTAGGTCAAAAAGTGGAGAACCACTTTAGAGAGAGGGAGTTTATGATGATGATGAGAGAGAGAGATCTTGTGAACTATATGTTGTAAAAGAAGAGATACTGTTGCATCTTCTTTTATAATATTTTAGGAGTCCGTGGATCACAATCCATGGACAACACAAATCCAATGGTTGAGATTGATTTGTGTTTCTTTCAATGGTATGATTTTATTGTAAAAGCACAACAAAAATTAAATTAAATTTAATTTATATTAATAAATCATCAATGTAAATTAACTCAATCAAATCAATATACCATGAATGACTAGGAAGGAGGCAAGCCTCCTTCCAATTAAGGGGGGGGCGACCCTACTTTTATGGAAGTGGGGCTCCTTCTTCCTTTTATATGAGATCTCATATCTGATATAATCCATTATTATAGACAACAAAGTTTATTGTATATTATTTCACAAAAATAATTCCAAAATATCTTGTGACAATTTCGATCATGCCATTGGAAATTGCGAATCATATTTACACACCCAAAATAAAATGTAAATTGTATTTTCAATTTTTTGTCCAACGTGAATCCGATTCACATAAACATTAAATTGTAAATATTATTTACAAATATCTCTCTCTTATATATTATAAATCACATTTATAATATTTATGATTAATATGGATAGTATTATCCAAATTATTCAAATCCATGATAAATAAATCACATCTAATTATCTTAGATCATCATTCTCATGCATATAAATAATATGATTCGCATTTACATTATTCATGATAATTAAATAACATCTAATTACCAATTTCTAAATACTCATATATAAATTTCATCAATGGAATTATTCTTAAACTCTTTCAATGATAATGTACTTTCTTTACGGATACTTGGAGATAAGGACATGTCGATTGTACGTTCCACATATAGTGACTTGAATATTGAGATCACATCTTAAATCTAGATCTCAAGGACCTCTCAAATATGCTTCGTTGAATAAAAGCCGTAAATCTAATCTTCTCATTCCATTTAAATCACATTCAGATCAATGTCCAACATTTGGATCAAAATTAAATTACTTCTCTAATGAGAGGAGTCACTAAAATCTAAACTTATTTCATCACTCCCTCGGAATGGAAGCATCATTGTTATACAATCGTTTATGATCACGTCACCCTCAAATATTGATAATACACATACTTCCTGCATACTAGAAGAACTAAAATAAACCTGAAGATTTTGATCAATTTTATATTATCTTCTTCACGGTTTTATCATTAAGTTTCTCATTCGGTCATTAGGAGTTTGTATTGATCATATGCTTTCCAAAAGCATATATCATACCTACAAATCATTGTCATGCTTCCAAAGTAAGATGACCATACATGGAATTTGATTGGTCCCAATACCTCATGAGTGAGCTCATGTCTTCCGATTTACAAGTGAACCTGTTTGATCCCTTTGAGAGATCGTATTACTTATATTCCCATGTATGCACACCAACTCGCCGGTGTATAGATCTTGATTAGGCCATCAACCTATCGGTCTGCCAATTGTACATACTTAGATATATAGCAATACATCTATCTCCAGATAGAGGATGCTTGCCTATATCCTGACAGTATATGAC
The DNA here is from genome assembly GCA_037367405.1 of Ottelia alismoides. Classification (NCBI taxonomy): domain Eukaryota; kingdom Viridiplantae; phylum Streptophyta; class Magnoliopsida; order Alismatales; family Hydrocharitaceae; genus Ottelia; species Ottelia alismoides. The sequence goes on from JAZKJV010010478.1 coordinate 462,187, forward strand.
AAAGGTCTTGGTTATCTCGATCTCATTAAGTCATGTCTTTGACCTAACTTATCTAATACCTCCGAACCTCTATTCCTATGCATAGGACCTGCATCAAGAGGTCGGTCAAATATTAGATTTTAGAGAAGGATTGCCATCTCCTTCTCCGGCCAGAGAACATCTCTTAATAATCATTTGACAATGCTTTACGAGTCCTTAATCTAACTCCTTAGATATTCATCCAAGCACCAGCCTCTATGATTCAACCATTGAATCAACAGTTGTACGATCACTAAGACTACCATGGTACATAACCCTAATTATATTAAGGGACCTTATAATGCATTCATTCATTTAATCTCAGACATGGTGTGAAATAAATCAATAACTTTTATTGATATATCAAAGATTACAAGAACATTTATTGTAGAAATGGTTTGCATCGGGCTCACATGGCTAACATGGAGCATGGGTTAGGCTTTGGTCAGGACCAACCTAGCCCAATCTAGGATCATCTATGGAATCGAGCCCATGGACCAGGCCCATGCCCATTATTTTCTTATAAACTAGGTGTTAACATAGATTTTCAGTGGGTTTTATTTAAGAGAATTATACACAAGTCATTGCAACCCAATCAAGCATCAACAAAAAAATTTATTTACTTCTCAAGAAAAATTAATTACAAAAAATTAGCAAGAGAAAATTGTTATTTCATTTACATGTTTAGCAACAGGATCAAACTCAGAGAGGCAACTAATCTTGAGGGTTATTCTAATAATCAAAAAATCAATTAAAAGAAAGAGAGAACTCAAATGCTATCTTGGTTTTTGTGAGAGTTTTATCTTTTTATTTTTTTTATGTTTTTTATTATTTTATAAATTTATCTTTTTTGATTTTTAACATTTTTGTGGTTTTTATTTTTTTTCCAAATTTTTAGTTTTTATAAAATAATTTCCAAAGAAAATCTATACACGAAAGAAATGCAAATTTTGATTTTTCAAATATGATAAAAATTATAAAAAATGCCTAAAGAATTTTTTAGCGTTTTAATATATCTTTACTATTTTTAGTGATGTTTGGGAGATTTATCGAATTTTTAAGATTTTTTAGAAAGAATAAAAATAGGAGAAAAATCAAAAAGTGAATATACATGAATATTATGCAATTTAAAAATAGAAAATAAACTAAAAAAATATTGGATTTATTTTTCCTTAAGACTATAATGAATTATCTACAAACAAAAAGTGGACTCACTATTTTTGGATTTTTTATATTTTTTATGATTTTTAAGATATTTTTATTACTTCACATTTTTTAGGTTTTAAAAATATTTTGTGGGTGAAATCTGCTAAGAAAATAAAATACATAGAAGAGAAACTATTCTACCTTTTTTAGAATTTTTAATGTAATATTTGATTTTTTATGAATATTCAAATTTCAAACAGTAAAAAATGCTATGTTTTTAATTTTCTAAAAATAGAAATTGGAATAAAATGCAATGAAAAATTTATATAATGAAGAGACAAGTAACAAGAACTTAATATGGTTTTTGGAGAATTTATTGAGTAATAAAAATATTTATTTTAACAAAAAAACATGCAAAATAAATATATGGAATATAGAACTGAAACGTAAATTTTTATTATTTTTGCACGAAAAATTAACAAGAAATAAAAATAGGGAGAAGTTTGTAATTTATCTAAATGATGTGTGCGCTATATGTGATAGGCTTTGGAGAGAACTTTTACACAATTTCAATAATAGCCAGGGGCTTTATTGTAAATTTACTAAAAAATATTTAGGGCATGTTGGTTCCTGTTCTTGCAAAAGGGAAAGGAGGGGTCACCCCTCCCTTCATTTCTTTTCTTCTCACCCAAGCCAAAGGGAAAGGCGGTGCCACCCCTTGCCTTCTTCTCCCAAGCCAGGGCGGCGGTGGGCACCTCATCATCTTCTTGTCGCTCAAGATCGCGGGCGACAACGTCGTTAGAATGGTGGCACAGGCTTCAAGGACTAGAGGAGTGGATTTGGAGCAACAACATATGGGCTGGCTCCAAGGGATGGTTGACGGTGGCGGTGCAGATCAAGGGGATATCGGCTTCATTAGCGGTGGGAATAGCGATCGAGGATGATGTTTCGTCAAGTGGAGGAGGTACGGCCTGGGCAACCCTCACAGGATGGAAGAGTGGCTCTTGCGCATGTGGCACGTTCTGGTTTGGCTGAGATACTCCTCCCAGGCAGACGAAAGATGATGATGGCGACGACGGCTCACATTGGACAAAGCGGCATGGTGGACGACTCCGAGGGCAGCATGGCTCCACCCAAGGTAGAGGTCAGGATGGCAACTCGCGGAGGTTGTCGAATCCACATGGAAGTTGATGGGCGACCCACACAGGACGATGAGGTAGAGGAACTCCTGCAGTGGCGTGAGCTTCTGGTGGTGACGATGATTCCTTGAGCGGTGGTCAACGACGGCGACCATCGCTTGACAGAGGGGCGAGTCTGCCATCTTATGTTTTCAAAATTTTTTGAACAAACATCACCTCATCCTTTTTTTCTTTTTTCCTTTTTCATGAAATTCATGTACCTGTAATAAAATAAAATACAAAGATAATGACTCGAGCATGACATATCGATCCATAAAAATCAAACACGGAAAATGTGAGTGGATGCGGATCCAGCATTGTGGATGAATGTATTCGGATCTCCGGCCACTATTCGTGGTTGAAGGTGCATGGTTGCATGAGGTAGAATTGAAATGTCGAGATCACAAAAATGACGTGGATGATCGGATCGGTTTGGAGGTGGATCGAATCATTTTTAGCAAATATTAACTATGATTACAAATTAAAAAAATGATTATAAAATAAAAACTAAAATTAAACCAAAAAATTATCTAAATGAAAGATTGAAAAAATGAAGTGGATATCATCGATGGGAGCGGATGAAAGTCGTGATGGCCTCGATGAGGATTGCCACGTTGACAATGGACGACTCAGAGGCTGGGCACCTTTTTGCAACAAGAATGCTCTTGGAGATTAGGCTCCTCTCACCAAAAGATTGATCAAGTGGGAATGAGGGAGGAGGAGCCAAATTAATAATAACAATAAAATTTTGAACTTCAAAATTTGAATGGAGAGAAAAAAAGGAAGGGTGTTAATGGTGGAATTAATAAAATAATTTTCAAAGTTATTGAAATTACAATAATAAACATTAAATACTTAAAGATCCACCTTAATGGTGGGTTAATTAAGGAATTAATTAAATTATATACATATGATATATTATTTACATAATTAATAAATTAATTTATTTATTTTCATCATTTTATTAATTTAAAAATTAAATGTTAATTATTTTTTGTAGTTGTTATTTAAGGAAATTAATTATATACATATAATTTATACATATGGTACAATATACACATAGTGAAATAAGGAAATTATTTTATTTTATGTTTTATTTTTTTTATTTTTATTTTAATTAATTTTTTTATAAAAATACTATTATTTACTAATACATTATGTATAAAATAAATATAGATAAATATATACAATAAATGGTAAAATTGCAAAAACCACATAAGAAAACCGTCTTTCGAATTCTAAGTCCAAAAATTATGAAACCAGTACCATTTTAAAGATAATTTAATTTAAAATATGATGGAAGTGAGTTTGATTCAATTTAAGTTCATATGGAGCCGGAATTGGTATTTCAATTATTGCTTTGCGCCTTTTTCCGAGTGTTGTTACTTTTATTGTGTACATGATTTTACTTTATAAGTATTTTTATTATTTAGGAAATATTTTTATTTACAACTTCCATTTAAAAAATTATTTAATTTGAGGTCAATTTATGGATAAATAAAATAGTGTAAGTTCTATACAAATATACACGAAATAAATAAAGAATGAAAAGTATTTACAAAACTTTTTTTTGAATTTTCTGATTAAAGACCCTATATCCTCCTACTTTATTCCTGGACGATTAGGTTAAGTATTGATGTTCTCCGGGGTTTGGGTCAGCAAGTATCTATTACATATATACAAAATTTTAGTTTCTTTATTTTTCCTTTATTTATTTATTTATTTTAGGTTAAAATAGTAATATATGTGAAATAGTTACACACAGATGAACTTTAGTAAGAATAAGGACATAGTAATATATACATTTATTTTATAATGGATTTTAAGCTAAAATAAATGAATAAAGATGATGAAATGCAGATTTATCACTAGGCCCAAGCCCGAGCCCACCCGACTCATGATGGGTCGGGCCGACCCATGATTACCACAGAAATTAGACATGCTATATTACAATTAGTAATAGATTTGCACAATGGAGGGGTTACCTGAGCATTTTGTAATTTCAAAATTTGGATCTCTTCTATAAAAATTGAGATGTTGAAATAAACACAAGCTAGACGAATAGCAGATCTGCATAAACTATCATATCATGTCTTAAAGTAATTTACGTCTCTGGTTTTTACTTATATTTTAAGGAAGGAAAAGGATGTATAAATAATAGTGATGCGCTTTTATTCAATTAAATACATATAACAAACACCAAGTACCATTTAAAACCCCAACGTGATCAACAACATTTCCAACATAAAAGCCTTCATTACAAAACACTAGTGAATTTAGGGATAGGGTTTTGGAAATCGGGGGTTAGGTCAAGCTGGATAGGTGAGTCGGGCCTAGGTTCAGGTCAGGCCAATTTCGGGTCAAAATCTGGGTCGACCTGTGAGCTTCGGGTTTGGGCCTGTGCAATCTTGAGCCCAACCTGATTTGGTAAATGGGCTAAAATGGAGATACATGGCCATCCGTATCGATAGTGGGCTTGGGCTTTAGTGGGCCAGAAAATGGCCAAGGTCGGGCCAACCCTGATCCATGATCCAAATTAGTTTTAGGTGATCACCACAACACCTTGGTTTTTCAACCAGTAGTTTGCATTACACCTCGCTCCCAAGGCAAATGGTAGGGTTCTAATCCTAATACATTCTTGGCTCATCCTAGGGTACCTACAATGAGATCAAACGAGCTCAACATCCCTTAGGAATGCATAAAGTTCCTCGTTGGCATTCCCACTAAAATGTGGCAACAAATTCAGGAATTGCGGCTTCAACTCATCTTTAACCTCTGGTTCTGCAGGACTCAGGAAATTTTGCACTTAAAATTGTCCTAGCTTGTAGGCCGCATTCATGGATGCATATACCCCCACATTGATACATCATATCTGATCTCTAAATATGGCATTTTGTTGCTCAGATGCGGCAAGTCTATCAAGTATCATCTGCATGGGGTCCTCTCGCTACTCCTCATCATCGATTTGCTTATTCAAAGGCATCTTGAATGAACATTCTTGGAAACATTCATCAATAAATGGGTTCGAATTAGAAGAGGATGTTGAACTCAAATCAACCTCAACGACTCAAATGACGTCCTTAGTGAGTAGGGAAGAGAGGAAGGGTTTAGTCGGGTTTGAACATCCCCAAAGTGAGTAAACTTGGATTCAGGAGGGTCATGAGTACATGGAGGTCCATGATGTGAAGGGACCTTGGAAGACATACTCTTTCGAGAGTTCAAGGATAGATTCACAAGGTCCGAAAAAAAATCCTCCCACTGTCATCTTCAAAATAAAGAGGATCGAAATGAACATAAATAACAAGGAGATCCTATGTACTACAGTGCACGTAAATGTGCAGAGTCAACTCACATGATTCAAACACAAATCTAACCCTTTGAGTTTATTGACTTCATACATGAAGGTCGTAAAGTTTCAGCCATATATCTCATCACTTTTAGTTGGTGTTAAAAATAATCTTTCAGTACATTACACACATGGTATATTCTTTTGCCCATCGGTGCTCCTATATGCTCTTAATCAATGGGGTGATCTTCCCGGGCTACCGGGTTCAATATCCCACCCAAAAGAGATGCATAAGAATACATAAATGAAACATATACTAAGGTCGAATGCAAGACCTTACAGCTCCTGAATTCATGAGAGTAAAAAATGGAGACGTAGGGGGTAAGTCGAGGGATTTGGGCTCTAACCTTAATGTGTATGTCCTCACCCACTTTGTCTGGGGGTAAGTACTTGTGTAAAATGATGGTTTTATGCATCCGTAATAGAAGTGTTCATTTTATTCCAAGTTATTTGACCGACTTACTTTAATTCAGTCCCATTTTAGAGTTTTGGCTATTATTGATTTTAATATTAGTGCATTATTCACGCCTACCGTTCAGTCCCTCTTCCTTTTAGACTTAGGATACAAAACCAAGAGAGGATAAAGAAAATAGAATGCAAGTGAGAAAACTATGATGTTTTCTCAGATAGAGGTATATTTACAATGACCATGATCACTCTCCATGTGTTATAAATATTGTTTTTTTTTAATTTACACTAAATGCATGAAAGTTGATGAAAATATGTACTTTAATAGGATACTATTAGCAGGGAAGAATCATATTTCAATTTGGCTAAACCATACATATCTAAGTGCGTCTAGTTAATGAATATTTAATGATGTGAATCTTATTAAGTGTTGCCTAAATTACAATGGCACAATAATATTTGATTTTACACTATTGTGTGCCTATCCTAATTTCCCTACCCAAGTCAAGAACCACTCTCGACATAACCACATCAATAGAAAATAATAATGTGCAAGTCTTTTATACAAATACGAGCTCTCAAAGAAGAGCCACTTTAAAGTGTATTACCTAAACTATTACAAAAATAATTAGAACAAATAATTACACTAATGAAACAGAATTAACTATTTATCTAATTAGTTTAATCTCTCTCTAATGTGGTTGAATCAATCCTTGTCAATTCGAGTATCGAGCCCGAACTTCCACGTCACTTTTCATCATTTCGCTTCACGAGCCCTTCACAAAACATCATATGGTTTGAAAAATCTCGAGAGATAAGGCTATTCAGATAAATAATTAAGCAACACAAGATAAGGATAAAAATAAACACCAAACAAGCTTAACTTAAATAGATCAAGTGAAACTTAATCTCCTAAATTAATTCTGATCACACAATCTAATCAAGCCATGTCCCCGATAACATCGCCATATGATGATTCTGTAATCGGCTATGACAATATTAGATCATTGTAATAAAACCAATCATGGGTCTATCAGAGATCGAGAAAGAATCTTCGCGAGGAGTGACTCGGTCTAATTTCTCCTCGATAAGTCCAGGGTCGAACACAGAGACACTATTGATTAAATTATCTAATTTAGGTCCTAAGTCAAGTGTTCATGATACTCTAAGGGGCCATTTGAAATCATTCTCAACAAGTCACATTAAATAAATAAATATATAACATGAAAGAGCATGAGATTAGTTTTCAAACATGATGAATTTCATAAAATATTGGAATTATTATTCACAAGATAGTATTCATGAAAGACAATGACTTATTTGTAATAAAAACACAACAAAATATAACAAAAAGATATTAAAATGGATAGAAGTGTAATAAACAAGAGCCGTTAGGGATTAGATGAAAAATAACCATAAGCGGGGATAAAATAAGAATAAAAGAAATCTGACGAGCTTATCTTGCTATTATTCGAGGCGACACGTGAGATTCGCTTGGGACAGAAGGATTAAAATGTAATTCTTATGAAGTGCATCTTATTATATGCAAAATACCCCCATCACATGAAGCGGCTCACGTAGGAGTCAGGCTCAGGCGAGTGGCAAAGGCTCGGGCAACGTGGTGGGTTCTGGTGCTTCAATGCGGGTTCGGATGCCCGACCCTCAGGCGTGAAATATTGCTTTAAGTCTAGAGATGGGATATAATCTCGATCGTTAGATTAGATCGCAGCGATTTGATCTAATGGCAAGTGCTCTTCCTATTCTTCCCCCTCCTTCATGCACGTCGGAAGTATGGCGGAGCTCCGGTGGGTTTCTAGTGCTTCCTCCTCGCTCTAGCACGATCAGTGAAGGCATGTATGGAAGGCAAGATTATGGAGGATATAGGCTTGTGTACTTATTTTCTCTTCCTCTCATTGGAACAAGTTTCTCTCGAGTGCCAATACTCAACACATTGTTGATTTTTTCGTCAATCGATGTGTACATCAAAAAGAAATTTGAGTCGTCTGTACTTGTTTTCCTAGGAATACATCGAGGTACGTCTTCTTTAAGCATCTAATATACTTGTACCCAGACTTGTAGCGCTAACGATGTAGAGCCCTTTTTGAGGTACTAGCCTGAATCATAAAAGCCTAATGATTTGTTCCGAGTGGACACATAAAGGTTGGGAGCGCTCGCCTTGAATATAATAGCTCATATGATGTAACTTTCTAATGGAATGAGATTTTCTTTTCACCTTTCATTTTTTCCATTTGAGGGAACTTCCCTTCTTTTTGGCTAGTTCCACTACTTCTACCAAGGATTGGCACACACTGATCAACTTATTAAATTAATGTCATCACATCCTGGTACATTAGATCAAAGTTAAGAGATAGCATGAGAACATGCCCCATACATGCTAAGATGCTAACACTCAGGTTTCATGAAGCCATCATTAATCTTATTCCATCATCGAGCATCATATAGATAAAATCCCAATTCAAGCTTCAAATCCCAATCTCCTCAGTGATACCTTGACTCATCTCAATCATGAATACAGTCGTGCATGTGAGTGATAGCCAAATTCTTTCAATGGAGATTAAGCATGCAATATAGCATGCATATCTTTTACTAGGGAAGAATGGACTCCTTAAACCAAGTGTAAAAGATCATCTCAAGCCTTGAGTGCATAATGAAAGTGTTAGAGAATAACACTAATTGTTAAGTTATTCTTTTTTGTGATTTTTTTCATTTTTTGTCAATTAAGTTAGAGAGTTAAGCAATTAATTATATTCAATTACACCCTGAGTTTTGAAAAGAACTTTGAAAACATTTTGCAAACATTATCACATATGTATAGAAAATTTTCAAATATTTTATAAAGATTTTCAAAGCAAATAGTAAAACCCTATTTTTTCAAAACTGAGTAAAATATTTTTTCAAACAATGTCACATAAATAGTAGGTTATCAAAATATTTTACAAATGATTTTCCAAACATGTCAAACTGTATTTTTGCAAATCATGTAAAACACTTGAAAACCATGTCAAATATATATAATTTTCAAAACTCGTCTCAAAACAATTTATGCACAAATCAGTTCAAAAATGTAATATGATACCCATTACCCCAATAGTTTGAAAATTTTAAAAAATATGAGGTATGCCTAAAGTATTTATGTAATATATACGGTAGACCCCTCTATACTTAGCTTTTTCTATGTTCTCATAGCACAAAGTGATATGATGTCATAGCTCATGCTAAATATAAAAGAATATACAAAAACTGATGATAGAATCACAGATGTATTATGAGTAAAAAGAATCAGTTAGAGGAAGATAGGGACTCAGTTCCCCCTATATTAAGATGAGAAATAGCTTAAGTATAAAGATATGAAATAAAACTAGGTGACCCAAGGTGGACAATGAAAATAGATCCCCCCCATACTTAGGCTGAAAATAAGCCTAAGTATGAAGAATAGGAATCTAAGTGATTAAGGGAACAATGTGAATCTCTAGATGATGAATCTTAGGATATGATAATGGAGCCTAGGGTTTTAGGAGGCTGAAGAGTCAACCAATATCAAACAAACTCAATTACTTCTCCAACACACACAGTGAAGACCATAAATATGGTCCAATTATCCTGTCATTTTTATTGGTCATAATAAAAAAATATGAGCAGGTTGACTTAGGGTTTGGGCTCTATCCTAGGGATACGACCTCACCTCTCAACCAATGCATAAATACCTTCAAATAATGCAGGGTTTTCTCTCCCAAAAAAAGGTAAATTTTAGCACCATTTTAATTACATCAATCTTGCATTAACAATCCCATTTTTTTAGAGATTAGGTCATCACTTGTATTAAATCTTTTGAATATATAAATCATCGTCTACCATCCACTCCCATTTCCATATTATCCTAAGTGACAAATCATGAAATAGGAAAGTCATGCAGATGTAGAATCATGATGTCATGCTCAATAAAAGTACTTATAGTGGCTCCCGCTCCCTTCATGCACATGCGAGACTGACTATAAAATTTTATCCAAATGCATGCAAGTCGATGAAAAACCGCACCTAAACATAAGTGCTATTAACCGGAAGGGATTCAAATTATTTGGGCTAAGTTGAACATAGACTACGTTGGTCTCATGAATCTTAGAGATGAGTGAATCTCATAAGATGAAGTTAGTGTGTCATATACTACGATTTAAGCACAAAAGGTGTAAAATAAGGAAGCTCTAAGAGCCGTGTGCCTAAACCCTAATATTGAACACTCAAGTTGAGTCCCACCCACATGAGGGTGAAACAGACTCAACACACAAATAACAGAGTCCATGCCCATAATATACATCAAATACAATAACAAAATGATCTTTGAAAAACTTGATGGCATCTTCTGCAACTCCTCTCAGCATGAACTCCATCTTGAGCTTCCTACCTCCATTATCCACGAGCGTCCTTGATGAACGAGCCCTGCCACAGAAGAGAATAGTTTAGAAAATTCAAAGATTATCAAAATATATATAATAATGCATGAAACATCACATCACATGATTAGCCTAGATATTCATCTTTCTGGCTTGCCACCTAAAATGCATGCTACGCAAACCTTGCATCATATCATGAATGGATGGCTGCCGCTAGATGCCCTGGTTCAAAGTGATATTGTCAAGTGTTTCGATCGCATTGATCAAAGTCTCCTGCTGGAGGCCCTTTAACAACGGCTTGGCTCAGGCAACCAAGGGATTGTCCAACTTGTGAGAAGCTTCTTAGCGACACCGATCTACGATAGAAAGAAAACGAGTATCCACTACGGGGTATTGGGATACCTCAGGGCAGCCCCATTTCCCCTCTTCTCATGAACATTTATTTGGATGTTTTGGATAAGAAAATGGAAGAGACACTCTCTCACTGGAGCTGGCTTCGATACGATCAATATGCTGATGACATGATCTTTGGGATAGTCTCTGATTCCTTGGAAAGAAATCAGAGTATAGAGAATCGGACGTCTCAACGGGTCAAACTGCTCAGAAAGAGGCTTGCCAAAGCCCTTCAAAGCCACCTAAAAGACCTGGAGTTCTCTGAGCGAGGGCTTCAACCTATAATCAAGCCTTTTCAGGTTTTCATCGGAATTTCCGAGGAAACGGAATAGTCTACCTAGGGACTTTCTTGCTGAGATTAGTCGCGTCGCCTTCCCTCACTCTGGCTCGTACGTAGATACTAGATAGGTATGTGGGCACTACTACTGGTGGCTGACCCACGGTCCACTTCAAGCGTAAACAATTGATGACCACTTGTCTAGTCGCCGTCACCTCAACCAAGAAAGCCATTGCAGTGATTTCCGGACAACCCTGTCTGTTCTCAATATCAGGGCGGAATGGTACCGGGAAGTCCGGTCCATTAGGTTTAGGACAAGTAGATTGGGGTGAGGGGGGGCTTCTCCTCGCATTTCTTTTCGGAATCGAAAGGTGGGAGTATGCGAAGTAGGGCGTCGAAGAGTAGTTTACACGAAGAAAATGTTATTCCGTCTGAGATTATATAGTACTTCTACTAATTTGAATTTCTTATATAGTACTTCTACCAGTTTGAATATCAGCAAAGTTTTGATGATCGAAATGATTGTGGAATTGACTCAAAAGTGTCAAAAGAAGGGGTCTCGCCCCCAGGTTCAAGAATTGAAAAGCCAGCTGTATGCCTTAATGCTTGGTCAATATTCTTTTTCCCCCATGGATCGCTTCTTTGTACCCAAACCATTGAAGCCAGGGGAGATGCGACCTATAACCCAGCCCAACCCAAAGGACCGACTTGTCTTAGGGAGCTTAAGGCGGATTCTGACCCCTCTGCTTAATGGTACCTTTTCAGAGCATTCCCACAGCTTTCGCCTAGGTAGAGGGACGCAAACCTTGCATCATAGCATGAATGGATGGCCGCTGCTAGATGCCCTAGTTCAAAGTGATATTATCAAGTGTTTCGATCGTATTGATCAAAGTCTCCTACTGGAGGCCCTTCAACAGCGGCTTGGCTCAAGCAACCAAGGGATTGTCCAACTTGTGAGAAGCTTCTTAGCGACACCGATCTACGATAGAAAGGGGAACGAGTATCCACTACGGGGTATAGGGATACCTCAGGGCAGCCCCATTTCCCCTCTTCTCATGAACATTTAATTGGATGTTTTGGACAAGAAAATGGAAGAGACACTCTCTCGCTAGAGCTGGCTTCGATACGATCGATATGCTAATGACATGATCTTTGGGATAGTCTTTGATCCCTTGGAAAGAAATCAGAGTATAGAGAATCGGACGTCTCAACGGGTCAAACTGCTCAGAAAGAGGCTTGCTAAAGCCCTTCAAAGCCTCAAAATAAGAATCAATTTTTTTAAAAAATAAAAAACCTAAATAATATATTAATGAAGTCATGTCCCCCACTACAACGCCATCCAATGAATCACTAAATGCATAGGTTAATTTGGATCCGTTGTATCATGGGCACTTAGCGTGTCATATAGAACCGAATAAATAATCTTTGTGAGGAGGATTCAGCTTTAATTTATAACTTGAGAAATCCAAGGTCGAACACAAGGACACGTGCCATAATATGATTATTTAGGTGTTTAAATATCTAGGTTAAGTGATTGATAAATTATTTAGGCCAGAACAAACAATGCAGGCAAGTAAGAAAAATGAACATCACAAATGCATGCATGCAATGAAATGAGTTTTGATAATAATTTAATGCATGTTAAAAAATAATGATAGAATGAAAAAATGCTATTACTAGAACATATGCACATATACACATAAATATGCACTAAAATACTTTATCATATTTAAGCAAATAATTAATTTGAATAGTTTCTAATTGAGCCATAAATTAAAGCCAAGTTTCATAAAATATGAATAAAAGCATTTATTTCTTCTCTTATTAATTAATTAGACATTATGCATAAAATCAGAGAATATGTATATGAAAGATAATTAAATTAGGAACAAAATGGCACTGAAATCATCTCAATTGGATATACGATGGCCAACATATTCAAGTTTAATTGCAAGGGCATAAAGTGATAAAAAGCATGCAAAAACATATCACAAATATTATGAACATGTCCCTGTAGGGACTAAAATGTAATTATTCAAAACCGACTGGCTAATTTACTGAACACCCCCTGCGCAGTGTATATTTTCAATAATTAGAACTGGTATGGGTGGATTTGAAATTAACCCAGGCCCATGGTCCTAGGCTCGGGTGATGTTGCGTGGCTCGAGCCACATGGCTACCCCGGATGCTTCGACGGAAAGCTCGATCTGAACGAGGCTGCAGATTCGGAAGGTGTCGACATGGCCTCTTGTCAGCTGTTAGGTCACACCAAATTAGGCATGGTCTAATGACAACTGGACACCATGGATCTTCTTCTTTGCCTTGCACGGTTGCGAAGGGACGGGGATTCGGCGAGAGCCCCATAGCACCTACTTTATCTTGGAGATGCTATGGAGATTGACGAAGATCCTCAGAAGCCTCGCGAAGATGGTTTGGTGTTGGAGAAGATCCACGAGCATCTGGAAATCGGTGATCAAGGAGGCACATCAGAGGCAGGGCTCCAGATCGGACCCCTCCTTATTTTCCGGCCATTGAAGGCCTTTTCACTTGCATGTGTTAGGAAGAAAGCCGAAGCAATATAGAGTGCATACATCCGTATTGTGAAGCGGAGTGGAAGCCTATCAAGGCATAGAAGATGGAGGCATAAGTGGGTTCTTCTCCATTACTAGAGAAGAAGGTGGGTTGAAGTGAGAGAGACGAAGGAACAAGGAGTATTGAGAATAAAATCTCCCGCAAAGATTAATGGTCATCGGTGAAGATCAGGCAGGGATTGGAAGTGAGTGAAAGTGTACACGTGATGAAAAATGGAAGAAGACAAAAAAATGAATTAACTAGACTTGTGTTGCCCGGATATTGAGCAGGTCATCGGGATGGATGCATCGGCTTGGGGGCAGTGATTGAATCGCCTGGTCTTCGCTTCATACCCAGGCAACAACATTGGGAAGCTCGCAGGGTGGGGCATGGTCGTAGCAAGGCTATTCTAGCCATGGGTCTCACTAGGAGAAGAACTCCATGATGGCTCAATGGCTTCTTCATCTTCCTGTAACGACGAGGAGGAGGTGGCTAGGGCTTCTCCGTGCAAGGGGTGGATAGGACATAGTGGTGGTTTCTGATGTTTTTCGTGAAGATCCTAACCACCCTCAAGTTAGAGACTTTAGGTTTAGTGATAGTTATGAGATTGGCGTGGAAGATGAACATTAGGGCTAGAAGTTGGTAACGGTTTCGAGGGAAAAGACCGCATGTGGTGGTTTTGAAAAGTAGATGAAGATGGGTATTTTGCTGGTTTACAGGGAGAAGAAGAAACTTGTAAGAGGTTGAAGGCTTTCCCAGCCGTTTGATCATATGATCCAATGGTCAGAATTTGGGCGGAAACATGTATTTCAATTTGCATCCAATCCATACAGATCCTACGAATGAAAATAGGGTGTTGAAGGATGATGAGGATGTGCCTGATCGGAAGCATCTAATGGCCATAGATTTGATGCTGAAAGACGGTGAAGATTGGATCTGATCACAGATCCACTGGTGAGCAACTGAAGGCAGGTGGTTCAACCAGAGCGGGCCACGTGAGCATCTGCGGGGATGGCCACATGGCCCAATCAGAAATTGAGAGAAATAGATAAATCAAAGAATGTTAGAAATATAATAGTTAGCAATTGAATCAAGAAAACTGTGCACAAGAGATCTATAACTTTCATGTAGAAGTCAAAGAGATCAAAGGTCATTTGTACGTAAATAAAAATTATATATATATACTAAAATAATAAAAATCATTTTCTTTTATTTGTTTGCTTATTTTTTGTATTTTTATATTGTTTTATGTTAATTTATTAATATACAATATTATACTAATTTTTATTTAAGTTTTAATGAGAATAAATACAAAAAATATTACACCATAATAGTGTTATATTAATATATATTAAATAGTGTCAATTATCTACAACACATAAATTAGTAATTAGGGTTAATTAGTCAATGAATCATTGTGATTAACTTAAGCAAGAGAGATAATATTGGTGTTTAATGATGATAAATATGGGATTTATGAGTTGGTTGGCAACTAGGTGGATCGACGCAGTGGGAAAAAATTGGGAGAAGAGGTGAGGATCGCGAGGTTGTGTCATGGGAGGTAGCGGAGAGAGAGAGAGAGAGAGAGAGAGGTTAATGATGGAGCACAATTGTTGTATCAGGGGATCCAACAACTGACGATAGGGCATGAGTGGAGGAATATGATGCACTCTGATCATCTGATCAATGGGCTGAGAGCGAAGCGGGAAGGAGGACCCTGATTGAATCCATCAGGGCCATCAGACAACTGTTGTGTATGCCGGGTAGAGAAAGGAGAGGCAGGACACGTTGGCGGACCTAGAGGCACAATGTGATTCTATGAGGGAAAAGATAAAATGAAAATTAAAGAAAAATACAAAATAAATATCTACAAGCTTCAAATTAAAAAGTATTCAACATGAAATTGTATATCTTTTTGAGATCGACGACTTTCATGCAAGCTCAAAATGAAAATAAAGCATATATACAAGATAGAATTTTTGTAAGTATTTTTAAGTAATTAAAGATATTTAATGGTGTCTTTTGGATTTTTTTGGTGTTTTGATTTATAAAATAAATTCAAAACAAAATACAAATAATATTAAACTAATTTTTATGGTATTTTTAGTACTAAGAGAATACCAAAGATGAAGAAATAAAAGTGATGTTATTTATGTACACATAATTAGGGTTAGTTAATTACAAGCAGTCGGAATTAAATATTATTGAATTAATCAAATATTCTATTGAAAATCTAAGTAAGAGGGATAATAATCAGATAATATTATGATAAATCATGTATTTATCACTCCAAACCTAAGGATACATGACCTAGAGTCATAGTGTGAGGTTCCATGTAAACCAAGACCACATACTATACACGATGCCATTATGACTAGGATATGTATTAGAATCAAGGATCTAGGTTTTTAGTAGTTAGTTACAATGTGGTTTCATGCTTTACACAATTACCTGCTTTTGTATGCTTTCCAGCTTTTAGCTCTTTCTTGTTAGTTGTTTAGCACCATACTGGGAAAGTTTGCTCCTGAGGACCTACTTTTTGTAAATGTGGCAGGTTCTCAGAAGCAGATGTAATGGTGAGAGGCTTATTAGCTTGGTTCTTCTTGTGGTGTTGATGTTTAGTTACTTTTGTATATGTACATATTTTTTAGTTTTCGTTATTGTCTTTACTTGTACCCTTTTTGAGAAACATATATCATATGTGTATGGACATTACAATGATACATGCATGTGGCTTTTTGTGGATATAGTTACCTGATGAATGTTAATGGAAAAGGTTTACTGCATTTCTACTATATTTTTATGCTATGCTTCTAGCTTACTTTATGTGTCGAATGTGAAATTGCATAAGTGGATGGGAATGCATAGTATATGTGTCCTAGGGGAACATATGTCACCAAAATCCTTGATGAGCGTGTTGATTCTACAACAAAAAATATGCTTACTCATATTATAGTGTGTATACATCATATGAATGATATTTTGTCCAATGAGAGGACGAGAAAATAAGGATATAATCCTATTCATTCATTCCATATGTGACCTTAAATTATTGCATCTTTTGAGTGTGGAAATTAACGAGGTAGTGGATGGAAAAGAGATGAGCTTTGAGTCAAACAACTAAAGAGGCAATGTATATTATTAAAATGTAAATAAATATAAGAAATAAAATAAAAAATCCCCATAACTAAGGAGTTATTCTTATATATAATCATTCATTATAGTGCACAATCTTCGCTGAATTTAATGCAATCCTGTTAAATCCCAATTGATATGAAACTACCCCTATTATGTTTCATGTTACTAATCTAATCTAAAAATTCCTAAATAATACTAAATATATATATATTAAATAAACCCAAATCTAATTCAATTAGTGTACATTCAAATTTCTACAAAACAAGAAAAATTCAAAGAGATCAACATTCTTTCCTCAATGTGTATTTTATCCCATTGGTATGGCTAAAACTAAAAAGATGAGATGGACTATATGGTTCAAATTAAAAATTCATCATTAATTTGTATCTTATCTCATTGTTTTATCAAATTTAAAAGGATCAATGGAGTGTGTTCTTTAATTCACAAAGAGATGACACCTCATAATGTTTTCCCCTACAAACACATATGTATGTATGTATGTATGTATATGTGTATATATATGTGATGTATGCATGTATTGTTGTAGTTTTTGAATGTCTAACTTTATGACAATTGACATAGACAACATTTAGTGGGGGTGGCAGTGGTGAAGTGGTGATGATTATAGGTGTGACTAAAGTAAAGATGTGGGGGGGGGGGGGTCGTTGGCAAGTGTGAGGGAGGAGAATGTAATATGGTGTTGGTAGGTCAGGTGGCAGGTGAAGGATGGGGACCTGCCAACAAATCATAAATCTAAACACTAAAAATCCTTCCTCGGGATTTTTATCGAAAAGACACTATTCAACAGTACTGTATTAATAGTGGTATTAGTAACAGTTGGCGAAAGCGTGCATTAAAGAGGGTGTGTGTGTGGATCGTCTCCGGTGGGACTCAATGAGGGTTCCTTTCGGTGATCCGACCACCCCATTTGCATAGGGGACCCCGTGAGATCTTGGATGTCATTTCTTTTCTTAATTTGTCCATGCCATCGACATGAGATAAATGTGAGGGATCAAAAAGTTGTATTGAGGAGCAAAGGCTCCGTTCCACTTACACTTATTTGACATTTCTCATCGATCCATTATATAATGGACGGAACATGCATATTTATTTCTTTTTTTTGCTTATTCCACCAAATCATTCTTATGTCCAAACTCCATCGTCCTTCAAAAAGAACCCTGTACTATGATTGATACAAAATAACCTTGTATTATGATTGATAAAACTTATGACATTTTGAACTGTATCATTTCCACAGCAACAAAATAGATTTATTGTGATTTTTATTTTTAATAACATCACTATATCACCTATTATTTAAATATATCAGGATGATATTATCTGCTGCGAAATTATTTTTTTTATAATTAAAATTAGTTAAAAAATATTTTTGCGGTTATATCACTAGTGTCGATACATATATCAACGCTTATTCGTTACTTTTTTTAAAAAAATAGCTAATTGTCTGTAATGTATTTTGTTGAAAAATTAGTGATGATTTGTTAAAGTTAAAAATTGGAAGCGGATAAGTGTTGTTATATAGATAGTTGCTAATGATATAGCAACTAATATTAAATATATCATTAATCTGAACTATAAAAAATAATTTCACAAAGATAATATCATCGTTTTATATTTAACAACTGATGATATAGTGATGGATTTAGAAAAAAAACGTCACTACATATATAGACCCAATTAGTTGTAGTGTTCGTAGGCAAGATTATGGAATAACTTTTATTTCCTTGTTATAGCTAGTATTATAACAAGTGTATATCCTTCTTATTTAACATGAAATAACATAAGCTTATTTAATCGGAAGATAAGAGACAATCCAACTAAAAAGATACATATCTCTATGATAACATGGTTTAAACTCTCGGGTAAATTACAAAAAAAGGACACATCTTCACATCCATTCCCAATGTAGGGACTCCTCTTTATATTGTAACAAATAGAGGACTCAGATTAAGAGCTAGGTTAAAGCAACTAATAATGTTAGATGCCCATTGAACTTTTTCTTGGATCAACGAGTATATTGTCACTTTCCTCCTTTCTCTTTCCACATCTAAAGTTCTTTGTCTTATTCTCTATAACACTAAAGGGATCTTCCCCGATTGAGGTACAATGTGTGGTGTCGATGATCTAGAGCCCATCAATGGTGGTGATGCTAGGTGGCTCCTCTTTTCAATCGATGTGAGGTGGACTTCCTCCATCTTAGCCATGTGACCTTGAGGTGAACCATTTCTACAATAAATAATACTGTAGTCTTTGATATATCAATAATGGTTATTAGTTTATTTCAATCCTTATCAGAGATTAAATGAATGAATGCACTTATAAGGTCCCTTGGTATAATTAGGCATTATGTACCTTGGCCATCTTTATGATCACAGATGTTGATTCAATGGTTGAATCATAGAGGTTGGTACTTGGATGATATCTAAAGAGTTCTATTGAGGACTCATCAAGCACCATCAAATGATTGTTAAGAGATGATCTCCATCTTGAGAAGGAGATGTCAATCCTTCTCTAAAGGTTGATACATGAAGATGCCTCATCTACCCTTGTTAATTCAACTGAGTTATCGATTAAATCAGATGTTAAGTTTGTTGCAGTCGGGTAATCAAGACTTCATCAAAAACACCACTAAGTCTTAATGAAAAATCAAGTTCAAGCGGCATATTTATTTTACTTTGGCAAGCCCAAGGTCGAACTCAGGGAGGCAGCTGTCTCCTTAGGTAAATTTTCAGTTAATTTGGAGATCAGATTTTCAAAAGAATATTTTTGGTCTTTTAAGGAATTTTTATGTAATTAAGGAAAAAGAATGCAATTTCAGGCCAAATTTGCAAGTTAAATTAGAAAGATGATCAAATAAAGTTCAAAATTAACGAAACTTAGCCAGATGATGGAATGATGGAATGTAATAAAACTAAGTGATTACATTTTTTTTGGATTTTTTTAGACTCTAGATGAATTAACTATGAATAAAATATGAATGCAGGGTAGTTTTTGTAAAATTAATTCTAATAAATACCAAGATATATTATTTTTAGATATAAAAATTATCCTAGATAGGTCTAAGTAAGAAGAATCCAGCAAAATTAATAAACCTAAAAATCTATGTGAATTGGACCTATTAAAAATCAATTAGATAAATTACTATTTGATTTATTCAGGCCTCGTGATACATGCAAATGCAATGATTTTTGGATATAGCGTAGAGCAACTTATCCTAGGACTAATGTGATTTCATGGTTATTTTTGGAGTAGCAAAGAATTTAATATTAAATAAAAGGTACACAATGGGCAAAATATATCAAATTTCACCAAAATAATATTATTGAATTCAAGATGGCTCACAAAAATAAGACACGTGTCACATAAGATAGAGGACAAGTTAAACTACAACATGCAATTTTTAGAAATTAAAAATGATGAAATATGGACACCTAAATATGCGTACAAAGACAAGGGCCAAAATACAATACAGAAAATAATATTTCTTAAAATAAATTATGCAGACAAGGACTTAAGTGCAAATACCTATAATACAAGGGGTATGGATGCAAAATTTCCACTGGAACACGTGTTCCTCACGTGACGCGCCTGGTAGGGACCAAAGTACAATTTCTGAAACTTTCCAAGGCCTCAGTATAAATTACCCATCTCTCACGTGAGCGACGCGTAAGGGGGCTAGGCTCGGACGACGATGGAGGCTCGGGCAGAGGCTCGGAGGACTCTGGAGGCTCAGACTAGCCTCAGGTCAGCTTCAGTCACTCTGAGCCTAGGGTTTGAGAAGAGGCTCGGAGACTCCACGTGGCTACGACTTGATAGTCAGATCAGAAGTCAATCCAACAGTGCTGATGGATGGCGATGTGGCTCGATCAAGGACCATTAGATTAGAGAGATCTAACAGTGTGAATGTTGACGATGTGGCTGGCTGCGGGCCGGTGGATTGCTATCAATCCAACGGTATTTGGAGGTCGATGAAGAGACAACGTGGCGTGACGAGGTCCGTTAGATCAGGAAGATCCAACGGGTACGGGCGCTGGTCCACGTGTCGTGACGAGAACTGTTAGATTGGGAAGATCCAACGGTAGCTGGGACTCTTCTTCTCCAGTCTTCCGCTCCCTGCGGCGGACTTGGGGGGCCTCCGACAATGATGCTCTGGCTCTACCCGCCTTCGCCTGTGGACGTGGAAGGTCGCCGACGGCTCTTTAATGGCTCAGGTCTCTTGTAGAAGCGTTAGGAGTCCGCTGGAGGTTCTGGATGCGGCTCGAGTCGACCAGAGGCCGATGGGGACAAAGCTCAAAGCGGCTCCGGCGTGAGGTCCGGCCAATGAAGACGATGGGTCTTGCAGGGTTATTTCGTGCAAGATGGCATCTGCAACATTCTCATTAGGTGAGTGCGAGTGCGAGTGCGATGAGGCCTGGAGCGTGAAATGAACGGTGGCTAATGGTCCTCCTCCGTCATGGCGACGGAGCTTTGGTCGGAAGGGGGTGCGAGGCATTGTCAGAGTGAACGGAGTAGTGCGTGAAGGTGAGAAATCCAAGGCGGATCTCGGTGGATGGTCGGAGAGGAGTGAAGATGATCCGAGAAGCGGGATAAATTCAGAGAAAAACGAGGGAAAAGAAGAAAGTGATCGGAGGATGATGGAGGATTGCTACCTAGGATCTGAGGCTCGTGATGGAGACTCGGGTCGTCGCTCGAGGGCCGGTAGCTACCCGAGCTCGAGCAGCTCGTCAGAGGAGCTGCTACACGACGAAGAAACACCGTAGATCTCGCTGGTGGTATACCACCATCGTCGCTCGATTTCGTGCCTAATCGTTGTCACCGATGAGGAAAGGAGAGCTCTGGGGTTTCTCCTGCTATGGCAGATGGGGTGGAATAAGGGCAGAGGTGGAGTATTTAAAGGGAGAAGGTGGCGGTGCAGGTGATGGGGCGATGAGGTTCGTGGAGAGTGTGGAGCGATGTGGGTGAGTTTCATGGAGGACGTGGAGGTCGGTGAGGATGAGGGAGGTATGGGCGATGATGTGGAGGTGATAGGGGGCAGAGAAGGTGACTGGAGTGGAGCCAAAAATAGAAAGGGGGTGGAGTCATCGGAAGGTGGGAGTAGTGGGCGAGGCTCCTTCGGGAGGTAGACAACGATGTCTCAGCCGTTGGATCACTAGATCCAATGACCAGGAGGTAGGCGCGAGAAAGCGGCCATGATTAGATCGGAGCGGTGCGATCAGAGGGACGTGATGTTGCCATGTGGCAGCATGAGAGTATGGCGCTGAAGAACGATGGAGATTAGATCTGGCGTGGGATTGAAGGGTTGTGATTGAGCAGGTGAGATCTAATCATCAGGGTGAAGATCCAGTGGCCATGAGCATGCCACGTGGACTGCTATGGTTGAGGCGGGCGTTAACGGTAGAGATGAAGTATGGGGGAAAGATCAGATGGCTGTGGTGAGTTGCGGAATGGAGGGCCCAGATCTGGAGAGAGGGTGAATGATCGGACAGCTCAGGGAAGGGGGCACGTGGCGGTCAATGGAGTAGGCCACGTGGTGCAGCCAGAGGGCGCCATGTGGCCCAATCTGGTTGGCTGAAAGAGAATATAAGATAAGAGTGAGAAGATGGCAGAATTTGGAAAGACTCAAAACATGAAAGTTGTAGATCTCGATGAGATCTACAAGTTTCATGTTGATCAAAAATGGAAACGAGGTAAAATAAAGTAATAAAATACAAGGGTACAAATATACATACATATTGGGGTCCCAAAACTCAAGTTTTGCATACGAGCTCCGATTTATATGAAATTGGTCTCATTTTGAAGGTCTTTTAATGTGTATTAATTTAAAAATGAGTAGATCTAGATTGGTGGCTGTATGAGAGGAATATGTGCACTCTAAGGTCCATGGTACTTAACTTGGTTTGGGGTTTTATTGGGCAATTATTCAAGTCAGCAATTTTTGGTATTTTCTTTGTATTATTTGTCACTAACATGTACAATATAAAGTGAATTTATTGAATTTATAGTTAGTGTAAAATATATATAGATGATGATTTTTACAAGTGAATTGGCTTCTTATTCAATGCAGATGCGAATGCTAAAATGCAGATATTATCAATGCATGCATGAATGCTAATTATGCAATATTGGTGGAAATATTCTCCTAATTACTCTGGAACAAGGCTCTATTTTCAACTTTAAGAGTGATGAATCACAGATTCATCAATACCTGACCGACCTCTTAATGCATGTCCTTTGCATAGGAATAGAGATTCATAGGTGTCAGATAAGTTAGGTCAAAGAGTTAACTTAACAAGATCGAGATAACCAAGACATATATCTTATACTGTCGCAATATAGGCATGCATACTCTGACTAGAGATAGGTGTATTGCTATATGTCTAAGTATGGTTCATTTAGAAGACCGGTAGGTTGATGATCTAATCAAGGTCTATATACTGGCGAGATGGTGTGCATACAAGGGCATATGAATGATACGATCTCTCAAAGGGATCGTACACATTCACTATTGAACCAGAAGACATGAGCTCACTCATGAGGTATTGAGACCGATTAAATTCCATACATGGTCATTTTGCTTTATAAGCATGGCAAGAATTTGTAGGTATGATATATGCTTTTGGAAAGCATATGATCGACACCAACTCCTAATGATCTAATGAGAAACTTAATGATAAAACCCTGAAGAAGACAACCCAAAAAGTGATCCAAAACTTCAGGTTTACTCTCGATTTCCAGTATGTAGGATGCACATATATTAGGAAACTCGAGGGTAATGTGATCATAAATGATTGTATAAACACGACGCTTCCATTCTGAGGGAGTGATGAAATAGGTTTAGATTTTAGTGACTACTCTTAGTAGAAAAGTAATCTAATATTAGTCCAAATATTGGACATTTATCTGAATACGATTTAGATACAACGAGAAGATTATATTTACAGTTTTGATTTAATGAAGCATCTTTGAGAGGTCCCCGAGATCTGGATTTGAGATATGATGTCAACAACCAAGTCACTATATGCGGAACATACTATCGCCCTGTCCTTATCTCCAAGTATCTGTAGAGAGAATAGTTCCATTGTTAAACATGTCTAAGTATTGGAGAATTGACAATTAGATGTATTTAATTATCACGAATAATATGAATATGATTCATTTTATTTAGAGATATGAAAATGGTGATCTAAGATAATTAAATATGATTGAATTATCAAGATATTAATAATTTGAAAATCATTATCCGTTTTAATGATATATATTATAATATGATTTATAATATATTAGAGAGAGCTAATTATAAATAGTATTTACGGATTAAATATTGATGTGAATTGGATTCAAATTGGATAATTAATTGAAAATACAATTTACATTTTATTTTGGATATATAAATTTGATATACACTTTTCAAAGGCTTGATTGATATTGTTATAAGATAATTTAGAAATTATTTTTGTGAACAAAATTTGCTATAAAAGTTGTTGCAAATAATGATGGATTTTGTGAGATACAATATCTCACATAATTGGAAGAAGGAAGACACCGTCCAATTATGGAGGGCAGATGGCCACCCTTGGCTCCTAAAATCAAGGAGGTCATCCACTCCATTATTGGTAGGTGGCTAGCCTCCTTCTTTATCCTTCTATGCATTAATTGAATTAAATTATATTGATGATTATTTAATATATTTAATTTAAATTAATTATTGTTGTAAAAATCAGGCCCATTGGTTAAAAGCACAAAACAATCTACACCATTGATTTTGTGAAAAACATGGACTGTGATCCATGGACACTCAAATTAGTATAAAAGAAAGAGCAACCCTAGATCTTCTTTTATAACAGAATTTTAAGGGCACTCTCTCTCATTCTCCGAACATTCCTGCTCTCTCTCTCTCTCAGGAGTGTCCATCCACCTATTGACCTAGAGGACAACATCGTCCCTATGATGTTGTACTGCCGCATCGACTGCTCGTGGATCTCCGTCTTCTTCTGTTCTCCTTGCTCTTGAAGAAGACATCAGATTTCATGATATGAAATCAAGATATTCATTGCTAGTATCTATGACTTGTATTGCGATCAGAAGCACACATTTCATCCACACACTCCTAATAGTCTCCTTCGAATCAAACTTGAGATAGGAGATCTCTTACTTTAGAGACATCGATCGCAACCATGCTTCAAGAGGTATTCTTATATCTTTTTTTTTGATATTGATGTAGTGATTTGATAAGTGCTCTCGAATCATATGGTTTCATCTCTTTAAGAATTTTATTTTTCGCTACCCTGGGCAACTATTATGACCAGTCGCTCTAGATCGCATTGGATGCGATCATCACACTTCTATGATGTGCTAAAGCCTAAAACCTAGCCTTCAAGTGGTAACAGAGTCTTGGTTGAAGGTCTTGGATGTGATCCAAAACTCTAGGTGAACAAGGTTTTCTATATCAGATGCGTAGGGACTTGTTCTTTTGCATGAGATGTAAGTTTTGAATTGTTTTTGCTAATATGAAAATCCCCTATTTATGCAATGTATGGATGAATTTATTAGATAATAAATTTCATTTAGAATGTATAAATATGTCCTCAATGCAGTAGCCAATTCTTAGCACCAAAAGTGCATGAATTAAAATTCGAAGGGTTCCCACAACAAAATTATTTTTGCATGTATTCGTAGATCTATAAGAAATTATTTTTTTCTTACTATTTTCCCACCATGAAACAAGAAACAAAAACTTTAATGAAGTAAAGAATCAAAATAGCAAACAGATCGAATTTATTTGATGTGATTCTGACTCCATTTGCTCCAGATATTCCATATTTAGTGGAGATGGGTCGGATGATGATTGGATCATCAAGTTTTCTTGCTTAATGTGTTTATCATTAAATGTAAATCTTGAAAATTATAAATTTGCCTTGATTAAATTGATGCCTAGTATTTATGAAAGTAATTGATTAAACATCAATGGCCATTGAATGTATATTTTATGACAAAATCCTATTTTATCCTACAAAAGTTGTAAGGCAACTTTTACATGCAAAACCAAGAACATGTTTTCTTGATATGCTTAGAAATTTAGGACCTCAAAAAATATTTTAAGATGCTTAATATTTCTGAGTGATTACTATATATTGTATAACACCAATCATCAAAGTTGATCGATAAAACTACAAGTACATTTGCATTATTTTATGTTGTTCTCAATCGAAATGGTGAAGGTGTCTAGTCCAGGTATGTTGGCTTGGTTTCTTAATTAGCAACTTACATGTCAATGAAATGCTCCATCCCATCATAACTCGAGTTTACTGGTCGGATCCATTTTTGAGGAAAGAATAATATGATTAAGTCAAGTTATACTCTAATTATTAAAATATAAAATAATACTTACTTGTAAGGGTATATACTATATAATAATATCAAGAAAACCTTAATTGTTTGTTAGTTGAACTGAAATGATAATTAATTTAATATGATTAAAATAATTAGATGCAATTAAAATAAACACTCCATTATAAATAAAGATGTAATTCCCTTTGAAGAATTAATTATGTGAATATGATTCATAGTAATTAACTAAAATTTTAATGAGATATGAAGCATAATATAAAAGACATCCATGGTCTCCCATCAAGGAGAATGGTTCCGTGGCCATTGATGAACGCAAAACTTGCCTCTTTAAAAATGAATAATAATCGTAGTATAGGAGGAAATTCGGTTTGTAAAAAACCACAATCTTTGAATGTTGTGGAATATTTTTACTTGGTAAGTTTACCAAGGTCGAACACAGGGAACGATGATTTTTAGCTGCGTGGTCTTAAATCAAATTAAATAATTAATCAATGTTAATTAATTTATGTGTTGAGAAAATATACAATGCAATGGTGAAAATACTATGCAAGAAAAATAGACAGAGTTTATGCTCAGGATCTGTGATTTGAAACGTATCTAATTCTCAAATAATATGATGAATAATTTCATCAAAATTGATCACAAATCAAAATATATTTGAGTCAATGCTTCAGATTAATAAGTTCATACTCAGAATAATTGAAGCAAGATATCCATCCTTCGAATGTCTTTGATCTTATTCCTAGAATGGTTGACCATAATCTTAAAGGAATTGATCTGAGATAATCCCCTGTAAAATCTAAATTATTAAGAATAATCAATGAAGGCTCAATCAGATAAAGATACTCATCCGAATTCCTGCAAATAATATCATCAAAATCCAAAGCATCAATATGTTAAAATTTAGCCTGCATATGTCATCAAAGGTTGATAATATCCAGTAAAAACCCTCATATCTGATCGCAAGTAGAGCATGGAAATAGCTTCAAAATGACATATTATATGCTCAACACGGAGTTCGTATGAAAAAGATATGCTAGAATGAAGTTCCAGGGACTAAAATGTCAATAAAATAATGTTTTTCTTTCAAAATGGTCCTTGGAGGGGCCTATCTGTAATTTCTGAAAGCTGGAGGGGCTCCTCTGCAATTTACCACAGACAAGGTATAAATGTAAATCCTGAAAGTTCCGAGAGCCTTGATGCAATTTGCCCCCGAACGCACGTGCCTAGCACGTGAGCAGGAGGCTCGGAGGGGGCGAAGGCTCGGGCGAGGCTCGGACTGAGTTCGGCGACCGAACCTGAGGTTCGGACCCGGAGTTAAGGTTCGGATGGCAGGGCTGAGGCTCGGGGGTCCCGAGCCTAGGTGGTGGTTTGGCGTTGCTTCAGTGGACCCGAGCCTCGAGGCTGGGGTCGAGGCTCGGGCGGGGAGGCGTGGCAGCTCCTAGGCCATTGGATCAAGGCTTAGGCCTTATCCAACGACGACTGTGTAGGACAGCGGTCGAGAGCAGCACCCCCGGTGGCGGGGTGAGGCGGTTCAGGCACCGAGGTGCGGAGGCGTGAGGCGGAATGGCGAGGCAGTGCCTCCGCGCAGTGGTTGGACTCGGGCGGCACCTCCGTGCGGCGGAGGAGAAGCGCAGAGGAGCGGAGGTGGTGGCCGAGGCTGGTCGTGGGAGAAGGAGTGGGACGCGGCGGAGGCAGCCGGAGCAGCTGGCTGTGAGGCAGATGTGATGGTGCTGCTCCTCGGCCGACATACGGCGCGAGGGGTGGCGTAGTTGCGATGGAGCTTGGCCAATACGCGACCAAGCTATGGTGGCGTCAGATGGTTGTTGTACCTGCAAGGTTAGAGCAGGAGAAAAAAAAATAGGGGGGGTGGCGGCGAACCTGCACTCGGCGAAGCGCGGAGGGTGAGGCGGGGGGCGGGGTTCCAGCCTGTGCAAGGCTGGAGTGGAAGTATGGCACGTGATCGGAGGAAGAGGTGGAATGGGGGGGGGGGAATACCTGGCATGGATGCGGTGAGCTCGACTGTCACTTTAACTGGAGCCAGAGAGGAGCTTCGAAGGGGAAGCTTTGCACAAGGCGCAGGCCTTGGGATCACGCCATGCGGAGAAGGCACACCGGAGCTGTCACCAACCGGGGTTGCTTCTATTCTGGTGATAGGCGGATGGGTGCAATGGCTGGCCACGGTGGGGTCTTATAGGAGCGAGGGTGTGGCCGGTCTCGTAACGGTCGGAGGAGGGGAGCGGCGTGGCGGCAACCGTTACGAGGAGGTGGCGTCGGTTACGAGGGCGAAGGAGGAGTGGCTGTTGACGGTCGTGCATGGCGGATCCACAAGGGGGAGGGTGAACGGCTGGAGAAGATGAGGGGAAGTCATGTGCTGGGCACGTGACTCGAGTAGGGAGAGATAATGGGTGTGCCACATGGCAAGCCCAGGAGTTGCCATGTGGCGCCCGTAAAAATTTTCAAAATTTAAACTAAAGAAAAATAGAAAAGATATAGAAAATTACCTCGGATTGAAAAATTTCCTTTACAAAAGTTGTTCTTCTGGTCGAGATCTACAACTTTCATGAAGGACCCAAGAGCAAAAGAGGTCAACTGTGCAAAGTGGTATTTTTGGTGGTTTTCCATGTGTATAGAGAACCATATTTTGGGGTTTTGTAATTTTTTTGGTGGTTTTAGAGAGGATAAAAATTAATAGAAAAAATACGATAAAATACAAGAAAAATAATTACGCATTATTCTAATTTTTGGATTTTTAATAAATAAGAATAGGAAAATAAAATAGAAGTCAGAATCACACAACTTTTGTACAGACTGACAATGGACACTTGGACTCAGTCAGTTTCTTTGATTTCAGTTTTGATCTGGATTTGGAATTTTGCGTCGCTTAATAAAACTTTCATCAAAGAACACAAATGAAGAAGAAATAAAATTAAAAGAGTTAATTCAGTGCATAAAAACTCAGGTCAAAATAGCAAAAAGTCAAAATGCGCAAAAGAGGCCCACAACCCAACTTTCACAAATAAGCTCTGAATTTTTCAAAATTGGTCTTGTTTTGAAGGTAATTGAAAATGGTGTACTTTAAAAGTGAGTAGACCAAAGTTGAACACTGTATGTGAGAGATATGCTCATTTTAGTCCGTCAGATGTGAAATTAGACTTTGGGATTATTTGACACTCATTTGAGCTAGTAATTTTTTTTGTATTTTTTAATTAATAAGGTTAGTAATATCTACACAATAGAGGTGGTATTGGATCAATCAAAGTTAGGATGAATTAACTAAAAATAGGAGAAGTTAGAAGTTTTTGAGCTAATTTACACTTGGGATTTTAATGCAATTTATGCATGATGAAATGCAAATATTATTCACACATGTATGAATGCTAATAATGCTCTATTAATGATTAATTACAAGTGAATGATGGGGAACAAAGCCTAAATGACCAATTTTAGCATGATGAATATGAGATTCATCATACCCCTATACTTAGACCATGCTCGTCCCCGAGCATGAATGAATGACTTAGTTGAATACATCCCTGACTGTGCACGTGAAATTTCAAGGCTTAATTCATAGAAGACATTAATTTGAGTGATCCTAAAATTCTGGGCTCAACCAAGCTTTAATCAAAAGGAATCTAAGTTCTCTAATTTTCAGACTCTCTGTTTGTACATATAATATAAGGATATGATTTTAGTGTACTGCATTCATGAGAGTCAAGTCTAGACATCACCCAAAATTCTAATCCAAGAGACTCTCCTTTAGACCTAATCCTCAATACTAGGAAATAAGTCTATTCTTGCTTCAGTCAACCATCTCATTAGTTTGTCAGACTTGAAAGTGTAGATGGACAGCCAGATGATGGAGGGCATAAGATTGTGTCTGATTTTCTCTCCCTTACATTGGAACAAGGTGCCTCTCGAGTGCCTTATTACTCAACACACGTATATTTTTTATTTGTTGATCATTGTGTCCGTCAAGAGAATTTGGAGTCGTTTGCACTTGTATTTCTGGGAGTACACCGGGGTGTGTCTTTTTTGAGTATCTAAGATACCTTCGACACCCAGACTTGTATCGCTTACGATGTAGAGCCCTTTTATGGTGTCAGCCCGACTCCTTGGTCCTAATTTGCGCTTGGTCCGAGTGGACACTTTGAAAATGTTTGGGACCGCTCGCCATTGGTGGAAGCTCATTTGGAGTTTGACTTTGGATGGCAGAGCTTTTCTTTGATATTTCTTCTTCTTTTTTTCGTTGTTGGCTAGCTCCACTGCTTTTATCAAGAGTTGACGCACATTGATCAACAATTTTCATTAAGTTTCATCACACCCCAGCACATAGGTCATTTATCAAAGAGATAGCATATGAATCTTGTTCACATACTAGCTAAGTTTTTGCTGACACTTAGGTTTTCTGAAGCCTTCATTAACTTTATCCCATCAACGAATATCATTAAATCGGGTCTAAACTCAAATCTCTAGTCCCGGTTCCTCAAGTGATAACTCAACTCATCTCATCAATCATGCAGTTGTGAAAGTGATTGTGCTGATCATGTATTCTTTTTGAAGGTAGAGATGAAGAGTGCAATATAGCACTCAAATCTTTCAAACTAGGGAAGTGTGGATTATTAAGTTCAAAACCTTAATGACTAAGGCAGGCTAACTCAGAATCTCAAGATCTCAGAAATCAAGTGTCCTCAAAAATCCTCAAGCCTTGAGTGATGGTGAATGTGTCAGGAATATATCGACCAAGGAATGCATGGAATGCTTGATGAAATGCAAGACCATGAGTGATGCAAAAAGTTTTTTCAGTGTTTTTTTTGTTTTTCATTTTGAAAAACAAGTATTATAAACACTACTTGTACCCATCCTCGCTGTTAGATAAAAACGATTAAAGTACGAGCTATGGATAAAGTAGATAGAATATATACAAACACCCCCCTATACTTAGCTTGTGCTATGTCCCCATGGCACAAAGTGAAATGTTGACATAGCTCGTACTAAGTATAGATGAATCAAAAACAAAAGAAGAGAAGTGATGTATAAATAATGAAATCGTTCCCCTAAGTATCGGGAGTTCGAGAGCGGGTAGATGGATATACAAAAGAGTGTAGGTTCCAGAGAGGTGGTCTATCTGGGCAGATCAAATCTTTCATCAAAATCTATGCCCTGAGTAAAGGAGATCTGTTCAATGTGTACTAATTGCTCGTTGTATTCGACAAAATGTTTAAGCAGCTGACCGTTGATTATAGATGTTTGTGTGCTATCTGCGGTCTCTGAGATCTCAACACTCCCATTATTGTGTACCTCTCTTACAATGAAGGGTCCCGTCCATTTTGATTTCAATTTACCTTGGAAAATTTTCAATTTTACATTAAATAACCAAACTTTCTGCCCTAGGACAAAGATCTTGGTTCGAATATTCTTGTCATGCCATCTCTTTACATTGTCCTTGTAAATGGTGCTATTTTCATAAGCATGATTTTGAATTTCAGATA
This sequence comes from Ottelia alismoides, assembly GCA_037367405.1. NCBI lineage: Eukaryota > Viridiplantae > Streptophyta > Magnoliopsida > Alismatales > Hydrocharitaceae > Ottelia > Ottelia alismoides. The sequence goes on from JAZKJV010010478.1 coordinate 493,932, forward strand.
ATTCATTCAAATCCATCTCTCAGTTCTTCTTTCCTTGGTGACAGTTCCAATTAATCTTTTTGATTTCCCATTCTGATTTATGCACGAGTTCTGAGGGCAAATGGCATAGCTTTCCATATACCATTCGAAACGGAGAGGTGCCCAATAGGGTCTTATAAGCCGTCCGGTGAGCCCATAGAACTTGGTCCAGGAGTTGGGACCAGTTCTTCCTATCAGGGCGGACGAGCTTCTGTAAAATTCCTTTCACCTCCCTGTTTGACACCTCGACCATGCCATTGGATTGTGAATGGTAAGGAGTAGCGACACGGTGCTCGATGCCGGCTTCCCCCATTAGATTAAAACTTTTGGAATTCCAAACCTCGAAATAATGTTATCTTTCAAAAACTTGCAAACAATTTTGCTATCTACTGTTCGAGTAGGGATAGCCTCCACCCATCTAGATAAATAATCAACCGCGAGAAGAATATATTCAAATCCTTGACTATTAGGGAATGGGCCCATAAAGTCAATACCCCATGCATCGAATACATCACAGATGATCACAGGTTGCATAGGCATGTCATCTTTGGAACCAATGGTTCCTCCCATTCTCTGACAGACGAGGCACGACCTGACAAAATTGTAAGCATCTTTAAACAAGGCCGGCCAGTAAAATCCACATTGCAATATCTTCTCAGCGGTCCTCTTCCCAGAGTGATATCCTCCCGCCTCCAAGGTGTGGCATAGATTGAGGATACTTTGGTATTCCTCTCGAGGAATACATCTTCTCCATATGCAATCCGGTCCTTCAAAGAAAAGGAATGGATCTTCCCAATGATAGTGTCTCGCTTCAGATATGAGTCAATCGATTTTGTTTCTGGGCCAACCTTGAGGAACTTCCTTGGTGACAAGATAATTCACCGTGTCTGTATACCATGGGAGTGAGTCAATAGCAGAAATTGACTCGTCTGGGAAGGTTTCACGGATGGATTCAGATTCTGGAATTTTGTTATATTCGATCTGTGATAAATGATCAACCACGATATTTTTACACCAGGTTTGTCTTTAATCTCCAAATCAAATTCTTGAAGCAGTAGAATCCATTTTAGAAGTCGTGCTTTTGAGTCCTTTTTGGCCATTAAGTAGCGAATGGCAGAGTGGTCTGTGTAAACTGTCACCTTAGATCATAGAAGTATAGATCGAAATTTTTCCAAGGTAAAAACCACAACAAGCATTTCCTTTTCGGTCACAGTGTAATTTTCTGAGAAGGGTCTAAGACTTTGCTTGCGTAGTGAATAGCATACGGGATTCCATCTTTTCGTTGTCCTAATACATCCCCTACAGCAAAATCGGATGCATCTGTCATGATCTCGAAGGGAAGAGACCAGTCGAGGGCTTGTAGGACGGGAGTCTCAATTATCCTCCTTTTGAGTAGTTCGAAGGCTTCCAGACACTTATGATCTAATAGGAACTCGGTGTCTTTCCCTAGGAGGTCAGTTAGCGGTCGGGCAATTTTTGAAAAATCCTTGAGAAATCTCATGTAAAATCCGACATGCCCTAGAAAAGACCATACTTGTTTCACATTTGTAGGTGGCTTGAGCTTCTTGATCACATCAACTTTGACAGGGTCCACCTCCATTATCTTCTTGGAGATTACATGGCCCAATACAATGCCCTCTTTTACCATGAAATGGCTTTTCTCCCAAGAGAGCACCAGATTCACTTCCCTACACTTTTGGAGGACTCGATCCAGGTGCGCAAGACAAAAATCGAATGAATCACCATGGACCGAGAAGTCATCCATGAAGACCTCCAAGAAATCCCCAACCATTTTGGCAAAAATTGCAATCATGCATCGCTGAAAGGTGCCGGGGGCATTGCAAAGCCCAAAAGGCATTCGCTTGAATGCGTAAGTGCCGAAAGGACATGTAAAAGTAGTCTTTTCCTAGTCCTCGAGAGTGATGGCTACCTGATTGTAGCCTGAGTACCCGTCAAAGAAACAGAAGTATTCAATCCCTGCCAATCTCTCCAGTATTTGATAATAAAAGGCAGCGGAAAGTGATCCTTCTTCGGTGCGGCATTCAGGCGTCTGTAATCCACACAGACACGCCACGATGTTGGTACAGTGTCGTGATCTCATCTCCCTCGTCAGTGGTGATAATCTGAAGTCCCGACTTTTTCAGAACTACATGCAAAGGTGACACCCATTTGGAGTCGGAAATGGGATATATAAATCGAACTTTACACCATTTTTCGAGCTCAGTCTTAACCACTTCCCGTAAGTTTGGATTCAATCTACGTTGGCATTGACGGGAGGATTTAGCATTATCTTCCAAGTAAATATGGTGTGAGCATAGGGCTGGGTATATCCCTGGGAGATCAGACAATCTCCAGCGTATAGCCTTGCGGTTTTTCTCCAAAACATTAAGCAGGCGGATCTCCTGCTCTTCGATCAGATGTGAGCTGATAATGACCGGAAATTGTCCCTTTTTCCTGCAAGGAAGGCATACTTAAGTGTAGGGGGCAATGGTTTGAGTTCAGGAGGGTCAATGATGTTGCTCGAATCTGGTCCCCTCAGTGATGCTTCTTGTTGTGATGTGGATGCTTGCAGTGTATCCATATTGGCCACCATCGTGGTTGTTTCAAGGATAGGATCGCTAATGATGGAATGTGTTGTGGCAATCGCAACGTCCGATCAGTGTACCTTACTCAAGGATTGTCCATAAAGAGAATGGACTGACAGGTCCAGAGGGGCCTCCGAGTCTCCTAGAGTATAGGTGGATGCATGAATGAGCTGGCTGACTAAATCATCAACAATTTCCTCTCCAGATGAGGTTGATTCTATCATGGCAGTTGGGTTTTGTCTCCAGGGCCCAACTGTTGCTTCTGTAAATTCAGTCTCAGTTTCTGATTTTTCAGACTCGGTGCTCGACCCAGTGTCAGGTCTTTGGAACCTAGTTTGCTGCATTTTAAGTTCATCTTTTCCAAACTGGATTCTCCCAGATGTGTAATCAAATATAGCTCCTGCGGTCCTAAGGAAGGGTCGCCCTAGTATCATCTGGGAATCTTTCCAATTTCTAGGGACATCCATGTCATGAATTGTGAAATCTATTGGGTAGTTTTGTCCCTCTATGTTGATGACAACATTTCGCATCTCGCCCCTTGGTCGCTTAGTTGATGTGTCTACGAATTGAAGTACGGCTGCAGATTGCTTAAGAGGACCTAGATTTAGATGCTCATATAGGGTTGTGGGCATGAGATTGATGGATGATCCATTGTTTAACAATGTCCTTGCAAACTTGATTTCTTTGATGTGGCTAGTGACAAAGTGAGCACCCATGTCTCTTTTCTTCCTTGGTAGCTCATTTTTTATAAGACGACATGTAGCTACTGAGAGTATGTGTTTCTTTGTTCGGATAGGAGTTTGTTTTCTGGCCCTTGTTGGTGTGCATCTCACCTTAAGGTATTTTCGAAAAGCTGAGTCTCTTTCTATCATCTCGTCTAAGGACATAGTGACCTTAATATTTTCTTTGCAGATGCGGGCCATCTCGTCATCATTTTTTTGGTTTTACATGTTTTTCTTCTTTCCTACCGTAAGAGCACAGGGGAAAGGGATGGATTTGTTGTGGTCAACAACATCACTTTTATTGAATGAAAAATTATTTACAGGACTCAGACTAAAAACAGGGAAATTTGTGGGCAGATGTGGCTGGTGTCTTGATGGCATTTCTCTGTCTGACTCAGACTTAGACTCAGACTCTCCATTATATCTGGGTGGTGTGGGTGGGATTTGTTCTTTCTCCTCCTGTCTTCCTTCATCAATTCCCCCAGGGTTGTGTGAATTGGTGGACACTGGGGCTATGTCTTCGTGTTGCTTCTCTCGATCAGGCATGGTTACGGTCCTTCCGCTCCTAAGAGATATATGATAAGAGTTATTATTTGATGAGAGATCATGTTTAGGTACGGAATACTCAGAGATTGGTACCTGCTTATGTCCGAGGCTATTTGGGTTAGCTTGGACTTGAGCAGGAATCACGGTATGGGGTGCGGTCACCTCATCTCTCCATCGAGAGAGTCGATTTATGTCGACTCTCATGTCATGAATCCCATCCAGCACTTGCTGGAGTTCTGTATAGATAGAAGATGAAGAGGACCCTTGGCCCTTCCTGGCCTGAGGTCACTGATATTGGCCCTATTGGCCTTAGCGTTGGTTCTGCTGTGGTTGAGGTTGCGGGTTCTGATAACCCGTGCGATATTGCTGCTGGTGCTGTGGTTGAGGTTGGTAGGTGGGTCGGGCTTGCGGTGGACGAGGGTTCGGAGTAGAGTTTTGGTCTTAGCGATTGACCGGTTCCAAATTATACCAGAATCCGTTTATCTCCATGACCTGTGGAGGTTCCTCAAAATCAGTCTGAGTAGAGGTTTCATCAGTTTGTTGGGACAAGACTTGGTCTCGACCCCAATGGCTCTACCCCTTGACCTTGAATGTAGTGAATTTGGTGTATGGGTGCGGCGGTTGCAGTCAGGGCGGGGATCTTTGATACCCTGTCAGCCAATTCCTCCATTTGCTTAGGCAATTTAGCCAATTTCTCCATATCAGATGATTTATGGAGTTCGTCCACCTTCTTATAAATTTGCTCAACCATAGTTAGCTTATCAGCTATTATTCCCATATCAGCACTATGATCAGTTGTCAGATTATTCACCATCTTTTTGGAGCCGGCTATGTTAGCCCAGCTGGTGGTTTGTGCACGACTAGATTCAGCAAGTCTCTCGAACACCCTGTAGACGGTGTCCTCGTGGCGTCCCATGTAGCTTCCTCCGCAAGATACACTAACCAACCCTTGAGTCTCAGGATTCAGCCCGCTAACAAGACTTTGGACCAGCATCATTTTACTTATCCCGTGCCCTGGGCATTTCTGTACTAAGTTTGTGAATATTTCCCATGTTTCATGAAATGATTCGCTCGAGTGTTGGGTAAAACTTGTGAGATTGATCCTCATCTGATTGATTCTACTTAATGGGTAGAATTTCTTTAAGAAAAGAGTCTTGAATGTGGCCCATGTAGTGACTATTTCCCCTAGATTTTTTATCCAGTAGGCCGCCTTATCAGTCAAGGCGAAGGGGACATCTCTCAACCTTATGTAGTCCTGGCTAACCCTAGGGTGGAAGAGGTTAGCACAGACTAACTCGAAGTCGGGGAGGAAGATATAAGGTTCTTCGTGATTATTTCCTCTGAACTTTGGCAATAATGCAAGGATATACGGTTTGTGTTTGAACGCATCCTCAGGGGGAACAACTCTCAACCAAATATAGTCTTCATCTATTTCCGGGAGATACGCGTCTTCCATAACAGCCTCGCCTTGTAGCATTATTGCCAACTGTGTCCTAAGTAGTTAATTGGTTTGTTCGGCAGCTGTTATCCTAGCCAAGAGTGCCCGAATGGGGTCATTGTCATTCTCATCGTCAACAGGGTTCTTCTTTGGAGGCATTATGATTCATCTTCAGAAAGGAAGAGTTCAGAGTTAAGTGTCGGAATTAAATGAGGTTTTTGCTAAGGATAAGATATTCCTTAGCGGAGGAGTGAAAAGATGAAACTTCTAAGACAAGGAGGATGGAGAGAGTCTTCACAAGGAAGCAGACACAAAGCAAACACAAGCCAATTCTCAAGTTCACCACTCAACACAGATGAAGGCACGATAGGGTTCGGCCGCTTATCTTTTCAATTTTAATTTAATGACAAAACAATCTTGAAAATTAAGCGGAGCTGTTAGGTGCTGAAATATTTCACAAAGACTGTCCCGAGTTCATACAACTAGTTGCACCAACTTTCAGCCAGTATAGGTGTAAGTACGAACCGTTTAAACAGCTACTAGTGTTACTTGAGGATGGAGCCTTCCGCGGTGTCCTCTAAACCACCTACTCTGCTAAGGGAAATCGGACCGTAAATGGCTACCCGAGACCCTCACTGAAAAGTAGCTAATTTTTTTTAAAATCAGTAGTCTGAATGAAGTATTTCAGTTTTTGGCTCTACCCTAAGGTGTGCGATCTTGTCCTTACAAACAATGAGTGGGTTTCTCTCCACCAAACATAGATTAATTTTAGGTCAGTTTATTTTCAGTCGCCTTGATTAGCAGTCCCAATTTTAAATTAAGGTTATCACTGTAGTTTATGTGAGCACAAAAATTCACGCCTAACGAGAAGTCCCAATTCCTTTAAATCCTAGGTTGTAAAACTTGAGAAAGGAGAATCGGAAAAGCCAATGCAAACGTAAATCAATGATGCATGCTTAAGAGAGAGACTTACAGTGAATCCTCACGTTCTTCATGCGGGATGCAGTACAAGGAATTTAAAATTTACACTAAATGATATGCACATATGAAAAATGCCCTAAACAGATAGTTCTATTAACAGGAAGAATTGATTTCAGAATTTGGCTAATGTTGAACGATCTATAGTGCGTATATTAGTGAGAGTGTGGCCTAAGAATTACGAGCACAATCAATGATAAAGAAATGATCGTATATGTGCCTAAGTCCTATGCCACTCAAGTCGGGTCCCAACCACACAAAAGGAGTTGAAACAGACTCGACACACCACAATAGTGTTCAGTCTGAATTATTACAAGGGTTCAAAGAGAGGGACCCTGAGAATAATGCATAAAGTTAAACCTAAGCTAAGCACTCTCTCACAGAAATTAAAATTCAAATTTTCATCCTTGCAGATCCTTGATCAAATCTCAAAATTCCGCTCCTAGTAGTCTACAAAGAGAGAAGTTACGGTTAGTATCTGGAGTAAGAGAGAAATGCAGAATAAAATGCAGAGAAATGACACAAAAATTAATTTTACAAAAATTAATTACAAAAATGATTTAAAACCCTAAAAATTTACCATTCCCCTGCAACGACGCCATTTGATGAATGCAAAATTTGCCTCTTTAAAAATGAATAATAATCATAGTATAGGAGGCAAATTCGGTTCGTCAAAAACCACAATCTTTGAATGTTGTGGAATATTTTTACTTGGTAAGTTTACCAAGGTCGAACACAGGGAACAATGATTTTTAGTTGCGTGGTCATAAATCAAATTAAATAATTAATTAATGTTAATTAATTTATGTTTTGAGAAAATATACAATGCAATGATGAAAATACTATGCAAGAAAAATAGACAGAGTTTATGCTCAGGATATGTGATTTGAAACGTACCTAATTCTGAAATAATATGATCAATAATTTCATCAAAACTAATCACAAATCAAAATATATTTGAGTTAATGCTTCGGGTTAATAAGTTGATACTCAGAATAATTGAAGTAAGATATCCATCCTTCGAATGTCTTTGATTTAATTCCTAGAATGGTTGACCATAATCTTAAAGGAATTGTTCTGAGATAATCCCTTGTAAAATCTAAATTATTAAGAATAATCAATGAAGGCTCAATCAGATAAAGATACACATCCGAATTCCTGCAAATAATATCATCAAAATCCAAAGCATCAATATGTCAAAAATTAGCCTGCATATGTCATCAAAGGTCCACAAATGATAATATCCAGTAAACACCCTCAGATCTGATCACAATGCTAAATTGTATAGCATGGAAATACCTTCAAAATGACATATTATATGCTCAAAACGGAGTTTGTATGAAAAAGATATGCTAGAATGAAATTCTAGGGACTAAAATGTAAATAAAATAAAGTTTTTGTTTCAAAGTGGTCCCTGTAGGGGCTTATCTGTAATTTCTGAAAGTCGGAGGGGCTCCTCTACAATTTGCCCCAGGCGGGGGTATAAATGTAAATCCTGAAAGTTCCAAGGGCCTTGATGTAATTTGCCCCCAAACGCACGTGCCCAGCACGTGAGCAGGAGGCTCGGAGGGGGCGAAGTCTCGGGCGAGGCTTGGACTGAGGTTCAGTGACCGAACATGAGGTTCGGACCCGAGGCTAAGGTTCGCATGGCAGGCTGAGCCTCGAGGGTCCCGAGCCTAGGTGGTGGTTTGGCATTGCTTAAGGTGACCCGAGCCTCGAGGCTGGGGTCGAGGCTCGGGCGGGGAGGCGTGGCAGCTCCTGGGCCGTTGGATCAAGGGCTTAGGCTCGATCCAACGGCGGCTGTGTAGGACGACAGTCGAGAGCAGCACCCCCGGTGGCGGGGCGAGGCGGTTCAGGCACCGAGGTGTGGAGGCGTGAGGCGGAGTGGCGAGGCGGTGCCTACGTGCGGTGGTTGGACTCGGGCGGCACCCTCGTGCGGCGGAGGAGAAGCATAGAGGAGCGGAGGTGGTGGCCGAGGCTGGTCGTGGGCGAAGGAGCGGGACGCAGCAGAGGCAGCCGGAGCAGCTGACTGTGAGGTGGAGGTGATGGTGCTGCTCCTCGGCCGACACAAGGCGCGAGGGGCGGTGCAATTGCGACGGAGCTCGTCCAATACGCGGCCAAGCTATGGTGGCGTCGGAGGGTTGCTGTACCTGCAAGGTTAGAGCAGGAGAAAAAGGGGGGGGGGGTGGCGGCGAATTGCACTCGGCGAAGCGCGAAGGGTGAGGTGGAGGACGGGGTTCCAGCCTGTGCAAGGCTGGAGTGGAAGTATGGCACAACATCGGAGGAAGAGGTGGAATGGGGGGGGGGAATACCTGGAATGGATGCGATGAGCTCGACGGTCACTTCAACCGGAGCCAGAGAGGAGCTTCGAAGGGGAAGCTTTGCACAAGGCGCAGGCCTTGGGATCACGCCGTGCAGAGAAGGCACGCCGGAGCTGTCACCAACCGGGGTTGCTTCTATTCTGGTGATAGGCGGATGGGTGCAATGGCTGGCCACGGTTGGGTTCTTATAGGAGCGAGGGTGTGGTCAGTTTCGTAACGGCCGGAGGAGGGGAGCGGCGTGGCGGCAGCCGTTATGAGGAGGTGGCGGAAGTTACGAGGGCAAACGAGGAGTGGCCGTTGACGGCCGTGAATGGCGGATCCGCATGGGGGAGGGTAAACGGCTGGAGAAGATGAAGGGAAGTCACGTGTTGGGCACGTGACTCGAGTAGGGTGAGATAATGGGGATGCCACGTGGCAAGCCCAGGAGCTGCCACGTGACGCCCCCAAAAAAATTTCAAAAATTTAAACTAAAGAAAAATAAAAATGACATAGAAAATGACCTCAGATTGAAAAATTTTCTTCACAAAAGTTGTTCGTCTCGTCGAGATCTACAACTTTCATGAAGGCTTCGGGAGCAAAAGAGGTCAACTGTGTAAAGTAGTATTTTTGGTGGTTTTCCATGTGTATAGAGAACCGGATTTTGGGGTTTTGTAATTTTTTGGTGGTTTTAGAGAGGATAAAAATTAGAGAAAAAATACGATAAAATACAAGACAAAAATTATAGAAAAAATACGATAAAATACAAGAAAATTAATTACGCATTATTCTAATTTTTTTGGATTTTTAATAAATAAGAAAATTGGAAAATAAAATAGAAGTCAGAATCACACAACTTTTGTACAAACCGACAATGGACACTTGGACTCAGTCAGTTTCTTTGATTTCAGTTTTGATCTGGATTTTGATTTTTGCGTCGCTTAATGAAAATTTCATCAAAGAGCACAAATGAAGAAGAAATAAAATTAAAAGGGTTAATTAAGTGCATAAAAACTCAGGTCAAAAATTGCAAAAAGTCAAAAGGCGCAAAAGAGACCCAAAACCCAACTTTCACAAATGAGCTCCGAATTTTTTGAAATCGGTCTTGTTTTGAAGGTAATTGAAAATGGAGTACTTTAAAAGTGAGTAGACCAAAATTAGACACTGTATGTGAGAGATATGCTCATTTTAGTATGTCAGATGTGAAATTAGACTTTGGGATTATTTGACACTCATCTGAGTCAGTAATTTGTTGCATTTTTTAATTAATAAGGTTAGTAATATCTACATAATGGAGGTCGTTTTTGGTCAATCAGAGTTAGGATGAATTAACTAAAAAAGGAGAAGTTAACGGCTTTTTGAGCTAATTTACACTTGGGATTTTAATGAATTTATGCATGATGAAATGCAAATATTATTCACACATGTATGAATGTTAATAATGCTCTATTAATGATTAATTACAAGTGAATGATGGGGAACAGATCCTAAATGACCAATTTTAGCATGATGAATATGAGATTCATCAACCATGTATTGTATGCAGGAGACGTCTATCCGAAGTGACAGGTCCTACATACAACCGCCACGGATCAAACTCGTTGCTTCTCGAAAGAGTAAGGTCATATGCGTAGTGGACCCAATATCGACTCCTCATAATATTAGGATGATATTAAATTGCAATAGCAAGTTCTATTCATGTTGACGGTTTATTCAATTACCAACCGGTCAATATCACCTCGGGGGTGGTGGGCTTAGGTGTTAAAGATCGAATTTGGAAATACAAGTTGGACTTGAAAGCCGAAATGAGTTCCCGCTTATTTTTATCTGAGTTATAGTTTCTCATACTATTGGGATGTAACAAAGGTAAAAAAGAGATCCTAGATCTTGCTAGAGATATAGCGGTAAGTATATCTCTTACTTTGAAAGTTTAATAAGAGAGTGAACTTTCAAAGTTGAAAAGACAAAACTAATTTTACTAAAAATATTTAAATAAAGAATTTAATTTTGAATATATAATTATTTATATGTTCTAATATAGTGCATTCTCAATTTCAGACATGAAATTCATGAACCCACTCAGTAGGCTTCTGAAGGTCAAGCAATTGATCGAGCCAAATTATTCAGATTGGATCTGTAATTTGGATCTTGTTCTTTGAACAGATCGCATTTCTTATGTGCTCTCTAAGAATAAGTAAACAAACCCTACAAGATGGAAAGAAATAAATTTTAATGAAGAATATGATGAAGATCAAACATTGGCTAGGTGTTATATTTTGGGATAATTATCTAATGAGCTTTAGAAGCAACATGTGGATATGGATTGTTGTCAAGATATAATGTTTAATTTGAAAGAGATGTTCGGTACTGCACTTAGTGTTAAAATGTTATGAAAGAGCTTATTTGTTGCAAAATTCGGGAAGGGACTTTCATTAGAGAGCATGTAATCAAAATGTTTGGTTATCTCTCTGAATTCGAAACTCTCGGTGTTGAGATGGATGCAGAAATGCAATCCGACTTCATTCTGTTGTCTTTGCCCAAGTCTTTCAATAACTATGTGATGAATCTCGTATTCATCATGCTAAAATTGGTCATTTAGGCTCTGTCCCCCATCATCCTCTTGTAATTAATCATTAATAGAGCATTATTAGCCATCATGCATGTGTAAATAATATCTGCATTTCATCATGCATAATTGCATGTAAAATCCCCAGTGTAAATTAGCCCAAAAAGCCGCTAACTTCTCACATTTTTAGTTAATTCATCCTAACTCCTATTAACCCAAAACTACTTCCATTGTGTAGATATTACTAATCTTATTAAATAAAAAATAAAAAAAAATTACTAACTCCAATAAGTGTCAAATAATCCCAAAGTCAAATTTCACATCTGACGGACTAAAATGAGCATATCTCCCTCATACAGTGTCCGATATTGGTCTACTCACTTTTAAAGTACTCCATTTTCAAATACCTTCAAAACAAGACCAATTTCATAAAATTTGGAGCTCATTTATGAAAGTTGGGTTTTGGGCCTCTTTTGCGTATTTTAACTTTTTGCTATTTTTGACCTGAGTTTTTATGTACATAATTAATCCTTTTAATTTTATTTCTTTTTCATTTGTGTTCTTTGATGAAAGTTTTATTAGGCGACGTAAAAATCCAAATCCAGATCAAACCTGAGATCAAAGAAACTAACCAAATCCAAGTGTCCGTTGTCGGTCTGTTCAAATGCTGTGCGTTTCTAACTCCTAATTTATTTTCCTATTTTCTTATTTATTAAAAATCCAAAAAAATATATTAGTATGTAATTAATTTTCTTGTATTTTATCGTATTTTTTCTATAATTTTTATCCCCTTTAAAATCACCAAAAAAATTACAAAACTCTAAAATTCGGTTTTCTATACACATGGAAAGCCACCAAAAATACCACTTCACACAGGTGACCTCTTTTGCTCCCGAGTACTTCATGAAAGTTGTAGATCTCGACAAGACAAACAACTTTCGTGAAGAAAATTTTTCGATCCGAGGTCTCCTGCTACTTCTTTTCTATTCTTCTTTGTCTTTAATTTTTGAATTTTTTGGGGGCGCCACGTGGCAGCCCCTGGGCGTGCCACGTGGCACCCCCGCCCTCCCTCTCCAGGCCGCTCCCCCCGGGTCACATGCTGCGCACGTGACCCTCGTCTTCTCCAGCTGTTTCCTCCCAAATCGTCCCCCCCCGCCGTTACCTCCCTTCCATAACCGCCGGCCATCAAACCACCATCGCCAACTCCGCGTAACGCCCTCCTTCCTCGCGCCTATAAAGCAACTTCTCCGAGCTCCAGTAGCGCCATCCGCCATTTCTCCATTGCAGATCGGTGACAGCGTCTGCTCTGCGGCGTGATCCGGAGGTCGTAGACCTTTGTAGCTGCGCCTCGCAGCTAAGCTTCGCGCACGCTGGCATTGAGGCAATCATCGGGAGCTGCCATCGTTCCTCCCTCCTTTCACAGGCGTTCCTCCACCTGTGCACAACAAGACCTGGTCTGAACACGACGCCATCACCTCTACTCTGCAACCGGCCTCCGCTTCGTCGGAGGTGCCGCCACCGAGCTTCGATCACCACACCGCCCAGCTACGACCGCCTCTCCTCCACCACCTGGGCCGCATCCCCGGCGTGCAAGGCCCGGCCGCCCCTGCTCCGCTCTCCACCCGCGCTTAGCAACTGGCAAGGGTCGGCCACCTGCCCTCCGCACTCACGGCCGAGCGCGACCGGCGCTCCGCCTCAGCCGCGAACTCCGCCTCACCGCCCGTACAGCGCGTTCGCGCTCCGCCTCACGCCGTCGCACGTTGGCGCCGCCTTGCCGCCTCCCTCTCGCCACCAAGGTCGCCGCCTCGACACTCCGCCATCGCCTCACCACCGTTGGATCGGGGGATCCAACGGTTCGTGCCCCGCCATGTTCCCCCCCCCCCCCCCCCCCCGAGCCTCGGCCCCAGCCTCCAGGCTCGGGGCCCCCGAAGCACCACCATCTACCACGTAGGCTCGGGCTCCCGAGCCTGAGCCCCACACCCGAACCTCGCGCCTCCCCGTCCGAACCTCAAGCTCGGGGCTCCCGCGCCTTAGCCTCGCATCCAAGCCTCAGGGCGCACGTGCAATGCACGTGCGCGATTGGGAAAATTGCAATCAAGCCCCTGACACCTTCAGAAATTATAGAAATACCCCCGCTAGGGGTAAATTACAGAGGAGCCCCTCAACTTTCTATAAATTACAGATAAGTCCTCCCAGGGACCTCTTTGCAGGAAAAACTTTATTTTATTTACATTTTAGTCCCTGAAACTTCATTTTATCATATCTTTGTCATACGAACTCCGATTTTAGCGTATAATATGTCATTTCGAAGCTATTTTCATGCTCTACAATTTAGCATAGCTTGTGGACATATCTGAGGTGGTTTGTTAATATTTATTAATTGAGGACTTCTGTTGTCACATGTAGGCTTATTTTGACATATATGTGCCACAGGTAACTTGGAAAAATTGACGATTTATTTTACAGGGAATTGTTAGAGTTGAGATATTATTTGAGGACTTATTTTATGCAGGGGCTTTGGAAAGGAAGATTGAATATTTATTTCCCTTGAATTTTTTCGAAGATAATGTCTATCGATTAAGGATTAATCTACAGGGAATTTAGAAGAAATTTTCATCAGATCCCAGAACATATGAGATTATTTATTGACACTCCGATCATTTCTCTTGAATTTTAGCTTTTGATTTGTGATAATTGTTGAGGTTATTGATTAACATATATTGAAGCTGAATTATTAATCACAGATCCTGTGCTGAACAGTGGTCTCTGTATATTTTCTTAGCATCGCTTCTCCATCATTGCATTATATATATTTTTCGACACATGAATTAATCGACAATTTATTAATTATTTAATTTGACTTAAAACCATGCAACTAAAAATCTCTGTTCCCTGTGTTCGACCTTGGTAAACTTGCCACGTAAAATATTCCACAACATTCAAAAATTGTGGTTTTTGATCAACCGAAATTCACTTCCTATACTACAATTTATCGACTATTAAAAAGGTAGATATTGCGTTCATCAAATGGCGCCGTTGCCGGGGAACGGTGACTTTTTAGGGTTCTAAATCATTTTTATAATTGATTTTTGTGAAAATTAATTTTTGTGCTATTTTTTTTCTGCATTTTATTTTGCATTTCTCTCTTACTTATGCTACTAACCGCAAATTCTCTCTTCGCAGACTTCTGGGAGCTGGATTTCGATATTAATTCAAGGATCTGCTATGAAGACCGAATTTTAAATTTTGTGAGAGAGAGCTTAGCATAGGTTTAATTTCTGCAATATTCTTAGGGTCCCTCTCTTTGAACCCTTGTAATAATTCAGACTGAACTTTTTCTGTGGTGTGTCGGGTCTGTTTCTACCCCTTCTGTGTGGTTGGGACCCGACTTGAGTGGCGTAGGACTTAGGCACATATACGCTTATTTTTCTATCATTGATTGTGCTCGTAATTTTTAGGCCACACTCTTACTAATTAAACGCACTGTAGATCGTTCAAACATTAGTCAAAAATTTCAATCAATTCTTCCCGCTAATAGAACTATCTGTTTAGGGCGTTTTCCATCTGTGCATATCATTTAGTGTAAATTTTAAATTCCTTGTCTTGCATCCCGCATGAAGAACGCGAGGATTCATTGTAAGTCCTTCTCTTAAGCATGCATCATTGATTTACGCTTGTATTGGCTTTTTCGATTCTCCCTCCTCGAGTTTAACAACCTAGGATTTAAAGGAATTGGGACTGTTCGTTAGGCGTGAATTTTTGTGCTCACATAAACTACAGCGATAACCTTAACTTAAAACCGGGACTGCTAATCAAGGTGACTGTAAATAAAATTGACCTAAAATTAACCTGTGTTTGGTGGAGAGAAACCCACTCATTGTTTGTAAGGACAAGATCGCACACCTTAGGGTAGAACCAAAAAACCGAAGTGCTTCATTCAGACTACTGATTTTCAAAACAATTAGCTACTTTTCAGTGAGGGTCTCGGGTAGCCGTTTACGGTCCGACTACCCTTAGCAGAGTAGGTGGTTTAGAGGACACTGCGGAAGGCACCATCCTCAAGTAAAACGGGTAGCCATTTACGGTCCGTACTTACACCTATACTGGCTGAGAGTAGGTGCAACTAGTTATATGAACTCGGGACAGTCTTTGTGAAATATTTCGGCACCTAACAGCTCCGCTTAATCTGCAAGACTGTTTTGTCATTAAATTAAAATTGAAAAGATAAGTGGCCGAACCCTAACGTGCCTTCACCAATATTGAGTGGGTGAATCAACGTGTTTGTTTTGTGTTTGATTTGTGTGCGTCAAAGACCTAGCAATTGCAAGCAAATCGTGGTTCGCTGATCATTCCATCCCTCTTGACAAGATGTCGGCACCGTGGTCTTCTTTCCCAATCTCCACGACCATGTCCCGATATTCTTCTTCCCCTCAGCCATCATTCTCTTCCCACCCATACATCCCACCCTATGACCCCACTTCTTCTTGGAATAGTCCTCTCTCACATTCTGACAATTTTATGGACACGAGAGAGAGATCAGAATTGGGGATAAACAATAGAGTGACCGATATTGACAATAGAACACGATTTCCGGTCACTAGGATCTCACAGCCTCTTGAATTATCCCCTACTCAAGATAACTATCAATTTTCCTTTGACAACCCACGAGAAAACCGAAGTCAAGGAAATACAACTCATGACCAGACCATAATGTTTATGAACAATCAACACTCCACTCGAGGTTACATGCCAGAATCAAGACACATAGAGAATGATTATTCAATCACTAGTCATGAGATGTTTGAGGATGAGATTGCTCGGATTAATCATAGAGCAGACACTTTAACTATGAGAATATATGATCTCATCCAATCAAAGCAAAATTCAGAAGAAGTGAGGCCACCACCATGCGAACCACTGGATCATCACAATCAGACACAACCACTGACCTCTGACCCCCCGACTGACCATATTACAGAAAATACCAAAAAAATTGAAAAATTTGAAAATTCAAAAAAAATTGGACAATTCTGAAGTGGAAGCATTTTGCAAGAGTCTGATCTTAGAGCTTCCATTGATCAAAGCCATAGAATATGTGCCCGATCTTAAGAGATTTGTGAAGAGTCGACTGAACCCAAAAAAGACGGGCAAGAAACGATCCAGGACTGAATATCATGTCATATCTATGGCTAGTTCTTTGGTGATGAATCATAAACTCAAAAGCCGCAAAGTCAAGCAATTGACTCGGATCACATGTGAAATTGAGGATTCTATATTCACTCATGTTCGGTTGGATGACGACTCCACATTAAACATCCTCCCGAAGTCCGTCTTTAATCAACTTAAATTCGGACAACTCAAAAAGACTAGGGTGATCGTTCAATTACCTGATCAATCTTTCAAAAGACCGCGGGGGATCGTTTCTGTCGTAGTAAATTTCCGAGGTAAAGAACATAAGGTGGACTTTATTGTCCTTGACATTGAGCACCCCAGAAGGATGTCTGAGTCTCCTATTATTTTAGGAAAGTTGTTCTTAGCCTCCGCTAAGGCGATCGTCGATTGTGAGACTCAGGAAATCAAGTTCCCGAACTCGGACCACAATGAACACGACCCCAATGACACATCCGGCTCTGAGGAAAACCAACTTGAAACCAACAGTTATGATCATGATATTTCATATTATCAGACATCTCTGCATGACACACTGATACAAACTCTGGGAGAGTCACCTAAGGGATTGACTATTGGACAAATTTTGGATTCTCACCACCTTATTAATGCTCCTAGGAAAAAGCAAGATTTTGGAGCTTCTGAAGAATTGGACCATATTTTTGAAGATCACCACGATTATTTGAGTGGTCCAATCTTTGAGTCGGCAGTAATTCATGAGATACTTGAACCATATAAGGAACCGACTCTGGAAACACCCGATGTCACGAACATTCACGATCATACGAAAATGACATCAACACCCCCAGCCATAAACCAAAAAATCTCCAGGAACAATCTCCCTCGAACGAAGCAACGTATGACCCTTCAAGAATTGGTCGACTTTTACGGGGATTCATCTGATGTGGAACTCACGAATGCCACATCGGTTACTCAAGACAGGGAGATGAAGATTGTCCAACTTCCTCCCAATACTTTCCAAGGAAACAAACCGACCAAGAAAGTCACCTTTGACCTGACACATCAGGTGATTTCTGAAGAGTCCTCGTCAGATCATGAGGTGGTTCATCAGATAAGTGCAATAGGTACATCTATGATCCAAGGGCACTTACCTCTGATCGACAAAAGTTGGAGATCCTCTGCGAACGACTACTATTCTCCTGAGGACGACTCCGACGATGGCTGGTCTTCGTCATCGACCCCCTCTTCATCACACTCCACATCTCCATACTATCTCCCTCCACACTCCCGCAAGAAGGTCTGTCGCAAACCTCCTTGAGCTTGTACATCTGTAAATCTACCCGGTTCCCCATCTGTAATTATCCGATTATACTTAGGCTGGCCTGAGCCTAAGTATAAGGGGACCGCATCCATTGTTTATTCATCACTTCTCTTCTTTTATTTTTGATTCTTCTATACTTCGTACGAGCTATGTCTACATTTCACTTTGTGCCATGAGGACATAACACAAGCTAAGTATAGGGGGGTGTGTTTGTATATATTTTATCTACTTTATCCATAGCTCGTACTTTAATCATTTTTATCTAACATCAAGGATGGGTACAAGTAGTGTGTATATACCTTTTTTCCAAAAAAACAAAAAAACAAAAAAAAACATAAAAAAAACATAAAAAAAACTTTTCGCATTAAAAAAAATCAATCATCACTCATGGTCTTGCATTTCATCAAGCATTTCATGCATTCCTTGGTCGATATATTCCTGACACATTCACTATCACTCAAGGCTTGAGGATTTTTGAGGATACTTGATTTCTGAAATCTTGAGATTCTGAGTTAGCCTGCCTTAGTCATTAGGGTTTTTAGAACTTAATAATCCACACTTCCCTAGTTTGAAAGATTTGAGCGCTATATTGCACTCGTCATCTCTACCTTCAAAAAGAATATGATCAGCACAATCACTCCCACAACTGCATGATTGATGAGATGAGTTGAGATATCACTTAAGGAACTAGGACTAGAGATTTGAGTTTAGACCCGATCTGATGATATTCGAGAATGGGATAAAGTTAATGAAGGCTTCAGAAAACCTGAGTGTCAGCAAAACACTAGCCAGTATGTGAACAAGATTCATATGCTATCTTTTTGATATTGACCTAAGTGCCAGGGTGTGATGAAACTTAAGGAAAATTGTTGATCAGTGTGCGCCAACTTTTGGTAAAAGCAGTGGAGCTAGCCAACAAAAGAAAAGAAAAAGAAATATTAAAGAAAAGCTCTATCATCCATAGTCAAATTCCAAATGAGCTTCCACCAATGGCAAGCGCTCCCAAACATTTTCAAAGTGTCCACTTGGACCAAGCGCTAATTAGGACCAAGGAGTCGGGCTGACACCATAAAAGGGCTCTGCATCGTAAGCGATACAAGTCTGGGTGTTGAAGGTATCTTAGATACTCAAAAGAGACACCCCGGTATACTCCCAGAAAAACAAGTGCAGACGACTCCAAATTCTCTTGACGGACACATTGATCAACAAAATAAAATATACTTGTGTTGAGTAATAAGGCACTCGAGAGGCACCTTGTTCCAATGTAAGGGAGAGAAAATGAGACACAATCCTATGCCCTCCATCAACTGGCCATCCATCTACACTTTCAAGTCTGACAAACTAATGAGACGGTTGACTGAAGCAAGAATAGACTTAGTCTCTAGTGTTGAGGATTAGGTCTAGAGGAGGATCTTTGGGAATGGAACTTTGAGTGATGCCCCAACTCGACTCTCATGAAATGCAGTACACTTAAAATCATATCCTTATATTATATGTACAAACAGAGTCTGAGAATTAGAGAAGTTGGATTCATTTTGATTAAAGCTTGGGTTGAGCCCTGAATTTTAGGATCACTCAAATTAAGGGTCTTCTATGAATTAAGCCTTGAAAATTCACATGCACAGTCAGGGATATATTCAACTAAGTCATTCATTCATGCTCGGGGACGATCATGGTCTAAGTATAGGGATATGATGAATCTCGTATTCATCATGCTAAAATTGGTCATTTAGGCTCTATCCCCCATCATCCTCTTGTAATTAATCATTAATAGAGCATTATTAGCCATCATGCAAGTGTAAATAATATTTGCATTTCGTCATGCATAATTGCATGTAAAATCCCCAGTGTAAATTAGCCCAAAAAGCCGCTAACTTCTCATATTTTTAGTTAATTCATCCTAACTCCGATTAACCAAAAACCACTTCCATTGTGTAGATATTATTAATCTTATTAAATAAAAAATACAAAAAAATTACTAACCCCAATAAGTGTCAAATAATCCCAAAGTCAAATTTCACATCTGACGGACTAAAACGAGCATATCTCCCTATTAAAGGCTAAAATAGTCTCCATGCATAAGAATGGTGTATGGACCCTAGAGGATCAACCTAGAGGGGTAAAATTCACTGGTTGTACATGGATCTCCAAGGGAAAGAGGGGAACTGATGGGAAGGTAGAGACCTTCAAAGCACGACTTATAGTCAAGGGTTACACACAAAGAGAAGGCATCGACTATGATGATAGATATTTGCTCATGTGGCTATGCTTAAATCCATCAGGGCAGTGCTAGCTATAGCTGTATATCTAGACTACGACATCTGGCAGATGGACATCAAGATGACTTTTCTCAATGGATACCTGGAGGAGAATATTTATATGGAGAAGCATCATAAAATCATAACTAAGGAAGAAAAGTATGTAAGATGAAGAAAACCATTTATTAGCTCAAGAAAAATTCTCGTACCTGGAATATTAGATTTGACAAAATCGTAAAGAGTTATGATTTTATTCAAAATCATGATAAATCATGTGTATACAAGAAGCTCAGTGGGAGTGCCATTGTATTCATCGTGCTTTACTTAGATGGAATTCTTATCATTGGAAGTGATATAGGGATGGTGACTAGTTCTAAGATTTGGTTGTCCCAAACCTTCGAGATGAAAGATCTTGGGATAGTCACAACATAGATACATTAAAAAGATCTTGGAATGTTTACATAAGGAGAACTCCAAGAATGGTTCCCTCCCTTAATACATGGTATCCACCTATTAAAGGAGTGGCTCCTCAAAGTGTTAAGGATAAGAAAGCCATGGTTGGATGTCCTACGCATCAGCTGTGGGAAATCTAATGTCCGCCATGATGTGTACAAGGTCAGATAACTGCCATGTAGTGGGAGTGGTAAGTCGTTACCAATCCTGCTATGGAGAACAATACTAGAATGCAATGAAGAACATTTTTAAGTATCTAAGATAGCCACAAGATTACATCTCGGTCTATGGGGATGATGATCTTCAAGTCTTAGGATACACAAATTTAGACTTCCAATCTCTGATATAGATGCTCGCAAGTCAAATTTATGATTTGTGTTCTTGTTGAACGGTGGTGCTGTGAGATGGAGAAGCAAGAAGTAGGACACTACAACTAATTCAATAACATAATCCGAATACATTGCTGCATTGGATGCTGCAAAGGAAGCAGTGCGGTTGCCCAAGTTCATCCTGAAACTTGGTGTAGTTTCCTCTGGAACTCTTATCCTGCTACTATACGATTACATGAGAGCCATATCTCATGTGAAGGAACCTAAATGGCATTAAAAGAGGAAGCACGTGGAAAGAAAGTACCGCATCATTTGAGAGATTCAAAAGCAGAAATCATCATCACCAAGATGGCCTCTGTCGATAATGTTGATGTTCCCCTTACCAAACCTTCGACACAAAGATTTTCTACTAGCATGTAATGAGCATGGGTTTAAAGATTGTACTTGAATGGTTCTGAGGGCTAGTGGGAGATTGTTAGCCATGTGATAAGGGTTATTGGTTAATGCCACTCCCTGTCTGAGATTAAATGAATGAATGCACTTATAAAGCCCTTTAGTACAATTAGAGCTATATACCATGTCCATCTTAATGATATAAAATTGTTGACTCAATGGTTGATTCATAGAGGCTAGTGCTTGGATGACGTCTAAAGAGCTATATTGAGGACTCATCAAGCACTGTCAAGTGATTGTTAAGAGATGATCTCCATCCTGAGAAGAAGACGTAAATCCTTCTCTAAAGGCTGATATCTCACCGACCTCTTGATGCAGGTCCTCTGTAGGAATAAAGATTTGGAGGTGTCAGATAAGTTAGGTCAAAGAGTTGACTTAACAAGATCGAGATAACCAAGACCTATGTCGTATACTGTCGCGATATAGGCATGCATCGTCTGATCATAAACAAATGTAAAACTATATGTCTAAGTCTGTTCACTTAGTAGACCGATAGGTTGATGACCTAATCAGGTCCTATACACTGATGAGCTGGTGTGCATATAAGGACATAAGAGTAATACGATCTCTCAAAAGGGATCATATATGTTCACTACTGAGTTGGAAGGCATGAACTCATTCATGAGGTATTGGGACTGATCAAATTCCATGCATGGTCGTCTTACTTTGGTAGCATGACAAGAATTTGTACATATGATATATGCTTTTGGAAAGCATATGATCGATACCAACCCCACTGATTGAATGAGAAAATTAATGATAAAACCCTGAAGAAGAAAACCCAAAAAGTGATATAAAACTTCAGGTTTATTCTAGATCTTCTAGTATGCAAGATGTATGGGTATTAGGAATACTCGAGGGTGATTTTATCATAAACGACTGTATAACCATGACACTTCCATTCTGAGGGAGTGGTGAAACATGTTTGGATTTTAGTGACTCCTCTTAGTAGATAAGTAATCTAATCTTAGTCTAAATATTAGACATTGATTTGAATACGATACAGATACAATGGGAACATTAGATTTACATCTTTGATTTAATCAAGCATCTTTGAGAGGTCCCTGGGATCTAGATTTGAGATATGATCTCAATATCCAAGTCACTATACGTGGAACATACAATCATCATGTTCTTATCTCTTATGTATCAACAGAGAAAACACATTATTATTTAAAGAGTTCAAGCATAACTCCATTATTGAATAGCATATCTGAGTATTGTGAAATTGATTATTAAATGTCATTTAATTATCATGAATAATATGAGTATGATTCATATTATTTAGATACATGAGAATCTCCATCCAAGATAATTAAATAAGATTTAATGATAAAGATATGAATAATGCATATATCACAATCCATATTAATTATTTATTATAGAAAAATATAATTTATAATATATTAAAGAGAGCTAATTGTAAATAGTATTTACAAATTAACTGCTGATGTGAATTGGATTCACATTGGATATTAATTGAAAATGCAATTTACATTTTATTTTGGATGCGTTAAGATGATTCACATTTTTCAACGGCATGATTGATATTGTCACAATATAATTTGGAATTATGTTTATGAATAACTTTGCAATAAAAATTGTTGCAAATAATGAAGTATTATGTGAGATACAATATCTCACATAATTAGAAGAAGGAAGCCACCTTCCAATTATGGAGGGCGGAAGACCACCCTTGACTCCTAAAATCAAGGAGGCCATCCACTCAATTATTGGAAGGTGGATAACCTCCTTCCTAATCCTTCTCTGCATATTGATTCATTTGAATTAAATTATATTGAAGACTATTTAATATATTTAATTTAATTTATTGTATTTTTGTTGAAAATTTATGCAACAAAATCATGGTCATTGATTAAAAGCACAAAAAAATATAAACCATTGATTTTTGAAGCAAATGGATTGTGATCCATGAACATCAAAATTATTATAAAAGAAAGGGAAACCCTACCTCTTTTTTTACAACATAATTGCAAGAGAACTCTCTCTCATTCTCATCACATTCCCCCCTCCTCTATCTCTCTAGAGTGGACGTCCACCTCTTGACTTAGAGAACATCGCTGTCATCACTATGTCGTTATGTTGCTGCATCGACCGCTCATGGATCTACATCTGCTTCAGTGCTCCTTTCTCTTGAAGAATGTGTCGTATTTCAGAAATGAAATCAGGGGATTCATTGCTTGGATCTAAGACTTGGATTACTAGAAGCACACATTTCATCCACACACTCGCAAACATCTCCTTCTTCGGATCGGACTTGAGATAGGAGATCTCTTACTTTAGAGACATCGATCAAAATCACACTTCAAGAGGTAATCCTATACCTTATTTGTGATCTCGATGAAATGATTCAAGAAGTGTTCTCGAATCATGTGGTTTTGTCTCTTTAAAAATTTTAATTTCCGATACCGCTAGCAACTAGTATGACTAGTCACTGTAGATTGCATTGGATGCAATCTTTACACTTTCGTGATGCACTAAGGCCAAATCCTAGCCTTCACTCCACTCCAATGAGATGGAAGGGATGAGGGAGTATGCTAGCATTCCTAAGGTCAAGACGGAAGTCATGGCTCGATGACGGTGGTCTGATGCTTCTATTTTTAATCCTCATTGATCTGGAGATGTTGAAGATGAAGGCTCCAATGTAGGCACTCATGTGAGAAGGTTCTACAAGATGGATTCCAAGTTTCGACATGAGAGAACTGCTTGAGATGGAGTCCGAAGGGAGGCAGAGATATGAAGTAACTGATCCTCCATTGTGACATGCAAGAAGGGGTGTTTGGCTTGAGATGAAGCTCGACGTGGAGGTCAGATATGTTGGAAATGTGGGTGTGGATCCTTTGAGATGAGGAAATAAAGCCTATGCTCAGTTTGGATGCTCGGAGAAGGAAAGGCATCATGAGATAGACAGAAGCCAAGAGGAAGAAAGGGGAAGCGGTTGATCAATCGGGTCGTAGTTCTTTATAGAATCGAGAAAGAAGGGGGTTGGACGTATTGTAAAGGATTGGAAAGAAGATGAAAAGAAGAAGAAGAAATACAAGTAGAAGAAGTGGGTATTATAGCCATTTTAAATATAATAATATATTCAAAATATTTACCGATTTAATGGCAAGTTGACAAAGGCCCCAATTTAGGACAAATGACTGACTTAGTCCCCCCCATTTGTTACAATATGAATATGAGCCCTTACAATAAGAGTTGACTTAAAATTGAGTCCTTTTTTGTAATTTACTCTAAACTTCGAAAAAATCTGTGTAAAATCTATTTTAAACTCCAATTTTTGGAACCACAATTTCAAAACAAAAGCATTACTCTGTACTAAACGAAATTCACTTTGAATTCATATGATGAAATTTGTTGATAGTGTGATTTCTTGATGAAGATAATAGAAGGCTTAAATGTTTCTCAAAATTCTTTAATGTATAAAACCAAATCTGACAACAAACACGAAGAAGTTTTTAATATCATAGATTCCAAAAAAACATGGCATTATGATGGGCGCTCACTTTTAGGCGTTGCTTGGATTAAATGTTTGAATATATTTAACCTCTTTTTAGGGGTCTAACTCCTTAGTTACTGTAACGGAACGGGTCATGCTAACCGGCGGAAGCGTGCAAATTAAATTCGCACTATCGAACCGTTACCGCAACATGCATGGTAATCAATAAGCAACAAAAATCGTTCTAAAAAGATCCATAAAATCCATTCGAACCAAGAAATCCGTTATTACAACATCAATCATGGTATACTTGCAAAAGAAAATTTAAACAAATGCACAAGATGACTCTCTGTTCCAGTAGGCATACAGATATCCACCATAATCATGTATTATCCATACCATGATAAATGTCACTTTGAGTCTGCCACATGAACTTGAGTACTTGGTCTAACTTGTTATTCACCTGAAATAATAAAAATAATTTTGCATGAGCCTAATGCCCAGTATGTATCGGGGTCCATGCATGGGAATTCTAACGGTCATTTACTCCGTTATGAAGCATGTACTTGAGTTTTCATGGATGAACATCATTGCGTGCCTAGTTGTTCCCATGCATGTCTAAGATCGATTCCTAACATGTAAAATTGGCATTCTTTCATGTCATATGTATACATTTGTAGATTGCATCAGGAAATAAGACATACATTTCTTCCATCTTGTGGGGCATATTTCATACGATTCATAACACGTGTGTGCTTCTTTATCATACATATCACTTTGCATTTTAGCCCCCGTGACTTTGATGGTTTACATTTCTTAGATCAAATCTTGTACGACTCGTAGTGGTATATTCTTTATTAAACCATCTCTTGTATAATATACAATAGTTTATCTTTAATTAAACCATTTTCTTGCATTACATGTCATGATTTACATTTATAAACCATTTCTTTCATAACTTGCAATGATTTATCTTTATAAATCATTCCATTGCATACTTGTAATGGTTTACCTTTATAAACTATTTTTCATAACTTGTATTGATTTGTCTTTATAAATCATTTCCTTGCATACTTGTAATGGGTTACCTTTATAACCCATTTCTTTGCATTCTTGTAATGGATTACCCTTATAACCCGTTTCTTGCATGGCTTTTCAATACATTTGCTCATATACATTAACATTAACATATTCACACATATACCCATGACAATAACATAATTTCATATAAGAACTTAATCTCATAATATTTATACATGCCTTAACATTGTCATAATTGCACATATACCCTAACTTATTCAGTGTTTAGAATTGTCTTGATTTTTAACTTATAGGCGGCTTTGCTTGCTTTGCTGACTTTACCGCTGGCACTAGCGGTCCATACATGTTAGTGTAGCTTCAACTGTAGAGGACTTAGCATTTGCCTCTATGGTTCCTTGCAACCATACACCCCTTGCGGCGTTGCCCCTTGGGCTTCCAATAATTGGACTCTAGAGGTGGCTCCCACCATTAGGTGTAGCACTTAGTTCCGCTTATCGTCAGTAGCTACAACATTAGAGGACATAGCTTTTGCCTCTGTGGTTCCTTGCAACCATACACCCCATGCGGTGTTGCCCCTTGGGCATACAATAATTGGACTCTAGAGGTGGCTCCCACCATTAGGTGTAATTGTACCATTAAAATCCATTTAATTTCCTAATGAATTATGCTAATAATGGAATTAATATAAGCATTAGAATTTATTAAAAAAAACCAGACCGTTACAGTCTACCACCCTTAAAAAAAATTTCGTCCTCGAAATTTCTTAGTGAAGGAATTCGACGAGAAGGTGGGGATATAAATTTGCATCAAACTTTCTATCTCCAATATACTCAGTCCTTTGATTATGCTGTCAAAGGATTTTGACCATATGTACTGTACAGAGATAGGGTTGGTCATCTTCTCAATCAATAAAATGTACAACTTCTCTTCGAAAGTCAAATTAGAACGAATTATCAAGGAACTTTGTAATCGATCACATGTGAAGAGTCTGTACCCTACTTTCACAGCATCAACACGTGGAACACATTATGTACCTTTGAATATCCATGTAACAATGCAATACCGAAATTCACCTCATGAACTTTTTCTTTTATATCTCAAAAGATCCAAAAAGAAATACTTTGATTTGGAAGATTTTCATATATACTTGTTCTCCATCTGCATAAGTCAGATCTCTTCCATGACAATCATCATAAGATTTATTTCTACTTTATGTTATTAACAATCTTCTTTAATTGGATCAACACCTTTCATACTAGTCTAAACTAACTCTTGTCCCCAAATATAATCCTCATCAACATCACTCCAATATGTGGGTGACCTAAAAAGTCTTCTACACATTGTTTCGTATGGATTTGTCTTGATTCTCAAAGTGTAGCTATTATTATAAGCAACCTTCCCTAATATAGGAACCCCATATAGTCAGGCGTTCGAGAACAAGTTCTATAATGTCTATCTTCATCTTCTCCATAAACTTTGCTATAGATCTCTTATTCATTTTTTATTATGCATGGGTGAATAGTGTACATTAACCTATGAGCATCATTTAAGATCTCTTTTCTTAACTCATTCTCATCCAGAACTCAAACTCTATCATGGTATATCACATTTTCATCGACTCCATTAATAAAATCAGAATCTTCCTTCTTGGATGTTTCAGTCATTTTTTTTGAGGTTGACACCTTTTTATGTGATCTTAATCCTTCTAATTACCCAACCTTTTCCCACCATGCTGGTGATATCGTCAAACTTTTTATGTAAAGATTACTACTGCTAACTCCAAGCCAAGAGTCTGGTAGTTACACTCTTAAGATTCTTGTTGGCACAATGTAAACTAACAATATTTTCATTTCTCATAAAGCACTCCCATATTTGTATCAAATAAATCAATGTGAACCACTAATCTTCTGATGTATATTATAATAGTAAGCTTTAAAACAGAGTCATAATCAATTCTTACTTTAATCTTTGAAAAGTTCATTCACATTCCTTCGAATGTACAAAATTTGCATCCTTTCTAATGATGTTTATTATTGCAATATATGTGAAAGCTATATATGGATCACCAATATACCTTGTCACTCTAGAAGTCTATGGATCTCTATTTTTTCAACAGACTGCAAGGTAATATGTCTTTCATCTTAATTCAGCTAGCTTTAGTGGCATCACTAAATATGTCAATACTAAGAATATGACTTTATCCAATCAAAAATTATATTTAGAGCACTTTGCACCTAGCTTTAGTGGCATCACTAAATATGTCAATACTAAGAATATGACTTTATCCAATCAAAAATTATATTTAGAGCACTTTGCATCGAGGTATTGCTAACAAAAGGTTTCGAACACAATATAAAGATGTAGTTGGTATTTCTTCAGATCACCGAAGTATATAACAATATCATCCACAAATACGATCATAAATTTACCATGATCTTCTCGAAAAATCCTATTCATAAGCATTGTAAAAGCTGTAAGAGCACTGCGAGATCAAAATGTCTGATAAAACAATTTACAATGGTCAAACCTCAATCTGGAAGCTATTTATAGGATGTGTTCCTCCTCTATTCCATGGTAATGGTGACTCAAATGTAGATTAATTTTAGAAAAGATCTTTTCTCTCAATAACTTTATCGTATACACTTCGATTATTTTTTTTTACAAAATTGAAGGTCTAAGAATTTCGATTCTTAGTAATAATATCATTCTCAAGAATGTGTAGTCAATCGGGAGTTCCACATGATCGCATTGCTTAAGGTAAGATGTTAAAGAAAATTGATTTCTTTCCATTTAGTCCATCACTCCTCTGATCCATGTCTTAGGCAAATTGTTCAAAAAATGCATTCCTCTCTTTCTGATGGTATGTCACCTCAAAAGACGTTGTTCTAATGTATCCAATACTCAAATTTATCCATTACATGTTCACCTTCTCATTGTTGAGCCATAACTGTCTTCAACTCTAGTAATTAATGATGTGTGTCCTTAGTAATCTCATTAGTCAATGACGATTTGTGGTCTCTGATCACCAAAATCCAACAATGATGGGCCATCCAATTTAAACCAAAGGGTCAACTACATGCATGTAATACATATGATTGAATCTATTCATCTCAGTCTTGGGTCACTATCTATTGTGGATATTATATGCCCAGAGGAACTCTAGCTCTGATACCATTTGTAACGGAATGGGTCATGCTAACCGGCGGAAGCGTGCAAATTAAATTCGTACTATCGAACCGTTACCGCAACATGCATGGTGATCAATAAGCAACAAAAATCGTTCTAAAAAGATCCATAAAATCCAATCGAACCAAGAGTTCCGTTATTACAACATCAATCATGGTATACTTGCAAAAGAAAATTTAAACAAATGCACAACATGACTCTCTGTTCCAGTAGGCATACAGATATCCACCATAATCATGTATTATCCATACCATGATGAATGTCACTTTGAGTCTGCCACATGAACTTGAGTACTTGGTCTAACTTGTTCTTCACCTGAAATAATAAAAATAATTTTGCATGAGCCTAATGCCCAGTATGTATCGGGGTCCATGCATGGGAATTCTAACGGTCATTTACTCCGTTATGAAGCATGTACTTGAGTTTTCATGGATGAACATCATTGCGTGCCTAGTTGTTCCCATGCATGTCTAAGATCGATTCCTAACATGTAAAATTGGCATTCTTTCATGTCATATGTATACATTTGTAGATTGCATCAGGAAATACGATATACATTTCTTCCATCTTGTGGGGCATATTTCATACGATTCATAACACGTGTGTGCTTCTTTATCATACATATCACTTTGCATTTTAGCCCCCGTGACTTTGATGGTTTACATTTCTTAAATTAAATCTTGTACGACTCGTAGTGGTTTATTCTTTATTAAACCATCTCTTGTATAATATATAATAGTTTATCTTTAATTAAACTATTTTCTTGCATAACATGTCATGATTTACATTTATAAACCATTTCTTTCATAACTTGCAATGATTTATCTTTATAAATCATTCCATTGCATACTTGTAATGGTTTACCTTTATAAACTATTTTTCATAACTTGTATTGATTTGTCTTTATAAATCATTTCCTTGCATACTTGTAATGGGTTACCTTTATAACCCATTTCTTTGCATTCTTGTAATGGATTACCTTTATAACCCGTTTCTTACATGGCTTTTCAATACATTTGCTCATATACATTAACATTAACATATTCACACATATACCCATGACAATAACATAATTTCATATAAGAACTTAATCTCATAATATTTATACATGCCTTAACATTGTCATAATTGCACATATACCCTAACTTATTCAGTGTTTAGAATTGTCTTGATTTTTAACTTATAGGCAGCTTTGCTGGCTTTGCTGACTTTACCGCTGGCACTAGCGGTCCATACATGACAGTGTAGCTTCAACTGTAGAGGACTTAGCTTTTGCCTCTATGGTTCCTTGCAACCATACGCCCCTTGCGGCGTTGCCCCTTGGGCTTCTAATAATTGGACTCTAGAGGTGGCTCCCACCATTAGGTGTAGCACTTAGCGCTCCGGGTAGCCATTTCCTCCAACCTCTTTGTAGGGGTGGCTCCACCTCTCGGGTAGCCCTTTCCACTATCAGAGGGCGTTCGGCTCTGATACCATTTGTAACGTCCCGGGCTTAGGTCCCCGGTCCGTTAACGGAACATTACTGGCCCTAACAACCTCTTGGGATCGGGCCCATACGGACCCGATTAACCACCCCCAAAATGCTTAAGCCGGGTAGACAAGTAGTAAGTTCCTCACTATTAATCCCACCCGGGAATTTTGTATTCCACAGTGTGGAACTATTCATTATTTTGGGAGGTGTTACAATGTAACGGTCTGGTTTTTTTAAGAAATTCTAATGCTTATATTAATTCCATTATTAGCATAATTCATTAGGAAATTAAATGGATTTTAATGGTACAATTACACCTAATGGTGGGAGCCACCTCTAGAGTCCAATTATCGTATGCCCAAGGGGCAACGCCACATGGGGTGTATGGTTGCAAGGAACCACAGAGGCAAAAGCTATGTCCTCTAATGTTGTACCTACTGACGATAAGCGGATGAAGCCGCCACTGTCACTGGGAAGAAGTGATGTGCCATGTCGCAACGAGGACGTTGCGAATATAAGTGGGGGAGATTGTAACACCTCCCAAAATAATGAATAGTCCCACACCGTAGAATACAAAATTCCCGTGTGGGATAAATAGTGAGGAACTTACTACTTGTCAACCCGGCTTAAGCATTTTGGGGGTGGTTAATCGGGTCCGTATGGGCCCGATCCCAAGAGGTTGTTAGGGCCAGTAGTGTTCCGTTAACGGACCGGAGACCTAAGCTCGGGACGTTACAGTTACCTGAATGAATTATTGTTGATAGGGGATAAATATCATAACCACTAATTCCATTTATCTTCTCTATTGTCCTTGGCTTCTTCTATACTCCCCTTCCCTTCTTCTTTTCTATTGGCACCCCACCTTCATCTTCTCTATTCTCATTCACTTCTCTCCCTTACGTAACTTCTCATCCTTGACATGCCAAAGCCGAGGCTTCATCTCCTCTTCCTCCACCCATTGAGGAGCTGTGAGCCTTCGAGGATCAAGTACCACCTTAGTTGTACGTGGACCATCAGAGACACATGGAGCCACTTCCTCATCGGGTCCTAGAGCTTCACAAAAGTACCATAAAAACAATTGAGGAATGCAACAACGGATGCTGATGTCCTTATCGACTAAGAAGAGAGTGGGAGCTTCTCTGAGTATCTGACCGGAGAACCTAATGAAGAAAAATGTTAGCGACCTTTGACCTACAATATCTGTTGGATGAGGATAATCTCTCATAATTGAGCCTTTATGCGAGGAGAGAGGACTGCATTCCGATTAAATAGAGCTGCTGAAGCTACACCACATTGCATGATAGTCAACTGCTCGATCATCATTCTCTTATCCATAGTTTGCACCATAGATCTCCACGTGTCATCACCCATGTCCATCAAATCGGGGGCCACTATATTCATCGCATCCATTGCATCTAGAACCATCCGCAAGCATTGGATCCCTCGATAAGCAAATCCCCACCATTGGTATCCACAAAAGAAAATGTGTGAATTGACTCATGTGCTTGGGATAACTTGCAGGGGTAACCTTTTCACAATATAGATTCACAAACATGTTTGTGCATGTGGAGACTTTGCACCATTGACGCCCCCACCTTTGTATATTTGCAGACTTCTTAAGGACATTTCAGTTAAATTATTTCCAAGTATTTGGAGTACTCCATGCATTAAAAGCTTTATAATTTGCAAATCACCTTCCCAAATTTTTTGAAATTGATATTTTTAATGTCTGTTTATGTTAGTTAATTGATTATCTCCAAGTTTATTTTAAAGATGACTCGGTTGCTTGTATACTTGTTTACATGACTTCATGACATTTCAATGAAGAAGAAATTACGAAGTGAATTCCGAAGTACGGTTTGTCAGATTACAAAAGATTAAATTTCATTTATTGAATTAAAGTTGTAATGGTATACTTTACATTGTATTTGATAAAGTTGTAACCTAAATATAGCTATCAGAACTCTCCGCATCAAAACAAGTTAAGAACTTAGAACTGATTGACCATCCACCTTCACTGATCAAGCAACCATAATCAAATAGCCTTGTTTCACTAATCCACTAGCCTTTATTGACCAAGCCATTTTCACTAAATGATCAAAATACCATTTTCACTATTCGACAATATTTTGAATTGGTACACCAAATGATCATTAGGTGAACTGTAATATCCCACAGATCATGATACTCAGCAATCACTACAAATAGACCGGCCTTTGGAGATAGAAAAAGGATGATCATCAAATAACCATCCCCTATACATCCAGAGGGGACGATCTACCTCTGGCTGTCCCCCCAGACCACCATGGGGGACGTTCACAAATATTCATCCCCAATTCCATAATCTTCAGAGATGGTCTACTAAACGACTTTCCCTTCTGAAAGTAGAGGGGGCGCTCCATTGACCGTCCTCTACATCCCCCATGTCTGCACGATCATTTGTGAATACATACACACATGGGAAAATTAGTACCACCCCTATATGTTCTTTGTTGACATCTCCGCTACCCATGGCCCTAACAACACACACAAATTTAGGGGACGATTATAACCGTCCCCAAAAGTTAGCATAGGGGACAGTTCCTATGACCTTCCCTACTTATATAGATTTAATTATTAATAAAAGGTGTGAATTGGAGGGGATGGTCCCAAATCATCCCCATAGATAACGTAGGGAATGGTTATAACCACCCCCTCTATACATCGCCACTATTTCCTATTTCTTGGGATTGATCCTAAAAGATATTGTTATGATCGCCTCCTCTAGCTCTCTATGAGCATTCATGTTAGTCAATTAGCCTTGCGATATGGGAAATCATAGGAGACAGTTGCAATCATCCCCTCTGGTTTGTTATTAGAGACGATTGCTTGGCCACCATCGCTTTCGTTATTATTGGCAAATGGGAAAATTTCAAGCTCGGAAGAGATGGTCTCTAGTCAACCATCCCCCACATACCAATAGGGGATGGTTGGACGACCGTCCCTGATGGTCTTATGCTACGGGTTGCGTAAATTTCCTTCTCATTTTACCATTTACCAACTCCTAGCCTCCTCCCTCTCGAGAACCTGACCTCCTTCCCCGAGCTCTTGACCCCCTTCATCTTCTTTGGTTGTGCTATCATCCCTTTGACATCTCGTCCGGCGATGCCCTCCCTCATCTTCTTTGATCATGCATTCCATCGATCTCCTTTGCCCCTTCCTTCAAGACGAATCTAGCACCCTATTAAATCTACATCATTTTTTTGATTCCTCAGAGTAGATGTTGGTGAAAGAATGGATGTTTGTGAATATTGATTTTAGTTTTAATGTTCAAGTTATGTAGTAGCTCTTTCGAGATAGAAATAGATGTTTGAAAGTACTTTGAGATATTAGTGTCATGTAGTTAGCTTGAAGGGAGAGATATCATTCTTAAAACATTACTCTCCAATGATGGTTGGTGATGTTTAGGAGAGGAGAAAAATCATGTCGCCAAATAGTTTTAATGATGAGTTGATGCTTAAAAAATTACAATGGGCTTGTGGTTTCCATTATTAATGTTCAAATCATCATAGGGTAGACTTTTAGGTTGATCAGGGATTTAGTAACATAGTTAACCTTATTTATTTCTCAGATCTCCATTTTTAGGAAATGGCCAAGAGTTGGATGAACAAAAGATTTGATGATTATCAGACATATAATGAAGGTGTTATCAAATATTTATATTGCAATTTTCGTGGCGAGTAACTTTATCATATTGTTGGAGGTGAAAGATAATATTCATTGTCGATGTGTTAGATGTAAGAACACTCTGACTAACAACTGGAGTGTAGTCTACGAGCACCCTATATTAAATGGAATTTGGCTTCATTATACGATTTGGACATATCATGTTGAAGGAAATGGTAATACATAGGAACACGGTAATGAAGCAATTGATCATGGTGGAGTTTTATTGGAGATAGATGGTCCTGGTAACATGTTTGAAATGTTACAAAATATTTGATGGCCTATTTCAGATGAAGGTACTGAATAGATTCGGGATAATTTAAGTAAAAATTTAACAGATGAAGAAAATCCTCTATCCCCAGGAATTGAAATGTTTCATTTACGATTTTTATTGGAGATGTTTAAGATGAAAGTGAAGAATCATTATACAATGGTTATTATGACTAATATATTGCTATTAAGTACGAGGATTTTAAATAATCCTGAATGATTTCCAAATAAATGGAAGGATGCTAAATCACGATATCGATCTCTTGGATTAAATTATGTGAAAATTGATTCATGCATAAATGACTGCGTTTAATATTGGAAGGAAAAATTCAAAGTTAGATTTTTGTCTAGAATGCAAAACGAGCAAATATAAGAATGCGAGTCATGAATCGAATAGGGGAAATCCTAAGAAGACATTATGGTTCTTTCCTACGATACCGATTACTTGAAGATCGATCTGTTGAGGCTAACAAGTTAGCCTAATAATTTTTGTGTCAACCAATCATTAAATAAGCAACGATCAACCTACGATTAAATTAAGCGATCAAGTATGTGTGAGTTAAATTTCCTATACTCAGAATAAAATTTATATAGGTGCAAGTAGTTCGAGTGTCAAACACTAGGAGCAAACTGGGTGTAGTAATTGTTAGTAATTATTGCTAATTAATTATAATACTTATTATTTTTTTGTATTTTTCTTGCTTTTTTTTGTGGTTTCATTGTATTTTCAATTTTATGGATTTTAAATTTGTGTTATCTTTTTTTTGTATTTTGTTTTTAATTTTTAAAATTTAAATTTCTTTTTATTTTAAAAAAATATAATTAGTTATATGTAATATAATAGATGTAATATCTTTTATAAGTAATATACAATGTATAATAATATAGCTTTATATAATTATAAATAAGTCAAAATATTAAAAATGAAGATAATAAAATGTTTTTATGATTATTATATTTTCCTCTATTTTTGATAAATTTTATATATTTTTTTTATTTTAATAGATTTTTAAGTGATTAAATGTACAAAATAGTATATATATATATTAATTTTTCAATATTGGTTAGAGTTTACTAAGCATAAATAAGTCCAAAAGAGCAAAAAATATTTTAAAAATAAATTATATATATAATATAGAACATTCATAAATAGAAAAATATATTTTTATATTTTTATAGGATTTTTTATAAATTTTATAAGGATTTTAGGGTCTTGTGATTTCTAAATTTTATAGTAATATAGATAACAAGTTTTTGAACTTTTGAAAGAGTTTTGAGAATTTTTATGGGTCTGAAATACTATTCGAGGACTAAAATGCATGTTGTATTTTAAAATTAGGAAAAGTAATTTAAATACTTAAATAAACCTGCATAAAAGAAAATGTACCAAAACATATATAATAACTTTCTTAATATTTTTAGAATAAAAAAATATTTATTATGCATAAAATACAAGAAATAAAATATTGTGCTGATAGGGATCTTTTTGTAATTATTAAAAACTAAACATCCATTTAATAATAGGTTCATAAACATTAAGGCATTACATGCAATATTCACATCACAACATGCGAGGTTGAAGGACTAAATAACAATTACAGGAAAGCTCGACGTCCTTCATGCAAAAAACCTATTTTTTTACATTTAATAATATATTTACAATATTAAATTAAAGGGTTTTTATCAGTTGTGCACTTCTCAGATATTGCAATTTTAGTTATGCCCCTACCTTTTTTGAATTATCAGTTGTGCCCCTACCTTCTTGCAAAATTCACAATTCTACCCTTTCATAATATCAGTTATGCCCATACTTTACATTAACAGAAGGGCAAAACTGTGAATTTTGCAAGAAGGTAGGGGCATAATTGATATTCCAAAAAAGGGAGGGGCATAATTGAAATTGCAATATCTAAGAGGGGCACAACTGATAAAAATCCTAAATTGAAATACGAAAGAGGCATGGAGTTAAGCGCAATATACCCAATAGTGCGACATGCAGGGCATGCATGATCTTGATCGATGGGTATGGTTGTGCCATGTCGCTCCCACTTATGATGACAATGATCATAGGATACTACTTCACTATCGGGTGGCCAAGATCATATAAATAGTAGGATCAATGGTCTTCATGGTCCATGGTCGGACAATTGATGTATTGTCTAAAGAGGGGTCATGATCAAACAGTGGATAGCTTCATTGGAAGTATGGGGAAGAATCACATCCTGGGTGAGCTTTGATCCGATCGTTCTTTGTCCTCGGGCCATCGTTGACGCTTGGAGATGTGTCAAAAGGTTCCTGCAACACCTCTGTAGCTGCTAGTAGTCTCAAAAAGGTCCAGAGCTCATTGAGAAGAGGTCTAGAGGTCTAGGGAAGTCACTCTAGGGAAGTCAGACCATCTAGAGATGAGAATATTAGTTCGAACACCATGTTTGACAAGGTTTTCACTAATATGATGTTCTACACAAGGCGAGAACACCATCACTGTAACGATTGAACAAGAACCGTTAATTCAAACAACAATCAACCCTCAATCAACGCTCAAAGAAATTCAATATGTGTGGAGTTAAAATTTATTTTATTTACTGTACAAAATTTTTATTTTATGTTTTTCAATTTTCTTTTTTAAAGTTTTCTGATTTTTAATTATTTTTCATTTTGATATATAATATAGATATATCTGGGGCTACAATGTAAAATACCCAAAAGTTTTCAACTAATATTCAAATTTTAAATACTAAATGCCAGTTCCAAAACCTGTAGGAGTATCTTTGCAAAAAGACCTACTCACATGGAGCAGCACGTGAGCTGAGCTGGCAAAGACCAAAATGCAATATTCAAAACGCTCTGAGGTTTCCTTACAACTTTTACACAAAATATAAATATAAAATAAAATATTACAAGACTTAACAAAAGTATAACAAAAATCGGGGGGATGGTATGCAATTTACCCCCTAAAAGCTCTAGATAGTGCGGCATTGGATTCTCCGCTTGACACGTGTCGGCCTCTCAGCGTACGATACCCCTTCACCATCTAACGACTGAGATTTTATCCTAGGGTAGATCTGACGATTCTAGTGAAGCCCAATCGGATGGTGACTGCTATTCTTAGGAGCTTAATCTTGATCGGACAGTGACCAATTGTGGTGGAAGAATGAAGGAGGAACTCACCGCTAGCAAGCTTTCATTCAACGTAGCATTTATCTCTGACGACCTAGAGCTCCATCAACGGTCTCTCCCGGTTCTTGCCACATCTCGGAAGCTCCAAAAAGCCTCCAAGGTTTCCAGGGACCATTGTTCATAGGAGGAACTGGACTTGTTCTTTAGGAAAAATAGCTCTCATATGGATCTTCAACACCTGCACATGAGAGAAAAAACATAGCGAGGAAAGAGCAAGGGTGCCGGTTGTTATTGGGTGGAGAACAAAGGTAGAAATTGACAAGATGGATCGAGGTCTGGCAAGGGAGGGGGATGGGCCTCGAAGGTCTAAATCATGGGAGATTTGGATGGTCTTCGCGAAAGGTGGAGAGATGTAGGAGAAAGGAAATGAGGCGAGTGGTTGCGATTGGAACATGTGGTTACAACGAAAATAGAGGTGGCCGGAGTCTAAGAGCTCCAACGATCTAAACCCTAAAATATGCACTAAATAATTAATCAAAAGACTAAATAAAATACAGAAACAAAACTAGGATTAAACCTCTATTTGGCCGTAGCAAAAGAGATGGAACCTCGACTACGGAGTTTACTAGAGATGGGCAGGAACCGCTTCATACTCCTCCCTCCTCTCTGCGAAGAATGACGAAGAGCTCCTGTCACAAGCCTCAACATCATGAAGGTCCTCCGAGGGGCCAAGGCAGAGCAAGAAGGGAACTGGTGAATCAAAAATGGAGGAGGCGGAGGATATATAACATGAAGAACGAGGATACTTTGCATATGGTTTTTGGGTAGATAGAGAATGCTCGACCCTAGGAGATGAGTCGGTGAGGATCCTGGATGAACATGGAGAGGATCTTATGAAGGAAGTACGAAGTCTCAAGCAGCGTATCGAGGTGGAAAATATCAAGTATGAGGCCTGGTCACGAGTCGATGCCTAGGTCAGAGAGTAGATTGGACAATTGCGCCGAGGTCAACTGTCCAAGCCATGTAATTGGTCCACCTAGGGCGCTACGCGATAAAATAGGCTAAAAAATAATAGATAATAAATAACAAATGAATTAATTATATAAAAGTCATAAATAAAAATGTTTATATTTTTCTATAGTATTTTAATATGATTTTTATCTATTTTTATGAGTTAATTTATTATAGGTTACTTTTTACAAGTATATTTATAGGTCTATTTACCTATATATTTTGCATTTAAATTTTTTTTATTTTATACACAATTTATATATTTATATCTTATTTAAATATACATAAATTATATTTTTATTGAATTTTGCTGAAGTTATTTGCATACTTAAATAAATATAGGTATTTATTATATATGTATAAATACAGGTAATTCATCTATATATTTTTGTATCTTCATTTATTTTAGTGTATTTTTAATTCTTTTATTTCATTCTGAATATGTACAAATACTATAAATAATATTTACAAAATTATAAAAATATAAAATAATGAAAAGTGCAAAGAATAAATAAAATTTATATTTTATTAACGTATATAGTACAATAGGGATAAACCTAACTCTTGCATTTAACTGCAAATTAAATGAAACCACCTTCATTAAAAACTAAAAAAAGTTGTATATAATTAAAGTGATTATGGTGCATTTTGAATTCATATGGAGGAGATACATGTCTGTGAAGTTGGGATTTTGGATTTTTTATTCTGAGTATAAAATGTACAATATGCATTATTTTTAGATGAAATCAATTTTGTATATTTCTATTTATTTTTATCTACGATTTTCATGTACAAAATCTATTGATTTTAGGTATAAATAATAAAGAAAAAATAGGTCCAAAAAATGAATTTTTGGAGAATAAAAAATGAGGGTTTTTATGGTGCTTTTGACCCTTATATCTGATGAATCTCAGATTCATCACTCTAAATCTCATTTATTAATCTCAAATACCTCAAAATCAACAGCATTTCTGCATCTATTCTGTATAATTAGCATTCATGCATGTTTTCTTAAGAATTGCATTTTTAGCACTAATTTATGCACAAAATAAGAAGCCAAAAATCCAAGCCAAAAATGACATGTATATAGCCTAACTCCCCGGATTTTTAACTCATTCATGCTAACTCCGAATGACCCAAAACCACCTCCACTATGTACATATCACTAACAAGAATAAATTTAAAATACAAAAAAATAACTAACCCAAATAAGTGGACCAAAAACCCAAACCCTAGTTTTAGGATTTCCGGACTAAAAACTTAATATCTTTCTCATCTAGTGTCCATTTGAATACTACTCACTTTTGAACTAATGTACATTCAATTACCTTCAAAACAAGACCAAGTTCAAGTGAATCAGAGCTCGTATGTGAAAGTTGGGTTTTGGGCCTCTTTTGTACATTGTGTATTTTAGCAGTTTTTGACCTGATATTTTATGTACATATTTTCTTAATTAATAAAAAATACAAAAAAATAGACTAAGGTGTATTTATTTATCTTTGATTTTTCCATATTTATTCCGGATTTTTATCTGGTTTAAAAATGACAAAAAAATTATAAAACCCAAAAATCAAGGTATTATATGTACATAGGATACCCCAAAAATTCACTTTGTGCATTTGATCGATTTTGGTTTTGATGTCTTCATTAAGTAGTAGATCTCATTGAGACAAGCAATTTTTGTGAAGAAACTTTTTCGATCCGAGGTCGTTTGCTATTTATTTTGCATTTTACAAAATCTTTATTTTTTCGAATTTTCTGGTGCTGACACGTGGCGCCCCTGGGGCCGCCACGTGTCAGCCATTTTTGGCTTATTTATATATTCATTTTATAAAAAAATAATTAAAAGGCCCGCACGTACGAGGCACGTGCCGCCCATGCACGCGCTAGGCACGTGCGTCGCCCTCTCCCACTTGAGCGCCACACGTCAACATCGTGGCCGTCCGATCTCGGCCGATCGGACGACCACCTTCCATCGTCTTCCCCCAGCCTCTTCCCTCGATTTCTCTGCCGTGCCGCTTGCCCAAATCTCCCCGCGTATCTCTCGCACCGCCTTATCTCCGATCACATCCCTCTTCCGGCTCCAATCTCGCGCTGTCTTCCCAATCCGATCCCTCGTCCGATCTGCGTCGAGCTTCAATCCCCCCGCGTATCCCAATCAGATCAAATCCCGATCACGACTTTCCTTAACAAACTCGACCGCCGACTATAAAGAACTCCGCCACCCCAACTTCGAAGCCCATCCGCCGATTGCACTCAAAGCACGACCACGATGGTGACAACACCTTTGGCCAACCTCTCCGGTGATATCCGAACGCCTCCCTTCATGGCCGTCGCAGCTTGCAATCTCAGTTTGCCCTGCTTCAGCTCTGGTTCGCCCCATAGAGCCTACGACAACATCTACAATGCCTCCGCCTACTCCACCAACGATCATCATCGCCAACATTCACCTCCGCCCTATCATCTCCAACCATCGACGCCCAACGTCTCCGCCACAACACCGCCGTCAACTTCTCCACCAAACCATCTACGTCCATCTCCATCGACGCCACTTTGCCACTCCTCCAAAAGGTCGTCCTTGTCTCCTGCTCCTTCGGCCACTCTCCACGGCATCAACAAACCACCAGGTGCTCCGCCCAGCACATGAGCATTGCCACCAGTCACCGGTGCCCCAAGCCACCCACTGGGATTCCTCCGCTGCTATCGCCACCGGGCGTCAAGCCTGAGACCCCGCCACGTGCTGCGCACGTGGGGCGGGGGACGTCAGCAGGAAGCCAAGTTCTAGGGGTCACGTGCTCAGCACGTGCCCCTTGGGAAAATTACAGAAAGACCCCCTGGTGTTCCTCCTATTCGTCATCAGCACACGCCACTCAGAGGTCATGTGCCTAGCACGTGACCTATTGAGAATTTTGCAAAGAATACCCCCATGATTATAGGTATTTACTGTCAGGTCCACCCTTTATATTTTATGCATTATTTAAATATTGCCACATTACAGTTATACCCCTGTGTTCCCCTGTGCTTTCTGACTCCTATACTGCACATTTTATTTATTAAAAAATAACATTGTGTTCCACAATTAATTCTCTACGTTTTGACATATTGTGGATATTTTTATGATCAATGGATAATTAGTAGTTAATTATTTTGTAGAAATTTGCATAATTTGCCCTTTTCTTGCTCCGAATCTCTTATCTGATTAACCGTTGCTCTAAAAATTCTCAAAAAATCACATATTGTAGAATTAATTGTGCTTGACATTGTGCGCAAAAAGATTTGCATTTACATGCATAGATTGACCTGTAAAAATCATTTTGCATATTTCAGTGTTGATTTTTAATAGGTATTAAATCTCACATTTTCGAGGTTTAGGATTTTTCTAAGATCCATCACCTAGTGATAGATCTTGAATAATTTTATCTCTTGAAACAAGTAGGTTTAACCTTTATTATAATTAAATGTTGAATTTCATTCTGTTTGCATTTAAAAATTCATAAAAATTCATCTTGCATTCAAAAATTCCAAAAAAAAATTACAGTGCATTCATTTCATCATCTTTTACATCGTGGTCAAGTTTCATATTTTTCAGACATCGTTTGAACATAATTTACATTTTAGTCCCTAAAATAGGCCAAACTTGCATATTGCATTCTTTATTGCATTAAAAATTCTAAAAAAAGACTGCCTCAAAAACTGTGTGCAAATTTTGATAGACATAACTCTAGGTTGTTCCGTTGCCTCATTGTGTTTGACCTTGGGACTTGCCCAAGTAAAATAAACATAAAACCACATTGATTAAAATTAACAAATATTTTTTGTGGTTATTTTCTTGACCAATTCCGATTGCCGCCTACAACGAACGACAAATCAAATCATTTATTTTTATGGACGATGATAAATACATCATTGTTAACGAGGCTATTTCGGACTCGTCAATCTCCCCCTACTTTATTCTTTGTCGATTAAATGATTTCTTGACTTGGTCTCAGGGTTTAGGGTCATAAAATACCTTTATCATTTTATTTCTTTTTCTTTACTTCCTTTATTCTTTTTTGGCATTAATTACAATGTTTTATACAATATTTATTGAATAAATAATGAATGTTATTTTGTACAAATTAATGCTATTTACATGCATTTGACTAGGGATTAACAGCAAAAATAAAAGAATAAAGGTGATGAATGGAGATTCATCACACCCCCAGATGTGGTTCTCCTTAGCTGGAACCTACACGAGAACATTAGCGGCTCGAAGGAGACTGTCCCATACCTCTCATTAAGTGGAATAGGCAAAATTGTACTGAGGCAGATGATCTATGGCTATGGTGACAGATGGAGATCTGAGGAACTCGATTTTTTCACAATTGAGGAGATTCATGCATTCTAGAGATGAAGAAGATAGTGGGGGAGGTGATGGTGTGGTTGATGGGTCGGTACAACGGTTGAATCACAGTGATGAAGGCCGGAGTCTAGCGCTACAACCTACTTAATTTATTTTGGGTTTGTAGCTAATCAAAATGAAATTAACCAAAAACTAAAGATGCATCTACACTAAGGAATTAAAGATGCTGCTAAATGACTATATAAAAGGGCAGCTCACCTACTCGAAATGGTTGGGAGCAGAGGACCACATGGAGTGAGCTCCGTTGATGGTTGAACACCTTCAAAGAACCTTCTCATTGCCTGGAATCACAGGGAACACCTCCCTATCATGAAGGATTCACTCCAGATCTCGATTCTAATGGGTTATAGTGGATTGAGAAGGATTAAACTCGAATCAAAGGTGGAGGGTTTTTTTATAGCAGAACAGAGAGTCTCTTAAAAATTAGGAATGTGGTGTGATGGATGTTGCTTCAAAGAAGATATTTTATGAAGAAATCAATCGGTATGGAGTAGTGTATCGATCGGAAAAAATAGATGAAGTCAGGGGTAGGCAGGTCTGACAGGTCATCGCCCAAGCTAGGTATAGTTGACCCAAGGAAAACAAAAGACGCACACTGATTAGTCCACTTGGGATATGCCATCCCACTAGTTGATAAAATAATATTGAAAGTAAAGGGAAATGCAAATAATTTAAAAATAATTTATTTAAATAAAAATTTAAATATAAAAAATGTCTACAATTTATAAACTAT
The DNA here is from genome assembly GCA_037367405.1 of Ottelia alismoides. Taxonomy (NCBI): domain Eukaryota; kingdom Viridiplantae; phylum Streptophyta; class Magnoliopsida; order Alismatales; family Hydrocharitaceae; genus Ottelia; species Ottelia alismoides. The sequence continues at coordinate 537,422 of JAZKJV010010478.1, forward strand.
TTTATGTAATTTTTATTTATTTTACCACTTTATTTATGAGATGTTAACATTTACATGTATATTATATGTACCTGAATTTTACAAATTTTATGTTTATTTTATATTTAATATACATAATACTGTACTTTTAATAATTATATATTTAATAAATACATATTTACAGATTTTTTATATTTTTATAATTTATTTAGATGTAGAAATAATTACATATATATACATCATAGGTATAATATACCTATGTATCTATATGTATCATTTATTTTAAGTGTATTTTGAATGTTTTCTTATAAATTTTTATTTTAAATATGGTTTTTACAATATATACAATTATTTGAAATATAAGAAGAATAATAATATAAAGAATAAAAAATTAATTGTAAATATAGATACTCTGTACAATAGTACCTTAGAATGTTGGCTTTTGTATCTTAGCTCCATTTTAAATGAAACTATGCTCCCTAGATAGATAACTTAATTTGGAATACAATGAAGGTGAGTCTAGTTCAATTGGAGTTCATATGTAGCAGATATTGATCAGTGAACTTTTGTTTACATTTTTTTATGTTTGTACAAGTTACATTGTCAATGATTTTTATTGGCTATTATTTTTTATAATATTCCACATATTATTATGTACAAGTTTCATGAAGAAAACTTTATATTTGAAGTGTGTATAATGAATAATAAAATAGTGTACAAATGGCTATATATAAAGCATAAAGTTAGGGTTTTGTACGACATATTATCCTTTATCTCCTCATACTTTATTCCTGGTCGTCCTAGTCAATATTGACTTGATCTTGGAATTTCGGGTCGTTCATATCTTTGATACTTCATTTAGTTTTTTTTCTTTATTCCTTTATTTTGGATTTAAATACATGTATTTTGTGTTAATTATAGATATAACTAATACATATGAAAGTTGTTAATTTGTACAAATTGGTGGTATTTACAGGTATTTTACTAGGGATTTGAAGACAAAATGGACGAATGAAGGTAGATGAATGACCAATCATCAACCCCCTAAACTTATCTTTGCTAGTCCCTAGAAAACACTTATTGAATAATAAGTGATACAAAAGAAGGAGATTAAAGAACTTTGAATTATTATACCTTTTAAACTTATATTCATAAATCAAAGTTTAGATCTTACCTAGACCTTTGGATTGTTAGTTTGTTCAGAACCTTATTGAGAATAGGATCTAAAACTTAACAACCCTCATTTTCCACCATCCTTAGTTCAATTCGCCTCAATAGACAGGTTAGAATAAATATATTCATAAACAAACCCTTATAACTATGAATCTTACTTGTATAGTTTATGTGAATTGTAGCTCTTCTAATCAGAAAATAACAATAACAATCTCCCTCATCAAGGTAACCCTAATTCCCCAATCTAGCTATTCTTTCCTCAAGGAGCAGGGTATTTCCTTCTAAGTTCAAGTACAACCAGCTCAAAGAAGAGGGGGAGAGAGAAGAATGGAATGCGACTAGTGTAATCACATATCCCTTTGGAGCTTGACCAGTGTAGCCAAGTCTCCAGCTACATGCAACTTTGAGATTTTGACTTTGAAGAATATGCCTTTCTTATTGATATATGACTCTGATGGGATTGAATTTTCATGACTTTTTGCTCATCTATTCATTCGGAGTTTTATTTCATACATATTTTATACTATATACAACAACATTTATGTATGGATTTTTCCTTCTTGAGTCAGTAGGCTATCCCTCTTTTTAAGCTTTATTAAAACCCACTACATTTTGTATTTAGACATCCATGCTACTAGATCAGGTTGGGGTGCACTAACCTCCTATTGGGGCAACGTATGTGTCTACATACGTGCTTCCCAAACCAAAGAATCCTGTCCTCACCACTTCATAAGAGTTGAGATAAGTGCGGAGTGCTTGTCCAAGTTAGTTTATTGTCCTCAAGAGTCGCATGTGCCCTTCAAAATATTCTGATTAGACTAATCAAGATGTCATCTGAATATAGTCTTGTGGATTCAAAGAATTAAGTCTCATTACCTGAAAAGTCTTAGTTTCAATTCTTATAAGGTACCTATGAAATTAAGCGGATTAAGATCTAGAACGAGCTCCAATCTTCAGATTTTATTCAAACTTGTTCAATTATCAAAATCATTTTGAAAAAAAAACACATGTAATCAAAAAAAATTTGGGAAACAAATTTTGGGATTTTGAACTTTTATGGATTTTTCAAAAGTTTTGCAAATTTTTGTGATGTTTTTGAGATTTTTTTAAAATTTTAGTGATTTTTGAAAAAGGTTAGTGAATAGAATGTAGTGCACATATATACAAGAATTATACAAATTAACAAAGGATTTTATACAAGGATAACCAATTTTTTTATGAGAGATTTATTTATAAGAATTTTATTTGATTTTTTTGCAATATAATTATGTATATGAAAACCATAGATAATTAAGCCTGATCAACCTATGTCGTAAAACTATAGATAATTTGCAAGATAGTTATTTGAAAAAGTTTTTATGGATTTCTCAAAAGTTTTGCAAATTTTTGTGATATTTTTGAGAATTTTTTAAAAATTTAAGGGATTTTTGAAAAAGGGCTAGTGAATTGAATGTAGTGCACATATATACAAGAATTATATAAATTAACAAAGGATTTTATACAAGGATAAACAAGTTTTTATATGAGAGATTTATTTATAAGAATTTTATTTGATATTTTTTGCAATATAATTATGTATATGAAAACCATAGATAATTAAGATCGTTTATAAGCATACTATTCAAATATTGAAAACTTTTTCGCTAATATTTTACAAACATTTTAAAAAAAATATTTTGCAAATAAATTTACAAAGAATTTTTCAAACATTTATGCAAATATTTTTTACAAAGATTTTTAAAAAACATTTACAAAAAAAATCATTTTCAAAGGTTTCAAACATTTTAGAAATAACTTTCAAAGGTTTTCAAATTATTTTTCAAAACATTTTTACAACTATTTTCAAAATCATTTGCAAAAAAGTTTCAAACCAATTTTTTACAAATAATTTTTTGAAAATATTTACACATATTTGCTATAGTTTTTACAGTTGATTTATTATATACCTTACCCAATATAGTGTACTAGACATTATTGAAAATACAGAAAGTACGAGTTATGTCTAACATATATATACCATATATATGACCCCTTATACTTAGCTTGAACTATGTACTCATAGTGACCAAAGAGTAACAAAGGAAGACATAACTTGTGCTAAGTATAGAAAAGGATATACTACAATGACTCAAAATTAAGAAGAAGTTGATTTCCCCCCAAACTTAGGATCAAATAATCCTAAGTATATAAGATTGTACACTAAGCAGGGATGATCGAGGACTAGAATTTATGAAATCAACATCTCGGCTTGTCTCCCCAATACTTAGAATAAAATAACCCTAAGCATAGAAAGAATTATCAACAAGTTAGAAGATAAGGGATGGGACAATAAAGAATAACTCAAAGTACTCATCCCTATATACTCAGGATCTGGGTTTCCTAAGTATAGTATTGATGAAAGGGATAAATGAATATTGTGTAAGAATGAAAGAATGAAAGAAAAATGACAAAAAATTAATCAAGGAAAATATTTTTATAGAGGCATTGTCTGAATCTTCTGATGATGTACGGAGATCTTCTTCAAATACCACATTGATAGAATCGACAATGAACAGGAATGTATCATGCTTTAAATACGGCTTCAGCAACTGTACATTGACTATGAATGGTTGTGTGTTAGATGTCAATTTAGATATGAGAATGCTACTATTTCCATGCACCGTTTTTATCATAAATGTCCTAGACCATTTACTCTTAAGTTTGCCCACTAATATCTTCAAATTCGCATCGAATAACCACACCTTCTGTCTAAGCTCGCATGTCTTTCTTCTGATGTGCTTGTCATGCCAACGCTTGACTTTATCCTTGAACATCAGGTCGTTATCATATGCGTAGTCTCTGAATTCCAGAAGTCTATTTAAATTGATCTTCCGATTCTAACCACCTTCTTGTGAGTCAAGATTACAAATATAATGGTAGATGGCATGGCTTTCCATATACAAGACAATAAGGAGACATACCTAATGGAGACTTCTATGCGGTTTGATAAGCCTATAGAACAGAATAAAGAAGTTGAGACCAGTTCTTCCTACCCGGCCTAACATGTTTCTGAAGAATAATCTTGATCTCCCTATTATATATCTCACCCAAGCCATTCGATTGTGGGTGGTAAGGATATGCGACATGATGATCGATGTCGTACTCCTTCACAAGCTATTTTACCTTTATGTTGATAAAATGGCTACCCCAATCTGAAATCAAGATCTTTGGAATTTTGAACCACGAAATAATGTTGTCATTGAGAAAGAGACAAATAGTATGACTTTCTGTGAATCAGGCGAGAATAGCCTCCACCCACCGACTCATGCAATCAACGATCAACATGATATATCCAAATCCTTGATTGTTATGAAATGGGTCCATAACATTAATGCCTAAAACATCAAAAACATTTGAAATCTAAATTAACATGAGAGGCATATAATTTTGGAACCAAGGGTTCCTCCCATTTTTTGACAAGATGCAACCTTTCACATAAGTTGTGGCATCCTTGAATAGTGTGTGCCACGAGATGCCATACTATAAGACTTTCGCTATTGTCCAGCTTCCAGAATGGTGTCCTCTTTCTTTGAGATTATGATAATGCTCAAGGATATTGGTGTACTCCTCCTGAGGAATGCACTAACACCAAATGCAATCTGCACCTTCCTTGAAAAGTATGGATATTCCCACTGGTAAAAATGAATATTGGACAAAAACTTTTCCTTATTTATTCATGTACAATCTTGTGAAAACTACTCATAGATGAGATAATTTACAATATCAACATACTAGGGGAGATGAGCAACACTGAGAATCAATTCATCGAGAAAGGTCTCTGTTACTAGCGTACTGCTCAACAGAGTATCTATACGTTCTATTTTGGACAAATGATCTACTACCACATTCTTACTCCAGGTTTATCTATTATTTCAAAATAAAATTCCAAAGGAAAAGGATTCAATGGAGCATACATAACTTGGAATACATCTTCTATTGTAAATATCGGATAACAGAGTGGTCAGTATAAACAATTACCTTCAATCCGAGAAGATGTAAGCGAAATTTCTCGAGGAAGAATACCACTGCCAGCAGCTCTTTCTCTATTACAGTGTAGTTCTTTTGGGCTTCATCCAATGTTTTTGTTGGCATAGTGCATGGCATAGGGCAATCCATCTCATCTTTGTCCCTACACAACCCCAATTACGAAATCAGGTGCATATGTCATCATCTCAAATGGAAGAGACCAATCAGGTGGCTATAGGACATGTGACTGAGTGACTAATTCTTTTAGATGAGTAAAGTCTTGGAGGACTTTCTGGTAAAAAAATGAAATTAGTCTCATTGCCCATAAGTTCTACTAGAGGTTGGGCAATCTTGTTGAAGTCCTAGAGGAATCTGCGATAGAACCCAACTGTTGGACATGCGTGCCCACGATGAGCCATTATGCAATAAATGTTATTGCAATTATCATTCCCTGATCTGAAATGAGGAATAAATAATTTGTATAATAGACCACTTAGTACAATTTATGTACCATGTCCATCTTAATGATCATATAGCTGTTGATTCAATTATTGAATCATAGAGGTTGGTGCTTGGATGAATATCTAAAGAGTTAGATTGAGGGCTCATCAAGTACCGTCGAATAATTGTTAAGAGATGATCTCCATCCTGAGTAGGAGATGGCAATCCTTTCTCACTTGGCTGATATCTGACCGACCTCTTGATGTAGGTCCTCTACATAGGAATAGAGATTTTGAGGTTTCAGATTAGTTAGGTCAAAGAATTTACTTAATGAGATCGAGATAACCGAAGTCCTATGTCGTATGTTGTCACGATATAGGCACACATCCTCTGACTAGAGACAGATGTGTTATTATATGTCCGAGTATGTACATTTGGCGGACCAATAGGTTGATGACCTAATCAAGGTCTATACATCGGCATGCTGGTGTGCATATAAGGGCATATGAATAATACAATCTCTCAAAGGATCATACATGTTCATTACTGAACCGGAAGACATGAGATCACTCATGAGATATTGGGAAGAATCAAATTCCGTGCGATCGTCTCGCTTTGGAAGCTTGACTGAATTTATAGGTTTGATATATGATTTTGGAAAAGTATATGATCAACACCTGGGTATGATATATGCTTTTGGAAAGCATATAATCGATACCGACTCCCAGTGATCGAATGAGAAACTTGATGATAAAACTCTGAAGTAGACAGTGTAAAATTGATCTTATATTTCGAGTTTATTCTGGGTCTTCAAGTATGCAGGAAGTACATGTATTAGGAATGCCTGAGGGAGATGTGATCATAAACGATCGTATAACCATGACGCTTCCATTCCGAGGGAGTGATGAAACTGGTCTGGATTATAGTGACTCCTCTCAAAGAGAAGTATCGGATCTTAGTCCAAATATTGGACATTGATCTGAATGTGATTCAGATGTAATGAGAAGATTAGATTTACAATCTTGATTTAATCAAGCATCTGTGGGAGGTCCACAAGATCTAGATTTGAGATGTGATCTCAATATCCAAGTCACTATACCTGCAACAATACAATCGCCCTGTCCTTATCTCCAGGTATCCACGGAGAACGGACATTATCCTTGAAAGAGTTCATGGATAATTTCATTGTTGATATGTGTATACGAGCATTAAGAAAATTGATAATTAAATTTGATTTAATTATCATGAATAATATGAATTTGATTAATATTATAAGGAGAGTTATCTGAGATAATTAAATGTGATTTAATTATCAAAGGTCTAAATAATGTGAATGTGATTCATGTTATTTGGGCACATCAGAAAAGAGATCCAAGATGATTAAATGTGATTTAATTATCATGGATATGAATAATGTGGATAGCACTATCCATATTAATCAGATATATTATAAATGTGATTTATAATATATTAAAGAGATCATATTATTATTTATATTTGTTGATTAGTTGTTAATGTGAATTGGATTCATATTGAGCGATTAATTGAAAATATAATTACATTTTGTTTTGGGTTGTGAATGAGATTCACATAATTTCAATGGCTTGATTGAAATTTTTCACAAGATAATTGTGAATTATATTTGTGAAAAATATTTACAACAATTGTTTTTGTAAATCTTGGAGATATCATGAGATAATGAGATCTCATGAGATAATGAGATCTCATGAGATGATTGGTAGCCGTCCCCCCTTTTTAGGGGATGAGGTTTATCCCCTCATTATCTCCAAGACTAGTCAAGTGATTTAAATTGGGATTAATTATATTGATTTGTCAATATAAATTAATTCAAATTAAATCAATCGTTGTTGTGTTTTTACAACAACATCTTAGCCACTGAAAGAAACACAAATCAATCTCAACCATTGATTGTGTTTTGTCCACGGATTAAAGTCTATGGACTCCCAAAACCCTATATAAGAAGAGGCACCCCTTACTCTTCGGGGTACATGTTTACAATGTAAAACTAATGCTCTCTTTGTCTCTCTCTCTACTTGCCAAGGCTCTTTCCCTCTCTCTCTCTCTCTCTTATGGCCGTCCACCATGGAGCCATTGAGAGAGTCACCATCGCTGTAGCATCACGTTATGCTGCTGAAGTACTTGCTCGTGGATCTCCATCTCCTTCGGTGTGCCTCGCTCGTGAAGAAAAATGTCGGATCTCGTGTGACGAGATCATGAGATTCGTTGCTTGGATCATCAACATGGATTGCGAGAAGGACACATCTCATCAACGCGCTCGCAAGCGTCTACTCCGTTGGATCGGACTTGAGACAGGATGTCTCTTCGTTTAGAGACTCGATCACAACCACGCTTCAAGAGGTAAACCTTATAGCTATTGTGGTTTAGATGAAACGATCCTAGAAAGGTGCTTGTATCTTGCGGTTTCATCACATTTAAATTTTTTAAATTCCACTGCATCGAGCAACTAGTGCGACTAGTCGCTCTCGATCGAATTCAATGCGATCCGCACGCTTCCGTGATGCGCTTGAGGATCCTCCCATATCTGACACCAACATGCCCCAGAAATGACCTCACATTCTTTACGATTCAAGATGGCTCAAGTTTGCCAATTACATCGACCATTACAAGTCGACTTCCATACGTCACGTAGAGATGAAATGTCCTAACACAATTCCTTCTATAACCATGTAGTGACTCTTTTCCATTATATCACAAGGTTTACTTCATGACATCTCTATAGTACTTTGTATAGGTGTGTAAGACAAGCATCAAAATTATCACAATAGACTAAAAACTCATCCATGAAAACATCACGAAAACTACCAACCATGCTGGAAAAATGGCCAACATACACCTTTGGAAGGTAGTGGGTGCATTACACAGTCCAAATGGCATCCTATTGAAAGCATAGGTGTCAAACAAACATGTAAAAGTTGTCCTCTCTTGATCTTCAGGAGCGATCGCTACTTGGTTGAACCCAAAGTCCTCACCCTAGAAGCAAAGGAACTCTTTTCCTACCAACCTTTTAAGAACTTTATCGATAAAAGGCAGAGGAAAGTGATCCTTATTGGTTAATAAATTTAGGCACCAGTAATCAACACGGGCATGCCATGATGTAGGTACTCGAATAGAGATCTCCTTCCCTTAGTCATTGAAAACCATTGTAATTCTGGATTTCTTCATAACTACGTGCAATGGGCTAACCCATTTTGAGTCGTAGATGTGATAAATAAAGCCATCCTCTTGACACTTAGTTATTGCTTTCATGACAACATCCCAGATATTAGGATTTAGCCTGCGATGAAACTCACGGGATGGCTTGTTATCATCCTCTAAGTAGATATGGTTTGAAAACATGGTCAGATTCATCCCTAGAAGATCTGAACCATTCCACATAAGAGCCTTACGGTTTTTATCTAGAATCTCTAGCAAGAGAGATACTCGATTCATGTTCAATCTGCTAATAGTGATGACCGGATACATATTTGACTCACCTGCAAGGAAAGCATACTTTAGATTTGTCGGAAGCGGCTTTAATTTAGGTAAATTCCGATTCATCTTCTTGGACACTTATGAAACGATACTGGTTGACAATGCATGATCTTTTGATAAAGAGATGATGTCTACCTCAGTCACTCTTAGTTCAGATAATAGAATACTGAACATATCTGCAATTATTTCTTCTTGCTCGATTTGGGATGAATTTTCATCAAACAATTAGATCAGCTCTTCTTCATTCGTCTCCCTGTCGGCAAAGGAATAGAAGTTGACTATGCTTTCCAGGTACTCCTCTAGAAAGAGGATTTCTTGTGTTAAAATGTCATTCAATGATAAATCTGAATATGTGATGTTCTAAATGATATCACACTCTTCATTAGTCTGTTCTGGCCCTCTTCTCTCAGATGTGCTCTTTGTGGCTTTCATCTCAACGATCATGTCAATGGTGACCTTTTCACCGAAGGAGAAGAGCATGGTCTTTCTGTATACATAATCAACTACCACTTCGGTTGCTAGGAACGACCGACCATGTATGATCAGTGTCTGGAGTAACGGTGTAGATGAGTCCATGTCTAGGACAACAAAGTACACTGTGAATTTCATATCTTGCATGGTTACAATAACCTCTTCTAGCATACCTCAACGTTAATTAATCGATCAACAAACATAAGGATCATTCTCTTTGATTGAAGGGGACCCAACCTGAATTCTTTTAGAAGTGATGTGGGCATGAGTTTAATGGAGGAATCATTATCCAACAAAGTGCGCTCAAGAATCTGATCGAAAATTTCACATCTGATTAATGGTGCTCCCTTGTATTTCTTCTTGGTTGGGAGATCACTGATCTCATTCACAATATCTATGGTTAAAATATGCTTCTCTGATTTGTTGCGTCTGTTTTTGCGGGGCTGACACTCTGCTGTACATGCTTCCTTCAATCCTTTATTAACACTAGGCATATATTCCATTACTTTTAACAAATTCATTTCAAGAAAAAATATTCTGCAATATCTCCACAATAGTAGTATTTGATAATGTTGTTTTCAATTTTATGATTTTTTGGAATTTTTCGTAGCATCATGAAAAAGAAATATTTACATCAAAAGCATTGTTATTATTTACATGTGAATAAGCTTGTACATTTTACAAACCCGAATTTACCCTTAGTTAATTATGTTGTGTTGTTGCGCATTAATGTTGTAGTTGAGAAATTAAGGATTAATCCAAAATCGCTTAATTGGTTAATTAATTCAATGCAAAAGCAATCAAATTTATTATACTTGGAAAATCCCAAGGTCGAACTCAAGGAGGCAATTATCTCCTTAGGATGATTTTCAAATAATTTAGAGACTAGGTTTTTGAGGAGAATACTTTTGCATTTTTTTAATGAATGGTGAATGTGAATGCAAATATGGTTTACTTTAGGGATTAAAATGTATTATTTCACTAAATTATGTCCAAAAATCCCAAACATGGCAAGAATATTAAAGCATGTAAAATAAAGCTAATTTGTTTTTTTTGTAATTTTCAGATGCAAAATGAAATTTCTGTGAATTAAATATGCAGACAATGTGATTTTCAGTAAATGAATTTAATAATTAGTCGACTTAATTTCTTTCTAAAAATAAAATTAACATAGATGTATCAAAGTAATATGTATCTAGTAAAAATCATAAATCCTAAATATACTATGTTTATAGATATCTAAAATTCATTTTCTCTAATCACTAGCTAATGTATTTTAACTAAATTATGTATGCAAAAGAGATAATTTTGAAGGCATTACAGAGCATAATTAGTTCTAACAAAGGTGAATTTTTTAGAATTTTAGGAGCAATAAATACTTTAATATGAATTCATGAGCTTATAGCGGGTAAAATATGCAATTCCTCACTAATTTAATATTAATAAATCAATTCAGTCTAACAAAATACATTAATTTCATCACATAATAGAGAATTGATTATACAACTTAATACATTTTTGGAATTAAAATATAACGTAAAATAAGGTTTAAATTAATATTCAAATGCAAAGGTCTATATCAAAATAGGAAAATAAAATTAAAACAAAAATAACACATAGGTATGCTTCTTTAATTACCAAAACTTGTAGGGGTATTTATCAAATTCTTCCAGCGGGAGGCATGTGTTGCACACGAGTTTGACTGATGGGGGCTGAAATATAAATCTTCATAATTGTAGAGGATCATGGCACAAAATTTCCAGTACCGTACATGCGTGGCACGTGCCCAGGGGCAACCTTGGAGGGAGCTCTAGAGATGGACTACACATGGCGGGCAAGGCTTGCTTCAGGTAGCGCCGAAGCTGAGACTTGGGCGATAGCTCGCTGCATAGCTCGGGCGAGCGAAGTTGCATGATTGGAGATGTCAAATGCGAGGAAAGGGGAGGAAATCAATGGTTGTTGTTGTTAATGTTAATGGCGGAGGAGCTCTGTTGCTACCGATGAAGGCCCTATGCTTGGAGAGGGTAGTGATGTTCGGGCCTCGCTAGTGATGATTGGCTGTCGATGTTAGAGCTTTAGCTCGGTGGACGAAGTCAAGGTAGATCAGAGGTGAAGGGCCCATTAGTCAGGTGACACATACCCAACCAAGAAGATGTGATGAGGGTGCTCTCTATAGATGGCTGATGTGACGCCCCGCCCCTCCGGCTACCGAAACTGACGAGACGGGAGCGTCGGACCTACGGTCCAAATACGCCCATGATCTATGATACTCAGCAAATCATCTTATGCACATTAGATTGACATTTGAAATATAAATAACACTATGAAAATAATATGAAATGGAAATAAAATGCAACATCCATTCTGATTAATACTCATCAAGTCCATGTCCATGATATGAGATACATCAGAAAATCTCAAACTTTGTAGAAAAACTCTCCACATATCTTACTACAATGTCTCTCCGTAATAACATAAAATAAAGCGGAAGTACATAAATTACTCTAAGTAGGACGCACCCTGTCTGGTGCAAGTATGATGTAAGAAGTCCTGTCAAATGACCGCTACTGTGGCGGCTGCTGCTCAGGTACACCTGTTGGGTTCACACGAGGGTAACGTTATGAGCAATTGCCCAGTAACGAGACAACACTCTAATGACTAAGGTAGGGGTATGAAAAGAATGTATATTCAACTTTATTTAATGGCACATGCATCTATAAAAAAAATATAGAAAGAAACTCCAACTCATTCTAATTCACAATGGGTCACATTGGTTTTATTATTTATAAAAAAATAATCATTGAGTGTTACCACAATATTCTTGATATTTCTACAAGCTGGTTAGAGTTTAAACGGTATAAAATTTCCGACATCTGGTCGTTTATCATTTCTAGTATTATTTTAGCACACGCAAGTACGCGACTCGCAGGCCTCCGCTACGCGGGAACTTGTTTGTTATCTTGGATATACCTCCAAGTATTTTCACCTCAAATTCTCCAACTTCAAACCTATCCCGGAACACCTCTCACAATTATAATATTCGAGGTAAAATTCGATGCGGCCACATCAAATTTTAATCCGAATCATAAAATTGTGTATAAGTGAGAAACCAAGAACGCCAACCGCGCCACCTGCCAACTCCGTCGAGCGACTCCGGATGTTACCGGGCTGCTAGGTGCAACGCGTCACCCAACTCGTCCGTTGGGGTCGCGACCTTCATGGTATCTACCCGGGGCCCAAGGGTGCATGCCCAATCCCTTGCGGCTCCTACTCCGTCTATCCGGTTACCACTAACATAACAACACCGATAACACATTAGAAATTTGCACTTAAACTGAGGATCATTGTGTTAACTCAACCTTAACCATAGAACAATGATACGTGTACTAACATTAGCCATCAGGTATTCTCTCTCTATCTCTCTCTTTTTTTTTAACCAGCTTCAAAAAATATATTATTTAATCCATGGGAGCTTCTTTATAAAATGAAATCATTGATTGATACGTGTAAAATCTCCAGCTCATGATTTATAGTTTCAGTGCGACTCCAATGATAATCCTAGCGAGGATATTTTTTTTTTAAAAAGTCGACAAAAACAATTCTGATCTTTTCACTTTTATTTGTTATCTCCTTTCACAGTTTTGACAAGATCTTGCTAATGAATACAATCACGTATTATTCTTATAGAACCAAGCAAATGACTATGCAACCTCCATTTTCACAAACTGTATCATCTAGTTGTATTGACAGATAAAGATGCAATATGTATTATCCTTTACGTTCGTGTTCTAGCAAGTAGTTATAAATAAGGAGACAATCCAAAATATGGCATCTTTCTTACCTGTACTCGTATTATTCTAAGGTAAATCCCTATTATTCTATCACTTTACGTTGGATCTAGTATCAAATTTAAGTACACCCCAACTAGACGTGAATGGCATATGATGAAACATATTAATGCTCAAATTCCTAAACTCCGAAATTTAATGATAATATTTGCTAACGATAACAGACTTTTTTTATGCATGCTCGCAAGTGGATCATGGGATACAACTGTTGAATACGTTACAGATGATAGACCGACAATAGTTTCTTCGCCAAGCAATAACACGTAATAAATTTGTTACCAATTATAAACATGCGTGTAATTAATCATGAAAATGTTGACATGGGATTAAGGAATCATGCACACGTTACATGCACCAAATTAAAAGGAGTTCATGCACAATTTAAAAGGGGTTAATGGAGGTCGTTCTAATGCTTTGTATTTTATAATATCTAACGGCATTATATGCATGAATGGAGAATTATTTTCTATGGATACATCGAGCCTACTACGAATGGATGAAGAGCATCAAGTAAAAAGAAATCATTTGAAGAGTCATATTTAATATTATGGTTATTGTCACTACGGATCCATCTAACTTTTATTTTACTTGTGCTGCGTAGAACATCACCTTAGGCTAGAAAATAGTTTAAGGTAAAAAGAAAACCTCATCGTTGGGATAGAATACAGAAATTTCCAGACCACCGTTCACCCACTAAACAAATCAAGATGAAGAGTACCAAATAAAATTCTCATATTGACACCTAACTCAGATTGTGAAACCAATAGCAAGGAAGATTATTATCGTTACTATTTAAGATCTAAATATAACGATAAGGCTCTAACGATGTTCAAGATATGTGATCAAAAATCGTATGAAACCAACAGCAAGAGGGGGTTATTCATCGTTACCTCCGAGGATGTTCCCTCGGGTTCTACTCTCACACGGAAATACTATTTCTGTCGCTCGATCGGAATGTGAATGCTCGTACGAAGGTGACCTCGAGCTTTCCTACGTGATGGTGGTCGCGGATCTTCGATCGGAGCTCTTTCTCCGACGTTGACGACGGTGGCCTCCCAATGATAAGATCGATCAAGGTGGTGGTGCTCCAAAGAGAGGGAAGGATGGTGGTGGCTAGGGCTTTTAGAGAGCAGCCTACCATCTCCTATTTATAGAAGGAGAGGTGAATTTGGATCTCGATTCGGATCCGGTTCGGATCCATATATGGATCTTGACCACCCATCTTAAAACATCATTATCTTGAGCTAGGAATGTCAGAATTTGACGTTCTTGGGCTCGTTGGAAAGATCTCGACGAGATCTACGAAATGGCATGATTACTTGAATTTTTTGGATGTAAAAAACACTCCAGATTTTTGGAAAGGAAAATACGGGATTTCACATCATAAAAATCTTAAAGGAAGTCTCGTCCTCGAGACGTAGGATTTAACGTATAAGTTTTAAATGTGATGTAGGTTAAGGCATAAAAATCTTAAAGAGAACGAAACCCATAAAAATCTTAAAGAGGATTGAAATAGGGTCTCGTGATCATACCTTCAAAAAGATAGGGGTATTTCTGTCGCATATCTGCCTCAGGCTCCCAGGTGGCCTCCTCAACATTCTGACTTTGCCACAATACCTTGACCAAAGGAATGTCCTTCCGTCGCAACCTCTTGACTGTCCGGTCTACAATCTGTATGGGTGCCTCAGGAAAAGATAGATTCGGTTCAACCGCGAGGTCGTCATAGCTAATCACGTGTCGAGGATCTCGAATATACTTCCGGAGGTTTGACACATGGAATACATCATGCACACCTGCTAGGTGAGGAGGGAGTGCTACTCGGTATGCTACCTTCCCAATACGTGTCAAAATTTCGAAAGGGCCAACGAACCTCGGTGCCAGCTTGCCCTTAATACCAAATCTTTGAATACCCTTCATTGGAGATACTCTCAAGAAGACAAAATCTCCGACTTCAAACTCGAGATCACGACGTCTCTGATCAGCATAGCTCTTTTGACGGCTCTGTGCAGTCAATAATTTCTTTCTAGCCATCTCTACTGCCCTTGTTGTATCTTCGATTATCTGAGTAGAATAAATCTCTTTGTCACCCACTTCCTGCCAACACAAGGGCGTGTTGCATCTCCGTCCATACAATGCCTCAAAAGGTGCCATGCCAATACTAGCATGGTAGCTGTTGTTATAGGTGAACTCCACCAAAGGAAGGTGGTCCTTCCAAGATCCTTGCCACTCAATGGCACATGCTCTGAGTAGGTCTTCAAGGGTCTGAATTGTCCTCTCTGATTGTCCGTCAGTCTGCGGATGATAGGCTGAACTAAGACATAGTTCGGTTTTTAGGGCCTTCATGAATTCTCCCCAATAATGCGATGTAAAACGAGAGTCTCTATCAGATACAACCTCCTTGGGAATCCCATGCAAGCGAATAACATGCTGAATATATAACTTGGCCAGATCTACCGGAGTGCATGTCATGTTCACGGGAATGAAATGTGCAGACTTGGTCAACCTGTCCACAATAACCCAAATGGCATCATGTCCACCTACTGTACGAGGCAAGGATGTCACGAAGTCCATAGAGATACTCTCCCATTTCCACAACGGAATAGGAAGTGACTGTAACAAGCCAGGAGGACGCTTGTGCTCTGCCTTCACCAATTGGCACGTAAGGCAACGAGTAACATATTCTGCAACATCTCTCTTCATCCCTTCCCACCAGAAGTGTTGACGGAGGTCTCTATACATCTTGGTGCTCCCTGGATGGATAGACAATCTAGAACAATGAGCCTCATCTAGGATGTCTCTCCTTAACTCGCCATCATCAGGGACACAGACACGGTCCCCCTTCCATAAGATGGACTCACATATTCTGAACCCATCAAACTCCTCCTTCGGGCATCGATGGAATAAATCTTGTAATTTTTGATCTGTTTGCTGACCATGCACAATCCTGTCCCATAGTCCACTATACTTGGCAGGTACAGTTACAGCGTTTGTAGTACTGTCAAAGGGGTGCCACTCACTAAGTGCTGCGAGCATATCCCATGTCTGTAGCCACGCTGCGGTGCCCTCGGTATGTGCTCTTCTACTCAAAGCATCTGCCACTACATTCCCCTTACCCGGATGGTAAGAGATAGTGCAGTCATAATCCTTCAACAGCTCCATCCATCGCCTTTGCCTCATATTCAACTCTCGCTGGTCAAAGATATATTTGAGACTCTTGTGATCTGTAAAAATCTCAAATGTGACCCCATATAAATAGTGACGCCATATTTTCAACGCGAAGACTATAGCTGCCAACTCCAAGTCATGAGTAGGGTAGTTCCGTTCATGATTCTTTAATTGTCGTGATGCATATGCCACGACATGACCACGTTGCATCAACACGGCTCCTAAACCCTCCTTTGATGCATCAGTATACACTGTAAAGTCTAAGGGGCCTGAAGGAAGGGTGAGAATCGGAGCACTGGTCAGTCTTTCTTTCAACGTACGAAAGCTCAGCTCGCACTTGTCGCTCCAAAAGAAAGGGACATCTTTCTGTGTCAGACGAGTAAGGGGTAGAGCTAGCTGCGAGAAGCCCCTAACAAAACGCCTGTAGTAGCCGACGAGGCCTAAGAAGCTGCGTATCTCGGTAACTGTCTTGGGCTGCTCCCAGGACATGACTGCCTCTATCTTGGCTGGATCAATCGCCACCCCTGCTCCTGAAATTACATGACCGAGGAAAGCTACTTCGGTAAGCCAAAATTCACACTTGCTGTATTTTGCATACAACTTGTGTTCTCTGAGTGTCTCAAGAATAATACGCAGATGCTGCTCGTGCTCATGCTCATCACGTGAGTAGATTAAGATATCATCAATGAACACCACCACAAAACGATCTAAGTATGGACGGAAAATTCTGTTCATCATGTCCATGAACGCAGCAGGGGCGTTCGTGAGTCCAAACGACATAACCACAAACTCATAGTGGCTGTATCTGGTACGAAAAGCAGATTTAAGCACATCCGCATCCTTAATTCTCAATTGATGATAACCCGATCGTAGGTCAATCTTTGAGAATACCGCTGCACCTTGCAATTGATCGAAAAGATCATCTATTCGTGGAAGTGGGTAACGGTTCTTTACCGTCCTTTTATTCAATTGCCTATAGTCGATGCACAAGCGCATAGACCCATCCTTCTTCTTTACGAAGAGGACCGGTGCTCTCCAAGGTGAGGTACTGGGACGTATAAATCCCTTTTCCAATAACTCCTGCAGCTGTACTTTGAGTTCCCTGAGTTCGGCTGGTGCCATTCTATATGGAGGAATGGAGATCGGTTGCGTGTCGGGTATCAAAGTAATCTCGAACTCGATCTCCCTTTCTGGTGGTAGCCCAGGTAATTCCTCTGGGAATACATCAGGAAAATCTCGTACAATTTTGACGTCTTCAATCATACGATCTTCGACGGGTAACTCCACAATATGGGCGAGAAAACCTATGCAACCCTGATCGAGCATGTGTTGGGCCTTCAATGCCGAAATGTATAAGACCTCACTATCTGAGGTACGTCCATCAAACTGAAAGGTAGGTATGCCTGGGAGACGGAACACTATCGTCTTCTCGAAGCAATCAAGGCATGCGTGATAATGCTCGAGCCAATCCATACCTAGGATGACATCAAAATCTTCTAACTGAATGAGTAAAAGATATGCGGGCAATATGTGTCCGCCGATCTGCACTGCTACATTCTCCACTGCTTGTCGCACTATGAATAATTGGCCCCCTGGGCCCTTGATGTAGTATGGAGATGGAACACAGACTGGCTCTTTATCTAACTTGGGCACTAATCGATGTGCTAAAAAGGAGTGCGTAGCTCCCGAATCAAATAAAGCATGTAATGATATACCATGCACTGAAATCATACCTCGCACTACAGCTCCTGAGGCGTGGGCCTGCTCCTGTGTGATTGCGTTCAACTGTCCCTGAGGCTGTGGAGGGGCGTTAGAACCTGCAGCACTGAAGGTTGGTCGTGGTGGAGGGCGTTGAAAACCTCGACCCCCACAGCGGGAAACTGATCCGTGTGACTGTGCAGAAGAGAAATTTGGTCGTATACTTGGTGGGTGGCCACCTGAATTGCTGGCAAGTAAAGGACACTTGGCCTTGAAATGGCCCGGCTGTTGGCAGTGGAAGCATCTGCGATCTCCTGGCTGAGAGAAGGAGCCTCCTGAGACAAGGCTAGCACCTCCTGTCTTACGGCTCTGCGAGTGTGTCGAAGAGCGGAAGGAAGTAGTACCACGGCTCGCCAAACCCTGCCCCAAAGTAGGTGTAGGGGCAAATCTGCTAACGGTAGGAGTAGTAGCCACTGGGTGGAAACGACGCTCTCGACGAGCTCTGTAGAAATCTCGACGAGCAGATCTCGTTGGCTGAGGTGGTTGGAAATGTGATGGACTCCCCTGAAGCCGATTCTGGGTTGCCTCCATCTTGGTAGCTTTAGCAGCTACCTCCTTGATGGAAGTGAAATCTAATGCAGATAGCTGGTGCTGCACATCATCACGCAGTCCCTGGATAAACTTCTGTAAATTCTCCTCAGAAAAAGCAGTAGTCGCTGGTGAGTGTCGGGAGAGTTCAGTGTAACGAATGAGATACTCTTGGGCCGTCATTGACCCCTGCTTCAGCTCAGCAAATAACCTCCTCTGATCTTCAACCCAGTGATCAGGATAGAACTGACTACGGAACTCATCAAGAAAAATTTCCCATGTTATGGGATCCTCCAGATGTTCCTTGGTGGCGAACCACCAACGCTCAGCATAACCTGCTAGTGAGAACTCCACAAATGTAAGCCAAGACTCTTCAGGAGCATGAATCATCCTCAACACCTTAGATACGTGATCCAGCCATAGCTCAGCCTCATCTGGTGTGCCGGTGCCAAAGAATTGTGGCACCTTAGATCTCTTATATGCTGCGTAGGTCGTCTGATGTTTCTGCAGCGCCTCTAGGTCATCTGATCCTTCCGGGTCCAGAGACACCGAAGGGTGAACACTGCCCTCCTCCTCACGAGAGGGCTGGTACGAGGAATCATCCTGCTGGAGGAGCCTTTGCTCCAATACCTCCTGACGTTGTTGTATACCCTGTACGGCCTGAACTAGCAAGGCCAACTGCTGTGCAATATCAGGGTCAACACGAGGCGGCATGATTCCCTGCGAGAATCATTATTTTAAAAAAAAATATTTCTATGGTTAGAGAGACAATGGACACTTTAAACATGACTTTAATTCTTCTTCTTACTAACGACAAGGTCAAAAGACTCTGTCACTATATTTATATTTCAAATATTGTTAACAATTCTAATATACAAAAGAGAGAATGGAGTATCGGGCTCTGATACCATCTGTGACGCCCCGCCCCTTCGGCTACCGAAACCGACGAGACGGGAGCGTCGGACCTACGGTCCAAATACGCCCATGATCTATGATACTCAGCAAATCATCTTATGCACATTAGATTGACATTTGAAATATAAATAACACTATGAAAATAATATGAAATGGAAATAAAATGCAACATCCATTCTGATTAATACTCATCAAGTCCATGTCCATGATATGAGATACATCAGAAAATCTCAAACTTTGTAGAAAAACTCTCCACATATCTTACTACAATGTCTCTCCGTAATAACATAAAATAAAGCGGAAGTACATAAATTACTCTAAGTAGGACGCACCCTGTCTGGTGCAAGTATGATGTAAGAAGTCCTGATCTCCTCAAATGACCGCTACTGTGGCGGCTGCTGCTCAGGTACACCTGTTGGGTTCACACGAGGGTAACGTTATGAGCAATTGCCCAGTAACGAGACAACACTCTAATGACTAAGGTAGGGGTATGAAAAGAATGTATATTCAACTTTATTTAATGGCACATGCATCTATAAAAAAAAATATAGAAAGAAACTCCAACTCATTCTAATTCACAATGAGTCACATTGGTTTTATTATTTATAAAAAAATAATCATTGAGTGTTACCACAATATTCTTGATATTTCTACAAGCTGGTTAGAGTTTAAACGGTATAAAATTTCCGACATCTGGTCGTTTATCATTTCTAGTATTATTTTAGCACACGCAAGTACGCGACTCGCAGGCCTCCGCTACGCGGGAACTTGTTTGTTATCTTGGATATACCTCCAAGTATTTTCACCTCAAATTCTCCAACTTCAAACCTATCCCGGAACACCTCTCACAATTATAATATTCGAGGTAAAATTCGATGCGGCCACATCAAATTTTAATCCGAATCATAAAATTGTGTATAAGTGAGAAACCAAGAACGCCAACCGCGCCACCTGCCAACTCCGTCGAGCGACTCCGGATGTTACCGGGCTGCTAGGTGCAACGCGTCACCCAACTCGGCCGTTGGGGTCGCGACCTTCATGGTATCTACCCGGGGCCCAAGGGTGCATGCCCAATCCCTTGCGGCTCCTACTGCGTCTATCCGGTTACCACTAACATAACAACACCGATAACACATTAGAAATTTGCACTTAAACTGAGGATCATTGTGTTAACTCAACCTTAACCATAGAACAATGATACGTGTACTAACATTAGCCATCAGGTATTATCTCTCTATCTCTCTTTTTCTTTTAACCAGCTTCAAAAAAATATATTATTTAATCCATGAGAGCTTCTTTATAAAATGAAATCATTGATTGATACGTGTAAAATCTCCAGCTCATGATTTATAGTTTCAGTGCGACTCCAATGATAATCCTAGCGAGGATTTTTTTTTTTTAAAAGTCGACAAAAACAATTCTGATATTTTCACTTTTATTTGTTATCTCCTTTCACAGTTTTGACAAGATCTTGCTAATGAATACAATCACGTATTATTCTTATAGAACCAAGCAAATGACTATGCAACCTCCATTTTCACAAACTGTATCATCTAGTTGTATTGACAGATAAAGATGCAATATGTATTATCCTTTACGTTCGTGTTCTAGCAAGTAGTTATAACTAAGGAGACAATCCAAAATATGGCATCTTTCTTACCTGTACTCGTATTATTCTAAGGTAAATCCCTATTATTCTATCACTTTACGTTGGATCTAGTATCAAATTTAAGTACACCCCAACTAGACGTGAATGGCATATGATGAAACATATTAATGCTCAAATTCCTAAACTCCGAAATTTAATGATAATATTTGCTAACGATAACAGACTTTTTTTTTATGCATGCTCGCAAGTGGATCATGGGATACAACTGTTGAATACGTTACAGATGATAGACCGACAACAGTTTCTTCGCCAAGCAATAACACGTAATAAATTTGTTACCAATTATAAACATGCGTGTAATTAATCATGAAAATGTTGACAGGGGATTAAGGAATCATGCACACGTTACATGCACCAAATTAAAAGGAGTTCATGCACAATTTAAAAGGGGTTAATGGAGGTCGTTCTAATGCTTTGTATTTTATAATATCTAACGGCATTATATGCATGAATGGAGAATTATTTTCTATGGATACATCGAGCCTACTACGAATGGATGAAGAGCATCAAGTAAAAAGAAATCATTTGAAGAGTCGTATTTAATATTATGGTTATTGTCACTACGGATCCATCTAACTTTTATTTTACTTGTGCTGCGTAGAACATCACCTTAGGCTAGAAAATAGTTTAAGGTAAAAAGAAAACCTCATCGTTGGGATAGAATACAGAAATTTCCAGACCACCGTTCACCCACTAAACAAATCAAGATGAAGAGTACCAAATAAAATTCTCATATTGACACCTAACTCAGATTGTGAAACCAATAGCAAGGAAGATTATTATCGTTACTATTTAAGATCTAAATATAACGATAAGGCTCTAACGATGTTCAAGATATGTGATCAAAAATCGTATGAAACCAACAGCAAGAGGGGGTTATTCATCGTTACCTCCGAGGATGTTCCCTCGGGTTCTCCTCTCACACGGAAATACTATTTCCGTCGCTCGATCGGAATGTGAATGCTCGTACGAAGGTGACCTCGAGCTTTCCTACGTGATGGTGGTCGCGGATCTTCGATCGGAGCTCTTTCTCCGACGTTGACGACGGTGGCCTCCCAATGATAAGATCGATCAAGGTGGTGGTGCTCCAAAGAGAGGGAAGGATGGTGGTGTCTAGGGCTTTTAGAGAGCAGCCTACCATCTCCTATTTATAGAAGGAGGTGAATTTGGATCTCGATTCGGATCCGGTTCGGATCCATATATGGATCTTGACCACCCATCTTAAAACATCATTATCTTGAGCTAGGAATGTCAGAATTTGACGTTCTTGGGCTCGTTGGAAAGATCTCGACGAGATCTACGAAATGGCATGATTACTTGAATTTTTTGGATGTAAAAAATACTCCAGATTTTTGGAAAGGAAAATACGGGATTTCACAGCTGATGTGCCTGAGCCTGCAAGGAGAAAGGGGACTCGAGCTTGGTCATTGCGAGTTGAACAGAGAAGGAGGAACGGTATGGTTGGGCTCCAGAAAGATGGTGACAGAGAAAATAGAGATCTGGAGCTTCTATTATAGGGGGGAAGGGAGTGAATTGGTGGTGGGGACCTACGAGGAGTCATATGAGATGGTGGTTCTAAGGTCTCAAGCTTTTACGAAGCTTGAGATATGTTGGAACAAGAAGATTCTAGCGAAGATAGAGTGGCGATCAAGAATGGCTTGGTGAGAAATTGAACAAAGAAGACACATGTGACTTATTATACAATGAAATAATAGAGGAGATAAATAACGATCAAAGCACACAAGACAAAGAAGAAGAATAAAGACAGAAGAAATCAGAAAAGGGAATACATGTAGGAAGGAAGAATGCACGTGGCGGAGCTGGGTCGTCGAGCTTCGATCTTCACTCAAGATCGCGACAGGGATTTAACTAGGCAGCCGTGTGGAGCAGTTGCAGAAAGTGGTGTGTCCCTCGAATCTCATCTAAGGTTGCATGTCTTTGCTTGAGCCAAGACACTTGCTGTTGTCACCTAGAGGTGGCGACAAGCTTTCTCGTTCTCTCTCTAGAGTGGTGGAAGCAAGTGGAGTGTGGAGATATCAAGGGTTTTGTGGTTGGGTGGTTAGGGTATGTGCAAAGGAAGGGGAGGCGAGGCGATCGTGGAGGAGAGATAAAGTTGATGCTTGGTTGTACGATGAGAGAGAGAGACGAGGTCATCGAGGAGCAGAAGAAGCGGTCATGGATTGCGTGGCAAAGGTAGAGGGGCATAGTCATCGATGGTTGATAAAGACAAGGAATAAAAAAGGTCATCGACTGTTCGATCAACCAAGACAATGCCACATAGCTGGGTGAGAAAAAAGTAAGTAAATAAATAAATAAGAAAAATATTTGATAAATTAACCGGGACCACTGGATGAGCGATCACCTCATCCAATGGCCCAGATTAATGGTGTATAAGAGGGATTGAGACATTTATAAGATGAAAATAGAGCTTTGTTCCCAAGTGATTCATTGCATTTAGACATTTATATTGCATTATTATAATTCATGCATTTACATTGCATTATAAGACATAAATGCAATATAAATGTCTGAATGCAATGAATCACTTGGGAATGTTGCTCTATATTAAGCTTATAGATGTTTTAATCCCTCAGCCACACTTAATATGGGTTGTTGGATTAGGCACCCCTTCATCCAACAATTCTGATTAATTTATCTTTTTTATCTTTTTTTTCTTTTCTTTCTTTTTTTACTCTGTCAAGTGGCATTTTTTCAATAGTTCAATCTCAACCTATCGAATGGTTGAAGACCTCTCTTCTTCCCTAGCTTTCTAGATCGTCGATGACTCTGCCCCTTCGCATATGTCATTCAAGCCATGCCCGCTTCTTTCTCTCCTCTACAACCTCCTCTCTCTCTTATTGTGTGATCGAGCTTTGCCTTCATCTATCCTCTATGACCGCATCGCATCCACTTCCTTCGTGTGTATACCTAACTGCCCAACCACAAAACCCCTACCATCGTCACACTCCATCGTCATCGACCACTCTAGAGAGAGAATGAGAAAGCTCGCTTTTCCAATTGATAGCAGTAGGTGTCTTGGCTTGTGAGTAAAGACCTCTAACCTTAGGCAAGATCCAAGGGACACACCCTTGATGCAGCTGCTCTACGCAGCTTCTCATCTTGATCCCCATCGTGATCTTGAGCGAAGATCAGGTCTTGATAATCCAACTCCTCCGCATACATTTGTCCGTCCTATAGGTGTTCACCTTTTATGAGTCCTTCTTTCTTTATTCTTCTTCTTCGTCTTGTGTGATTTGATCTTGAATTCTCTCCTTTGCTATTTCACCACGTCACAATTCACATGCCTCTTCTTCATTCAATTTCGCACTAAGCCATTCCTAATCGCCACTCTATCCCCACTAGAACCTTCCCATTCCAGCATATATCAAGCTTCACAAAAGCTTAAGACCTTAGGACCACCATCTCCTCTGAATCCTCACGGGTCCCCTACACCATCAATTCACATCTTTCCCCCTCTAAATCAGGAATCCCTCGAGCTCCATGTCTCTATTTTCTCTGTCACCATCACTTTGGATCCCAACCATACCCCTGCTCCTTCTCTATTCAACTCACTAAGACCGAGCTCCCAAGCTTGAGTCCCCTTTGTCCTTGTAAGTTCAGGCACATCAGCCATCTACAGAGAGCTCCCTTTGATGAATCGCAAATCAACAATGTTAATTATTACTTGTTGTAGTATGGTTGATTTATAATCATACATAACCACATTTGAAATAGAAAATGTGTCTTCAATTTATACCTTGGCAAGTCCAAGTCTGAACACAAGTACATCTGTCATAATACATGTAATCAGGCTTAATTATCTATGTTAAGTGATTAATAAATTATTTAGGTCAAAAGATAAAATACAATGCATCATAAGATAACATATGAATGATCATGCATTTCTCTTTTGATTTTTAGGCAAGTTATTAGTAGATAAAGTGAACAGAATCACTTAACTAAACACATGCATACAATACATAAATACGCCCTAAAATTTATCAGTAGACTTAAGCAATGATCAGAATGGAATCTAAATCCAATTAAGAAGTTAATTCAAAGTGAAGTTTCATTTAATAAGAATAAAATCATCTAAATCATCTATGATTAATATATCAATAATCACACATCAAATCAGAGAATTATTGAAGCCATGTGAAAGAGAGTTAAATTAACTTTACAACATAATTGAAATCACATTGATTGGATATTATATGCTCAAATTATTAAATAATGAAACCAAGGGAATAACTGTACTAAAACATAAAATATAATCCATACAAATAAGTCATTGTAGGTACTGAAATGTAAATAAGAAAAACCAGCCCCAGAATTTATGGATAACCCCGTGTACAGGGGCATTTTTGTCATTTTGGGAAACCGATGGGGTTTTGTTACAATTTTTCCTACCTGCACGAGCCATGCTCATGCGTACATAATGTAAGTTAGGTTTATCCTGGTGCAGGTTCGGGGGACACATGGGTGTCCCCAGTGCTGATGTAACTTCGAGTCCATCGAGGGTCCCGCCGTGGAGTCGAGGCTGAGGGAGTAACTGGACCATTGGATCAAAGAATATCTAACAACATCTGCTAACTGGCACACCTCTTTCTTCCTCTTTGAACTGGCGGCAATATCTGGAATCTGGTGACCTCCATTACCCTTCTCCATCCACATCTGCTCCATTGAAGGTCATTTGACCTTCATAGAATCCTGGTGAAGATCATGATAGTGTTACGATGCTCCGTGTGAATCAGGGGGACGGTGTCGATGAATCTATGTTGATGACAAACCTCTAGATCCAAGATATCATAAAAAAATCTGGCCATTAAGGGATGTTGGAATCATATCCTTAAGATGAAGGTCAAGGGCTTACTGGAAATGAGTGGACTTCTATCTACAAGGCATGAAAATTTGAAGAAACAACTAAAGAAGATAAAACATACTTTCTTGGAAATTAAAGAACATACAAGAATGATAAGGATTGGCTTGGGATGAGGATCTTGAAGATCCTCTGATTATCGCTTTGTTCATCCAACCATGATGGAAAGCTCGAATGACCGCTAAGATAGCATTGTAACATGGTGTGTCGCCAACTTATTGGGGGGAAGAAAGTCAACTTTGCATAATCAATCAACCCTATTGCTGTCACCTAAGGGTTTGAGAGACACTAGGCCTTTGCCCGCATAAAGATGGACAAGAAGCGAAGGTGGCCGGTAGGGAGCTATATGAAGAAGAAGAATGACATAGGTTTTGATTCAAAATGGTGGTTTCAACCACCAGCAGTTGATCTGGGAGTTAGGGTTAGGATATAATAGGAAGTTAGCATGGTTGGAGGAAGTTTGGTGAGGGAATTAACGATGGTGGTTTGCTAAGATGTTGGTTGACGATGGAGTGATAATGGAAGGAAGATGGGTCGTTCAACAGTTCGCACTACCTGGAGGTGTTGAGCTGAAGGTTGGGGACGAAGGATCAACCATCTGATCATGATCAGATGGTCATCCTATAGGTAGGATATGGTGTCTGTGATCTGATTTGGGATCAGAACAAAGGGTTGAGGTGTGAAGCAGGTTCGAAGGAATCATGACCGTCTGATCAAGATGATCAGATGACCAATATAAAAGGCTGGTTAGTATAAAGAGCAGGGGGATAAAATTCTCTGATTGGGCCACGTGGCCCAATCAAGAAATTGCAAAATGGGAAAATAATGTAAGAATCGAAAATAAATAATTAGAAGGATAATTAGCAAACACTTTCAGCATGAAAGTTGTAGTTCTCAATGAGTCTACAACGTTCATGTAGAAGTCAAAGAGAAATGATGTCATATGTACATACAAAATAATTAAATAAGTGATTAGAATAATAAAACATTTTCTTTTTATTTCTTATTTTTTGGATTTTTATTTTATATTTTACGTTAAATTAATTATGTAGAATATTATTCTAATTTTTATTTGATTTTTAATAAGAAATAAAAACATAAAATAATAGCACATTAATAGATTTTATAATAAAGTATAATTGGGGTTAATTATTTACATCACATCAAAATATAATTAATGTTAATTGTCATCGAATCTTATTGATTTTTTATTTTCTTAAGCAAGAGAGATAATTATATTATTAAATGTTTAAAAATATGGGATTTGGCACCCCCTATACATAAGCTGAGATCATGCTCAAGCTAATAAATAAAGAATTAGTTAGAGTGTTAAATTAATTAGTGAAGTCCCTAACATGTGAATGTGAAAATACAGGGCATGAATGACCTAGAGCATTTGGTTTTAGAAATCCTAGGACTCTAATTTGAACCATGTCTTAAATAAAAGAAATTCAACTTCTCTATTTATCAGACTCTCAATGTATACATAAATATAAGAAGTATGGCTTAATGTGTTGACTGCATTCACAAGAATAGAGTTTAGATGTCACCCAAGGTTCCAATATAAGAGACTCTCCTAAGGACCCAACCTCAACACTAGGGAATAAATCTAGTCTTGCTTCAGTCCACCGTCTCTTTAGTTTGTTAGGCTTAAAAGTGTAGATAGATAGCCAAATGATGGAGGGAAATAGTATTGTATCATTTCTTTTCTCCCTCTCATTGGAACGAGGTGTCTCTCAAGTGCCTTTACTCAATATAATAGTATATTTTAATGTCAATCAATGTGTCCCTTAAAAGAGATTGAGCCATCTGTACTTGTTTTCCTAAGAGTACATCGAGGTGCTTCTTTTTAAAACATTTAATATACTTCCATTAATACTTGTACCACTAATGATGCAGAGCCCTTTTTAAGGTACTAGTCTGACTGATAAAAGCCTATTAATTGGGTTCAAATGAAAACTTAAAGATTGGGAGCGGTCACCATTTGTATAAGCTCATATGAATGTAACTTTGTAATGCATTGAGCTTTTCTTTTCATCAACATTTTTTTCTTTTTGGCTAGCCCACTGCTTTTATCAAGGATTGGTGAACAATGATCAACAAATTAATTTAATGATTTACACACCCTGGCACTTAGGTTTTGGTCAAGTGATTAGTATGAGAACCATGTTCCACACTAGCTAAGATGCTGACACTCAGGTTTAATGAAGCCTTCATTAATCTTATCCCATCCCCGAGTATCATCATGTTAAGTCCAAACTTGAATATGAAATTCCATTTCCTCAAGTGAAACCTCAACTCATATGAATCATGAACGCAGTCCTGCAAGCAAGCAAATGTCATATTCTTTAAAGAGGAGATTAAGCATGCAATTTAGCACATGAATATTTCTAACTAGGGATATGTGAATTTTTAAGTCTAAGACCCTAATGATTAAGACAAGTTAACTTCGAGTCTCTGT
Organism: Ottelia alismoides; assembly: GCA_037367405.1. Classification (NCBI taxonomy): domain Eukaryota; kingdom Viridiplantae; phylum Streptophyta; class Magnoliopsida; order Alismatales; family Hydrocharitaceae; genus Ottelia; species Ottelia alismoides. Next base: position 566,227 of record JAZKJV010010478.1, read on the forward strand.
ACCTCATAAACCAAGTGTTAAAGATCTCAACAAGCCTTGAGTGGAAAGTGGAAGTGTCAGGGAATAACACTAAATTAATAGGTTAATCTTTTTTTGTAAATTTTATTTTATCTAATTTTTTTAGCTTCTTCAGAGGAATAATGATTATCCTAAACTCATATCATTAGTTGCATCTACTTTCAGCCAATATGGATGTAAATACGGACCGTCAGACAACTACTCATATTACCTAACGATGGTGCCATAAACGTTATCTTTTAACCATCTACTCTGCTAAGGGATACCGTAATTATCTCATTCAAAAGTAGCTAATCATTTTTAAGTGTAGTAATCCGAATTGAACCTAAAGAGATTTTTATTTTTTCTGATTTTTAGTTGGATTTTTTAGTAAGGTTTGAAAGTCAATTTTAATAACAAAATAATTTGTTATCTTAATTTACACCCTTAAAGTTGATAATAATTTTTGAAAACATTTTTACAAACATTGTCGTGTAATTATAGATTTTCCAAACATTTTACAAAGATTTTCAAAACAAGTAAAATCCCATTTTTCAAACCTAAGAAAAACATTTTCAGGACAATGTCACATAAATATAAGTTTTCTAAAATATTTTACAAATGATTTTTCTAAAACATGTAAACCCATATTTTTACAAACCATGTAAACCAATTTTGAAAAACATGTAAAAAGAGATCTATAAAAAATTCCAAATAATTTTCTAATATTTTATTTTTACAAAAAATCAGTTCGAAAACAATTAATACAATACCATAGCCCAAAAAGATTTCGAAAAATTTTAAAGTATGAATTATGGCTAAAGTATATATGTAAATACATACGGTACATCCCCCTATACTTAATTGATGCTATGTCCTTATAACACAAAGTGATATGAATTCATAGCTCATACTAAATATGTGGAGATATACAAGAACTGAATAAAGAAGATTGGGTGTATGAATGAGTGAAAAAGTATAGGTAAGTTGAATACAAGGACTCGGGTCCCCTATACTTAAGCTAAACATTAGCTTAAGTGAAAAGATATGAGAAAAGAATAAGGAACCAAGATGAACAATCAAAGACAACTTGGTCATGTCTATACTTAGGCTAAAAAGTAGCCTAAGTATTCAGAAAATAAACTAAGGATGGAGAAATCGAAACACATTTAGGGTTAAATCTTAATGGATGATGAATCTAAGGAGATGTGATAGGAGTTCAAGGGTTTTAGGAGAGGTAAAAAGAATTACAACCAAGTACAAGCAAACCCAATTGATTCACCAATACACACTTGAAGACCAAAAAGTATGGTCAAATTATCTTGTCTCTTTTATTGATGATAATACAAAATTTGATCCATCACGAGATGGTTTAAGTAGGATTTGGGCACTATCCTACGGATACGTCCTTATCTCTCATTTAAGAAAATATACCTACAAATAATGAGGGGTTTGCTCTCCCAAAACCAGGTTATTTGCTAGCTCTATTTTAATTATGTTAACTTACATTAATAGTCACCGTTTTATAGATTAGGTTATTACATATTTAACTAATTTGAGCCCATCAAATCAATGTCTATCGTCCATTACTGTTTCCTTTAAAAATTCCTAAGTTGGAAAATAAGAGGTAAGGAAATGCGAAAAGCCATGCAGACGTAAAAATCATGATGCATGTTCAAGATAAACACTTACCATGACCCCAGATCTCTCCATGCACGTGCAAGACTAAATATCAAAATTATCTAAATGCATGCAAGTCGATAAAAGGCCGCACTAAATCATGAGTTCTATTAACGGGATAAGAATCACTTTATTTAGAGCTAGTTTGAACATTTATTAAGTGCATCTCATGAATCTTCAGAGTTAGTGAATCTCATCGTATGAGTTAATGTGTCCTATATTACAGATCCAACACAAATAATTACGTCTAACGAAGCTTTAGGAGCCATGTGCCTAAACCCTAATATCGAGCACTCAAGTTGAGTTCCACCAAAACAAGGGTGAAACAGACAACAACAAAATAATATACCAGTCCACAAAAATTACAAATAATACACAACAAATACAATAACACAAATAATCTTCAAAATGGCTTGATGGATCCCTTGCGTCTCTTCTCAACTTAGACACCATGCTCCAACTCCAACATCCAGCCTTTGTATTGGCTCCAAGCGTTGTCAGGTCCCACGGGCCCATGCAACAAAAGAGGAATATATCAGATATCAAAGAATATCAAATAAATAAAAAGATAAATTATGCATAAATTATCACAACACAACATGACCTAGATAAAATAAGCATCAACTTAACAAGAATATAAAACCTAAATAATTATATTAATGAAGTTGTATCCCCGGTAATGGCGTCATATGATGAATCGTAAATCGACAATGTTAGTTATTAGTTGTTGTAGAATGACTAATTTACAATCATACAGAACCACAGTTGAAATGGAAAATGTGGCTTAAATTTACACATGGGAAACTCCAGGTTCGAACACAAGGACATGAGCCATGATACATGTAAGCATGCCTAAATATCTGTATGAAGTTATTAATATCATCTATGTCGAAGAGACAAAATACAGTGCATCATAAGATAACATATGAATAACCATGCATTTTTCTTTTGCTTTTTATGCAAGTTAATTAATCGCTAAATTGAACAGATTGCTTAACTAAACACATGCATATCAATATATAAATATGCCTTAGAATTTATCAATAGACTTAAGAAATGATCAAAATGGAATCTAAATCTTATCAAGCAATTAATTCAAAGTCAAGTTTCATTTAATATGAATAGAAACATCTAAATCATCTCTGATTAATTAAACAATAATTACGCATCAAATCGGAGAATTAATGAAGCCATATGAAAGAGAATTAAATTAGATTTGCGACACAACTGAAAATACGTCGATTGAATATTATAGGCTCAAATTATTAAATATTGAAACCATGGGTATGATTGTAATAGAACATAATAAAATCCATACAAATAAGTCCCTACAGAGAAAGAAACTTAAATAAGAAAAACTAACCCTAGAATTTATGGATACCCCCTTGCGTGGGGATATTTTTGTCATTTTGGGAAATAGGTAAGGTTTTGCTGCAAATTTTCCCGCCTGCACGTGACATGCACATGCGCACAAGATGGGAGTTAGGTTCAACCTAGTGCAGGTTCAAGGGACACGTGGGGTGTCCTTTGTGCTTTGATGAAGTTTCGAGTCCACTGAGGCTCCTGCCTTGGAGTCGAGGTCGAGGAAGTAACTAGACTGTTGGATCAAAGATGATCGAACGACATCTGTTAACTGGCACACCTCATTCTTCTTCTCTGAACTTGCGGTGATATTTGGTCTCGAGTGACCTCCACTACCCTTCTCCGTCCTTGTTTTGCTTCTCTGAAGGTCATTGGCCTCCATAGAATATTGTCGAAGACCCTGATAGTGTCACGAAGCTCCACATGAATTAAAGGGACTGAGTCGATGAAGGCATGTTGATGACCAACCTCTAGATCAGAGATATCATTAAAGTTCCAACCATTGAAGAAGTCATTACCTGCAAATGTTAAAGCAACAGAAGCTAAAATTGTGCGTGTGTGCTGAGTAAAGTGAGTGAGATGAAGGGTTGTAGGGTGGAGGATATGGAGCCCTTTGATGGGTCCTCCTCCATGAGAGCAGAGGAAAGGGGGTGAGGTTGAACAAGGTGTGGAGAAGGGAAGTTGGTGAGTGTATCCTCCCGCATGAATGGTGAATTCACAATGGAGGTCGAGGGCTTTTCAGAAATGAGTGGACATCTATCTACAAAGTATGAAAAATCGAAGAAACATCGAAAGAAGATAAAATGTACTTACCTGGAAATTAAAAACATACAAGAGTGATCGAGATTGGGTTGATCTAAGGATCTTGACGATCCTCCAATTGTCGTTGTGTCCATCCAACTGTGATGGAAAGCTCGACTACCGCTAAGATAGCACTATAGCATGGCATGTTGCCATGGGTCTCACCAGGGAAGAAGGTCATCTTTGCATCATCAATCAACCCTATTGTTGTCACCTAAGGGTTTGAGAAACACTAGGCCTTTACCCTCATAAAATCGACAACAATCAGAGGAGGCCGATGGAGGGCTATATGATGACGAATGAAAGAGTTTTTTCTTCAAGATGGTGGTTTCAACCACTATTTGTTGATTTGGGAGTTAGGGTTAGGATACAATAAGAAGTTAGTGTTTTTGGCAGAAGTTTGGTTAAGGACTTAATGATGATGGTTTGCTAAAACGGTGGTTGACGACGGAGGGATAATGGAAGGAAGATGGGAGGTTCGGCATTTTGTACAGCCTGGAGGAGTTGAGCCGGAGGTTAGGGATGAAGGATCAACCATCTGATTAAGATCATACGATAATCCTTTAGACATGATCTAGTGGCTATGATATGATCTGGGATCAGATCAAAGGGTTGAGGCGTGGAGCAGGTCTGAAGGAATCACAACCATCTGATTAAGTTGATCAGACGACCAAGATAAAAGGTGGGTCAATATAAAGAGCTGGTAGACAAAATTCTCTGATTGGGCCATGTGGCCCATTAAGAAAATTAGAAATGGGAAAATAATTCAAAAATCGAAAAGAAATAATTAGAAGGACAATTATGAAAAAATGTCAATATACAACTTTCATGTAAAAGTCAAAGAGAAATGATGTCATCTATACACACACAATAATTAAACAAGTATTAATAACATTAAAAACATTTTTTATTTTGTTTTCTTATTTTTGGGATTTTTTTATTATATGTTAAATTGATTATGTACAATATTATTCTAATTTTAATTGATTTCTGATAATAAAGAAATATACAAAATAATAACATATTAATAGTTTATATAATATAGTATAATCGCGGTTAATTATTTACAACATATAAAAAGATAATTAATATTAACTGAAATTGAATCTTATTGATTTTCTTAAGCAAGCGAGATAATTAGATTATTTTATGTTGATTAATATGGGATTTATCACCCTCCTTTCATCTTCCTGGTTGGGCATGTATCGCATGACTGAGGGGTCCTTCACATCCAATCTACCTCAACTTCGACCACAGACCTGGAACCCTAAAAACAACATCCAATCATCGCCGATGAGGCACGGACACCACCACCCTCTCCATGCTTCGGGCCTCCGGTGGTAGTAGTTGATTTCCTCCACCCTTAACAATAGCATCATCCATCATTTATTGCCTCCCTTTTCCTCGCATCTGACGGCTCTAATCATGCCTCGTCGCTCGCTCAAGCTATGCACTGAGCTACCACCCAAGTTTTAGCACTGGGATTTTTATGCCTTGAGCCTCTACACTTTTAACGATTCACATTTCAGTTCCTGCTACCCATATGTGCAATGCACACCTCCCACTGCATAAATTACATAAAACCCCTTGTAGGTTTAGGTAATTAAAGAAGTACACCTCCACACTATTTATGTATTTTGATTTTATTTTTCTTGTTTGTATATAACCCCTATATTTGAATAATAATTTAAACCTTATTTTTCATCATATTTTAATTTAAAAAATTGCATTATGTTGTACAATTAATTCTTTATTATGTGGTGAAATTAATATATTTTTGTGAGCTTGAATTGATTTATTAAAATTAAAATGATGAGAAATTGCATATTTTACTCACTATGAGCATATAAATTCATGTTAAATTATTTATTACTCTAAAAATTATAAAAAAAATTTATTTGGTAAAATTAATTGTGCTTTGTAACACCTCCAAAAACCATCTCATTTATATGCATACTTTTTTTTTTAAATAAATTGTTTATTGATTAGAGGAAATGAGTTATGGTTGTTTGTAAACATAATATTTTTAGGATTTAAGATTTTTTCTGGATACCTATAACTTAGATATATATATATAAGTTAATTTTATTTATGGAAAATATCTTAGTTTATTAATTATGAAAATTGATTTACTAAAAATCACATAGTCTGCATATTTAATTCATGAAAAAATATTTTTGCAGCGGAAAATGATCACGAATTCACTGTAGCTTAATTTTGCATGCATTAACATTCTGGCTAGTTTTGAAATTTTTGGACATCATTTGAGTGAAAATTTGTGTTTTAATCCCTGATCTGACCCACTTTTCCTTTCACATTCTCCTTGCAAAAAAACCCAAAAATATCATCCTTGAAAGCCTAATCTCTAAAGAATTTCAAAATCATTTTAAGGTGACAGTTGCTTCCCTGAGTTCGACCATGGGCTTACCCAAGTAAAATAAATTTGACAACTTTTGCAATATATTAATTGACTGATTAAGCAGTTTTTATTAATCCTTAATTGCATGACAACAAAATTAATTCACAACAACATGACATAATTAACTATGGGTAAAATCAGGCTTATCAAATGGCATCATTGCTGGGGGAGAACCGTTCGATCGATCGAGACATTGCCATGTGGCATGGTGAGAAAAAAGAGAGGAAAGAAATAAAATAAAAAAGAAAAAGAAAAGAAAATATAAATTAATCGGGATTGTAGGATGAAGAGGTACCTCATCCAACAACCTAGATTAAGGGCAACTAAGAGGGATTAAGTGGGGGCCATGTGGTGACTCCTAGAGATGCCATGTGTTACCACCACACAATTTCAAAAATAAAGTAAAAGAAAAACCGAAATAAGTCATATATACGAAGTGTATTTTTGGTGGTCTTCTATGTACATAAAATACCAAATTTTTAGGTTTTATACTTTTTTATGATCTTTAAATAAAGAAAATTTAAAAAATCAAATAAAATATAAAAGTAATATTTGCATATTAATCTATTTTTGATATTTTAATAATTAAGAAAATAAAGATATAAAATAAAAGGGACTTATGTATAAACTATATATACAGATTCAAAATTCTTCATTTTCTTTGATTTTTTTAACTTGTTTTATATTTGGATTTTTGCAAACTTTATTAAAACATGAATAAAAAAATAAATTCAAAAGAAACAATTTAAAAAGATTTTATTTTGTACATAAAATAATAAGTCAAAGTTAGTCAAAATATACAATATACAATGGGGACTCAAAACCCAAGTTTCACACATGAACTCCAATAACTTTGAATTTGGTCTTGTTTTATAGATAATTTAATGTACATTAATTCAAAGGTGAGTACGGGTTCATAAGAGATTGAATGTGAGAGATATTTGATATTGCAACTTTTTATCTCAAAACTAGGGTTTAGTTTTTTTTTATGAATATACATGTTAGTATTTTTCTATTATTTTTTCTTTATTAATGTTAGTATTATGTACACACTGAAGTTAATCTTATTTTATTTGGACTTAATATAAAATAAATAAAACTACAAGAATTTAGTTAATATGCAGGTGATTATTTACACACAAATTCGGCTTCTTATTTATGCAATATGAGTGATAAAATATGGATATTATTTACACATGCATGAATGATAATAAAGCAATATAAATGTGTAAATGCACTGAATCACATGAGGATGGGGCTTATTTTTCAGCTTTAGAGTAATGAATCACATATTTGTCAGCTGGTGAATGACTAGAAGGGATATAGTAATTTACAATAGAAGGGAAACTAAAAGAAATAGGAACATATGCCTAGTCAATGGGTATGAGTTCAGCAACAGTTGCTGACTTCTGCTTAGCTTACTTGACTTGACCTTGGCTATTATTCTATTTTTGGTCTTTTTGGTTTTCTTATTTTTTTTGTATTTTTTGATGTTCTGGTGTGGCTCCTCCTTCACCTGGCCCTACTAGCGGATCGACTAATGCAAAAGATGAAAATTCACTATGTGAAGCTTTAGTCTTTGCCTTGGTAGTGGAAGATGGATGCACGGTCCTACTGCTTCTGAGAGTCACAACGTTAGATAACATAAATTAATTAATTGTACATGACTCGACGGGGACGGAAGACACATTGCAAACTAAATGCTCCTTGTTTTTGAAATTATTGGGATTTGCCTCAACCTTCACGAGAATGATTATTTTTGAGGCAGTGAGATCATCAAGATTCTAGCTCATATCACTCAATCTTTTCACCAAATGAGTCAAGTAATTGAGTGCAGGGTTCACAAGTGCTGCCTCTTAGGATTCATTATGCTGACCACACTGACTTTGGTAATGGTGCGGATGTTGTGATTGAAAATTTGAAGAATATGGATGGGGAGGATACTACTGATGATACTGAGGAGGATGGAACTAATTGTTGTAATGAGAAACCGATTGCTGCTGATGAAATTGATGCTGATATGTCGTCTGCTCGTAACTCTACCTCATTGTGTTAACTCGGTTTGGAGACTAATGGTGAAGCTGGTTCTATTGGGCATTCCTTCCACCCTGATATTGGTGAAATGGGAGCATGATCGATGTTTGACCTTGATGTTGTCCTCCCTGATGGGTCAAAAGCTGTTCATTACTCCATACACCGTTCACCTCTTGAATATGTGGTGGAGGTGGAAAGAATGACACGATAAGTGTTGGGATATTGAGACTGTAGACGCCCATCTACATCTGATGTTGCGGTGACAATGATGCATGGCTAGCTGCTTACACGTAATACACATGCTGAACAAACTATGGTTGCCCAGGACTTTGTTGTTGATATTGTTCTTTCGGCTCAACAAACGTCTTGACTAATTCATTATCTTTATTCATCTATTTTGTCTTAAAATACCTTACAAAACACATGTAAATAATATTAATTCTCGCTCTTTAACAATATAATCTCATCTGTTAATAGTGCATTATTATCATTATTTTAATCTGAAAAAAAGAAAAAATAAAAGAAGAAAGAAAAGAATGTAGATATGAAGTCTTTTCTTCATAAATCTTCTAAATTGTGTATAAATAATAAAAATAGTTGCAAAAAAATCTTATACGGAATAAAATGGACAACGCTCTGAAAATGTCATAAAGCCATAATTGAAAGCTCAATATCTACTCCATATATTCAAAATGAATCAAACTCACTTTCATTATGTTCAAAATAAAATAAGTTTTAAAAATAAAGTGTTTCATAAAATTTGGATTTCAGTTTGAAAGTCGGCTTTTTGGAGTGTCATCGTACATATATGTGTATATTGTACAAAATTATTTATTTTATTCTTCATATTTTTGCATGTATTGTATTTTTATTATGTTGTATATATTCTTATATAAAACACCAACAAATATAAAAAAAATAACAAAAACAAAAATAATCAAAAAAATAATTGTATTTATTTCCTATGTATAATGTACCGATATTGTACATAAGTATCTTTATTTAATCCATTAAATAAAGTTCATAAAAATAAAATATATTTAAAATACTGTTATTATAGCATAAATAAATAAAATGTAAAATATTGTATTAATTTGTACAAATAAATAATTAAAATAATGTATATTATGTATATATGTATTTTATACATACAAATATGTGTATTTATTTATTTTCACCAAATTTATTGAATCGTAAAAAATCACCAAAAATTAGTTTATTAATTTTTAAATTTTTTATTTTGAAAACTTTTAAATTTAAAATCATTTACTTTATTTTTTGATTTATCTTTTATTTATTTAGGATATTTTGTCCTTTTCTGTTTGGTCTTATTCAGGCTGGACTCCTATTGGCTAGACCCGGGTCCGTTGACCAAGGTCAACTCGGCCCTTTCCCATTCCTGTCCAAATAAGTATTGCGACCAACTCCATCTCCACTTTATCTTGATCAGATCCTTGACCATCTTCCACACGAATCTCCAACCATTTCAGATCCATGCCTGACTTAATTCCTTTGCATTTGAGCTTCGGTTCACGTGCTCTTGCGTTTCAAATTTTGCCTTTCAGTCAACCCCATAAATTGAGTTCCATGGCTCCCATTCATTTTTAATCCATCTTTGCTTCTGTTTCCTCCGTGAGATCGACGTTTGGAGCTCAAGGATGGTGACATAAGCCTTTGCCCACGATCAGGAGTGCAACAATCATAGGTTAGGCGTGATTCATCATCCGTAGTCGGAGCTCTTACGTGTTATGCTTCTTTGGCCTTTCACAGTTAAATTCAAGTGAGGATCATCACAAATACATTGAATTTCATTTGTAGGTAACATTTAGATTAAGTATCGTGTAATTTTTTTTTAATTTGAGTCAATTTTCAAATCTTTTTCATTAGGCATAGTCTCCTCTAATCCAGTAGATTAAAGATCATTTTCTGTTGTAAATCCCAATACGATCATTCCATTTGCATCACTAATTGCTTCCCTATCACTCTTACACAATATGATTACATGATCCTTCATGGATTTGAGAATCCGATCTCTTTGCCCACCTACACTAGTGATCGATCCATCCTCCTTCATTTTGCCTCATTTTTTGCTGAATCACCCAAGATGACGCATCATCTTCGAGCTTAGACTAAATTGCAGGTGTTGGAGCAGCTTCTTGGAGTGAGATCTTGATGTTTGAGTAGTAGCTGAAGGACCTTCACGTGCAGCACCAACAGATCTCTGATCAGTGAGATATGGAGTTGTAGATCATATCCAACCGATGCGGTCGATTGCTGGAGCTGATTAAGCCATTCAGACCTCGTATATGTTGTTGATCAACATAGATTCAAGCAATTGAAGTCATCTCAGCACATCCTTCTTATGTGTTCTTTGTTCAACATCTTTATCTGTTCGATCAAGAACACAGAGCGCCAGATTCAATCTGAACCAGTCATTGTTGCCCAAAAGTGAGCCGCGGGATCAAATATAGAAGATGTGATCTCAGTTGCATTCTCCGCACGTTTTAATGGTGAAATAACACTTTCTACCCTACCATTGAATTTATTTATAAATAAACTTATTCACATACCTGTCATGATAAAACTGGTTGAAAAATTTATGCTTAGCCCTCTAGTTTTTTTATTTTGCAATTAAGTCCTCTTTTTATGAACTCACGTGTAATGTCAAGTGATTTGTGGTCAATTTGCAATAAAGTACCTGAAGTTCTGTTGTTAATAAATGATCTGGTAGTTTATATATTACATATCAGCCCCTGAAATTGTCGATCACATGTAGCAACACGTGAATTTTTTGGTAGTTTACGCAATTCTTCCTACAATTTACTTGCTTGTTGTAAATAGTTTAAATCTTTTTATAAAATGCATTTAGGTCTAATTTCTGTAGCTTTTAATTTCTTTGTTAAGTTCTTGTACTAAATTGTTAAATAGCTTTAAAAAATCCCTAAAAATTAGAGTAATCGTTTGATTAAGTGTTTTAACTACAGTAATATTGTTTTGATCTTTGTCTTGTTATTATTAAAAATATTGAAAACAGTACTGATTATACTGTTTGGCACTCAAAAATTCATAAAATTTTGAAAATGTTTTGAAAGATTATAAAAATATAATAGCCTTCTTTTATTGTCTTTTATCACTTATAAAAATATCAACTAAAATACAGTAAGAAAAACTTAAATTCAAATACACGGGAAAACTTAAAAAAATTGTAAAAAATATAGAAAAAAACACAAAAATTTATAATCAGTCTTGTTTTAAAGCTTAATAAAAATTCCTTTGTATAAAAATTGTTCCCATATTGTTTGATTTTATTTCTGTCTTGAAAATACCAAAACATTAGCTTAGTTTAATTTATACATTGTTTTCACTTTTAAATCAATAAAAATACATACAAATTTAAAATACAACAAAATCCACTAAAAATAGTAAAAAAATTTATAAAAGACAATAATATTTTTTATGTATTTTGAGTATTTTTGGATATATTTGAAAAATACTAAAAAAGCTTTCTTTTTCATTTATGGTATTTATATCACTCATAAATTGTTTTCAAAAGTTACAAATATATGAAAATTTGAAAATCAAAAATCAGTTAAAAATTAAAAACTAAAACAAAAAATATAAAATATTTTTAAAATCCATAAAAAATATAAATTCCATAAATACATAAAAAGTAGAACATAAAATAAAATAAAATAAAAATCTTTATTAGTTAGCAATAATAAATTTCCCATCATTTCTTGTAGCGTCACTATGTTCGATCTTGGAATATATACAAGATAAATAAATATCATCCCATTCTTCCTTTAAAATAATAATTAATCTTTGATTTGGGAATTTTCGGGTTGCGGCGACTACACCACATTTATTCACCTAAATAATTTAAAACCCATCGATTCTCGCATTAATCAAATGGACCTGTTACCAGGAGGCGTAACGAGGGTAGTTATGATTTTTTTAGTTTTGTTTCTTTTATCGATTTGTATTTGTTTGTTTTAATTTACTTTTATTTCACTTTTATTTCTGTTATATTTTCATATAAATTGTTATGATGCATTTTCTTGTTTCACCTTTGTTGCGAGGGCCTTACGAGCGAGGGAGGCTATTCTATGAGAGCTGATGCACCCGAGTGAAGCAGAGGCTGATCCTTATTAACCGACTGACAGGAGAGAGCAACCGAGGAGGAATAGGAGCCGCTAAAGATCGTCTTTCTTTCTAGTTTCAATTTTCTTTTTTATTTCCATTTATTTTTGTAGTTAATTTATAATAATTGTTTGCACTTTCCCTTTTTCTATTTTCTATAGATACATTAGACCTTGTGTGGTTGTGCGAGGTTAGTTTCCTCAAGTGATAGTGCACTTGGGGGACCCCACCATAGTTTTATTTTCTTCACCTTTTATTTTTGTTCCTCCTAATTTTCTCATTTTTCTATTTGTTTTTCGTGATTTGAGTTTTCTTCCTTAAATTTTATTTATTTTTTGTTGTTGAACCCCTAGTTTTAGGTTTCTTTTTCTGGTTGAGCCCGATAACTAATTAGGTCCAAACATCTAATAGAATTTTTGTGCGCGTAGATATTTGATTTGTACTTAGTAAAATAATTGGTTCTTCTCTTTAATTGAAGTTCCTGCTGGGATGGTTTCTTCTCTATATCTTTTAGGATAGATTTATTTTATATGTGTGAATCATATTGCATGTAGACTATTGGAGTAAGGTACGCCTTCTATCTCTTGCATTCACATTCATTTTTCACGCGCAATGACTTTTCCAATTTCCTCCCTTGATTTCTTGGACTTAGGATAAAAGGAATCGGAAAAACCATTAGGTGATTCTTTTATTGAAAAATATCCAAAAAAGTGATAACCAAATAAAATTGGGACTGATAATTAAACTCGATCCTAAAATTAAATGTAAGATTCATTTTATATTGGGGAAGAGTAACCCCCTCATTGATCACATGTATTTAGCTCCAGACAGAGCGGGTGAGGATGTAGCCCTAAGGACTAGAGCCAAAAATCCCTTGACTTGTGACCTAAGCACATGTATTACTCTTTGGTATACGATCGAGATGCAAGCACTTGCATCTGACCATAGAGAGTAATTTTGGTGTGCCCCACTTCACATTTCCCTTTGGGCCTGATATAACCCGATAGCCTGTGCAGATGGTTCCACTGTTTAAGGAGGTGTGAAGACGTACACTATGCAACATGACACCACTTGTGAGCTTGACTTAAGTAATTGTGTGATCACTAAACTCTAAAACTGAAAAGATAAGCGACCGAACATTCACGGTCATTATTGTGTTGAGTTAGTGAATTTGAGGGCTTGATTTATGTTTGTCTGCAAGAATAAAGATCCTTCTACACGTTTTTAGCCTTTCTTCACTTTCTTCTTTGATTTGTCCTTTGTATTCTCCCATCTTCCTTTTGTATCAAAGATGTCAGATTGGAGTAATTTTTGTCCGATCTTCACGAACCTATCTCCTTACTCTCTAGTTCGCTCGTCTTTACATTGGGAAGACTCTCTTCCCAAATTTTTTTCACTTCATGTCTTTTGCTAATAAATCCTTTATTTGAGATTGATTTTTAGCTCAAGCTTTCTTTTAATACACCATTTCTGATGATTGATCGAGTTCCTTTCACACATACAAAGACTGATTCAGATTTTGAGGATTTAATGGCACCAAAGTACAATTGTTCATGACTGATCGGATCGAGATCAAGAGCACCACGTTGGCTATGACTCAAGATACTCTGGCTCGACTTATAGAGCATGCCAACATGCATAACAAATTGAGGGATATCATCTTGGAGTTGAGAGTTCGCATAGAGAAGAGAGAGGAGTATTATCCTGGAGGAGGTGGGAATGGGGGAGAACTTGAGCAGAACAGAGTAGATCTAGAGCATAACCTTGTAGAGGCCAAGCTTACACTAAGAGATCCATATAACCCAAGAGCAAGACAAACGATTAATTGGATTCAGAATCCTGCAGTTCATGGGAATTTTGAGCTGACACCTCAACTACTTCCACTTCTCCCTATATTCCATGGACATATGAGTGAGGAACCATATATATACCTCCATCAGTTCGACTGCATATGTGGCATGATGGATTACCATAACATTCCATTAGAAGTAGTGAAGATGGTGGCTTTCCCCTTCAGCCTTATGGATAAGACACTTTATTGGATTAATCAATTAAGAAGGGTTGTGACGTCCTGGGTGAATGATATGGGAGAATCCTTAAGTGCATCACAGAAGCATGAGGATCACATCATATACGATCGAGAAAGACTAGTCGCACTAGTTGCTTGGAGCAGCGGAATTTAAAATTTTCAATGATGAAACCACATGATCCAAGAACACTTCTCGGATCGTTTCATCTAAACCCCATACTAGGTAAAGGAATACCTCTTGTAGCGTGGTTGTGATCGAGTCTTTAAGAGAAGATACCTCCTGTCTCAAGTTTTATCTGTCGGAGGAGACACATGCGAGCGCAGAGATGAATCGTGTGACTCTCGCAATCTAAGTTGTTAATCCAAGCCATGAATCTTCTGATCTCGTCTCACATGATCAAACATCTTCTTTAAGAGCGAAGCACGCCAAAGTAGATGGATATCCACGAATAGTCGATGTAGTAGCACAACGGTGATGCGACGACGACCACCATCTCTCTAGAGTTTGAGTGGACGACCACTCAAGATGGAGAGAGAGAGGGTGGCATGTGGCATGATAATTAGAGATACAGAGAGAGCAAGAGATGTTGTAACTTGAAGAGCATGGGGTGCCTCTTCTTATATAATATTTTGGGAGTCCATGGATCTCAATCCATGGACAACACAAAATCAGTGTATGAGATTGATTTGTGTTTCTTTCAATGGCCATGATATTATTGTAAAAGTACAACAACAATTAATATAATTTAAATTAAATATATATTGAATAATCAATATAAATTAATTCCAAATTAAATCAATCAATCTTGGAGATAAGTAGGAAGGAGATTGTCCTCATCCTATAAAAGGGGGGGGGGGAGGGAGGGGACGGCCACCCATTCCTTTTAGGACTTGGTGTCCGTCCACCTCCTTTGAATTGGAAGGAGGCAATCTTCTTCTAATTTATGAGATTACATTATCTCATGAAATCTCCAGTATTTACAACAACACTTGTTATAAATTAACTCACAAAAATAATTGATAATCATCTTGTGAACATCTACTCACAAGATGCCTTAAATCAGGGTATTCAGGAAGAACAAATTGTTCCAGCTCGATACCGTCAAGAATTCCTGACTATTGCATGGGAACAGATTCATCTTCGAAGCATTTTTCCTTTCCAATATTTTTCTATTGGAGCCTCCCGCATTCCTTTAATCGAGCATAATGATGCAAATCAGGCTTTAATGAGCTCTAATATGCAACGTCAAGCGGTTCCGCTTTCTCGGTCCGAGAAGTGCATTGTTGGAACAGGGCTGTCAATCATGCCATTAGAAATTTGTGAATCACATTCACAACCCAAAATTAAATGTAAATTATATTTTCAATTAATTATCCAATCTAGTCAAATTCACATCAATAATTAATCAATAAATATAAATTACAATAGGTTCTCTCTAATATATTATAAATCACATTTATAATATATATAGATAGATATATGAATGATTGGATAGTGCTATCCACATTATTCTTATCTGTAATAATTAAATCACATTTAGTTATCCATTTCTCAGTGCTTGGATATAATCTAACAACGGAATTATTCTCTAACTCTTTCAAGAATAATAACAGATACTTGGAGATAAGGACATGCGATTGTATGTTCCATGTATAATGACTTGGACAATGAGATCACATCTCAAATCTAGATCCCATGGACCTCTCATAGATGCTTGATTAAATCAAGGTCGTAAATCTAATATTCCCATTGCATCTGAATCTCATTCAGATCAATGTCCAACACTTGGACCAAGATCATATCACTTCTATACTTGGAGGAGTCACTAAAATCTAGACCTATTTCATCACTCCCTTGGAATGGAAGCGTTATGGTTATTAAATCGTTTATGATCACATCACCCTCAGGTATTCCTATTACCTCCACATCCTGCATGCTCGAAGACCTATAATAAACCGAAGATATAGATCAATTTTCATTATCATCTTCAGGGTTTCATTATCAAGTTTCTCATTCAGTCATTGGAAGTTGGTATCGATCATATGCTTTCCAAAATCATATATCATACCTACAAATTCTTATCATGCTTCCAAAGC
This sequence comes from Ottelia alismoides, assembly GCA_037367405.1. NCBI lineage: Eukaryota > Viridiplantae > Streptophyta > Magnoliopsida > Alismatales > Hydrocharitaceae > Ottelia > Ottelia alismoides. The sequence continues at coordinate 582,786 of JAZKJV010010478.1, forward strand.
AAGATGACCATGCATGGAATTTGATCGATCCCAATACCTCATGAGTGAGCTCATGTCTCCATATTCACAAGTGAATCTGTATGATCCCTTTGAGAGATTGTATTACTCATATTCCCTTATAAGCACACCAGCTCGCCGGTGTATAGACCTTGATTATGTCAACAACATGTCAGTCTGCCAAATGCACAAGCTTAGATATACAACAATACATCTGTCTCCGATTAGAGGATGCATGCCTATATCGTGACATTATTCGATACAGGACTTGGTTATCTCGATCTTGTTAAGTCAACTCTTTGACCTAACTAATCTGACACCTTTTAATCTCTATTCCCATGTAGAGGACCTGCATCAAGAGGTCGGTCATATATCAGCCAAAAGAGAAATGATTTCCATATCCTACTCAGGCTGGAGATCATCTCTTAATAATCATTTTACAGTACTTGATGAGTCCTCAATCTAAGTCTTTAGATATTCATCCAAGAACCAACCTCTATGATTCAACAGTTGTATGCTTATCAAGATGGTCATCGTATAAAGCCTAATTGTACTGAGGGACCTTATAGTGCATTCACTCATTTAATCTTAGACAGGGAGTGAAAAAACCAATAACTTTTATTGATAAATCAAACAATACAATAACATTTATTGTAGGAATGGTTCACCTCAGGCTCACATGTCTAACACTGGGAAGAGATGAGATCAGCTTTCCTGAACAAGTATTATCCCCTAGGACGATTGAATATAATGCGGTCATTGATAGCTAACTTCTACTAGATGTCCCATGAGCCTATTCACGAGGTGTGGGAATGATTTAAAGACTTTACTGAGAAGTTCCCCCATCATGATACTCTAAAGATGAGCCTAGTGTAGAATTACTTTAGGGGTTTGAGCTTAGAGAGCAAAAGGCTTGTAGATACTGCTTGTAGGGGTTCACACTTCAATAAGGTTGGGGACATTCTTTGGCAGATTTTTGAGGAGATTGCAAAGAGTTCAGCAACATTCTCATCTTCTCGCACATTCTAAGAGAATCCTTCTTCTATTACCCTCAAGACCATGAACATGAGGGCATCTCACGATGTGGATAGGGTTGATAGTTAAGATTTGAGCATTATTGGAAATCACCTGAAAATTGATCAAAAAAACTTGAGAGATTAAAATGTGATCGAGCAGAGTACAAAGTCGCTGGATAAGCTGGATGCGATTACCGAGCACTTGGAGTTGTTAGTTAGCACTATCCATGCATGTCAGAGTTCGAGCGCTACAGCCAAAATGTCTAGACCTAAGCTTACTTCTTCCACTTTAGCCCAATAGAGTTCCAGGGTACCACATGTCATTCATCACGTGTACTATGTGCAGACTCTAGATCAGGGACTGCAATAGTAGACTCCCACATATGTGGTGTTATATTATCCAGAGACTCCTTACTTTTCAGAGCCACAATTTCCACCTCCAGCTTAGATTAAGGAGTTGAATGGTATTTGGATCAACCAAAAGCTCATCCAGAGCTATCCATTAGGGTTGTCTCAGTTGGGTTCCCTGGCAACCCCTGGGTCGGTTCTCTAGTTCCATGGAGGTAGACCATACCAGAACTTGTACTAGCCTCAGTTTCAGTCTCCATCACATTTTCATACTTGGATACATGGTTACCAAAAACACATTATGCACATTTTTATCAGCCATATCTTCAGTAGCATGTATAGTTTTCATATCCTCGTCCTCTTCAGTACCAATGTTTTTCACAGTCTGCCTATTTTGGGTAACACCAACAACCTCAGACTCACTTCCAACCTCTGTGACCCTTAGATGTTGAGCAGCCAGAGGCACCTTCGGTGAACCCAACACTTGACTATCTAGCTTAGCTAATAAAGAACATGAATTATATCAACCAAAGGCTTGATGACCTGAAAACAACCAATACTATCATCCCGGCTCAGGTTGAAGCCAATACCAACAATTTCCACTGCAATAAGGAGCAGGTAGAACATCACGATCCATCCACTCCGGAGATGGGTATGACTTGTGATTTTTCATGTATATCTAATGTCATTACTCTTAGGGGTGGTAGTATATTACAACAGCCAGCACCAGTAGGATTAGGGAAAAGCCACAGATCGAGCTCCAGCTTCACCATCTCCATCTAGTGAGCTGAGATCGAGTGTTGCAGTTAATGGAGGAGCATCTACATCATCACAATAACAAAAATGAATAAAATCAAAAAGCTTGAAAAAATAATCATGAGAGAAGCAGAGCCGAGTCAACAGTTGAGGAGAGCACACCAGTTGTAGATCCATCTTCTTCAACAATGGATTGAGTAGCTCGTTATTCTTTTCCTTTTCTTATTATGGATGACATTGTACTGTCTGAGTTTGGTTGTCCATATATACATGCTAATTCTGATGTTAATAAATGTTAATTCATAATTTGTTCCACTTCTGGATGCATTAAATAAAAGAAAAAAATATCAAAAATTTTTAAAAAAACCCTATCTACTCCTTGAGTAGTAGAGATTTTATAGAATATCTTCTTTGAGATGCCACTTTTGAAGGCCATGGAGTACATGCATGCATTGAAAACATGAATGAAAGAAGCATGTACCTAAATGCATCAACCCAACCAAAATAGACATAAGAAAACTGAGAAACACATATTAACATGTCCACCATTAATGCCATCAACAACCCCCCACTTAGAAAGAAAGACAAGGGAGCACCTCTTATCCGATGTGAGATATTTGAACAAGTATTTTATCATACTTTTCTTGATAGAGATCCTCTATCAATATGATGCCAACCTTGGTACTCAAAGAGTTTGGGTTAGGGCCTCTCAAATCAACTAGGATGATCATTAAATTTGCAGATTGAATGATTACGTTATCGAGGGGCATTTTATAAGATGTTATTGTAATGGTGAAAGTAATGCAATTCTCAGTGGACTTCATTATCCTGGACATGGACACCTTCACACCGTTACTCCATACCCCAATCATAATAGGATGGTCGTTCCTTTGAACAACCAAAAAAGTAGTAGATTATGGTACTGGAAAGATAACCTTCCACTCCAACAATGATAAGGTTATTATAGAGATGATCCCAGATCCGAAGCTGGCAGAATCTATATTAGATGAGAGAGAAACGGTTACACATGAGACATAAAACTTTGATTTATTAGCTGGGATAAGAGACACAATACTTTTCTTAGATGACACTGATACCTAGGAATTCCTTTTCCAAAAGGAATGCCTAGAAAGAACAGTCAATATTTGCTTTTTTGTTGACGATGAGTCGTTTGCTGACAAGTTAACTGAGTTGTTTGATGTTCCATCCAAGGCTGAGCAGAAATAATTCATTGCATATATTTTTGATACATTATATTCAAAGCCATTTGTAGCCATGATGGATAGTTCATAGTTGACAGATCATTCACCTACCACCAATGCAATTTCTGAGGTCATTACAGAGTAGATTTAGACCCCACCAGAGCTTAAAGTGTTGCCTTCGACACAGAAGTAGCCCTGAGCCACAAATATTTCTGGTCATCATCAGTTCATAGTTGACCGATGATCATGAATCTCGCTTGCTAGTGGTTTTAGAGAGAAACCATAAGGACACATGCTAGAAGATTTTGGATGTCTGAGGGATTAATATAGTAATGTCGTCTCATTATATCTTCTTAGTTGATGACAATAAGTTGTCTCGTGAGTTTCAGCATCGGTTGAGTCCTAATCTTCGGGAAGTTATCATGAAAGAGATCAGGAAGTGATGTGAAGCTGGATTTATATACCCCATTTATCATTCTAAATGGGCCAGTCTATTACATGTGGCCCCAAAGAAATTCGGGATTACCATTGTAACGAATGATAAATGTGAGGAGATTCCAAACCAAGTACTAACGAGTCCTGAATTTACCTATGTTTAAATGTGGGAAATTATTGAGCATTTAAATTAAAGTTGAATGTGTCGTTGTCTGGCAATCAGAATCAGTCAAGAAATAACCTCAATATTTATTCAATTTTATTTGAAGTGGTTTAATTTTTATTTTACTTGGGCAAGTCCTAAGGTCGAACTCAAGGAGGCAAAGGAATAACATAGAAATTTGTCTATCAAAATTCGTGCACGATTTTGGAGACGATATTTTTTGTATTTTAATGTAATTTTGGGATGCAAAATGCAAATTAGGCCAATTTTAAGGACTAAAAAGTAAAGATCAATCAAACGATGTCCAAAAAATAAGAAACTTGGCCTAGATGACAATTATGACAAAATGAATGCGCTATATTTTTTTGGAATTTTTTGATGCAAGATAAATATTTTATGGATTTATGAATGCAAATGATGCGAATTTCATCATTTATTTGTAATAAATATTAAATCTATTTATTTTCAAGGGATAAAATTATTTAAGATCTAACACTAGGTGATCGATCTCAGAAATATACTAAACCTCAAAAATATGACATTTAATACCCATTAAAAATTAAAGATAGAAATAGGTAAAATGATTTTTATAGGGCAAACTATACGTGCAAATGAAATTCTTTTTGGATCTGAGCTATGGTTAATTACTTATGAATTTCGAAGCATGGAGTGGACAAAATATACAATTTTTGGCAAGAAAATTAATCAATAATTAATCACAAATCACAAAAATGTCACAAGCATGCCATTATGTAAAGAATTAATTGAAGAACACAGTGAAAAATAGTGTCATGAATAGGTCTAATACAAAGGGGGAACACATGGTTATAATTGCAATAATATAAAAGAAAATAATGCAGTGAATGGACGTAAAAGTAATTACATAAAATATGGGGGCAATTTATACAAAATTCCCAAGGGGTCATGTGCCTAGCACGTGACCCTTGAGCGAAGGGGGTTGGGTGGCGAATTGGTAGAAGGGCAGGGTTACACCTGAAATTTTCCCCGTGCCTCACTTGGGGAGACCGTGAGGAGGCTGGCTTGGGCGGACTCCAATGTACACGTGTCACCGCACCCATCTTCGGATTCGTACGAGACTCATGGCTTGGATCCGCAGGTGAGGGTTGATCTGGGCCCTCTAAATACTTTTCTGATCTAATGAGTCATAGAGGGTTCACATGTCGTGAAGATAACAATGCGATGAAGGGCTTCAACGATTGCAAATCGGGCGAGGAGCAACGGATGGGATCTCCCCCATTCTTGATGCTACGCTTTCTTTAGGGCTTCTTTGGAAGATTGGCTGCTCGAAGGGAAGTGACAGAGATTAGCGGTGCCTGCTTCTTTGTCTGATACATGGCCAAGGGACGTCGGGGAAGCTGGTCGGTGCAGTCGAGGATGGCGATGAGGCGCTGGATGAAGGTGTCGATCGGGTGAAGGGATGTGCGACTGAGGTTGAGTCGTGAAGTGGCAGAGGAACAGAGCGGTGGAACGGACAATGTTAGTGGATGAAGATGAGAGAGATATAGGCGTTAGCTCAACAGACGCAGGAGGCCGGAGCAGAGCAGGTCACCTGAAAGGTCGACTACAACGAGTCCTGCTAGCCTCGAACCTCTCTGGGGAAGACGGGTCACCGGGCTGTCACCATCGATGTCACTTGCTCACTCATGCAGACGACGGATGGTATCGAGAGGGAGTCCTAGCGATGTTTATATAGCAAAGTAGGTGATGATGGATTAGGAAGGGATCGGTGATGGGATTTAGGTAGAGATGCGCGGGAGGGCGACGACATGATGAGGAAGGTGGCGACGACCAAGAATAGAAGTCGGTGGCGAGATTTGTGTAGTGGTGGCTGAAGATTGAAGAGGGCCAGCGGGACAAAAATTTTGCGGGGGACGGCGGTACCACCCCCAAAAGGGGAAAGTAGCTGGAAGAAGAGGACACACAGGTGCCGTCCGATCAGCCGAGATCGAGTACCCCTGATGCGTCCACGTGGTATCATTTATTATTTTTAAATTACTTTTTTTTATAAAAAATAATATATATAAATCCCAAAAATGGACGACACGTGACGGCTCCAAGAGCTGCCACGTGTCATCCCCAAAAAAATCAAAAAAATAATTACAAAGAAAAATCCGGAATAAATAGCAAACATCCTCGGATCGAAATTTTTTTTCAGAAACGTTGCTCGTTTGATGAGAACTACAACTTTCATGAAGAGGCCAAAACCAAAATCGATCATTTGTGCAAAGTGTTATTTTTGGGGTATCCCATGTACATAGAATACATTGATTTTTGGGTTTTCTAATTTTTTGTCATTTTTAAAGCAGTTAAAAATCCGAAAAAATTATGATAAAATCAAATATAAATATTTACGCATTAATCTACTTTTTTTGTATTTTTAGTAAGTAAGAAAAAGAAGAAATAAAATAAAACACGAAAATGGCAATTTTTGTACAGACATTTAGTGAAGAGTCAGAGTCATTTAGTTTATTGATTTCAAGCTCAGTTTAGCTTTGGATTTTTGTGCATTTTAATAAAATTGTTATCAAAGAAATAAAATGAAAATTTACATAAAATAATAGGTTAAAAACTGCTAAAATACAAAATGTACAGAAGAGGCCCAAAACCAAACTTTCACATATGAGCTTCGATTCACTTGAACTTGGTCTTGTTTTGAGGGTAATTGAATGTACATTAGTTCTAAAGTAAGTAGGATCAAAACATACACTGGATGAGGAAGATATCAAGATTTTAGTCCGGAAATCCTTTAACTAGGGTTTGGGTTTTTGGTCCATTTATTAAGGTTAGTGATTTTTTTTATTTTTCATTATTCTTATTAGTAATATGTACACAGTGGAGATGGTTTCAGATCATTTGGAGTTAGCATGAATTAGTTAAAAAATTAGGGAAGTTAGGCTAATTTACAGGTCATTTTGGCTGGAATTTTTGGTTTCTTATTTTGTGCAATAATGAATGATAAAATGCAATTCTTATTAATACATGCATGAATGCTAATTATGCAGAATAAATGAAGAAATTCCCATGAATTTAAGGGATTTGAGCTTAATTCATCATTTTTAGAGTGATGAATATGATATTCATCAAGTACCCACTTCATGGAATGCGTAGATTACTGACGCCTTAACTCAACCACCAAGAAAGATCACTTTTTGTTGCCCTTTATTGACTAGATCGTCGAAAGACTGGGAGGGAAGGAGTTCTTTTGTTTCTTGTATAGGTATTGCGGGTATAATCATGTAGCAATCGCTCTAGAAGACCAAGTGAAAAGTACTTTTACTTGTCTATTTGGCACCTATGCCTTTAGACATATGCCCTTTGGATTGTGTAACGCTCCTGCTACATTCCAGAGGTGTATGTTGGTCATTTTTACTAACACGGTAGGTAGTTTCCTTGATGTCTTAATGGACGATTTCTTGGTCTATAGGGATGGCTTTGATTCTTGTTTGGCTTATTTAGACCAAGTACTTCAACATTATTGTGAAGTGAATTCGGTGCTCTCGTGGGAGAAGAGGTACTTTATGGTGGCTAATGAGATTGTGTTGGGCCATGTCATCTCCAAGCATGGAATGGATGTCGATCTAGCCAAGGTGGATCTGATTGCCAAGCTAGAGCCACCGACAACACTGAAGTAGTTAAGGTCTTTTCAGGGGCATTTAGGATTTGTAGACGATTCATTAAAGACTTTAGCAAGATTTCTCAACCTTTAACTGAGCTTCTATGCAAGGAGACTAAATTTATTGTTGATTTGTATTATATAAGAATTCTATCAGATGAAAGAATTGTTATACAAGCACCTATGTGCCGCCATAGGATTGGTCTCTTGTTTTCGAGATTAAGACTAGCACCTCATATTATGCTATTGGAATTGTATTAGGGTAGAGAAGGGATGGAGTACCGTTTGCTAGTCATTATGATAGCAAGACACTCAATGAAGCATAAAATAATTACATTGTTATAGATAAAGAGATGCTATCAGTTTTGTTTGCTTTAGAAAAATTCAGATCACACTTACTTGGTTCTATAGTGATTGTCCACACTGATAATTCTGCCATATGGTACTTACAAGACTAGAAGAATGCCAAACCACATATACTTAGATGGATCCTTCTACTCCAGGATTTTGATTTGGAGATACGAGATAAACCTGGAATCAAGAATGTTGTGATTGATCACCTTTCTAGATTTACATATGTAGAGACTCCTGAGTAGTCAATTTTTCCTATCATTAAGTCTTTACTTGATGAGGTGAGCTTGTCTATCGTCCCACACCCATGGTATATTGATATTGTGAACTATCTTATCTCCAAGAACGTTCCACAAGATTGATTGAGGATTAAGGTTGACAAGTTTTTGTCTGAGATACATTTTACTCGTTGGAGGATCCATACCTATTTTGTGAAGGTGTGGATTGTATCTGGAGGAGGTGCATTGTTTAGGAGGAGTACATCAGTATCCTTGATCATTGTCACAAATTAGAAGAAGGACTATGTTCTAGGAAGTATAAGACAATGAAGCTACTTCAATGTGGCCTTTGGTGGCCAACTCTTTTCAGGGATGCTTAAACTTATGAGAAGGGTTGTAATTAATGTCAGAGAATGGGAGGAACTATCAGTTCCAAAGATATAATGCCACTCAAGTATATCCAGATATCAGATGTTTTTGACAACTGGGGCATTGACTTCATGGGCCCATTCCCTAACAGTCAGGGATACAAGTACATCATGCTTGCCACAGATTATGTTAGTCGTTGGGTGGAGGCTATACCCACTCGAACCGTCGATAGTCGTATTGTTTGCCACTTTCTTAAGGACAATATTGTCTCACGATTGGCGATTTACAATATCCTTATTTCATATGGGGGGAGCCACCTTATCAATGGAGATGTCAGAAAGCTTGTTAAGGAGTACGACATTGAGCAACGTGTCGCATCTCCTTACCACCCACAGACTAATGGCTTGGCTAAGATCTCTAATAAGGAGATAAATATTATTCTACAGACACTTGTTCGTCCAGATAGGAAGAATTTGTCAAAGTTTCTTGACTCGGTTCTATGGGCCTATCGTTCGGCTTACAAGTCTCCTTTGGGTATGTCTCCCTATCACTTGGTATATGAAAAGCCTTGTGATGAATCCTCATTTCATCACCTTTATTCTTTCACTTTGGCCTTAAATCCCTAGCTAAATGCATGTATATATCATTAATTTATCAAAATAAACACTCTATAAATTACACAAAATATTGGATAAAATATTGTATAAATACTGTAATTACAATGTAAAATAACAAAGGAAAAAATAAAAAGAATAAAATGTCAAAGACACTGAGTGACCCTAGATCCCGAAACCCAATCATCATGATGACTTGGTTGACAAGGAATAAAGTAGGGGGATATAGGGTAGAGAAACTGTAATGAAAATACATAGGAAATCACACAAAAACCCTAATTTATTTTACCTAATATTTACATTTTGGAAGCTATTTTATTATTCTTACATTAACATAATAAAACCCTCAACATGAATATTCTACATAAAAATACAAAGAAAAATACAAGTATACTTCACTCAAAAAACACACACTGTGTGCGGGACATACAAAATAAAAAACTGCAAAGAAAACAATGCAGAACTGTATCTTGTCCAAACCGAAATTTACCAAACTTACTTTTATTGTTTGTAAAATAGAATAATCTATTTAATGAAGGTGATTTCATTCATTTTGAGTTAAAATGCGAAAGTTAGTTTTGGGCCCTCATTGTGCAATACACTGCATATTATATTCAATATATTCATTCTTTATGTTTTTCATTTTCTTATATTTTTTATAGAATTGTAAATATTATTTAAAATACATGTCCATTAAAATAAACAAAATCATTAAAAAGAAAATAAAAATAAATGATCTATTCTAATACATAGATGAATTCCATATATATACTTATATAATATATCTATATAATTAATTAAGTATATAAATAAACTCAAAAAAATACAATAAAAATAAATAAATATGTAACTGAATAATTTTAAAATATATAAAATTTATGTATATGTAATAAGATATAAAATATAAATAAAAATTTAAATAAGTTAAATACATGTATATTTACCTATATTTGCACATGTAATTATTAACCTATAATAAATAGTCTTGAAAAAATAATGGAAAATAGGAATTAAATACTACATTTAATTACAAACATTTCTATGTTTTATCAAAAAATTAATTAATTCATTTCTTTTTTTTTTGAATTTACATTGAATTTTGGCTGGAGAATTTTCTATTTGATCCACGTCGACCAACAAGAGGAACGGGAATGTTGACTTCAACAACTATCCTGCCTTCTCCAGTTGCCCTGTCAGAACCTAGAAACCCCCCATTTTCTGTGAATTTTCATGCCACTACCACGCCTCTCTTTGCCTCGAGCCCTTCACTCCTCTATAACCCGCAACTTCGCCACCCACACTGACCCATGCTTCTTCACTCTCTTTTCCTTAGCTCCTTTAATCAACAAAGTCCCCTTCACTTGGTGACAACAATTAATTGGGCAAATATGCAGCGAGGAGGAGCCGGAGGAGCTCGATCCAACCATCATCGACCAACCATAGTCGATGGTTCTGCATCTTCATCCCTTGTTTTGATTGAGGCCCATTTATTTCAGTCTTTGGGTAATATGTATGTATAATTTTCAATTCCCGCCTTTAATTTTTTGTTTTAGGCTGTAATTAAGGTGTAGTCTCAAATACCCAATTTGACCTGGATCTTGAGCTCCTGGCCAAATCCTTTATTCCTGACTCTCGATTTGCCTCGCTTTTCATGGCATAGCATTCCCATGCATGCTTTCCATCTCTTCCACCATCTATCCAACCCAGGTCCATGTGGATCTACAAATCTAGTTCCATCCACCGCCTATCGTCGGAACCACACCGCCATTCCACTCCCCTTGCTATGCTGCTTCAACCACCGATCGAGGATGATGCCCTCGAGCCAAGGGACTTTTTTGTGTAGGTTAGCGGCTTTGAAGACCCATCTGGAGGCAAGGAGGGCATATGGAGTAGCTCTAGGTCTTCTGGAGCCATCAAAGCTCCCAGAGCTTCCTTAAGACCACCTTAGTCCCATCGGAGCCCCCCTACAGCTGTGAGGCAACCCCAACGACCCTTAGTCGATGTCAAATTGAAGAAATACTGTTGGAGGTCGGAGAAACTCAAGATCAAACCCACCCCTTGCAGGAGTTCTTGTCTATTCATCTAGAGGTCACCCCAGCCATAAGATCAAGAACACGACATAGATCTAATACGGGTCATCCAATTATTTCGAAGCATTACCAGACAAGAGCCTTATGATCCTCTACGTGGCAAGTAAAGAACAGAAGGGGCTTAAGTAGGAAATGTTGCATATACCCCCTCTACCTTTTTTATATTTATTAAATAGTTCTTTAAAGTTTTAATTAAGTGCAATAGTAAGTGGAAAAATTACAATGAAGCCCCTGTCTGTTTTGTATATTACAAGTAGGTCTACTACTAGCTCAACTCATGTGGACCCCCATGTGAGTTGGGAAAATATAACTAGTACCCCTTTGGGTATCTGAATTGCAATTTAGTATTAAAAAATAGAATTTTAGATAAAAAAATTGTGGTGTTTTTGCATGTAACCTCTCGCATTTATTTTTATTGCAAATATACCTATGTTAGCTTGTATAAATATTAATTTTACTTTTTTATTTTCTCTAAATACATCCCGTTCCCAAAAATGTGCAAAAATAGATTAAAGTGTATGATTAAAAGCTCATTCACGTTAGTATTTTGTTTACAATTTTCTTGTATTTTCTATTATTAAAAATCAAAAGGAGCATTTTATTCCCTATTTGAATTGAAAATACATAAAATATAAAAAAACTTTTTAAAAATTCCAAAAAATTAGATAATATTTATTATTGTATTTTATAACTACATAGCAAAAATCACAAAATATCAAAAGAAAACTAAAAAATAGAAAATCCTTCTTAACCCTAAAAAACATAAAATATGCTCATAAACTCTAAAAAATTAGTTTTTTGTCCCATATATATATATATATATACACACAACTATTACTACATATTAAAAATAGTTTTGAGAAATTTTGGACCTATTTATTATTTTTAATTCTCAAAACAATTCGACCTATTTGTTTACTCCCTAATTTCGACTATTTTGAATTTTTAAAATAGATAAAAATTAGTAAAAGTTCCCTAAAAAATAAAAAAAGAATATTTGAAAAACATAAAAATATTTTATTTTGTAAATTTTAACTATATATAGATATATTTATAAATAGAATACCTTATATAATACTTATATATACATATATAGTTATATATAGTTTATTATTAATTATTATAAATTCCCTAAATATATTTTAAATCCTTTAAAATTAAAAGGACTGTTATTATTTATATTTACTGATTTTTATATATTTATTAAATGTAATACATATATATACCCTATATTATATATATTATTGCATATAGAGTTATATATACATTTATTATATAGTAGAAAGAAAAAGAAATTGAAAAATATAAAAATATAAAAAGAAAATAAAAATTATAAAATAAATAAATATATATAATTAATAAATAATTAATTAAAAAACCCACAAAAACATTAAGTAAATACTATGCAACTATATATACAATGCATACATTATTTTTTAGAGATAAATAATAGTACATCTACACTCCCATTCTTCCATGACTTCGACACCCAAATTGTACTTGCACACTATATACATTTATTTATAGGGTTTATAATATATTTTGACCGGCTTTGATTTGCATTATTTGATTATCTGTGACTGTGGGTTAATTGTTGAGAGATTTCTTCGCCTCTCGTGTCTGGTCACTTCAGCGACTCTGATCCTCCCTTGTATGGACCACACTACCACTTTGCCTGATCTTTAGACTCTTTCAAATGGTGTCATTACTAAGAAGTAACGAATAGTGTAGCTTAGTTCTACATATTTATATATTATTTCCCTTTTTATTTCTCTTTTATTTCTTGATAATTATTTTATCTGTTTCTGGCCAATGTTTCTTTGTTGACATTCTTGTGAGGGACTGCTTGGCGACGGTGAATTCCTAGGAATTTGATGCACCCGAGCCTTAAGGAGATTGGCTTACTCTTCCCTTGAGCCAATTAGAGAGAGAGGAGAGAGAGAGAAGTGTAGAGCATAGCATTTTCTTTTTATTTGTGAGATAGAGGTTTTATTTTATTTTTTTATATTATTTTTAATAATTCAGGACATTTGGATACTACAACTTCACGAGGTCCATGCCTGGGTGTCTGTTCACCTGGGGGCCTCGTCAGATTGTTCATGTTTTTATCACCTTTATTTTATTTTGTTTCTCGTGTTTTGAGTTTTCTGTCTTATTTTTCTTTGTTTTCTATGATTGAGCCCATAGACATTAGGATTGCTCGACTCATTATCTAGGTCCAAAGCCTAATGAGAAGAATGTGCCTATAGTGATATATGCTTGGACTTAGTCAAAATTAATTGTTGATTACTTAGAATTGCAATCGAGCACCGTGAGAGGCTTTATACAGTGCTAGTAATACCTAGTGTGGCAAGCACCAAAGAGTCTCCAAGACTAGACATTTGAGCTCTATTTGAGTAGTTGACATCTGGATCTTCACGATAAATAACAATTCTTGTTAGGGGCAATTTCATGATTTTTCATATCATTCACATAATGTAGCCATTTATATTTGGGATTTTTACCCAGCAGACCCTATAAACTTTGCCAATCACCTCCACGACCTTTGAAACAACCTAATTCCCCCTCGACCCCGTAAACTTACCAACTCTTACCCCATGAATCCTCCGAGTAATATGTTTTAAGCCCGTGGGGGTTCTTCGGGTAATTTACAGGGTCGATGGGGTAATTACATTGTGCAAAAGGTTGTAGAGGAATTTTAAAATGTTTATAGGGTCTGCTGGGTAAAAATCCCTTTATATTTCTACATTACATCCCGCATGGAGAGAGCTGGGAAGCATTATAAGTCCTCTTACTTTGCATGCATTGTTTGATACGAGGGTGAGATTTCCACCCTAGTATCCCCTTGCATGGCTTTTCTGCTATCTCCCTCTATTTTTTCTTACTTATGATAAAAAAATATGAAAAATCATTAGGAGTATTTTATTGAAAAATACTCAAAGAAGTGAAAACCAAAAAACTAAAACAAGGGGCATGCTGACCTTAACTAAAATTCTTATTGGACATCACTATTTTGGGTTCATAAAGCCCTAATTTTTTTCAGGTACCATTTAGATAAAATGAGGGCCTTTTCGACGATAAAGTATTCGCATTTCTATCGGACGTAGTTCAGTAGGGCCTTGCCGATGACAGTGTTACCGCCTTGTGTGGTGCATTCAACTTGGTCTGAAGTACTGAGCATAGGCATGCCCTCACGGGTGTGTCTGTCTCATCGCCCTGCGTCTGAGTACCTCACTTGTGAGAGAAGTATTAGTTTTGCCTATTGGCTTCCTCTCTCTATTTCTTTTGTTAAGTAGCCTTCTATTAACGAGATCAAGGACCTCTAAGTGCGCAGATCAACGGATACAAAGGTGATGGAACAAGTACGGGGTACTTTCTTGGTAGTACACACGCTACTATAGGGATAGCCCTCTAAGGACATGAAAAGTTTTTGCCTGCAAAACAAAAATTAAATTGAAAAGATAAAAATAGTTGAACCCTTATGTTTTCACTTGTGTTGAATTGGTGAACCCACAACTTGTTTGGTGTTTGTTTGGGTTAGATTAAGTTCAAAGATCAGTCCTGCACATTTTGTGCCATTTTTCCCTTTTCATCTGTTATTCCTCTTTGGCCCTCACTCACTTTAAGCATTCTACTATTTTACACTTATTCCTTGTTTATCATCGTATTCTGCATCCATTCTCGATGTCCTTTTGATCTTCGAGATGGCGACTCATGGATGGCATGGTCGGGACCTTGTCGACATCCATATCAATTCATGCAGCTAGCATCTCCAATAATTCGAGGTGATTCCTGAGAACCAGGTTCGAACTTTAGGAACCTCTCTCCAGACTCCCTGTCTTCTTCAATAATCAAGGATTACTCTTCTCCTAAACTCTACCTATTTATATGGAAATAGATTTCACTCCATACACATCTCCATCCTTTATAAACTTTTGTGTTGACCTTAACACATAACACTTTTCTGCATCAGGTGCCTCAATTCAGACTTATTGGGGCAATATTCCATGTTCAGACTAAGAGCTCGATTCGGAGATCGAGATTTTGTTAGGATCTGTTTTAGACATGGCTCCACTAAGAAGAGCGAAGGGACCTCAGCACCCGCCACAACCACAACAAAGGCATTAACCGAATTAGAATGTAGTGAATGCTTAGATCTTTCCTCCCTTCAGGCAATTCAGCAGCAGCAGCTCACAGACCAGGCTTGGCCCAGGTAGCCTTCCAATACATTCTAAATGATTTGAGGAGAAGGAGAGAAATCTAGGAGGAGGAGGAGGAGGTGAAAAGGAAAACAGAGAAGATGGAGCTCGTAGATGCTCAGAAGATGAGCCAAGAGAAGAGAGGCCCAAGCCTACTCTCAAGGAGACTTACAACCCTAGCGCAAGCCAGATGATCAAGTGGATCCAAATCCCACTGGTCCATGCAAAATTCAAGTTTAAGCCTTAACTCTTATCTCCTCTTTCCACCTTCCATGGTAATGCAAATGAAGAACCATGCATCCCTCTGCAGTAGTTTGCTTGCATCTGCGGAACAATACACTACCCTAACATACTGTTAGGCATAGTCAAGATGACGGCGTTTCCATTCAACATTCATGATAAGGCACTTAATTGGATCAATCATCCATAAAAAGTCATCACGACCTGGGAGGAGCTCAGGTCAACATTCCTACATAAATTATACCCTCTCAGATGGCTCAATCAGATGCAAACCAGAATCGCCAATTTTTCCTAAGCCACCCATGAGTCTATCCATGAGGCTAGGGAGCTTTTCAGAGATTTACAAGAGAATGTCCCCACCATGATATTCCTTAGACCAACATGGTCCAACATTTTTTAGTGGATTGCCTCTCGAGAGCCAGAGGCTCATATATGCTGCTTGTGGAATGTCATATTTCAACAAAGATTCAATAGAAGGCTGAAGGAGAGGCCACCTTGTTATCATCTTGTACATATCAGCGATAACCACAGATTCAATAGAGGTCTATTCATATGGCAGCATCACATGATCTAAATAGGGATGAGAGCTCCAACCTCGGAATCATTGAGAGCCACTTGTAGAAAGTATAAATAATTGAAAAGTGATCACAAAACCTTGAAAAATTATATGAGATCAAACATAGGACTCAGAACCTGGAAAATTGGATCAAATTTCTAAGCAGTTGGCGCTAATAGTGAGCACAATTAGTTCCTACCATTCGGTATTTGCATCAGCCATGACTCTTGCCAATACGAAGGAGCCTTTATCGCCTCAATCACCTCAGTAGAGTACAATGCAACCAGTGGTCCAACACATATACTGCATGCATCAACAGCAGTTGGTTGTCTACCAGCCTAAGCTTCAGATCATTCCAGATCCATGTTCTCCACCTATGCCTCTCATTCAAGAGGTGAATGGCGTATGGTCCACTGACGCACAACTGGCTCATCCACAAAGACATCAGCAGGGCCAGTAATTAGGTAGTAGTCCATTCCCTCAACATCAAAGAGGGATATTTGTCCATAATAACCAGCCTCACTATGAACAGTCTGTACCATACTAGCACAATTGTAGACAGAATTCTTACCAGCAACCGTAGTACCTTCAGCATCGATAGTATCAGCAATACGTGGTTGCTCCTTATCATCAGTATGCTCCTCAGCACCATCAATATTAGTCTTCTCCCAAGTATAATTCTCAGTATTCCTACTGGCAACCTCTTCTCAATGTGGACAGCATGCTGAGCCATCAGATGCTTCTCCCATGAACCCTACCTTGGACTGCTTGGCTCAGTTGGTGAAGAGCCTACCAGAAATGAGCCATAAGCTAAATGACCTCACTACCACCAAAACTACTATTCTAGCACAGGTGGAGGAAAACCCCAATAATCTCAAAAAGAGAGAGCAAGTAGCTTGTGAAGTCTCATCCAATCTTATAGAATCAGATGTTATTGATATGTTTTTATCTAATGTTGTCACTCTCAAGAGCAATAGGACCTTGCAGCCGCCTGCCATCGTGACGGGGAAAAATAAAGATTCACCTAGCGAATTATCATCTTCTGCATAAACCAAACCAAGAGTCGGGCCAGGTGAGGATGACGAAGACGAAGGACAAGAACCAGAACCAAAAAGCCAAAAAATCAATAAAATTAAAAATACCAATAAGATAGTAGCATCTGAAGCAACAACACTCCAACAATGGAGAGGACTGCACCAAAAGTTGCTCAAAGACCAGTTGATGGATACCCACGAGCATTTTCGGGATGCCTACCTTTGATGGATAATTGTGTTCCTTTCTATCATCCATTTGTACAACAAGATGTGGATATTGATTTTGATGTAAATACGAACACTGCTTTTGATTTTGTACATATTCCATTTCAAGATACAATGCAAAAATCCAAAAAAATAGAAATATGAAAATTGCCTTATCCGACCCTGATGTGGTCGAAGTTATGTAGAATCTTATTCTTGAATTACCTCTGCTCAAGGCCATCAAGTAGATTCTGAATATCTAGAAAGTATTGAAGGAAGCATGTACTTCTAACAGACAATTACGAAGACCCTGTGAGAGAAATGTGAACCACATCCTAACCGTGGTTACTGTAAATGCAATCAGTAATCTTCCAAGCTTAAAGAAAGACATGGGAGCTCCTCTCGTCAGATGCTAGATGTTCGACCATGAATTCTACAGAACACTTCTTGATAGCTTGTCGTCGATCATTCTAATGCCTACTTCACTACTAAAATAATTTGGGTTGGGATCGCTCAAGCCTACCAAAATGATTTTGCAGTTTGCAGATACATCCACCAAGTGGTCCCAAGGCAATTTGGAGATGTCATTGTCACCATTCAAGGGATGCAATTCCCTGTGGACTTCTTTGTGCTTGACAAGGACACCTCAGCTCCTTTACTGCATACCTCGATTATACTTAGATGACCGTTCCTTTGAAAAACCAAAGTAGTGGTGTACTATGGCACCTAACATATCTACTTTCATTCCAGCAGTGACAAAGTACCCATTCAGACGATCCAAGTATCGAAGCCTCATATTTTCCGTCTGGTGAGAGGAATCTACACAATAGAGAAGAGAAGACTGTGACTTTTTAGCAGAAATTGAAGATACAAATCTATTAATGTATGATAGTGAGACATACGAATTCCTCTCCTCTGAGGAAGGAGTAGATATCATAGTCGAATTTCACTCTATCTTTGAAGATGATATTTTTGCTGATTTGCCAGAAGAATTCAGTGTTGGCCACCTGTCCTTGGCAGGGAAAGAGGAAAGTATTGAAAAGTTTGTGAACAAGATGACATCAGTGATGTTTTCTGTGCAACATTGAATTCAGAGCTCAATTGACAATGGTGGACATTTTACAGTTGATGAATCAGACACCACCACCCTGCAAAGTTGCCGAAGTTGGCACTGAAATGATTCCAACCCCTACTTAGCTTAAACCACTTCCAGCAAACATGAAGTATGCCTTCCTTGTGGGTGCGTAAATAATGTTCTCGGTAGTCATCAATTCCTAGTCGACCATGTAATAAGAATCTCGTCTACTCGAGGTTCTAGAAAGAACTCACAAGGCCATTGGGTGGAAATTTTTAGATCTCCATGGGATTAATCCTTCATTATGTCCGCATCACATTTATATTGAAGAAGACAATAAGTCATCCTGATAGTTTCAACGCGGATTGAACCATAATCTCCGGGAGGTTGTTATGAATGAAATTACCAAATGGTATGATGCAGGATTCATATCCCATCTCCGACTCAAAATGTGTGAGTCCACTACATGTAGTGCCCAAGATATCAAGGATCACCATTTTGAAGAATGAAAAAGGAGAGGATATCCCAACTAGAGTTCCAATTTCTTTACGCGTCTGTGTTGATTACATGCGCCTTAATCTAGAAACCAAGAAAGATCATTTTCTGCTCCTCTTCTAGAGCAAATAGTCGAAAGACTGGCTGCAAAGAAGTACTTGTATTTCTTGGACGGATACTCTGGTTATAATCAAGTCACAATTGCTCCTAAGGATCAAGAGAAAAGCACCTTCACATGTCCATTTGGGACATATGCCTTTTGTAGAATGCCTTTTGAATTGTGAAACGCTTTGGCGACATTCTAGCAATGCATGTTAGCAGTATTTACAGATATGGTTGGCAGTCTTCTCGAGGTTTTCATGGATGACTTCTTGGTCTATGGAGACAGCTTTCATCAGTGCCTTACATATTTAGACTAAGTCTTGAAAAGATATTGCAAATTGAACCTGGTGCTATCGTGGGAGAAGATTCACTTCATGGTGACTGAAGGGATCGTGTTAGATCATGTCATATCTAAACTTGACATGGAGATTGATCCTGCGATGGTGGACGTCATTTCCAAACTCGAGCCACCTACAAATTTGAAACAAGTCTGGTGATTCTTTGGCAACGTGGGATTCTATCGAAGATTCATAAAAGACTTAATCAAAATTGCTCGACCGTTGACTGAGCTTCTGGGCAAGGATGCAAATTTCATTGTAGATGCCAGAGTCCTCCAAGAATTCAATCTGCTAAAAGAGTTAATTACTCGAGCCCCTATCCTGCAGCTGCTAGATTGGTCTCTACCATTTGAGATCATGACAGATAATTTTGGGACAGAGGAGAGATGGTTTACCATTTGTGATTCATTGTGCTAACAGAACACTAGTGAAGCTCAAAAGAATTATACAATCACTGAAAAAGAGTTGCTAGCAATTGTATTGCCCTCAAGAAAATAAGATTGCACTTGGTTGGATCCAAAGTCAATGTTTATACTGGTCATTCTGCCATCAATAACTTGCAGAGAAAGAAGGATGCAGAACCAAGACTCATCAGATAGATCCTTCTACTCCAGGAATTCGATCTCGAAATCGGAGACATGCCTGGAATCAAATATGTGGTGGTAGATCATCTTTCAAGACTACTAGATCCAGACACTCCTGAGCAGAGCTTGCTTCCTATTGCAAAAACTTTCTTAGATGAGGCAATTCTGTCAGTCATCTTGCTCCTCTAGATGTCGAGATAGTGAATTATCTTGTTTCCAAGAGAACTCTGCAAGATTAGTTAAAGCTGAGCATTGACATATTTTTGTCAAATATGCATTTCTATCAGTGGGAGGATCCTTATATGTAACGTTTGGGGGTAGTTTCATCTGGAGAAGGTGCATTCGTCAAGAAAGTTCACAATGTCCTCGAACATTGCCATACTTGAGAATGTTGTAGTGAAAGGCAAATGGAAAGTTCACAAAGTGCCTTTTCCTAGGGAAGTTGAAAGGCAAATGGACAGGGACTTTTGTAGTGAAGCATCTCTATGATAATGAAAGTATTGTGATATCTGGTTTGTCAGCTGATGCACAACCATTCGTGATTAATGGATAGTTGCTGAATCCATACTTAAAGAAGGAGAGATTCATGTTTATTGTCGATGCAATTCAAGCAGTCTATCATGATGAACTTCAAGCTGCAACATCAGAGATTCAGATAAGGCCTCCAAAAACATTTGTGATTAGTTAATCTTTTTCTTCTTTTCTTCTTTTTGAATTTCATTCTTTCATTCTTCCAAAAGTTTCACTCCTCTCATTCATCATTGTTATACATAGGATGATCTTATTCATTCCCACCCTCGATCCTCCCTGCTTTGTACACAATCTGCTATACTTAGGAATAGTTTATCCTAAGTATAGGGGGGATGGTCGACTTCTCTTATTATTTAGTTGTTGTAGTATAAACTTTTCTATACTTAGCATGAGTTATGTTTTTCTTTTTCTCCCTGACCTATGAGGACATAGCTCAAGCTAAGTATGGGGGGTTGTATATTTGGTGTATATACTTTAGCCATAACTCGTACTTTTGTATTTTTAATATCATGACTAATCAATAAAATTTAAAACACACATTAAAATTCTTTATAATTACGCTTAATAAACCATTTCATAAATATTCTACAAAATGTTTTAAAAATGGTTGCAAAATTCTTTGAAAATCTTTTGGAAATATTTTAAAAAATATTTTGTGAAATGTTTTCAAACCTTTATAAAAATGTTTTATTTGTTTGAATAAAATGTTTTGAAAATATATTTGCAATGGTTCTGAAAATGGTTGTAAAAATACTTTGAAAAATCTATACATACTATTTGAAAAATCTTTGCAAAAGGATTTTCAAATTTTGTAAATATTTGCAAAAATTATTTGACAACCAATTTTCAAAATAGGGTTTTCAAAATGTTTGTTTAAATATTTTCAAATTATTTTGAGAATCGTATACATAATTCAGACAAATAAAACTTCTTTACAAATCATGTAGATAAAAAACTTGTAAATAGTCACTAACCCAATTCTTGTTAATATTGAAGCACTCTCATGCAAATAACTACAAATAATTATTTTACTAACTCTTTTATTTTTTTCAAAAAAACCCATAAAAATTTGTAAAATCAAAAACCCATAAAAGTTTGCAAAATGGTTTCAAGATTACCTAAAAATTTGAAGATTCATTTCAAAATTCCAAAAAAAAATCAAAACCAGAAAAACTACTTCAACAAAAATATTTTCTTGCATTATACATAACATCTATATTTTTTTGGAATAATCTAGACAATTAAACAATTCTAAAGTAAAGTCTGTAAGATTGGAGCTTGGAATAGACATTGATACACTTAGTTTCAGAGGAACCCATTGAGGACTGGAATTGGGATTAACTTCAGGTCTCCTTGAATTAGTTCTTTAGATCCCATTAGACTATATTCATGAGTCGATTCAATATGTTTAAATAGAATCCTTCATATCATTCTTGAGACTCTTGAGATAGTCGCTTGATTAGAAACCTCGCATTAACACTTAGCTCAACCGGATGGTTCGTTGAAAAATCTTGGTCTAAGTCGGGATGATGTTAGGCCTCTTCATCAAGGTTGGCTCAGAAATCATTCTTGGGGATTGCCAAAATCGATACTCTAACCCACTTCTTTTGCTAACAATGATACCTAAAGACTAGAGAATAGATAGGGACAATGCTTTAGATAAGGAATGGTCTGCTAGCACAACCTTTTCTAAGACCCCAAAAAATGGGTGGACCAAAAAGACTCTATATACTTCAGGCACAAACATTGATGCAAAGCAACGAAATGTCAAAGAAAATATCGTAATAAGCCTACACCAAAAATTCAAAAAAAAGAGCATCACAAAAATCATGCTTCATGGTGAAGACTCGGTTACACTGACCGAGCTTCATAAGGGAATAAAGACTACATTGGTCCATTCCCACTTATTTTCCCTTTCTTCTATCTTATCCCATTCGGTTGTAAAGATCGGTAGTATGTGGCCTTAGAAGGAAATATTTGTCTCCACAAGGACGAGTTATCATAGTAGCATGATAGAAGTAGCAGTATCCTTGGTGGTTCAATGGTTTGTCTGGGAAGAGATGAACAATTCACACTTGGTTCTATCATCTCAATATAGCAAGAGTATGCAATAGAGAGGATGGTTCTGACCTGACAATGAATTGAACTAGATAATAGTACTATGGAACCTAAGGGTTGTTGTATGACAATTCCTAACCTTAATGCGGTTTCGATCACACAAATAATCCAAAGGTCTATTCTGAGCTCCAAACTTTGACTTTATTAAGATAATTTTAAACCTCTAAAATTGTTCCAAGTTATTTCGTTTTCTTTTTTTTCCTTTTTGCATTTATAGGCATAATTGTTTTCTAGGGACTAGCAAAGGCAACATTGGCGGGTGATGAATCCTCATTTCGTCACCTTTATTCATTCATTTTGGCCTTAAGTCCTTAGCTAAATGCATGTATATATCATTATTTTAACAAAATAAACACTCTATAAATTACACAAAATACTGTAAAAAATACTTTATAAATACAATATTTAATTCTAAAATAAAAGAATAAAGGAAAGAAAAGAAAAAGAATGAACTGTCAAAGACACTGAGTGTCCATAGATCTTGAGACCTAGTCATCATGATGGCTTGGTCGACAAGGAATAGAGTAGGGGGAGATATGGCAGAGAAACTGTACAGAAAATACATAGAAAATCACGCAAAAACCCTAATTTATTTTGCCCAATAATTGCATTTGGGACCTATTTTATTCTATTATTTTTATATGTCAGATAATAAAATCCTTAACATGAATATTGTACATAAAGAGAAAAAGAAAAATATAAATTTATTTCAATAAAAAAATACACAGTGTGCCTAAGACACAAAATAAAAGTCATAAAGAAAACATTACAGGACTTTATTCTCCATACAGGTGCAAAACTGACGAAACTCACCTTTATTATTCATGAAATAAAATAGGCTATTTAATGAAGGTGATTTTATTCAAGTTGGAGTTAAGATGCAAAAGTTAAGTTTTGGTCCCTCATTGTAAATACACCTGCTTATTATATTCAATATTTTCATTCTTTATATTTTTCATTTTCTTATGTTCTTATAAAATTGTAAATATTATTTAAAATACATATCCATTAAAATAAAATAAAATCATTAAAAAGTAACTAGAAATAAATATTATAATCCAATACATAGATCAATTCCATATATATATACATATATAGTATACCTATATAATTAATTAAGTATATAAATAAACTCTAAAAAATAAAATAAAAATACTTAAATACATAATTTAATAAATTAAAAATATATAAAATTTATGCATTTAATAGTAAAATATAAAATACAAATTAAAATTAAAATAAGTAAAATACATGTATATTAACATCTATTTATACATGTAAATATCTACCTATAATAAATAGTCATGAAAAAATAAATAAAAAAAGGCATTAAATACAAAATTTAATTAAAAACATTTTTTATGTTTTAGGAAAAAATAATCATTTAATTTGTTATTACTTATTGAAATTACAATGAGATGTTGGTTGGGGAGTTTTCTTGTTGATCCACGTGGACAAATAGGTCCGCAAAATGTTGACTTCAATCAAATGTCTAGCCTTCTCCAGCCGCCCTATCAGACCCTTGAAAACACCATTTACTTCGAATTTTCACACAACTTCACGCCTCCCTTCGCCTCGAGCCCTTCACTCCTCTACAGCTTGCATCTCCGCCACACACACCGACCGATGCTTCTTCACCTACCATTGCTCCATTGCACGCCACCTCACCACAAAAACCACCATTCCTTCTTTTATAAATTCCACCCTTCTCCTCCTTTTTTAGTTTGATCACTCCTACAATTGTCCTTAGCCCCTCAGATCAACATAGTCCACTTCAATTGGTGACAACAATTGATTGGGCGGATTTTCAGTGAGGAGTAGCAGTCGAAGGAGCTCAATCCAACCATCATCGCCCAACCACTACTGGCGGTTCTACTTCTTCAGCTATTCGATGAATTGAGGCCCACTTCTTTCCGTATTTAGTAATATTTAGGTCTAATTTTCAATTCATGCCTTTAATTTATTGTTTTAGGTCATAATTTAAGTGTAATCTCAAATACCCAATTTGACCTGGAGCTTGAGCTCCAGGCCAAATCCTCTATTCTCGACCGTCGATTCGCCTCGCTTTCCATGCCATATCATTCCCCTATGTGTTGTCCATCTTTTCCTGCACCTATTGAACCCACGTACATCATGGATCTGGGAATCGAGTTCCATCCACCTCATATCATCGGAACCATGCTACCATTCCTCTCCCCTTGCTGTGCAGCTTCAACCACTGATCGAGGAAGACGCCCTCGAGCTAAGAGACTGATTTGTGCATGTTAGAGGCTTTGAAGGGCCGTCTGGAGGCAAGGAGGACACCCGGAGAAGCTCCATGTCATATGGAGCCATCATATCTCCCGAAGCATCCTTGAGACTGCCTTAGCCTAGCTGAAGCCCCCTTGTAGTTGTGTAGCAACCCTAAAGACCCTTAGCCACTATCAGATCAAAGAAAGACTATCAGAGGCCTAATAAATTCAAGATCAAAACCACCCTTCGTCAAAGTTCTTGGTTGTTGATACATAGGTCCCCCTAGCCGTAGGATCAAGAACACGACCTAGATCTAATTTGGATCGTTGAATTAATTCGAAGTAGAACTGGAAAAGAGGCATCTGATCCTCACGCGACAAGCAGAGAACGTCCCTATGAAAGGGGATTAAGTAGGTAAAATTTCATATACAACCTTCGCTTTTTTGTATATATTAAATAGTTCTTTAAATTTTTAATTATGTATAAAAGTAAGTGGAAAAATTGCAACTAAGCCCCTTTGTGTTTTATAAAATACAAATAGGTCCACTATTAGCTCAACTTAGGTTGGGAAAATATCACTTGTACCACTCCAGGTTTCAGAATTACAATTTAGTATAAAAATAGAATTTTATATCTAAACTTGTTGGGTTTTTGCATGTAACCCCTCACATTTATTTTATACTACAAATATCCCCCTACTATATTGTATAAATTTTAATTTTGCTTTTCCATTTTCAATGAACACCTATCGTGCTCCTAATATTGTGTAAAAATAGTTGAAAGTGCCTAATTAAATGCTCATTCATGACAAGTACTATATTTAACAATTTTCTTACATTTTGCTTTGATCAAAAATAAGAAGGAGCATTTTTATTCCATGTTTGACTTGAAAATTTTAAAAAATATAAAAACATCTTTAAAAATTACAAAAAGATTAAGTAATATTTGTTATTTTATTTTAACATTATAGACCAACATCACAAAAAATATTTAAAGAAAACCAAAAAATAGAAAACCCTTCCTAACCCAAAACAAATATAAAATATTTTCAAAAACTTCAAAAAACCTTTTTTCTATCGCATATTTATATATATTACTACATTTTAAAAATAGGTTTGAGAATTTTGGATCTATTTAATATTTTAGATCTCAAAACAATTCGGCTTATTTATTTGTTCCCTTATTTTGACTAATTTACATTTTTAAATAGATAAAAATTTGCAAAATTCCCTAAATTTCATTTAAATAAAAGATTATTTGAAAATTCCAAAAAAAAATTATTTTGTAACCTTTGATTATATATAACTATATTTATAAAAAGAATACCCTATATTATACTTATATACACATATATAGTTATAAATAGTTTGTTATTAATAATTATTATAAATTCCCTAAATATAATTTAAATTTTTGAATGAAATAAAAAGGAATATTTTTATTTATATTTTCTGATTTTTATATATTTATTATATATATTACATATACATACCCTATATTATTTATATTATTACATGGATACACACACACACTTATGATATAGTAAAAAGAAAAAAATAAAAATCAGAAATATATATATATATATATATATAAATGACTAAAAACCCACTGATGAACAATATCTTACAAAGGTCTTTTCATCTATAAGGTAGATTAACAATCGTCGTAGAGACCTCACATGAAACCCTGATTCAATCAACAATTAGCCCACAATATGTATAAAGCAATGAAAAGAAAATTATATGGAATTAAAATTTATTATAACTCTACAAATGTGTGTATAGTTGTAAGTATGTGTAGAGTTTCGAACACAAGGAGCAAATGAGAGATCAGGAAACTGATTCCAAAAATGTGTAGTCTTCTTGTCTATTTGTCTTTTTGTGGGTTTTTCATTTTTGTAATTTTTATGGATTTTATTTTTTATTTTTTTGTGTTTTAATTTTATATTTTGTTATTTTTTGTTTTCTTTTCCTGATTTTTAATTTCTTTTTCTTTTTAAATATATAATATAGAATATATAAGGTTATATATACAACATAGGGTAATATATATAATAGCAATTAAAAATAAAGAAAAAATATAGAATTAAATCTTTTTGGGTTTTAAATAATTTTTTACCATTTTATGATTTTTTAGGAATTTTTAAATTTTTTATGGATTTTTAAAGTAAAAAATATCCCAAATCAAAGATTTAATAAGTAGGCTGAATTGAAACTAAGAGTAGAAATAACAAACATCATCCAAAATTCTTCAAATCAATTTTTATTTATAAAAATATATATGGAAAATTCATAGATAAAAAATATTTTTGGGATTTTTGAGAATTTTATCTTTTTATACTGGATTTTGGAGCTTTTTATTTTTTTTGTATTTTCTTTTTCTATTTTTAGGGTTTTCACTTCTGAAGTTGTAAAATAAATAGATACACAATTTTTAGAATTTTTCAAAAATATTTTATATAATTTTTCGTATTTTAAACTGCAAATATGGAATATTTGTGCTCTTTTTTATTTTTATAGAATAAATATCCAAAAATCAAAAACAAAAAAAAATGCATGAATATAAGATCATGCGGGCACTTAATCCTATTTGGGGAATTTTTTAGAGTACATATAATATTTTTAATAAATGAAATATAACAACAACAAGAACTAGTAGGGGCATAAATGCAAATAAAAATAAGCTTGAGGTGCTTCATGCATTTTTCCAAAATATTACAACTACAGTCCGAAAATTCTAGACTAAACATAAATAATAAAACCTGCAAGGGTTTGTCTGCAAAATGCCCACCCCACATGGGACAACATGTGAGATGAGCTGGCAAGGGAACAAAAATGCAAATTAACTTAGTACATGGTTCTTCTTGCAACATTTCCAGAAAAGTTTTGAACTACTTAATTAATTTACAAGACTAAATAAACAAAACCAAAAGGCTAGGAGCATATATGGCAATTTACCCCTAAAGGGCACGATCCAACGACGAGGAAGGCTTTACTTATATACGTTTCATGCGCTCGACGGTGGATAGTGCTTTGCACGATGACATCTTGGATCAGATCGACCCCCTGATCTGACAGTGCTGGAGGGGGTCTAATACAATGGCTCCTGGACACATGGGCGAAGGGGGGCGATCGGATGGCTATGGAGTAGCTTGGAAGAATGGGGACGAATCCCACTCCTCCGAGATTTGATATGCTAGGGCACGGGCCTCCGACCACCTTCCTTGCTACGATGACTCAAAATGCTCCTGAGGGCATCTTCTATCGTTTAGAAGGCTTAAAAAGCCCCGAGGATGGCCGGAGTGTTCACAAGAGGTCGGAGGAGCTATCCAGCTCCAGGAACCTCTGGTGAACCTCAAAATCCCTTCCAAAGGATTTGGGCATGAATAATCTGCACAAGAAGCATACTGGATCACGAGCAAGTTGCCTTGACCCGATTAGGGGGGAATGGAAATGTGGTGAAGGGATGCGGTGGATATTCGGCGGGGAAATGAGGTGGAGATCCGAGAACCTACTCTAGGAAAGAGTAGGTTGAATGAAATGGTCTAGGGCGTGGAGAATCGGTAGGGGGAAGAAATGAAGGTGTTGGCGAAGTTGGACATTGAGTGGAGGATGGTGGAAGGTTAGCCCCATCGAACTACGAATGGGATTTATTATGCTAAATTACGTAATAAACAAGTAATCTACGGACCTGAAATGAAAACTACACCTAAATGCTAAATAAAAAGCAATAAAACAGACCTCGAGTCGAATGGAGCAGATGAGATGAAGACCTCACGGTGGTGCTCTGTCGGAGATGATGGAATGCACCCTTACACCCCTCCTTTGATCCAACCAAGGGATAAGAGAGGTCCCTGTCATGAAGCTCGAGCCTTTGAGCATGAAAGAGAGGGGAAAAGTGGCTAAAGGGGATTAAAAATCAAATGGAAGAATGAGGGTGGATTATGTACATGCGAAGAACGAGTGACGTTCGAGGAAGAATCACAGGTGCGTCGATGGATCTTGGCCTGAGGGGAGGATTCGGCAAAGATCAAGGATGAATAGTGTCAAATGTTAAGAAGGAAGGACAACCCCTCGATTGTCGTACCGAGGGGGAAAATTCGAGAAGGAGAGGGGTGTGTCAGATCTAACAAAATCTAGGGCTAGGTCAGCTAGTTGATCAAGGTCAACTAACAGAGCAACCTGGTTGGTCTACGTGGAACAACCAAGAAGTCCAACCCCAAAATTATTTGTAAAATCAAAATTAAATAATAAATTAAATTAAAGTTATAAAATAAAAAATGTTTATTTTTCTATAATATTCTAATATGATTTTTATTTACTTTTTAGAGCTTATTTATTATAAGCTACTTTTTAGGTGTATATTAATAGGTATATTCATCTATGTTTTGCATATTTATTTTATTTTGCATTTTGTATTTTGTATTTTTGATTTTATTATTTTATTCTCTTATTTTATAAAATTATAATTTATTTTTGTATCATAAAATTTATTTTTGTTGTATTTTCTGATATATTATGTATACTTAAATAAATATAGGTTTATAATATATATATTTATATATAAGTATATGTATTTTATCTATGTACTTTTGTAGACTATTTTAATTTTCAGCTTTATTTATGGTTTTATTATATTTTAAATATGTACATATATTATATATAATATTTACAAAATTATAAAAATGTAAAATTTTAAAAATAATAAAAAATAAATAAAATGAACATTTTTTATAGGTAAACTTTAAAATAAGGGTCCAAAACGTAACTTTCACACCTTAACTCCAAAAAATATGAAACCATCTTCATTAATAAGCTCATTAAGATTTATATAAATTAAAGGTGATTTTGATACATTTTGAATTTTTTTTGTATATATGGGTCTGGGAAGTTAGGATTTTAGCTTTTTATTTAGAGTATAACTAGTACATTGTATATTATTTTTGTATACACTCAATTTTGTATTTTTATTTGTATTTTTATCTACAACTTTCATGTACAAACTTTCTTTATTTGAGGTATAAAAAAATAGAAAATAAATCTCGATCTCCAAGCTTTCCTATATAACTCATGCCCCATCCAAGCCGCATTTAGTGGGTAGGTCCTGAAAATGGACTTAAAATGGAATTTATTGGTTATTTTTTGGCCATTATCTCCCCCTACTTTATTCCTTGTCAACCCGGTCATCAAGATGCATAGGTCTCAAGGTTAGGGTCATAAAATACATTTGGCATTTTATTCCTTTTCTTTTCTTTTCTTTATAATATAATTTTGGCATTAAAAGCATTATTGTATACACAATAAATGAAGTAAATAATGAATGTTAATTTGTACAAAATAATGTCATATACCTGCATTAGTTAGGGTTTTAAAGCAAAAATGATAGAATAAAGGCAATGAAATGGAGATTCATCACCAACAAAACACATTAAGTAAATACTATGTAGCTATATATACAATACATACATATATTTTGAGATAAATAATAACACAACTACACCCCATTATTCCCTGAGTTCGACACCCTACTCGTACTTGCACACTATACACATGTATTTATAGGGGTTATAATAAATTTCGACCTGCTTTGATTTGCATTGTTTGATTATCTGTTACTGTGGGTTAGTTGTTGAGAGATTTCTTCGGGTTCTCATGATTGGCTACTTTAATGACTATGGTCCCACCTTGTGTGGACCACATGATCGCTTCGCCTGATCTGTTGACACTTTCACCTTGCCATTTTCCAGTAGAGTTAGTTCGCAAATCTTTGTGGGCAGTTGATGAATCTTTATTTCATCACCTTTATTCTGTCATATTGGCCTTAAAAACCCTAGCTAATGCATGTAAATTGCATCTTTGTACAAAATAGAATTCGTAATTTGTTGCAATTATTGTGTAAATAATACTGTTTTAATGCCAAAATTACAGAATAAAGAAAAGAAGAGAAAAAGAATAAAATATCAAAGATATTTTATGACCCTAAACCCCGAGACCAAGTCAAGAATTGAGTCGGTCAACAATGAATAAAGTAGGGGGAAATAAGGGCCAGAAATAGAATAAAAACCCAATTATTTTATTCATTATTTATGCATTTTTACACCTATTTTATTCTCTATTATTTGTTCATCAAATGAAGAAACTTTATACATAAATGATGTAGAAAATAATGTAAATAAAAATACAAAAGTGAGTTTGTACAAAAATAACTTGCAGTACTCATTCTATACACTAAATAAAAAGCCCAAAACCCAACTTCCCAAACCCATATCATTCAAATAAAAACTCAAAACATGTCAAAATCACCTCTAATTGTATATAATTTTCATAAGCTTTTTAATGGTGGTGGTTTATAATTTTTTGGAGTTACTGTGTGAAAGTTAGGTTTTGACCCCCATTGTACATTATACCGATTGAAATATTCAATTTATTCATCCATCATTATTATTACAAATTCATATTTTTATAATTTTTTGAATATTTTTTATAACACATGTACATATTAAAACCAAAATAAAACCAAAAGGAAAATGTAAAAAAATAAGTCTATGTGAAAACATAGGCAAAATACCTATTTTATTACTTATATATAAATAAAAGGAGGTTTCATTCTTTTATTATATATTATTTATATTTTGTAATATTGTAAATACAATCTATATTTTATTAAAAATATAAACCCAAAATAAAATCCAATAAAATACATTAGAATAAAAAGATGTATATAAAACATAGGTAAAATACATATAAATATACCTATAAAATATACCTATCTATTTATTTAAGTGTACGAATTAAATCATAAAAATATAAAAAAACATAATTATACTTAAAAAATAATTTATAAATATATAAAATAAAATAATAAAATAATAAAATAAAATGTACAAAATAAAAATAAAAATATAAAAATATAGATGCATATAGCTATAAATACACTATTAAAAATTAACTACTTAAAAAATAAAACAAAAATAAATAAAAATCATATTAAATTACTACATTAAATAATAAACATTTTTTATTTTATAATCGAAAATTAATAAAATCATTTATTAGGTTTAACTAATAAATAAATAATTGGTCAATCTGTTTTGTCGTTTTGCGCTGACACTGAACCAATCAGTGTACAACGTTTGTTGATCGCGGATCAACTCTCCCCTCAGCTCCAGATTAGACGTGACCTATCCAATCCCCGAGTTTTTTCCCTTTTTCCTGAACGACACCATCCATCCATCAAGATCGCTCCCTTCTTACGAAATGATCATTGATCATTGTACATACATGCCATATCCTCTAATTCCTGGTGCATATACCCAAACTCGTGATTTATCCCACTCAATATGGGTGCCCACTCTTTTTATAAATAAAAGCCTCTCATCCTCCTCTCAATTTTGGCCATTGATTTGAGTTAGGAGCCTCGTTTCTTAATCCACGGAGATTCCTCGTGATAGGAGGAGATTCCCGACGGTTGGAACAGCTTCGGGAGGACAGAGGTGCACCCACGGCCGTCCCGTCGGTGGCCCTGCTCCCTGAGCTCTGTCAGGTATAAGAGCTTCTTCCTTTCAGTCTTTTTAGGTCTACTTTGATTCCAGAATTTCATTCCTACATTTAGTTTAGCTTGTAGATATTAGATGTAGACTAGAGAGTCTAATCTCTAGTTCGTCGGAGTCGAGCTCCGATGAGCTCCTCTGTGTGCCAACAATTGCTCTTCGCCACTCCATCCACTTCCTTCTCGATCCTTGTTCCCCTCCGATCGCCCCGCACATCTTCACTCACGCACATCGATATCCAATCTGGAGATCCGCTTCTCCTCCTCCGCTGCTCGTTAGAGAAGCTCCGCTTCGACCCATCTTCGCTCCTCTACCACCCAACAAAAACCCGCAGACCTCCCTTGTGTTGCTTGGAGTTTACTTTGCTGCTTTGGGCGGCCAAAAGACCCCACTGGGAGTCGATTTAGCAGGAAACGAGGCACCTGGAGCTCCCTGCCTTTCCCGACGCCACCCGGCCACGTCAGAGCTCTAGTTGCCATTTGGAGCACACCAGCAGCTGCAGAACGTCTCCGCGGAGGTGTAGAGCCCAACGCCATCGCCAAAGGCCATCTGGAGGAGAAGGAATCATTGATCGAAGGAAAGGGAAGCCACTGTTCTTCTCTTTTCTTCACAAACAACAACCACCGTCTGATCTGGGGAGGCCCCCTAGTTTCTATCTCAGCCATTGGATGTGCCTCAGCTTCGACCGTTCGATTATCATCCTCGATCTAATCGCATCCATCCCGAAACGAATGGGTACCAATCGTTGATTGGGCGACACGTGTATAAGTGGAAGCAATTGCGTCATCCGCCAGCGCCTCCATGGGGTAAATTGCATATCCAGCCCCAAACTTTTTTGTGATTATTATTTAATTCTATAAATAAAATATAGCGTTTAAAAATAATTGGATATTTTGCTAATAGACCTTTGTACTTTATGTATTTACACTTTGGTCTAGTCTAGCTTAGCCTACGTGTCGTCCCATATGAGCCGGGAAAGTTGCAGGGACACCCCTTCGAATTTTTGTATTTATATAAAGTCCTATAAAATGAAATTAATGTTGTATATTTTTGTGAAATTTGCGTGAAGGCCCCTGGATTTTTATTGATTTGAATTTTAGTCCCTCCCTAGCTGCGTCACATGTAGTCCAACGTGATGGTCAAATTGCATAGAAGCCTTGGTGGGTTTTGTAATTGTTAAATAGTCTTTAATGATTTAATAAATGTGGTTTTCTTTAGACACTTTTGCACCAAGCCCCTTGAATTTTATTCTTATTACAAAAATGCCCCTGCAAGGACTTATATTTTTATGCTCTTCACCTATTTATTATATATAGCTAATGTGCTTCTAAAAATCCACCAAAATAGGGTTAGATGCTTCATGCCATGTACTTTCACGCTTGATTTTTATTTGGCATTTTCTACATTTAATCAATTGATTAAAAATGAAAAGGAGCCTATATATTCCCAGTTTAACTTAGAAAATAGCAAAAAAATATAAAAAACATCTCTAAAAGTTCCAAAAAATACATATAGTAAATTTTATCCTATTTTATTTACACACAAAAAATCACAAAAAATGGAAAAAAAGCCTAAAAATTGAAAAACCTTGAAAGCCTTCATAAAAATCTAAAAAATTATCTAAAAACCCAAAAATGTGTTTTTTTTCTATTTTATAATTTTATTTATATAAATATTTATACATTAAAATTGATTTAGGTAATTTTAGGACTTATTTACTATTTTCACAACCAAATCAATTTCGGGTATTTTATTAATCCCATATTTGGGATATTTTTAACTTTAAAAATACATAAAATTAGCAAACATTTTTTGGAAAATTACAAAAAACATTAGAAAAATATGAAGAACCAAAAAATAATTCATTTTGAATTTTATATATACTTAAGAGTATTTATAAATATACTACTCTATTATATATATATCCTTTTATATGCTAAAATATTTATATAAAAGAAAAAGTAATATAAAAAATATAAAAAAAAAGAAATTGAAAAATTGAAAAATCAAATACAAAAAAATATAAAACAAGAATAAAAAAGTTAAAATAAACCCACAAAAATATCTATATAAATAAATGACTTGGTTGTACATGAATAATATTAATATACCATTTTGCTCTATGTGGTTCGACCTCTACATGCTTACTTGTTATGCATCTAGGGTAGAGAAAATAAGTTTTAATCTCATTTTTTCTATTCATTGAATGATGTATATTGTGGGTTGATTACAGATTAAATCCAAGATCTTCATCAGTTGCTTCAACGATTGTGCTCCCGCCTTGTGTGGAACATATGACCGATGATTATCTCCTCAGGCTTATCAGATGGTGCC
The DNA here is from genome assembly GCA_037367405.1 of Ottelia alismoides. NCBI lineage: Eukaryota > Viridiplantae > Streptophyta > Magnoliopsida > Alismatales > Hydrocharitaceae > Ottelia > Ottelia alismoides. Next base: position 617,570 of record JAZKJV010010478.1, read on the forward strand.
GTTGCCGGGGAGCAATGAGCATAGCCTAATTGTATAAGTCATTTTTTTATACGCCATTTATTTGATTCATTGATTTATTGTTGTAAATATTTAGTGATGTATTTTTATCTAATTAATTCTTTATTTCTTGTTGTAAATATTTATTGATATGTTTAGTTAATTTGATTATATATGCTAATGCAATCTTTTTGCGACTTTGATGCGAGGGCCCGTCAAGCGAGGATGGCTTTTTAGGAGGCCGATGCAGCCAAGCTTGGAGGAGGCTGGTCTTCTCTCTACGATCAGCTGGAGAGGGCATCAAGGAAGCAAGGAGAAGAGAGTAGCTTAGAAAAAAATATTTATTTATGTATTTTTTGGTGTGAGAGAGATAATTTTGGCATGTAAATTAACTCGAACTCTACTTTTCACAATGAGGTCCAGTGCCCGGGTGTCTGTTCACCTGGGGGCCTCATTGCAGTTTTATGCATTTTATCGCCTTATTTTATTTTGTTCCCGTTGTTTTGAGTTTTTTGCCTTCTTTATATTTGTTTTGTGTGCATGAAACCCCTAGACTTAGGTTGCTTGACTCAGTAACTAGGTCCAAACCTTAATAAGAATGCTTGTTCCTATAGACTCTTACAGATGGATCTAGTCAAATTAATAATATTAGTAATTTAGATCTGAGACCGTGTGTCGCTAGAGGTCGTATACAATGCGTGTAGGACCCGTTGTAGCGGGCACCTATCAGCTCAGAGATTGGACCTTGGTCTCATTTCTGAATAACTAGCAAATGGTTCTTCACGATTAATAGCAGCTACTATTTAGGGCCATTTTGTCGATTGCACACCGTCATGTAGATAGGTTTAAAATTTCTATTTTGCATACCGTATGAAGAGAGCTGGGAAGCAATGTAAGTCCTCTAACTCAGCATGCATCATTAGATTCAATGGCGAGTTTTACGTCATTGAATCGACTTGCACGGATTTTTCGCTATCTCCCTCTGATTTTGAGCACCTAAAACTTAAATGAGAATCTACAAAAATGATAGGCGCTTGTATGAAAACAGACTAAAAAAAGTGAAAACTTAAAAATTAACACAAGGGGACTACTAAATAAAGTGACCTTAATTAAAATCCGTAATGGACTATCATTGCTTTGGGTTCACAAAGCCCTCATTGTTTTCAGGTACCTTAGGAGGGCACCAAAACCCCTCCCATGAGCGAGGCATGACCAGCTAAGGAATACAACCCAAATCCCAGTCTGTAACTGCCTTGTCTATCGTCTGGATTTCCGAAGTAATGGCGCTTCTATCGTACGTAACCGAGTAGGGCCGTGTCAACGATGGTGTTCCTGCCTTGTGTGGAACATCGACATGACTGAAGTATTGAGCATAGACTACGCCTTCATGGGGGTGTCTATCTCATCAGTTTGCGTCCGAGTATGTTCTTGCATGCTCACGGGTGATTCCGTTGTGAGCGAGCACTGAAGTAGCGGTTTCGCCTATTGGCTTCCTCTCTCTATTTCTTTGGATGAGTAGGGATCCAGGAAGGGTTAGAAGGACCTCAAAAAATTCATACTACAGGTTACAAGGAGGAAGACAAGTACTAGATACTTTTCTGGTAGTACTCTCTCTCCTATAGGGTTAGCGTGCTAAGGAATTGTTATAAGATATGCCTGAAATAATAACTCTAAAACTGAAAAGGTAATAAATAGCCGAACCTTCACGGCTTCACATGGCGTGAGTTGGTGAACCCAATTTTGTATTGTGTTTGTATAGATCTAGATTAAGGTTCAAAGATCAAGTCCCGCGCATTTGCGCAAATTTTGTCATGTGTTTCTCCCTTTGACCCCCGCTCAGTTTCGAGCCTTTCTACTTTTTTACATTCCAATTTATTCCACATTGACCACCATATCTTTCTTCCTACATCAATCACCCTCTTGCTTCACGAAGTCAATACATGGATGGTTTATTCGGGACCTCGCTTATGCCCACATCGATTCCATGGACTCGACCTCGCCAATAATTGGAGGCGGTTCCTGAGAACCTGATCCAGACCTTGTTGGTTGATCTCCAGACTCCCCGTCTTCTACCCTTCTTTTGACCACCAAATAAACCGGGACCACTCTTGTACCACTTTCACCATTGTGGATGAAAGTCGATTATAGTTCATATCATTTTTCATTGACAACACTGGGATTGACCTTAATTCCATATTCATCCTGGAAGGTGGGATTCAATTACAAGAAGGACTGAATGGGGATTTTTGCATTGGAGATAGAAGATAACCCTAGTCCTGGATCACAATCCAGAATTCATCTCCTCAGATTCAGACCCTGAAATGGCACCTTAAGGAAGAGGAAAGGGTCAGCAGCCTCCCCAACCTGATCAAGGAGAGATGCCTGATGAGAATCAGGTGAACACACAATTGTTGGCCTCCATCTAGGCCATCCAGCAGCAACTGACTGAGCAAGCCCTAGCCCAGATGACAATCTAGGAAATGTTGAATGATGTTATGAACAGACCAGAAGGAGGAGGAGGCAGACCAGTAGGAGGAGATGGTGTACCCGTGATAATCCAGATGAGGAAGATCCTGAACAAGGAAGGCTGAAACCTACGTTGAAAGAGACATACAACCCTGGAGACATCCAGATGATTGAGTGGATCCGCATACCACCGGTGCGCGCTCACTTTGAGCTAGAACCTCAGTTCCTTGATCTTCTTCCCGCTTTCCACGGGAACACCAATGAAGAGCCTTACATTCATCTCTATCAATTTTCATGCATCTGTCATACGACCCACTACTCTAATGTACCTTGGGATATAGTGAAGATGATGGCATTCCCCTTCAGTCTACAAGACAAGGCCCTCTACTGGGTCAACCATCTGGGGAAGGTCGTGACGATATAGGAGGAGCTAAAGTCCGCCTTCTTGCATAAGTTCTACCCTCTCGATCGGCTCAACTAGATGCGAGCCATATTAACAACTTTTCTCAGTGAGCACATGAGAGTATTCACGAATCCTGGGAGAGATTCACTGATCTGCAGGAGAAATGCCCCCATAATGAAATCCCAAGGACCAGCTTAGTTTAACACTTCTTCGGGGGCCTGAACATAGAGAGTCAAAGGCTCAATGACGCAGCATGTGGAGGCTCACATATAAGGATGAAGACGTAGTTTTGCATATCTTTGAGGAAATGGCCTAAGGAGAGGTTGTCCTCTCTTCATCCAAGGCATATCAAAAGTATCTCCAGATCCTCCAGAAACAAGTGCACATTACAACATCCGTGAGGTGGAGAGACGAGATCTCCAACCTTAGCATCATCGGGGCCATCTCTCGAAGGTTGATATTATTGAGAAGAGATCACAGGATCTCGAGAAACCTGTTGTGATCGAGAAGAGGACACAGAACCTCGACAAGCTGGACCAGATCACCAAGCAGTTGGAACTACTGGTGGGCACCATCAATTCTGTCCAGTTGGCAACACCATCCATAGAAGCTCCAACTAAGAAAAAAGATGAGCCATCACTTCCACATCAACCTCAGCCGAGGCAGCAGCCACCGACAGTCCAGCACGTGTACTACATACAGTCGCCCGATCAGGGCCAGCTGCAATAGCAGATGGTTGTTTACTAACCAGACTTCCTTCCACCATCCAATCCAGCCTTTCTGCCACCACCCTTGATCCAAGAAGTTAATGGTGTATGGAGCAATGAAGCACAACCAGCGCATCCTACCGGACCGCTGCACGGCCAACAACAAGACAACATGCAGTACCACCAATCACAGGATGGTCATTTTGGTCAGTCCTTGTAGCCTCCGCCACAATACCACCAGCCTCCCTAGTATACATACCAATGGAGGTAGAATCAACACTACCAGCATTCGCAGTACCGTCAGCTGCAGGCATATCACCAATATGTGGCTGCCCCACCTCCATAGTATCAGCAATATCCTCCTCTCTTCTACAATACATATCAGCTTTTCCACCAACTCAACACCATCAGCAGTGGTCGCCTCCATTCCCAAACAAATAGCAACAACATGGTCTGCACGCTGAATCTTTAGAGGCGAGTCCCGTGAACCCAACCTTGGACTGCCTGACTCAGCTTATCAAAGGACTTGCAGACAAGACAAAGAGTTTAAATGACGAAAACCACCATCCTGGCGCAGGTCGAAGCCAACCCCAACAGCTTCAAGAGAAAGGAGCAGGTAGAATGTCATGTCCCGTCTATGCCTGTAGAGTCAGATGATTGTGCTATTGTTTTATCTAATGCTCTCACTCTCAGAAGCAGTATGGCTTGGCCTTGTCCTACCATCAACAGGGGGAAGAATAAAGCTTCTGGTGAATCGTCATCTTCTGCATCAACCGTGTAAGCTACTGGGGCGGGTGAGGAAGAAGAAGAAGGGGGAGCCATTCCAGCTACCATCCACCACCATCTCCGTTAACGAAAAGAACAAAAAAAATCAGAAAAAAATAAAAAGAATATAAAGATGATCATCGCTGAAGTGAAGTCGTGCCAGCATGGAGGAGCCACCAGCAACAATCGATCCTGTGCCAGCTGACGGATCGGAGGCTCTACTTTTTGCTTGTATACCTGCAACTGAATCTTCACTTCCAAACCGTACATCTTTTAGTAATCCGGATGTACAAGATATTGTGGGCAAGGATTTTGTTGTAAAGAACTTTGTTTCTGATTCCACAAATGTAGATAATCCTTTTCCTGATGCAATAAAAAAAACCAAAAAATTGCAAAAAGAAAAAGTGCATTATCTAGTCCTGGAGTTGTGGATATTTTTAATAACTTGACTGTTGAGATTCCTTTGGTGAAGGCCATGGAGTACATGCCAGCTGTGAAGAAAGGTTTGAAAGAAGCATGTACAAGCAAGCATAGCCCATCACAAAATAATAGACGCCGAAAGGTTGAGAAGCACGTTCTCACCATGGTCACTGTAGCAGCCATCAACAACCTCCCACAGAAAAAGCATGACAAAGGAGCACCTCTTATTAGTTGCGAAATTTTTGATCAAGTCTATAAACGCACTCTGCTTGACAGCGGTTCTTCCATCAACCTTCTACCCTCGTCATTATTTCAAGAATTTGAGATAGGCCCTCTCAAGTAGACACATATGATCCTTCAGTTCGCTGACCGATCCATCAAGCGACTTAGAGGTCTTTTGGAAGACGTTGTAGTGAAGGTGCAGGGAATGTAGTTCCCCGTTGAATTTGTAGTCCTTGATATGGACTCTCCCGCACCCTTACTCCAGACTCCTATCATCCTTGGCCACCCATTCCTGCACACCTCAGGAGCTGTGGTAGACTATGGGTTTGGCAAGATTACATTCTACTCGGGCAATCAAAGAATCACCAAAGACATGATCAGTGAGCCAAGAGTTGTAACCTATAAGGGACACGCTGCTACAAACTGTGACTTCATTGCGGATATCAGAGATTCCCAACTCTCTTTGAATGACCCTTGGACACAAGAAATCCTCTCTCTCGAGGAGGACCTAGAACGCACAGTCAACACAAGCCTCAATGATACTTGGGTGATAGAGTCCAATTTGCTGATGAATCTTTTTGACTCAAATGATTCACTCCATTCCGAATACAACGATCTCATCACAGATCCGTTTGGCACATGCTCATAACCTCAATAGAATACTGAGGTCAGCAACTCTTCCAAAGTTCAAACAACACATCCTACCACCAGTACAGTCTCAGAAGTGATCGAGAAGTTGGCCAGATCAGAACAAGAACTCAAGCCACTTCCAGTAGGCATGAAGTATGCTTTCCTTGCGGGTGCAGAAAACATGTATCCGGTCATCATCAGAAGCAAGCTGACCCTGAAGAAAGAATCTCAACTTCTCGAGGTTCTAGAGAAAAACCGCAAGTCACTTGGTTTCCATGTATCAGATATCCATAGGAAAAATCCTACATTGTGTTCACACCACATTTACTTGGAAGAAGATGCCAAGCTGTCTCGTGAGTTTCAAAGGAGACTAAATCCTAATTGGAGGGTCGTCATGAAAGAAATCACGAAATGGTGTGATGTAGGTTTCATTTATCCTAGCTCCGATTCAAAATGGGTAAGCCCCTTACATGTAGTTCCAAAGAAGTTGGGGCTTACTGTGGTTATAAATTACAAAGGAGAGGAGATATCTACTCAGGTACAAACAGCATGGTGTGTATGTGTTGACTACCACCATCTTAATGTAGCAACAAAGAAGGATCACTTCCCCTTGCCATTCATTGATAAAGTTTTGGAAAGACTAGCTGGCAAGGAGTTCTTCTACATCCTGGAAGGGTACTACGGGTACAACCAAGTGGCAATCGCCCCTGAAGACCAAGAGAAGACACATTCACTTGCCCGTTAGGAACATATGCTTTCAGAAGAATGCCCTATGGATTGTTCAACGCACATCGACATTCCAGAGATGCATGCTTGCAATCTTTGCTGAGATGGTAGGCAGTTTTCTCGAAGTGTTTATGGACGACTTCTCCATCTATGGTGACATCTTTGATTCTTGTCTTCAGCACCTGGACAGAGTACTTCAGAAATGTTGTGAAGTCAATCTAATTATATCATGGGAAAAGAGCCACTTCATGGTCACAGAAGGGATCGTACTGGGTCATGTCATTTCCAAATATGGCATGGAAGTCAACCCGGTGAAGGTGGATGTGATTGCCAATCTTGATCCACCTCTAACAATTAAGAATGTGAGTTCATTCCTGGGGCATGTAGGATTCTACAGAAGATTCATTTGAGATTTCAGCTGGCTTGCCCGACCTCTTACAAAACTTCTATGTAAGGAGACTGAGTTTAATGTAAATCAACAGGTTCTCCTCTCATTCAATCAGCTGAAGGAGCTCATCACTCAAGCTCCAGTCCTACATCCATCAGATTAGTCTCTCCCCTTTGAGAACATGACGGATGCGTTAGACTTTGCAGTTGGGGTTGTTCTAGGACAAAGAAAAGACAAGGTTCCCTATGCCATCCATTACGCCAACAAAACATTAGATGAAGCTTAGAAAAACTATACGGTGACAGAGAAAGAGTTGTTGGTTGTGGTATTCACCCTCGAGAAGTTGAGATCATATCTTCTTGGATCTAAAGTCACCATCTTCACCGACCACTCTACTATCTGATATTTACAGCAAAAGAAGGATGCCAAGCCCAGACTGATCAGATGGATCCTTCTCCTCTAGGAATTCGATTTGGAAATCAAGGACAAGCCTGGAGTTCAGAATGTGGTAGCAGATATCCTCACCAGAATTGAGAAGCAAGAGCCTCCGCTAAGCAGTACACCCATCACAGACACCTTTCCTAACGAGTTGATTTTGGCCATGGATTTGCTTCCTTGGTATGCTAATATTATCGACTACCTCATTTTAGGGGTAGTTCCGCAAGATTGGACGAAGATTCAAAAGACAAATTCTTATCAACGATCAATTTCTACCAATGGGAGGATCCTCTCTTTTTTAGGGAAGGAGCAGATTGCATTTAGTGCAGGTGTATCCCTCAAGAGGAACATCATAGTGTCCTTGAGCATTGTCACTCGCTTGAATATGGTAAACACCACTCTGGAGACAGAACGATAGCAAAAGTACTTCAGTGTGGCTTCTTGTGGTCCACCATATTTAAGGATGCAACATCTTTCGTGAAATGATGCACTGACTAGAAGAGATTGAAAGTCACCCTCAAAGTGAAAGACTCATCATTCAGATAGTAGACATATTCGATGCTTGGAGCATCGATTTCATGGGACCTTTGCCCAACAGTCAGGGATATGAGCACATCCTTCTTGTTGTTGACTACGTGAGTCGTTGGGTCGAAGCTATCCCGCTCGAGCCGCTGACAGCCACACAATATGTCGCTTTTTGAAAGAAAATATCATCTCGCGGTTTGGTATTTTGAAGATTCTCATATCATACAGAGGTAGCCACTTCATTGACAAAGAGGTCAAGAAACTAACGAAGGAATGCGACATCGAACATCAAGTCGCATCTCCTTACCATCCCTAGACTAATGGCATGGCATAACTATCAAACAGAGAAATCAAGACGATCCTTCAGAAGCTTGTGAATTCAGACAGAAAGAGTTGGTCCCAACTCTTGGACTCCATCTTGTGGGCATACAGAACAACTTACAAGTCTCCTTTAGGCATGTTGCCCTATCGTCTTGTGTATGGAAAACCATGTCATCTGCCCGTGGAACTAATTCACAAATCCTTATGGGCAATCAATATATGGAATTTGGACTCACAAAGAAGTGGTCAGAAAAGAAAAGATGATATGAATAGGCTATTGGAATTTCGAGACTATGCATACGATAAAGCATTTATGTACAAGGAGAAGGTGAAACACTTGCATAAACGACACATCAAATGAAAGACCTTCGAAGTTGGACAGAAAGTGTGGCTATTTGATGCAAAGTTGAGGATTTTTCCAAGCAAATTAAAGAGTAAATTGACAGGGCCATTTCAAGTACGAGAAGTGTGTGACAATGGCAACATTGCAATATCAGAATTGTCTCCTGACGCGCAACCATTTGTTGTCAACGGTCAGCTATTGAAGCCTTACCTTGAGCCTGACACTTTCTTTGTCGTTGTCGACTCAATCCAAGTACTACGCTCTGATGATACATCTGCAACACTATCAGCATCAAAGATTCAGAAAATGCAACTCAAAAACTTTTCCTCTAATCACTTGCTTTTTCTTCTTTTTTCTTTTCTTCTTTTCATTTTCCGCTTTCATTCTCCAAAAGAAAAAAATAATATATATTTATATGGTGTATCACCCCTTTTTGCTAGTCTTCTATATTTAGGGCACACCATGCCCTAAATATGATGGGGTGTACGCTTCGATTAACTTCATTCGTTGATCATGTCCATTGTCTCCTCTTCTCACCTATATTTAGGGCTATTTAACCCTATTTATAGAGGGAGGGGACAATATGAGTACGATCTTTTCATTCTCACCCTTGACCATCCCTGCCTTGTGTACAGTCTGCTATACTTAGGATTATTTGATCCTAAGTATATGGGGTCGGTCAACTTACCATTCGTTTATTCATGCCCTCTTTCCTTTACTCTTTAGACTGTTCTATACTCAGTCTGAGTTATGTCTTCTCTTTTTCTTTTTGATCTATGAGGACATAACTGGAGCTAAGTATTGTGGGGTCATATATACTATACTTAAGCCATAACTTGTACTTTTGTATAATAATGTCGAATTCATTAAAATCTTCTAATAAAAAGATGCTTATAGCTACTCAAATTCTTTTTGGACATACTTATTAGAAAATCAGGCAAAATAGTTCTGTAAAATGTTTGAAAAATAGTTTGAAAATATGTTTGAAAAGTCTTTTAAAATACTATTTGGAAAATATTTTGTAAAATGCGTTCAACCTTTGTGAATATTTTTGCTTGCAAAATTTTATTTTCTTCACGTAAAATAAATAATGTTTGAAAAAATGATTTGCAAATGTTTGAAAAAATGGTTGCAATTTTTTTGAAAAATCTATATATACTGTTTGAAAATCCTTTGCAAAATGATTTATTAATACATGTAAATGTTTGTAAAAATCGTTTGTGAAAATTATGATTGAACTATCGTTTTCAAAACCATTAGAGATGATTTTCAAATAAGTTTTTAGGAGTATACACACCGTACTCAAAAGTCTTAAAAAATGTATAAAAGTGATTAATTATCATTTGGAAATCCTTTAAGAATCAAAACTATTGTAAATATAAGATACATCCTATGTAAAGATCTGCACCTATTATTTTAGCCAAAACCTTATGATTTCAAAAATCATAAAAAGTTTTTGCAAAACTAAAAATACAAAAAGTAGTTTATATTTACACATCCTTTTTGTATATACTAATTAATAAATCATGTTAACAATATTTTTGCAGAATGATTTGAAAAATGGTGTGACCCGTTTGGAAAACTTTTGTGAAATGTTTTCAACCTTTGTAAAAATGTTTTGATTTCCAAAAATACTTTTCTTAGTGTAAAATAAAGTGACTTGAAAATCTATTTGCAAACAATTTTGAAAATGGTTGTAAAAATATTTTGAAAAATCTATGTGTAATGTTGAAAAATCATTGCAAAATAGCTTTCAAATGTTTGCAAGTATTTCAAAAATTTTCGTGTACTATAGTTTTCAAATGTGTTTGCAAACAAATTTGAGGAATAAATGCATCATTGAATAAGAATAATTATATATATATGTATATAAATAGAAAGAAAATTCGTTATCAATTGTAAATATATACCTAAATAAAATAAATTGTGAAAACCTGTAAATTCTTCAAAAGTCTTAAGTCTTGTTAATAAATAAAAACTACACACATGTGCAAATAGTTGTACATATTTTATACTTCTTGTGCCAAAATTCTTTTTTGCAAAATTCTTTGTGTAAAAATTCTTTTTATTTTCCAAAATTTTCATCATTCTTTCTGCATTGTACATAACATTTGCATATCATTCTTTTGAATTGATCTTGATGATTGAACTAGTCCAATAAAGTCAAAGATTGGAGTTCGGTTGGACCTTACTACAACTAACTGCACTGGAACCTTATGGAAACTTGGTTTAAAGTACTTCAGGTCCATTGGGACTTAATTCTTTGAGACTCAAGGCTAGGTTCAAGTCACCTCAACTAACTAACTAGAACTTTTCGAGATGAACGCATGACTCTTGTCGGTCGTGACCTAACTTGGACACTTGCACCTTTCACTTGGATCAACTCAGTTGGAGTGATGAGGAGAAGGGATTTACCGATTTGAGGTGCACACGAGTGGAAACATTCGTGCTCATCTAGGGAGGGAAGTGCACCCCAACCTGATCCAGTTGCCATGAAGTCGAATGACAGGAGAGTGTGGGTTGCAATAATGCTTCAAAAGAGGGATAGTCTTCTGGCTCAAGAGGAAAAAGTCCTTATGTAAATGCTTCTGTATATAGTATTTCAAAAAAAACTCGAAAAATGTGTGCAGGCCTGCAAATAAAAAAAATGCCTACCGGAGTATGTATATATTGTATAGAAAATACGCAAGCTTGAGCATCAAAGTTATACCATGTGATCCTACAACTAGATGACTTGACTACACTAGTTATGCATCCCAGGATAGGTAGCTACACTGGCTACTGTCCATTCTTTTCTTCACCTCCTCCTCTTGAGTTTGATGCCACTTGAACTAAGAAGGGAATACCCCGCTCCTCGAGGACAAAGTGTTGGATTGGGGAATCATTAGGTTGTCATTCTGGAGAAGTCAGTTCCTTTGTCATTTCAGTTGGGGAGAGACACTATCACTTACATTGTACGAGTCAGCTTCATAGTCATAAGGGTATGCGTATGATGTAGGCTAGTTATAACCTGTCTATTAAGGTGGTTTGAATCGAGTACTGTGACTCTCAAAGGCTATTGTGTTTTAAATTTGGTTCCGACCAGGTTCCACACATATTTTCACATCAAGGTCTAACCTAAGCTCCAAACTTTGATTTTGTAAAGACCAGTTTAACAACTGAAAGCAATTTTATTTATTCTTTTGTTTTCTTTTTTCTTTATTCTTTTTGCACTTAATGCATAAGTGTTTGCTAGGGACTAGCAAAGGCAAGTATAGTGGGGTGATGGATCTCTATTTCATCACCTTTATTCTATCATTTTGGCCTTAAAAACACTAGCTAATGCATGTAAATAGCATCAATTTGTACAAAATAACATTCATAACTTGTTACAATTATTGTGTAAATAATATTGTTTTAATGCCAAAATTATAGAATAAAGAAAAGAAAAGAATAAGAATAAAATGTCAAAGGTATTTTATGACCCTAAACCCCAAGACCAAGTCAAGAATTGAGTTGGTCGACAAGGAATAAAGTAGGGGGAGATAAGGACCGGAAAATGAATAAAAACCCAATTCTTGTATTCATTATTTATGCATTTTGACACCTATTTTATTCTTTATTATTTATTCATCAAATGAAGAAACTTTGTACATGAAAGTTGTAGATAATAATGTAAATAAAAATACAAAAGTGAGTTTATATAAAAATAACATACAATGTTCATTCTATACACAAAATAAAAAGCCAAAAACCCAACTTCCCATACCCATATCTTTTAAATCAAAACTCAAAACTTGTCAAAATCACCTCTAATTGTATATAACTTTTCACAAGCTATTTAATGGTAGTGATTTTAAATTTTTTGGACTTACTGTGTGAAAGTTAGGTTTTTGACCCCCATTGTACATTATACCGATTAAAATATTCAATTTTATCATCCTTCATTATTGTTACAAACTCATATTTTGTAATTTTGTGAATATTATTTATAGCACATGTATAAAACCAAAAGGAAAATGTAAAATAAAATAAGCGTATGTAAAAACATAGGCAAAATACATATGTTATTACGTGTATATAAATAAAAGTAGATTTCATTCTTTTATTCTTTATTCTTTATATTTTTATAATATTCTAAATAATGTCTATATTTTATAAAAAATATAAAACCATAATAAAATCCAATAAAATACATTAGAATAAAAAGATGTATATAAAACATATGTAAAATACCTAAAATGTACCTATAAAATATACCTATCTATTTATTTAATTACATCATAAAAATATAACAAAAATATATTTATACTCATAAAAATAAGTTATAAATCTATAAAATAAAATAATAAAAGAATAAAAAATGTATAAAATAAAAATAAAAATATACAAAACATAGATGAATATACCTATAAATACACTATTAAAAATTAACTACTAATAAAATACATCAAAAAAGATAAATAAAAATCATATTAAAATACTACATTAAATAATAAACATTTTTATTTTATAATAGATAATTAATAAAATCATTTATTAGGCAATTAATAATTTAATAATTGGTCAACCTATTTTGTCATTTTGCGTTGATGTGGACCAATCAGTGTACAACGTTTGTTGACCGCGGGTCAACTCTCCCCTCAGTTTCAGATTAGACACGACTTGTCCAATCCTCGAGTTTTATCCCTTTTTCCCGGACACAACATCCATCCATCAAGATCGCTCCCTTCTTATGAATTGATCATTGATCATTTTACATACACACCATAGCCTCTAATCCATGGTACATACGCCCAAACTCGTGATTTAGCCCTGTCAATATGGGTACCCTATTGTAGAACTTAGTTGTAGCCTAGAGAATCCAATCCATAGTTCGCCAGAGTCGAGCTTTGGTGAGCTCCTCCGTGCGCCAACATGCGCTCTCTGCAGCTCCATCCACTTCCAACTCGATCCTTGTTCCCTTCTGATCGCCCCGCAAATCTTCACTTCCCATATCGATACCCAATATGGAGATCTGCTTCTTCTCCTCCGCCACACACCCGAGTATCTCCGCTTCGACCCATCTTCGCTCCTCCTCCACCCAATAAAGATCCCCAGACCTCCCTTGTGTTGCTTGGAGTTGACTTTGTAGGTCTAGCAGCCAAAAGACCCCACTGGGGGTCGATTTAGCAGGAGACGTTGCACCTGGAGCTCCCTTCCTTTATCGATGCTGCCCGACTTCGTCGGAGCTCTAGGTGCCATTTGGAGCACACCAGTAGCTACGGAACATCTCCCCGAAGGTGTAGAGGCCAACGACATCGCCAAAGACCATCTGAGGAAGAAGGAATCATCGATCGAAGGAAGGTGAATCCAATGTTCTTCCTTGTTCTTCACGAATAGTAGCCACCATCCGATCTGGGGAGGTGCCTCAGTTTCGATCTCAACCGTTGGTCACACCTCAACTTCGATCGTTCGATCGTCATCTGCGATCTAATCACAGCCATCAAGGAATGAAGGGGTACCAGTCGTCGGATGTATGACACGTGTATAAGTGGAAGCAATCGTGCCATCCGCCAGCGACTCCTAGGGTTAAATTGTATATCCAGCCCTGAACGTTTTTTTGTATTTATTATTTAATTCTGTAAATAAAATATAACGTTTAAAAATAATTGGACATTTTGCTAATGGACCCTTGTACTTTATGTATTTACACTTTGGTCCAGTCCAGCTCAGCTCATGTGTCGTCCCACGTGAGCTGGGTAAATTGTAGGGACACCCCTGCGAGTTTTTGTATTTATATACAGTCCTATAAAAGAAATGAACATTGTATATTTTTGTGAAACTTGCTTGAAGGCCCCTAGATTATTAATGATTTATATTTTTGTCCCTCCCTGGATGCGTTACGTATAGTCCAACGTGATCGTCAAACTGACAGGTTTTGTAATTGTTAAATAGTCTTTAAAGATTAAATAAATGTGGTTTTCTTTAGGCACTTTGCACTAAGCCCCCTGATTTTGATTCTTATTGAAAAATGCCCCTTATAGGACTTATATTATGCTCTTCACCTATTTATTAAATATAGCTAATGTGCTCCTAAAAATCCGTCAAAATAGGATTAGATGCTTCATGTCATGTACTTTCACGCCTGATTTTTATTTGGCATTTTCTGCATTTAATCCATTGATTAAAAATGAAAAGGAGCCTATATATTCCATGATTAACTTAGAAAATACCAAAAAATATAAAAACATGTCTAAAAATTTCAAAAACATTACATATAGTAAATTTTATCCTATTTTGATTACAGACCAAAAATCACAAAAAAAAGGAAAAACAAAAGGCCAAAAATTGAAAAACCCTGAAAGCCTTCATAAAAATCTAAAAATTTATCTAAAAACCCAAAAATATTTTTTTTTTCATTTTTATAATTTTATTTATATAAATATTTATATATAAAAAATGATTTGGGTAATTTTGGGACTTATTTACTATTTTTCATAACCAGTTCAATTTCAGGTATTTTATTAATCCCATATTTTGGATATTTTTGACTTCTAAAAATATATAAAAATTAGCAAAAAATTCTGTAAAATCACAAAATCATTAGAAAAATATGAAGAACCCCAAATTAATTTATTTTCTGAAATTTATTTATATTTAATAGTTTTTATAAATATACAACTCTATTATATATATAAATCGTTATATATGATATAATGTTTATATAAAAGAAAAGGTAATATAAAAAATATAAAAAAAGATTATAAAAATTAAAAAATTAAAAAATCAAATACAAAAAATATAAAACAAGAAAAAAAAATATAAAAATACCCACAAAAAGATCTATATAAATAAATGACTTCGTTATACATGAATAACCTTTGGCTACCATTTTGCTCTTTGTGGTTCAACCTCTATATGCTTGCTTGCTATGCATCCTAGGGTAGAGAAAATAAGTTTTAACCTCATTTTTGCTATTCATTGAATTATGTATATTGTGGGTTGATTGCTGATTAAATCCATGATCTTCGTCGGTCGCCTCGACGATTGTGCTCCCGCCTTGTGTATAACACATGATCGATGATTATCTCCTTGGGTTTATCAGCAGTCAGTGTATGCAATTTGGATTCACAGAGAGCAAGCCATATCAGGAATGTTGATCTAAATATATCATTGGAATTCCAAGACTATGCTTATGATAACGGTGTTATGTATAAGGAGAAAGTTAAGAGATGGCATGACAAACATGTTAGGAGGAAGGCTTTCAAACCTAATCAGAAAGTGTGATTGTTTGACGCAAAGTTCAAGTTATTACCAAGCAAACTGAAGAGCAAATGGTATGGGCCTTTCATAGTGAGATCTGCTTGACAATGGTAGCATTGCCATTTCAGGGTTGTCATCTAACGCACAATAGTTTATAGTCAACGGACCATTGCTGAAGCCATACCTAGAGCATGATACATACTTGTCTATTGTTGATTCTATTTATGTGGTGTCAAACTGATTTCTTATGTGTCTAATACATGATCTGATTTTCAACTTATATATTCCTTTTGTTTTTTTCTTTCTTACTTCTGTTTTTATCATTCACCTCTTTTTCGTGTGTGTGTGTGTACTATACCTAGGACGACTATATCCTTAGTATAGGGGAGGTTAATGAAATTAGTTGTTCTATTTTCATTCTATTTCATTACTCCTATTGTTGCTTATATTTAGGAATCCTTTACCCGAAGTATAGAGGGAGTGATGTCGTTCATTTCATTATTATTTATTTTTCATTTTATTTCTTCTATATTCTCGCTTGTCCCTCAAGTTGTTGATATTCTTTTTTGTACTTTGGGATATTTTACCCTAAGTATGGTGGGGGGCAAGATGAGCCGTTGAGTTTGTATATTCTTTTCCTTGATTATCCTCTTTTATATAGTATTTTAAACATAGGATTATTTGGTTGTAAGTATAGGGGGATGACCGACTTCTTTTCATTTGTTCTTTATTTTTTGAGCCGTTGTAGCATAGGATTCTTTTCGCTTTTATATACTTAGCATGAGTTATGTCTTCCTTATCACCTCTTGGTCACTATGAGAACATTGCTCGAGCGAAGTGTTGGGGGTGTCGTATATATTGTATATAAACTTTAGCCATAACTCATACTTTATTATACATTAATAACATGGCTCATGTGTGAAATTCGACTAAAAATGTGTTTTGTAAAATAATTTGTAAAACATTTGCAAAAAGTCTTTCTAAAATGTTTTTGTAAAAAAATTAAATACTTTTGTTACAATTTTTGTAAACTTTTTTTTTCTAAAACTCTTTGCAAACTCTTTGTAAAAATCTTAATTATTTTTGTAAAAACTATTGTAAAATATTTGTAAAATCATTTGTTTGAAAAATATTTCATAAAATTAGTTTTTGTACAAAATTATTATTTTGTAAAATATTTGTAAAATGTTTGAAAATAAAAGGTTTTGAAAAAATAGTTTGTGAAATATTTGTAAACTAGTTTGTAAACAATTTTGTAAAAAGTTTAGTACAACTTTTGTAAAATATTTTTAAAAACATTTGGAAAATAGTTTTAAAACAGTTTTGTAAATTTTATAAAATGTTTTGAAAAGTTTTGTAAAATTATTTTATAAAATTTTTGAAATATTTTCTAAATTATGTTTTGTAAAGACATGTACATAACTTGTGTTGTAAAATATGTATATAAACTTGTTGTAAAATACATGTTTATAAATTCCATTATGACTTATAACTTAAGTATATAAAATTCTTTTGTAAATAAAATTCTTTTAAAAAAGTTGTATTTAAAACTTGTCAATAAATTTCTTTCATAAAAGCGTATCTAAAACTTGTAAATAAAATTCTTCATAAAAACTTATATATAAAACTTGTATCTAACATTGTTTTGTAAATAAAATCTTGTATAAAATAGTATATTCTTGTATATATCTTTTGTATTAAATCCTTTATGAATATGTACATAATCTTTGTTAATACATGTAAATACATTCAATTCTTTAAATCTATCAAAATAGCATAAAAATTGGAAAAAAAAATTAAAATCCATAAAAAATTGCAAAGCTCTTTAAAACCCACATAAAAGCTTAAATCAAAAAATTCATTTCAATAAAAAAATCGTTTCATTTGCATTAGTATTTTCCAGAATGCTATTGATAATTAAACTAGTGTGGAAATTGTCTGAAGAATGGAGCATGGATAAGACTTTAATCCACTTAATTTTAGAGGAACCTTGTAGGAATAGGAGTTAAGACTTTTCAAGTCGAGCGACTTAATTCTTTGAGTCCATAAGATTATGTTGACATGTCATCTTGATTGGTCTAAGTAGGAATATTTGTAGACAAACACATGATTCTTTTGGACAAAGGCCTAGTTTGGACAAGAACTTTACACATTGCTCAACACAGATGAGGTGGTGAGGGGCAGAATATACTAGCTTGAGACGCACACGAATGGAAACATGTGTAGCCCCAATTGGAGGCCAATGCGCCCTAACCTAGTCTAATGACACTAACGTCTAAAGATGAGATGTTGTGTGTTGCAATAAAGCTTCAAAAGAGAGATACTCTACTGGTCTAAGAAGAAAAACTCCTTATGTAAATGATGTAATATATATGTATTAAAAAATAAAGTCTCCAAAAAGATTAGATAGGAAAAAAAAGAAATAAAATCTTTCCCATCGGAGAAAAATATCAATAAGCGAGCCATATGTCTAAAAGCCAAAGTTTTTACGGAAGCATGCAGCTAGAGACTTGGCTACACTACCCAAGTTCTAAAGGATATGTAGATACACTTGTCACAATCCATTCTCTTCTCTAACTCCTCTGCTTGTTCTTGTTGAACATGAATTTAGAAGGAAATACCCCGCTCCTCAAGGAAAGCGTAGCTAAACTAGGGCATTAGGGTCACCTCGCTAGAGACGATCGTTCTTTGTCAATTCAGATGTGGGGAGCTATATTTCACATTCTTAGTACAAGTAAGATTCATAGTCATTAGAGTTTGTGTATGAAGACTTGTTCTGACCTGACTGTCAGGGTGAACTAAATAGAGACTTGTGGAACTTAAAGGTTGTTGAGTCGTAAATCCTATTCCCAATAAGGTTCCGACAAACTAATAATCTAAAGGTCTGATCGAGCTCCATAATTTAATTTTATGAAAATTAGTTTAAAAAATTAAATTTGTTCTAAATTCTTTCTTTTTCCTTTTCCTTTTTCTTTGTAGTCACTTATTCTTCTAGTAAGTGTTTGCTAAGGGAATAGTAAAGATAAAGTATACGGAGATGTTGAATCACCAATTCATCATCTTTATTCATCTATTTTGGCTTAAAATTCCTTAAAAAACACATGTACATAGAATTAATTCTCACTCTTTAAAAATCTAACCTCATCTATTAATAGTGTATTATTATCATTATTTTAGTCCAAAATAAATAAAGAAAGAAAGAAAGGAAAAGAAAGAAAAGAAGGATGTATAAATGAAATAAATAATGACCGATCCCAACCCCGAGAGTAGGATAAGAATTGACCTAATCGATAAGGAAAAATTAGGGGAGATAAGATAATTAATTTAAAACAACTAAGAAAACCAATTCACATTGTACATATTCATCACTATTATTTTTGCACATATTTTGTACTACTTTATTTAGCATCAACTCAATCTCAAAAATAAATGTTATTCTTGAAACTTGTACATAAAAATGTATTTTAAATAATAAAAATATTTGTAAAAATAAACCTTATACAGAATAAAAGGGACAACACTCTGAAAAAGCTGCAAAGCCATAATTAAAAGATCAATATCTACTCCATATAAACTCTAAATGAATCAAACTTGTCTTCATTGTGTTGAAAATAAAATAAGCTTTAAAATGAAAGTGGTTTCATAAAACTCGAAGTTAAGATATGAAAGTCAGCTTTTTGGAGTGCCATGCACCTACATGTGTATATTGTACTGATTTATTTATTTATTAAATTCTTTATATTTTTGCACTTTTTGTATTTTTATTATTTTGAGCACATTCTATATTATTTATAAAAAGTGCCAACAAATATAACAAATTTAAAAATAATAAAAAATAAACTAATTTTATTTATTACATATGTATAATGTACCTATATTGTACATAAATATCTTTACTTAATTCATTCAATAAAATTCATAAAAATAAAACAAAAATCTATTTAAAATCCTCTCATTATTTTGTAAATAAATAAAATATAAAATAATGTATATATTTGTATAAATAAATAATCTAAATTATGTATATTATGTATATAAGTATTTCATACCTATAAATACATGTATTTATTTATTTTAACCGAATAAGCCATTTATTTAATTAGATAACAATCACTAAAAATAGTTTAATAATTTATAACCATTTTTTCTTTTGAAAACTTTTTAATTTAAAATCATTTCCTATTTATTTTAGATTTATTTTTTATTTATTTAGTTTATTTTGTCATTTTCTATTTGAGCCTATTCGGGCTGCTAGACTCCTATTGGGCGGACTTGAGTTCGTTGTCCCATGTCAACTCAGCCCTTTCCCATTCCTATTCGAATAGGTGATGCGACCCACCTCCATCTTTACTTTATCCCGCTCGGATCCCTTGACCATCTTCTTCCCGAATCTCCGCCCGATTAATCTCTAACCATTTGAGATCCATGCCCAACTTAATTCCTTAGCATTTCAGAATCAGTTTGTGCGCTCTTACATTTCAGATTTCACCTTTCACTCCACCCTATAAATTGAGCTCTAGGTCTTCCATTCATTTTTAATCCATCTTTGCAATTTCCTCCTCGAGATCGACGTCTAGAGCTCAAGACTACTGATGGAAGCCTTTGCCCATGATCAGAAATGCGAGAATTGGAGGTTAGGCACAACTCACGATCTGTGGTCGAAGCTCTGTCTTGCTACACTTCTTTGGCCTTTCACAACTGAATTGAGGTGACGATCATCGCAAATCCATATCATTTCTTGTGTTGGTACCTTCTCTATTATGTTTCATATAATTTTCATTTAGTTTGAGTCGATTCCAAATCTTTTTCATTAATCATAAATCATCTGTGATCCGTTAGATCATAAGTCATCTCCTATTGTAATTCCTGATCCGATCATTCCATTTGCATCACTAATTGCTTCTCCATCACTATTACACAATCTGATCACAAGATCCTTCACAATCTGAGAATCTGATCTCATCACATGTTTAACCCAAATAATTCCAGGAACTATCTTGTGATCCACACAAGGTAGGACCAGTAATTCGTTGTGGTGACACCTCTCAAAAACCAATGTACTAAGCAACAATTAACCCCACAATAATAGGAATCAATGCAAACAACGTGTGGATCAAAATTTATTATAACCCTACAAATAAATGTGTATTGTGACAAGTAGAGTAGGATATCGAACATAGGGAGACAAGTCGGAGTAGCAGGTATATTATTTATTAATAAATAATAAATAATAACATAGATGTATTTTGTACAATTTTTACTCAATTAGTCAATTAATTAATTTATTTTTTGTGGTTTTTTTTTAAAAAAATAATTCTTTTTTATTTAAGGTTTATATTTTTTTAGTTATATTAATTTTTATTTCTTTTTGTAATTGTCTGATTTTTAGTTTCTTTTTTAATATATATTATAACTATTTTTATAATTATATATATGACATAGGACAATATATTTATAAGTACACATAAAAATAACCAAAATTTACAAAATAAAATGTTTTTTACTTTTTATTTTTTTCTAATGTATTTGTTACTTTTTAGGAATTTTTGCTAATTTGTAGGTTTTTTTAAAGTCCTAAATACACAAAATCATGAACTTTTTAAAAAGGTCGAATGTTTTGGAGGTTTAAAAAAACTAAATAGAGTAAAAATTTCCAAAACTATTTTTAATAGATAATAATAAAAAACTCGATATAGAAATAAATGTTTTAGGATTTTTAAATTTTTTTTGATTTTTATAATGATTTTGGATCTTTTTAATTTTTTATGACTTTCTACTTCTATTTTTAATGATTTTTGGTCTGGAGGTACTAAATACAATAATAAACAAGTACTAGTTTTTTTATAATTTTTAAATAGAGTTATAATTTTTTGGATTTCTAAGGTAAACATGGATTAAATTGTGTTATTTTGATTATGAATAAATAGGAAAAATGCCTAAAATGCAAAATTATAATTATAGCGTAAAATGTCAAGCAAGCATGCATATAATCCCTTTTTTTGCATAGTTTTTGGAGCTAGGATGATATTTAGAAAAATTGGACAAGCGGGGACAAAAATACTTAAACTACGAAGGGTATATTTGCAAATAAAATAATAGATAGTGGACACCATGCAAAATTAACAAAAATATACCACATATATACAAATTTTATTAAGTAATTTTAAATAAAAAATCAGGGGTGTGCCCCTAGAAATTACCCTCCTCACGTGGTCGCCCACTTGAGGTTAGCTAGCATAGACCCATACATAAATATCCAAAAGTTTAGGAGTCCTCATGCAATTATTCCACAAAGTTTTAAACTATAGAAAAAATTTAAATATTAAATATTAATATACAAAAAAGACGGGGGCTTCTCAGATGTTTACCCCCATGTGCTTGTGGATGGAAGGCCAGGAGTGCACCACGTAGGCACACTTTAGTGAATCAGACAATTGAGGCGAGGTACCGCTTAGTCTGATATCAAGGAGCCAGATTAGATTTGGGTCATGCATGGCATCCAACGACTCTGAAGGTAGGAGCAAGAATGGGGAAGAACACTTCCATGTCCTCGCTCAGGCCGCTTGGGACTTTGTTGCTCATATATTGAGCCTCCTGGAAGTTGTCTACTTCGACTGGCACCATCAAGAAGGTCAGGGCCTCGCTGGGAAGAAGCTTGGAGCTCGCTGAAGAATTGGATAACTAGGAGTCTTCTCCTGCTCCAAATTCGACCCACTTTGGGTATTTGGCGTTGCATACCCGTAGGAGAACATTCAAGGGATCGAGGCGACTCATCTCGACCCAAATAGAAACTGATGCGCATAGAAATGGGGGTGAATGAAGGAGCTCCAGTGAAAGGTGGAGGATGAGCTGTGATTCGCTGATCTTGAAAGGATCGGGTTGGATCGAGGGGTGGATTAGATACAGAAGATGATGAGGATTGAGATGAGCGTGGATTGGGGCTCGGAATGGTACAGAGGATAGCAAAACATGGTCGGAGCAGGGAGCTCCAGCGATCAAAGATATTTAAATTTAAGCTAAACTAGGATGCACTTAAAAAAACCTTAGCTATGATTACGCTAAGGATTGAAAAGTGACATGAAAAACTAAGAAAAACAGATCACACCTTGGTATTCCAGGGAGCAGGGACCCTCATCGGAGCTTCGAATATCCAGTGATGGTGGACCACTTCTCCTCCTCCTTTCTCCTCGCCGACACCTAGGAGGCACTTTTGCTGTCACCAGGAAACACACACACACATAGGATTAGGGTTATAAGCTCATCAATTGATCAAATCGAGGAAGGAAGGAATAAGGTTTTATTTAAAGACAAAATGGGGGAGGCTAGGGTTTGGGAAAATCCAAACTATGTACAGAGTATCCAGAGCTTAAGCGTGCATTAAGGATAATCAACGGTTGATTTGCTTGAAAGATTGGATAGATTAGAGTGGTTATCCACCGAGGAAAAAAGGGAGAAGACAGGGGTCTTCTCACCTCTAACAGTGGTTGGTGGCCTGAGTTGAAGAGTTGACCCAGGTCAACCAAGAGAGTCCTCTAGTTGGTCCACGTGGACCAACCAGAAAAATTCGAAAAATAAATTCCTTATTAATTGAATAAAAAATGTAAATGATTTTATTCTATTTAGGTTAAAACATAAAATATGTTCCTTATTTTTTGTAGTATTTTATTTTGATTTTTATTTCTTTTTACAAGTTGATTTGTTAGGGGCTAGTAATTGCTTGTATACTTATAGTTATATTCACCTATAAATTGTACATTTTATTTTATTTTGCACTTTGTATTTTATTATCTTATATATTTATTATATATTTATAACTTATTTAAATACATATGAATATATTTTTCTTGTGTTTTTACGAAGTTATTTGCATACTTAAGTAAATATGTATATTTATTATATAGGTAAATGTATATGTAATTCATCTATGTATTTTAGTATGCTATTTTATTTTAATGTATTTTTAATGGTTTTATTTTATTTTAATTGTACATATATACTATTTATAATATTACAAAATTATAAAAAATATAAAATTGTAAAAAAATATAAAGAATATATAGAATGAATATCTTATTAAGGTATATTTTACAATAGGGGTCCAAAACCTAGCTTCTACATCTTAACTCCAAAGTAAATGGAACCACCTTCAATAAATAGCTAATAAAAAATTATATAAAATTAAAGTTATTTTGATGAATTTTGGGTTCATATGGAGAAGATATGGGCCTGGGCTTTTATTTTTAGTTTAGAAAGTAAAATGTGCATTATTTTTGTGTGAAATAAATTTTGATTTTTTTCTATGTATTTTTATCTACAACTTTCATGTACAAAATTTATTTAATTGATGTATAAATAATAATAAAATATGTTCCCAAAATTAATTATTGAAGAATAAAAATGAGGGTTTTATTTCTTATTTTTGGCCATTATCTCCCCCTACTTTATTCCTTGTCGACCCAGTCATCATCATATCTAGGTCTCAGGGTTCAAGGTCATAATATACCTTTGGTGTTTTATTTATTTTTCTTTTCTTCCTATATTCTTTTGTTGTGGCATAAATTATAGTGTTTTATATAGTATTTATGGAATAAAGAACGAATGTTATTTTGTATAAAGTAATGTTTATTTTCATGCATTTAGCTAGGCAATGAAGGCTAAAATAGAAGAATAAAGGTGATGAAATGGAGACTTGTCACCCCTCTATATTTGCCTTTATTAGTCCCTGGCAAACACTTATGCCTATAAGTGTAGAAAACGAAAGAAAAGAAAAAGAAATAACTTGGATTGATTTTAACTCTTAAACCCATCTTCATAAAACTAGAGTTTGGAGCTTACTCGGACCATTAGAAAATTAAGTTTTATCGGAACCTTATTGGGAACCAGACTTGCAACACGACAACCTCTGAGAATCACAAAACCCTTCCCAAGCTTCCTCAAAAGCCAGCTCAGAACACTTCGACGTCATACACAGTCTCTTATGACTATGAGTCTATCTTATACAGTCTGTGTGTGTTATAGCTTCTCTCGACGGAAGCATTAAAAGTCAGTCTTCTCCAATATGGTGACCTAATTTCCCAATCAAACAACTCTTCGTTCGAGAAGCGGGGTATTTACTTATAAGTTCAAGTACAATTGGCTCAATAAGAGGAGGTGGAGAAGAGAAAGGACGATAGCCAATGTAGCTACCTATCCTTGGATGCTTGACCAATGTAGCCAAGTCACCTGGCTGCAGGCTCACATGGATTTGACGTTGAAGCTCAAGCTTGCTTATTGACTATATACATATAAACATACTCTGACAAGAATGGATTTTTCTTTGACTTTTTCCCATCTATTCTTTTTGGAGTTTTTGGTTTTGCATTTTTTAATACAATGTACAATAGTATTTACATAGGTAGAC
Source organism: Ottelia alismoides (assembly GCA_037367405.1). Lineage (NCBI taxonomy): Eukaryota > Viridiplantae > Streptophyta > Magnoliopsida > Alismatales > Hydrocharitaceae > Ottelia > Ottelia alismoides. The sequence continues at coordinate 642,545 of JAZKJV010010478.1, forward strand.
TATCCCTCTTTTGAAGAATTATAGCAACCCAGAACTTCTGTTACTAGACCTCATGGCTACTGGATCGGGTTGGGGTATAATGACTACAAATGTGTGACTTCCTATGTTTTCATTGGCTTGTGTCTCATGCCAGCAAATATAGTCCTCTACCACTTTAACTGAGGTAAGGAAAGTGCAAGGTGCAGGTGTGCAAGCTAGGTCATCATCAACTAGAGTAGTGCGTTTGTTTTGAAATATTCTACTTAGGAAGTCAAGACAACATTGAACTAAGTCTTGTGGTCTCAAAGAATTAAGTCTAGCAGACTTGAAGTATCTCAATTTCAGTTCATTAAAGGTTCCAGTGATTAAGTGGATTAAGATCCTACCAAGCTCCAATCTTCGGATTTTACTTAGACTAGTTCGATCATCAACATCAATCTGAAAAATACAGATGCAATGTACAATGTAAGGAAAATATTTTTTGGATGTGATTTCTGGTTTTGAACTATTGATGGATTTTAGAAAAGTTTTGCAAATTTTTATGCAAGTTTTTTAAAACATTTTGCAAAATATTCTGGATTTTTCATGTTGCAAAATTTTAGGTATTTTTCAAAAACAAAAAAGGTTGACAAATAATTATGTGTAGATATTTAAACTAGAGTGCATTTTTATTTACAAGAATCAAGGTGGAGGAATTTACAAAGGTATTCATAAGTTTTATTTATGCGGTTCATAAAGAATATTTATAGCTCTCAAAATAATTTACAAAAGTTTTGACAAATATTTTGAAAACTTTATTTTGAAAGAATAATTTGACAAATAATTTTTACAAACATTTACGAACTTTGAAAATCATTTTGCAAAGAATTTTCAAACAGTATGCATAGATTTTTCAAACTCTTTTTGCGACCATTTTCGAAACCATTTGCAAATAGATTTTCAAAACATTTTATTTCAAAGAGGGAATTTATTTTACAAACCAAACATTTTTACACTGGTTGAAAGCATTTCACAAAGCATTTTCCAAGCAATTTTCAAGAGATTTTCCAACCATTTTTCAAACAATTTGCAAAACATTTTTGACCTGATTTATTAATCAGTACATACAATGAATTTTATCATGTGTTATAGTTTTTATTACTTAGCCATATTATTAAAAACATGAAAGTATGAGTTATGGATAAAGTATATACAACGTATATATGACCCCCTATACTTAGATTTATCTATGTCCTCATATATTAGAGAGAAAAAGAGAAGACATAACTCATCATGAGTATAAAAGAACCTATACTACAATGACTAAAGAATAAATAATGATTTAATGAGAATTCGATCGTCCCCCTATATTTAGGATCAATTAATCATAAGTGTAGCAGATTGCACACAAACAAAGATGATCGAGGATTAGAGTTTACAAAATCAACGGCTCGACCTATCTCCCCCCTTTACTTAGGGTGAGATATCCCTAAGTATAGACATGAAACCAAGAGTTGTGGAGACATGCGAGGGATCGAAGAGTGAATAGTTGGACTCACTTATCCCCATATAATTAGGATGAAGCATATCCTAAGTATAGCTACAATGACTGAGATGAATGAAAGAAAGAAAAAAAATGAAAAGAACAAAAGAAAAGATAAAGAAAATAAGAAAACTAAAGAAAGAGTTTTAAAAGAGCAATATCTGAATCTTCCGATGTTGCCATGGTTCCGGAGGAATTCCCATTGACGACCACTTGAACCGCATTGACAACGACCAAAAAGGTATCATGCTCAAGGTATGGCTTCCATAACTGACTGTTGACAATAAAATATTGTCTCTCAGGCGACAAATATGATATCAAGATGTTTTTGTTGTCACACACTTCACTTATCATGAACGGCCCTATCCATTTACTCTTTAGTTTGTTTGGTAATATCTTCTACTTGGTGTCAAATAACCACACCTTTTGCCCAGTCTCAAAGGTCTTTCGTCTGATGTGCCAGTTGTGCCAGCATTTGACCTTCTCCTTGTACATCAAGTGGTTATCATTCGCACAGTCTCAGAATTCCAGGAACTTGTTCAGAACCACTTTTCTTTGCTGACCACCTTTCTATGACTCCAGATTGCAAATGTTCACTACCCAAAATGATTTATGAATTAATTCTATGGGAAAATGACAAGGCTTTCCATACACAAGACAATAGGGAGACATACCAAAGGGAGACTTGTAAGCGATTATGTATGCTCAAAGGACATGGTCCAAGAGTTGGGACCAGTTCTTCCTATATGGCTTTACAAGCTTCTATAAGATAGTCTTGATTTCTCTATTGTATAGCTCAACCAAGCCATTTGTTTGGGGATGATATGGAGAAGCAAAACGATGCTCAATACCATACTCCTTCATTAACTTCTTGACCTCTTTATCGATGAAGTGACTGCCCCTATCTGATATCAAAATCTTAGGTATCCTAAATTATGAAATGATGTACTCTCTCAGAAACCGGCACATTCTACGACTATCAACGGCTTGGGTGGGGATAACTTCTACACAACGAATCATATAGTCAGTAGCAAGATGGATATATTCAAATACTTATCTGTTAGGAAAGGGTCCCATGAAATCAATGCCCAAAGCATCGGACACATCCGATATCTGAATGAACTTCAGGGGCATAGTGTTTTTAGCAGTGAGGGTTCCTCCCATTTTCTGACAATTATCAGTGAGAAATAAATCATTAGGAAAGGTTTCTGTGATGGGTGTACCATTCAGTGGAGGCTCTTGATATTCTATTCTGGAGAGGTTATCTGCTACCACATTTTGAACTCCTAGTTTATAATTGATTTCCAAGTTGAACTTCCAGAGGAGAAGGATCGATTTGATTAATCTTGGCTTCACATCCTTCTTCTGTTGTAGATACCGGATAGTAGAGTGTCAGTATAAATTACGACTTTAGATCCAAGAAGATAGGATCTCAACTTCTCAATCATTCTCTATAACAATATAGTTTCTTTGAGCTTCGTTTAATGTTTTTCTGGAGTAGTGAATCACATAAGGCATCTTATCTCTTCTTTATCCTAAGACAACCCTAACTGTGAACTCTGATGTGTATGTCGTGATCTCAAAGGGGAGAGACCAATCAGGTGGCTGTAGGATAGGAACTTGACTGACTATCTCTATCAACTATTTGAATGACTGGAAAACCTATTTATCAACATAAAACTCGGTCTCCTTGCAAAGTAGATCCGTAAGGGGTCAGGAAATGCGACTCAAATCCTTAATGAATCATTTGTAAAAGCTGACATGCCCTAGGAATGGCCTCAAACCTTTGATATTCTGAGGTGGATCAAGATTAATAATAACATCCACCTTAGTCGGGTCGACTTCCATGCCACACTAGGAAACGACATGGCCCAGCACAATTCCTTCGGTGACCATGAAGTGGATTTTTTCCCATGATAGCACAAGATTTACTTCACAACATTTTTGAAGCACACGGTCGAGGTACTCAAGACAAGAATCGAAGATGTCACTATAGACCTAGAAGTTGTCCATAAACACCTCGAGAAAACTGCCAACCATATCGACAAAAACTGCAAGCATGCACCTCCGGAATGTGGCAGGTGCATTGCACAGAACAAAGGGCTTTTTCTTAAAAGCATGTGTCGAACGACAAGTGAAAGTGGTCTTCTCTTGGTCTTGAGGCGATTACCACTTGGTTGTACATGGAGTTCCCATCAAGAAAATAGAAGAACTCCTTGCCAACCAATCTTTCTAATACTTGATCAATAAAAGACAAGAAGAAGTGGTCCTTCTTCGTTGCGACATTTAGGCAGTGGTAATCCACACACATGCCATGAAGTTGGTACCCGAGTAGAAATCTCCTCTCCTCTTTCATTGGTGACCACAGTGATCCCTGATTTCTTCGGAACTACATGCAAGGGACTCACCCATTTGGAGTCATAGATGGGATAAATGAAGCTCGTATCATACCATTTCGTGATTTCTTTTAGGACAACGTCCTGCAAATTGGGGTTCAGTCATCTTTGAAATTCTTTGGACGGTTGGGCATCATCTTCCTAATAAATGTTGTATGAACAAAGGGCAGTATTGTTCATGCTGAGGTTTGATATATTCAAACCAAGTGCCTTGTGGTTTTTCTCTAGAACCTCGAGCAGTCGAGATTCTTGATCCCGGTTTAGCCTGCTACTAATGATGACCAGCACATCTTCTCTGCACCTGTAAGGAAAGCATACTTGAGGCATGCCGGAAGCTACTTTAATTCAGGTTCTGATCGAACTTGCTTCTTGGACACATTAGAAACAGTGCTGGTAGGTGATTGATTTGCCAAGATTTTTGAGGTGATACTCACCTCGGTCACGCGTGGCTTAGCTGACAATGTGCTTAACAAATCATCAAAGAATTCTTCATGTTCATACTGGACTGAATTTTCTGAATAAAAAGGCCCATCAACGAGTAAGAATCAATCTATTAGTTGATATTGGAGCATGTATCGACTATTCTTTCCAGGTCCTCCTTAGGTGATAAGATTTCCTAGGTCCATGTGTCATTCCAAGATAATTTTGTATCACAGATTTAGCAGTAATGTCATAGTCTACTGCAGGCACTTCTTCCCGACTTTCATCAGATGCAACATTCAGCTCATTGATCATATCCATGGTGACTCTATTACTGCATGAGCTAAAAATGATCTTCCCTAACCCATAGTCAACAACCATTTTGTTTGTTCGAAGGAACGACCGACCAAGAGTAATGGGTGTATGGAGCAATGGGGCAGGCTAGTCCATATTCATGACAACAATGTCTACTAAGAAGCACATATCATGCACTGTCACAATAACGTCCTCCAACAACCCTCTAGGTTGATTAATGGATCGATCGATAAACTAAAGGATCATGTGTGTCATCTTGAGTGGACTCGGTGTTGGACATGCGAGCCCACGATGCGCCATTATGCAATAAATGTTATTACGAATATCATTCCCTGATCTGAAATGAAGAATAGATAATTTCCATAATAGATCCCTTAGTACAATTAGGGTTATGTACCATGGCCATCTTGATGATCATACAGCTGTTGATTCAAATATTGAATCGTAGAGGCCGGTGCTTGGATGAACATCTAAAGAGTTAGATTGAGAGGTGATCTCCAGCCTAAGTAGGAGATGGCAATCCTTTATCAATTTAGGATGATATTTGACCGACCTCTTAATGCAGGTCCTCTGCATGGGAATAGAGATTCAGAGGTGTCAGATTAGTTAAGTCAAAGAGTTGACTTAACGAGATCGAGATAACCAAAGTCCTATAACGTATGTTGTCACGATATAGGCACGCATCCTATGACCAGAGACAGATGTGTTACTATATGTTTGAGTATGTACATTGGGCAGACCAATAGGTTGATGACCTAATCAAGGTCTATACACCGGCACGCTGGTGTACATATAAGGGCATATGAGTAATACGATCTCTCAAAGGGATCATACAGATTCATTACTGAACCGGAAGACATGAGCTCACTCATGAGATATTGGGAAGAATCAAATTCCGTGCACGGTCGTCTCGTTTTGGAAGCTTGACTGAATTTGTAGGTTTGATATATGCTTTTTGAAAGTATAATATCAACACGTGGGTAGGATATATGCTTTAGGAAAACATATTATCGATACCGACTCTCAATGATTGAATGAGAAACTTGATGATAAAACTCTGAAGTAGAAAGTGTAAAATTGATCTTATACTTCGGGTTTATTCTGGGTCTTCCAGTATGCAGGATGTACATGTATTGGGAATACTTGAGGGTAATGTGATAATAAACGGTTGTATAACCATGACGCTTTCATTCCTAGGGAGTGATGAAATGGGTCTGGATTTTAGGGACTCCTCTCAGTAGAGAAGTAATCTGATCTTATTCCAAATGTTGGACATTGATCTGAATGTGGTTCAGATGCAATGAGAAGATTAGATTTGCGGTCTTGATTTAATCAAGCATCTATGGGAGGTCGAAGATCTATATTTGATATGTGATCTCAATATCCAAGTCACTATACGTGGAACAATACAATTGCCATGTCCTTATCTCCAAGTATCAGCAGAGAAAGCGCATTATCCTTGAAAGAGTTCAGGATAATTTCATTGTTGATATATGTATCCGAGCATTGAGAAAATGGATAATTAAATGTGATTTAATTATCATGAATAATATGAATTTGATTCATATTATATGGAGAGTTATCTAAGATAATTAAATGTGATTTGATTATCAAAGATGTAACTAATATGAATGTGATTCATATTATTTGGGTACATGAGAATAGAGATTCAAGATGATTAAATGTGATTTAATTATCATGGATATCGAATAATGTGGATAGCACTATCCATATTAATCATATCTTTTATAAATGTGATTTATAATAAGAGAGAGCTATTTGAAATTTACATTTGTTAATTAAGTGTGAATGTGAATTGGATTCACATTGGACAATTAACTGAAAATGTAATTTACGTTTTATTTTGAGTTGTGAATGTGATTCATAATTTTTCAATGGAAAGATTGCAATATTCACAAAATAATTATGAATTATTTTTGTAGAATAATTTACAACAATTGTTGTTGTAAATCTTGGAGATTTCCATGGAATAATGTAATCTCATGAGATATCATGAGATTGCCACCAAATCCCATATTATGGAAGGAGACAATCTTCATTTCACAATCTCCGTGCTTGATTTATTTAAATTGGGATTAAATCATATTGATTTATTAATATATATTTATTCTAAATTAAATTAATTGTTGTTAGTTTTTTACCAACAAAATCTTGGCCATTAAAAGAAACACAAATCAATGTGAGGCACTGGATTTGTGTTGCCCATGGATTAAGATCCATGGATCCCAAAATGTTATAAAAGAAGAGGCACACCTTTTCTCTTCTTTACACAATGAGAACATAAGTATCTCTCTCTCTCTACACGCCCACTCTCTCTCTCTCATATGGCCGTCCACCATCGATGCCCTAGAGAGAGTCTCCATTGCTACAACATCGTCGTTATGCTGCCTGATCATTTACTCGTGGATCTCCGTCTCCTTCGGTGCGCCTCGCTTGTGAAGAAGACGTCCGATCTCGTGTGTCGAGATCAGGAGATCTGTCGCTTGGATCATCAACATGGATTGCGAGAAGCACGTGTTTCATCAACACGCTCGCAAGCGTCTCCTCTGTCGGATCGGACTTGAGACGGGATGTCTCTTTGTTTTGAGACTCGATCGCAACCATGCTTCAACAGGTTATCCTATTACATATTTGTGGTTTAGATGAAACAATCCGAGAAGTGTTCTTGGATCATGTGGTTTCGTCACATGAATATTTTTAATTTCCGCTGCCTCGAGCTACTAGTGTGACTAGTCGCTCCCGATCGCATAAGATGTGATCCTCACGCTTCCGTGATGCACTTGAGGATCTTACCATATCCTTCAAGTGGTATTAGAGCCAGTTTGAAGGTTTCGGATACGATCTATAAACCTAAGCTGACTTGGGTTTGTTAGGGTTGCGAAAGTTTTATCGCATTTCATTTTCACATATCTGTTTAGTGATTATTTTCGGCCTTGTTTAAATTATTTAAATACGAAAATAAAACTCGGTTTTTGTTCCTCATAAAATAAGGAAATCGTAGGATCTGAGTTTGCGTGATTTCGAATCTATTTGCTCAAGTTATGATCAAATTAGTGAACATGCATCCACGGTTTCGGGGACTGCGAATCTTAAAGAAATTAAGGAGTTAATTACTATTTAGAAATGCCTTGAAATGCGTGAAAATCACTTATGTTCTGTTGTAAATCAAATTAGAAATCTTTGGAAACTTACTTTGCTTAATTTGTATTTAAATTGATTGAGATATATTAATTTTAGTAAGTGAGGGTCACTGTTGGAAATTACTTTCCTAATCAAGAACCTTGTGATTGTCATTTAATCAATTAGTGAAATTAAATAGTTTAATTTCTTTGAATAATTATGGAAAAATATTTATGAAATATTTGATGATAATTATTTCCTTAAATGACATTGCCTTAACCAATATTTGATTAGATATGATCTTGATCACAATTGGTTACACAATCCACTTTCCAACAGATATGTTGCTTGATTAGGATTTGGGATTTGTGTAGCAAATCTCATTATAATGTTAATCAAAAATATTTTGATTATTCATATATGGTATAACTTTGGTTGAAAAACCGGTGATCATCTCAAGTACAAAGTGATCTATTTTGCATTATCCTTTCTCGAGGCGGATATGGTGTCTAGTCGGGGAGCATTGGGGTAGCAGGTTGCACCGTGTGCGGTCTGTCCCACTCCCGTCGGTACTGGCCATGACAACGGGTAGGGTTGGTATAATGCTTAAGAAATCGTGATGTATTTCTAATTATTAAAATTCAAATAAATACATATATGAGATAATACCATAATTCAAGTAACAATGAAGAATGTTTGTTGGATATTAATTGGATCATTAATTTAATATAATTAGATTAATTGGAATCTAATTAGATCTAAAACACTCTATAATTAATAGAGTTGTTATTTCCCTTGGAAGAATTAATTTTGTGAATATGATTCATAATAATTAATTAGAATTTGAACAAGATATGGAGGATCACGTAAGTGACATCCATGGTCTCACATCAAAAGGCGAAGGGTTCCTTCGCCAGATATTGTATGTTGGAGATGCCTGTCTGAAGTGACAGCTCCTTCATACAATCCATTTGGATCGGGCTCTTCGTTTCTCGAAAGAGTAAGGACGTGTGCATAGTGACCCCAATATCGGGTCCTCATATTATTGGGGCGATATTGGATTGCGCATAGCGAGTTGTATTCCTGTTGATGGTTGGTTCAATTAATGACGGGTCAACATCACCTTAGGGATGGTGGGCCCGGGTGTTAAAGACCGAATAGGGAGATGCAAGTTGGACTTGCAAGGAGGAATGTGGTCCCGCTTCTTTTTATCCGAGTTACAGGTTCTCATATTATTGGGATGAAACAAAGATAAGGAAGGATATCCCAGATCTTGCTTGAGATATAATGGTAAGTATATCTCTTACATTGAAAGTGATTAAGGGAATGCACTTTCAATGTTGACAAGGCAAGACAACTTTGATATAAAAATTTCTAAATCAAAGTAAAATGTACGTCTATATATATATATATATATATATATATATGCAAATTTCTTATTTCAGATAATCCTCCATTAAACCCACTCAATGTTATACTCAATAATAAACAGTAAAATGTCATGGATTGGATCCATGATTAAGATATTGTACTTGCAGTTGGACACATATTTTATGTGGTTGCAATGTGCAAGTGAGGAATGACAATTATAATAGATGATAAGACTTCAACCCTATGGTTTGTATGTCTCTATAGTCCTGATCTCTCATTGAATGTACTTTGGAAGTGGCATGTCGATGATGACCGTAATTGTCAAATAATCCTTATAAAATTCTTAGAAGATGTTCTGGCATACATATGTGCTCTCGACATTTAATCATGAATGATGTGGTTCTCTGCATCATGGTGGCTCTATAAGAGATGATGTATTCAAATTGTTTGAGTACCTAATTGAACTAATGTTTTAAGAGTTTAGATGGATGTAGATACGATGAGTATCATCATTCTAGTGTCTATACTTTGGTCATTCATGACGCTTCATATTATTCATATTGTATGAATTGAATGAAGCATGTATAAATGTTGAAATACTCTTATATTGAAATTTTTGATTTCAACATAAGAGACCCTTTGTCTTGAGCAATGGTTGATTATAGATAAAGGGAGAGAAGTGGAAGCATGGGTTGGACCCAAGCAAGAAGGAAAGTCAAAGAGTTGACTGTACTTCTATGACTTCCATATGACATCCAAAGAGTTGGATGAATGCCAATACTGCAATAAGTTGATGTGTTGATAGTATTACTATCAAATCTATCTAGAATCCTTAGAGTAGGAATCAGATAGTACATCAGAATAATCTACATATAATCATTGAAATTGACTTACTTATTTGATAAGATAAAGTCTAATAATTGTATCTCAATATTCTAATGACACTTGCAATTGGTTGCATATATATTAGAATATTAGAAATCTGATCTTAAGGTTTAATGCTCATCCATATTGAAATTGATGCAATTTTTGCAACAATTTTCACCGGATCAATAGACTTCATATTTTCAGTGGGAGCTCTTAGTCTTAGAGAATGTCTCTGTGACTTGGATATTAGAATACGCTCATAGGTTTTTTCTAAATGTTGGAAATTAACATGAATTCTTGAATAAACCTATCATAGAGAGTTATGATGGATATATTTCATATAGTTAAAATCTAAGTGGACTCTACTAAATTAGAAAATTAATGAATTGTTCATTAACATTTCTAATACTGAAATTAAACCTTAAAAAGATCAATAGGAGGATAAAGATCATTTGAAAATGATCTGACATCAAGCCTTGGATATTTGTCTACTGATGAGATCAATGGACTAGTAAGAGATGAAACTTTAGAATGTCTAAAAGTTCAAATCTTACATACTTGTGAATACTATATTCAAAAGTAAAAATGTCCAATACACCCTTCCTTGGAATGGTGTGGGATGTCAAGGTATTCAAGATCTCATGCCTATTGATGTATGTAAATCATCTATATCAGAATAGACATTATGGATATGTGATATCTATTGATGCTTATTTGTGATATGAGATTTCTTCTCTTCACTTAGAAACCTTTGAAATGTTCAAAGATTTCACAAGTTTGGTTGAGAATCAAAGTTTGAAGGAAGATTAAATGAATTTTATCTAATCTAGGTAGTCAGTACCTATTAGATGAATTCATGGAATACCTTATAAAGATATGAATATTATTTTTATCTCACACCTCCAAATAAACCTAAACTCAAGAGAGTTGTAGGGAGATACAATTGGATCATGTATGACATGATTTGATCAATAATGATTTTTAGCATAATTACCTATTAGTTTCCAAGTACATAGAGACTACAATATATATCCTTATAAGGTTCCATGATGATAATGAGGCTCCTGGAATCGGAAACTAAAAGGATAATTAAAGATGAAACACTAATACGTCTTCAAATAAGTTTGAAGATGGATTCCATGTGTCAGTTGAATCTGACAATGATCTAACTTCATATGATGAAGCTTCTAAAGGTCATGACATGGAAAGATGGATGTTAGAAATAAAGTCTAAAGTAGACTTCATATACAAGTGTTGTATGTTGACCCTCGAGGATCCACCTATATGGGTAAGCCCCATTAAAGTGTAAATGGATCTTCAAGAGAATGAGGGAACCTGATGAGAAGGTAGAGACCTTCAAAGCGCGGTTCGTAGCCATGAGCTGCACACCAAAGAGAAGACATCGCTTGCGATAAGACTTGTTCTTCAGTGACCATGCTTGAACCCATCAGAATATTGCTGACTATAGCTACACAACTTGACTATGACATCTTCGTGATGAAAGTCAAGTTTACATTCCTCCATGAATACCTCTTCGGGGATATTCACATGAAGTAGCCCCAGGGATTCATGGTTGAGGAAAGTAAGGTATGCAAGCTAAAGAAACTCCATCTATGGACTCAAATAAGCTTCTTGTAGTTGGAACATTGGATCTGATGAATTCATAAATGTTATGATTTCAGATAGTATCTTGATGAACCATGTGAAGCTTAGTGGGAGTGCCATTGTGTTCATCGTGCTAAATGTAGATAATATCCTAATCATTTGTAATGATATAAGGATAATAATAATAAGTGTTGTATAGACTCGTTGTTCCATATCTTTAGATATGATCTCAAGAATACCTCTTAGATCTTAATTCTGAAGTTGTTCAGAAGCAAAGAAAAGAGGGTATTGGGACCGTCACATTAGTAGTACACCTTTGACATTTCCATTTTCTGGAAAATTCCAAGAAAGGCTTCTTTCCCTCAAGATATGGTACTGAACTATCTAAAGGGATATCACCTCAAAGTGTTGAGGATGTGAGTGCTAAAACTGCTTGCCCTTGTGCATCAGTTCCGAGAAGCCGGTATATTCTAGATGTGTACAAAAGCCAGATGTCTGCCATGCAGTGGGAGCAGTAAACTATTACTAGTCCTACTATGGTGATAAAACACTTGATTGCAATAATAACAATATCTTCTTAGAGGACAAGACTTTTGATATAGTGATCTCAAAGTCTTATCTTCAAGAAATTAAGACTTTATAGATAGTGATCTAAAAGGTCTTAACTATGAATACCTTATGAGATAGAGATCTTCAGGGATAAGGGTATTCTGATAAGGATAAATTGAAATTACATACAAGTTACAATAATTATTGAGGTGTAGTGTCAAGGACACTATGACTAATATGATTGAGTATTGGTTACATGAGATGCAACATTCGCATTGGATGTGAACACTGTCACTAGGAGATATTAAAGTGCCGTAAAAGGACTTGGCATAGTCTCTTGGGAACAGAGTGAATGATCAGCTTACCTAGCTATTTTCTAAATAGCCCATGATTGTCACATGAGTGTGGGTTTAAATGATTAGCCCATTAATGGCTCTTTGGGCTAGTGGGAGATTGTTGGACATGCGATTGCGAATATCATTCCTTGATCTGATATGAAGAATAGATAATTTGCATAATAGGTCTCTTAGTACAATTATGGTTATGTACCATGGCCATCTTAATGATCATACAGCTGTTGATTCAAATATTGAATCGTAGAGGCTGGTGCTTGGATGAACATCTAAAGAGTTAGATTGAGCATACATCATGCACCGTCAAATGATTGTTGAGAGATGATCTCCAGCCTGAGTAGGAGATGGCAATCCTTTCTCAATTTAGGCTGATATCTGACCGACCTCTTGATGCAGGTCCTCTGCATGGGAATAGAGATTCAGAGGTGTCAGATTAGTTAGGTCAAAGAGTTGACTTAACGAGATCGAGATAACCAAGTTCTATAACGTATGCTATCACGATATAGGCACACATCCTCTGACCGGAGACAGATGTGTTACTATATGTCTGAGTATGTACATTTGGCAGACCAATAGGTTGATGACCTAATCAAGGTCTATACACCGGTAAGCTGGTGTGCATATAAGGGCATATGAGTAATACAATCTCTCAAAGGGATCATACAGGTTCATTACGGAACCGGAAGACGTTAGCTCAATCATGAGATATTGGGATGAATCAAATTTCGTGCATGGTCGTCTCGCTTTGGAAGCTTGACTGAATTTGTAGGTTCTATATATGCTTTTGGAAAGTATATGATCAACACCTGGGTATGATATATTCTCTTGGAGAGCATATTATCGATACTGACTCCCAATGATTGAATGAGAAACTTGATGATAAAACTATGAAGTAGACAGTGTAAAATTGATGTTATACTTTGGGTTTATGCTGGGTCTTCTAGTATGCAGGATGTACATGTATTGGGAGTACCTGAGGGTGATGTAATCATATATGGTTGTATAAGCATGATGCTTCCATTACTAGGGAGTGATGAAACGGGTCTGGATTTTAGTGACTCCTCTCAGTAGAAAAGTAATCTAATCTTAGTCCAAATGTTGGACATTGATCTGAATGTGGTTCATATGCAATAAGAAGATTAGATTTGCGGTCTTGATTTAATCAAGCATCTATGGGAGGCCCGAGATCTGGATTTGAGATGTGATCTCAATATCCAAGTCACTATACATGGAACAATACAATCGCCATGTCCTTATCGCCAAGTATCCGCAGAGAAACGCATTATCCTTGAAAGAGTTCAGGATAATTTCGTTGTTGATATATGTATCCGAGCATTGAGAAAATGGACAGTTAAAAGTGATAAAATTATCATGAATAATATGAATTTGATTCATATTATATGGAGAGTTATCTAAGATATTTAAATGTGATTGGATTATCAATGATATAACTAATACGAATGTCATTCATATTATTTGGGCACATGAGAATAGATATCCAAGATGATTAAATGTGATTTAGTTATCATGGATATTGAATAATGTGGATAGCACTATCCATATTAATAATATATATTATAAATGTGATTTTAATATATAAGAGAGAGCTATTTGAAATTTACATTTGTTAATAAAGTGTTAATGTGAATTGGATTCACATTGGATAATTAATTGAAAATGTAATTTACGTTTTATTTTGAGTTGTGAATTTGATTCACAATTTTCCAATGGCAAGACTGCAATATTCACAAAATAATTAAGAATTATTTTTGTAGAATAATTTACTACAATTGTTGTTGTAAATCTTGGAGATTTCCATGGAATAATGTAAACGCATGAGATATCATGAGATTGCCACCAAATCCCATATTATGGAAAGAGGCAATCTTTATTCCATAATCTCCATGCTTGATTGATTTAATTTGGGATTAAATCATATTGATTTATTAATATATGTTTAATCTAAATCAAATTAATTGTTGTTGGTTTTTTACCAACAAAATCTTGGCCATTAAAAGAAACACAAATCAATGTGAGCCACTGGATTTGTATTGCCCATGGATTGAGATCCATGGATCCCAAAATATTATAAAAGGAGAGGCACCCTTTGCTCTTCTTTACACAATGAGAACATAAGTCTCTCTCTCTCTTTCTCTCTACACGCCATCTCTCTCTCTCTCATATGGCAGTCCACCATCGATGCCCTAGAGAGAGTCTCCATCACCACATCATCATCGTTATGTTGTCCGATTGTTTGCTCGTGGATCTCCGTCTCCTTCAGTGTTCCTCGCTTGTGAAGAAGACGCCCGATCTCGTGTGTCGAGATCAGGAGATCTACTGCTTGGATCATCAACATGTATTGCGAGAAGCACGTGTTTCATCAACACGCTCGCAAGCTTCTCCTCTGTCGAATTGGACTTGAGACATGAGGTCTCTTTGTTTAGAGACTCAATCGCAACCGTGCTTCAAGAGGTAATCCTATTACTTATTTGTGGTTTAGATGAAACGATCCGAGAAGTGTTCTTGGATCATGTGGTTTCGTGACATGAAAATTTTTAATTTCCGTTGCCTCGAGCGACTAGTGTAACTAGTCGCTCCCGATCGCATACAATGTGATCCTCATGCTTCCATGATGCAGTTAAGGATCTTACCATATCCTTTACTCAGCCCATATTCTTTGAGTAATGAGGCAGTCATGAGGTTGATTGAAGAGCCGTAATCAAGAATATTGGGCTCAAATTATTGATCGCAAATCTAACATATGATCAAAGGTGCTCTTTTGTCTATCTTTTTGTGAGGGAGGTTTCTGATGGCATTAGCTATAGACGTGGTTAATACATGCTTTTCGATAGTGTTGCATCGGCTCTTGCGGGGTTGATGCTTTGCTGTACATGCCTCTTTCAATCCCTTCTTAACTTCAAGCATGTATTCCAATGCTTTCATTAAAGGCATTTAAAAAATCAAATTCTGAATAATCCCCACAACTTACGGGTCAGACAATGCATTCTCATTTATTATTATTCTTTTTGTATTTTTGAATTGCAACAAGAAAAGGAACATTCACAGAACCAAAGGCATTGTTCTTATGTACATCAGAATCGATGGTTACAAATGACTTGCTAGAAAAGGATAAGCAATCATCCAAAAAGAGAGGAAGTGCTGGAAGAAAAGAAGGAAATTTGGCTTCGTCAATCGGCCCAAAATCGACTATTGGTGCTGGCGTCTCCTTGGTTGTCTCGACTCTTCCTTGGTTGTTACTCTATTTTTTATATTTTTCTTTTTGCTGACTTTTTTGGTCTTTTTGTAGGTGGCTGGTTGTTGCTGGTGCGACTCCTCCATCATCTTCTTCCTCACCCTATCTTGTTGATGTCACGGCTGATGCAGAAGAGGATGATTCACCATATGATGCTTTATTCTTTCCCCTGATGGTGGTAGACGACAACAAAGTCCTACCGCTCCTGTGAGTAACAGTATCAGATAAAATAAAATTACAGTTATTTGACTCTGCGAGACGGATGAGACATCGCATAGTACCTGCTCCTTTCTTTTAAAGTTATTGAGGTTAGCTTTGACCTACGTCAGGATCGAAGTTTTTTTTGCAGTCAGGTCATCGAGTTTCGGGCTCATCTAAGTAAGGCTCTTTACCAGCTAAGCCAATTAATCAAGGATAGGATTCACGGGAACTGCCTCAGATGATTAAGCATGCTGACCACGCTGAGACTGATAGTTATGTGAAGGCTGCTTGTGGTTTCTCTGATGATGCTGAGTAGGAGGGAGTTGTATTGCTAATATGGAGGAGGATGGTACTACTGATGCGGAGCAGCCACGTAAGAGTTATACGTCTGACGGTAATGATACTGATGGAAAGGTTTATTCTTTCTACAATTATTTTGATATTGTGGAGACTGGGGGTGCTGAGGCTGTTAGCGATGCTCGATAAATATACCACCCTAAGGCTGGTGGTACGAACGATTGGTAGAAGACGAGCCTTGAGGTTGTCCACCAGGATGGGTCAACTGTGAATCATTGTTCCATATTTCATTCACTTCTTGGATCTGGGTGGTGGTGGGAAGATTGGATCATATGACGGGCAAATGCAAGAACAGACAAAACAAAAAAAAAAAACAAACAAATATAAAAATCATTAAACCAACTTTTGTTGTGGCAGGGCATGTTCGGAAGCTTGCACATAGTATACGTGCTGGACTGCCGGCTGATGTGGATTGGGCAGAGGATGCAGCTACTATTGAACAAAGAATTTCTTAGTGGTTTAAATAATATGAATTAATGCAAGGTTGTTGCATCCCTAAAAATCCCTCAATAAATATTTTTTGATGAATCACAAGCCAAAATAAAATAAAGAATTGTGAGCAAGATAATTTTAAAATTTAATTTACCAGTATAGCATAAAGAATTGAACTCAAGGAGGCTACAAAAATCTTGAGGGTTATTTAAATCAACGAAAAATCAAAGAAGTAAACGCATGAATTATATCCACACTACTCTTAGTTATTGTGTTTTATTTCTTTATGGAAATTTAATTTTTATATTTTTTATGTTTTTTTGATTTAATGATTTCTATGAATTTTATAATTTTGCAAATGTTTTTTTAAATTAGAAATAAAATAAAACAAAAAAAATAAAATAAATGGAGACAAAAGTAAGGAAAATGTAACTTTTTGGATTATTGAAAGAAAGCAAAACACAAAAAATGAAAATAAAATTATTTTTGTGTTTTTGACATTTTTCTAATGTTTTTTAGAATTTTTAGATTTATGGTTTTCAAATAAATAAAATATATGGGAAATAAAAAAAAGCTGCAAATGATTTTGGATTTTAAAAATAGGAAATCACTTCAAAATGCGATGAAATATGCAATTTTTTTATTTTGAGAAAGCATTTTTGCAAATTATTTGGGTTTTTTCAATGATTTAATAAGAATTTTTAGGTGTTTTTGAAGTTTTTCCATTTTTTGGTTTTTGTGAGGAACTAGAAAATGCAATTCAGTTAGAAAATAAAATAAAACAAAATAAGATAACATGATTTTTTGGAATTTTTCAAAAAGTTTTTATTTTTTTTGATGATTTTCTGGTGCACATAGATAATATTTTTGAAGTTTTTGATTTATTAAAATGAGAAAAAAATTAAAATGTGAAATAAAAATTAATGTTGAAAGAATAAATTAATAGGAGCCTAACATGATTTTTGTGGACTTTTATATGAGGTTTTGGTATTTTTATTTCATTTTAATATGTAAAATAATATGCAGACTCACATAGGCATAAACACAAACTAGGTTATGGACTAAATGAATAACACTAAATAAAAATGCAGGGGTAATGCTGTAAATTTCCTAGAAAAATGCATGCCATCACACGTAAGTGCGCTGACACGGATATAAATGCAATTATTGGAATTACATGAGTTAAATAATAACACATAACATATAGAATTTTGTTGCATTTTCCCAAATACTCACGTACCACACACATTCTGTGGTTCAAATAGGACTTAAACACAATTAAAATAAGTAACAATGTCCTTAATGCAATCGTTCAATAATCTACAGAACGACATGTGTCCCGAAATGACTTATTCGCAAAACTAGAATTATCAAGGCTAGAGATGAAAATATACCCTTAATCCATGTGGCAGCTCAGACTACTGGATCTGACTTGTATTTTGATCTGATGGCTAAGGATGAAGCATGCCTGAGCAGCGCAGATTCAATCTGAAGCTTTGATCCATGGCTAGGAATTGAGCATAAATGGATGGGCGTGATTGCAACTGGGGAAGAGGTTCTAGATCGGACGACGTTGGACCAATCTATATGAATAAGGAAGAAGGGACACCGATGAACTTCAATTGAGCTAATTACGCCCGATCGTCATTCGATTTGATGCTTGAATACGTCTTCTGGCTCCTAGGATGGTCCCGCGTCAATCTATAGCGATGGTGATGTGCTAGGACGATCGAACATGGAATGTAGGTTTGGAAATCTGGATCATGAAGAACACCTCCAAATCCTTCTCTGTCACTCCAAGAATGCTCTCTCCACCTGCAAAGGTTTTATTTATGCTCGAAAAAGACTCCAGCCATGTTATTAGGATGAAATCAGAAGGAACGGAAGGTGGATGAGGGCTCTGACGATCATGATTGGAATGGGAGCTAATCACCAGATCCGATCTGATCTGGAGATGATCAAGTATGAATGAGTACGAGGAAGTTGATGGTGATCGTGCAGGGGAGATCGGATGAAGAGATCAGTGATCGAAGAGCTCTGAGCAATCAGATCAGAGCTCAAGTGATGGGTGATCTAATCTGACTATTTACAGAAATTAAAGGCAAAATTAAAATGCAAAATCAAACGGAAATAAATCCTAGACTACCTACGGATGGATAAGATAGGCCACATCCTTGATCTATTGCGAATGACAGAGAAGCTCAAACGTTCCCGTTAGAGCTCCGACAAACATATAGGATCGTGAATCTCCTATAGTCTCTTGCGCTCTGAATCATAGAATATGAAGCCCTATCACCAATTTATCATTTCAAGGTCGATCTCGGGAGAAGAATTTCATGAAAATTGAATTAGCCTTGAAAATATGGAGATCTGAAAGTATTTATGGGCAGGAGTCCGGCATGATTTAAAATTTGAAGAGCGCATACTCCAAGGCCCTAAATAAGGAGTTGATGATCTGGCGATGGAGAGGGGCATTAAGGATAACTAAATGGAGAAGAAAGCAGAGTGATTTGAAGAACGAGGCATGCATGAAAATTCCAAGAAGGAAGGCTGCCATGAAGGGAGTTGACGCGGGTCAATAGACCTGAGATCAGCCAATCACTGCGCTCGTCGCTACAGGACAAAATACGTTAGACGCCAAAAAGGGTGAAAAATAATAAATAAATGGAATTAAATAGAAAATGAATTTAAAATAAAAATAATGTAAAGAGAAAATGTTAGTAATTTAATTAGTTTTTTTTAGTTATTTAATTAAATAAATAATAAGTTATATACAAAGGTATAAATAAAGAGAATGTATTATTTACAAGTATGTATACCTATATATACAACACCAAGATTTTTAATTTATTGTTTTTATAAATATATATAGTTTATAATTTATTAATTAACAATATTCTACAATGATTTAAATGATATTTTTATTTTTGTATGAGGTCATTTATTAGGGTAAATAAATATGGATATTTACAATATACTTGGTAGTATATATATAATATGTACATGGTTATATTTTTGTATATTATTGATTTTGTGATATTTATTTTTATTTATATAAGTTAAATACAATCTATAATATAGTTAAAAATACAAAATATAAAAAAATATAAGGAAAATATATATTTACAAAAACTATACAAATAGCATACAATGGTATAATATACAATAGTACCCCAAAAAGCCACATTGCACACCTTAAATCTGATTTTTATGAAACCACCTCCATTTTAAAGATTATTGAATTTGGAGTACAATGAAAATAAGTTTTATTTCTTTTGAGTTTTTGTGGAGAAGATATTGATATGACAAATTGAGCTTTGTGGCTTTTTCAGAGTGTTATTATTTACACAACGTACAATGTTTGCTCTTGCAATTATTTTTATTATTTACAAAACATTTTTATGTGCAAGTTTCAAGAAGATAATAATTGTATTTGGAATTAGTTTGGTTGTAAATAAAATAAAGTAAGTAATTTGTATTATATACAGTAGTGTACAAGTGACAAATATACATATATGGATATTGATTTTCTGATTTTTTTTATATTAGGGCCTTATCTCCCCTACTTTGTTCTAGGATGATTAGATCAAGTTTTGACCTACTCTCAGGGTCAGAGTCAACATGTATCTAATGATTCGATTGTCAATATAGGGTTAAGTTGATTAAGTAATGTGTCATTGTCACACAAATAAACAGAGTCGAAAATCGAGAAAATTTATTTAACCACTAAAGAAATCAAATAAATCAAGCAAGTGGTATAGTTAATATTATTAACCTAGTATAACAACCAGGGTCGAACACAAGGAGCATAATTAATAAACTAGGTAAGTGACTCAAAGAATCAAAGGATTTTTGTTTTCTTTTTAGTGGTTTTTATTTTTCTTAAATTTTTTTAGTTTTTAAAATAAGGAAAATAAAAGACAAAAGGAAAATAAACATTCTTTTTATATTTTTCAAATAGGAAAAATATACAGAAAATTCAAGTAAATTTATTTTTGGGTTTTGGATTATTTCTATAATGTTTTTGCAAATTTTGGAGAATTTTTAGATGATATTTGGATTTTCAAAATTATTAAAAACAGTGAAATAAAGAAAACAATGGATAACCAATAGTGTTTTGCAAATTTAAGATATCAAATATGCTCAAAAATACTGGTTATTAATTTTATTAGAAAATATATGTAAATATCTACAAACAACAATTGAAATCACAATTTTTGAGTTTTTACTTGATTTCATATGAATTTTATAAGATTTTTAGAGTTTTGCAAATTTTTATGTTTTTATAAAAGCAAATGATATGAAAATTGGATAAATTTTAACTAACATTTTTAGAATTTTTATAATAAAGCTACCCAAAATTTTTTAGAATTTTGATAACATTTTTCAAAATTTTATGAATTTTATACTATAAATAGGACACTTTTTGAGGATTTTTGTATTTTTAATAAAAGTTAATAAAAGAAATTTGGCAAACCAAAATTACCACTCAAACACCATAATAGCAAGAGCTAACAAGAATTTGTGTGAAAATTTTAGGGCCAAATTAATATTTATTGTAACCAATAAAAGAGCATGAACATTACACTCTTAGAAGACCAGTATGCGATTATTGTAAGTTCTAGGGCCAAAGTTAACAAGCAACGAAAATCCACAACCAAAACTGCAATTATCTAGACAAAAACGTGCGCTACGCGTGACAGACACTCAGAGGCGCATAAGTGCAATTACTAAAGACCTTCAACTAATTCATTAATACTTAAAAGCATAGGTTGAAATGTGCAAATATTCCACAGATACACGCGAGGACACACGTGACTCAAACTTGACTGGACTAAAATATAAATATAAAATCTATGAGGTCCTTTTTTGCAAAAGTTCACAACAACATATTACATTTGTTGGACTAAAGTGAAATAGCATAAAAGACATGATAAAAAGGAAATATAACCTTTGCAGGCATGTGGCGCACACTCGGAGGCTCTCTGACATACGATCCTGATGATCGTTAGCAACAAATGTTATGGTTCAGAATAGGAGATGGACGTGCGTGTCAGATGCGCTTGGAAAAGATCTGACGTCTCAGATGGCAGTGTGGATGGATGGTCTATATCAAGACTGGTACGCTGACTCTTGATCAAATGGAGGGGAAGGCATCTGGATGAACTGTGAAGAAGGGAACACGTGGCAAGCTCCGATCTGAATTATCTAGCGATCCTCAGGTCTGATAAGCTCGATGAAGAGCCCAACACCTTAGTGAAGTGTTTCTACATTGAGGATAGGGCTTGGATCCGATGAAGGACAACTCAAAGGGAATCTGGAGGTACGACTGCATGGAGATGCATCGCCTCTAAAGTTGATGCTCGATTCGAGCCTCCTTGCACGCTCATGTACCTACAAAGAGAAACATGACTCGGATACGTAGCTCTGGTCACGTTATTTCAAAGAGAGACCCAATGAAGTAGTAGTGGATGGTGATTTATCTCAAACAAAAATGGAGGAGGGAGATATATGGCTAATCTTGCTCCGATGAGCAAGATATGTGATGGAAAGGCTGTGTGAGAAGGTGGTCTGTGATATGGGATTGGAACGATGCGGCTGTATGCGAGCGTGGAGCCCCGACCCGATGGTGGGAGCCAAGATGGTGGACGTCGGTGACAAGCAAAAAATCGAATGCAAACGACAAAATATGAAGTGAGCGAGGGTACCTGAGATGCGGAAATGATCAACGAAGGGAAACTGAGGTGGAGGCGGGGTCGTGGCCTCGATTCTGTGGAAGAAAGTAGAAAAGGTCGATCGTGACGGTGAAGTCCGGCCACGAGCTGAGCTACCCTCAATCATCCACCAACTCGGACTCCAAAGGGCAGCAAGAGGACCCTGTCACGATCCTAAAGACATGAGTGGGGGAAGGAGGAACGAAGAATGAGCTGCCTTGTTGTGGAGCCCTGAGAAGATGATTTATGTGGTCCTCGACAGTCTCGAAAGATCAAATAAAGGTGCAAAACCCTACGGGGGTTCGAACATGTCTAGGGATTTGTGAGGATCGTGGATCTACAAGGAAGCGAAGGGTCCGCAATCCAAGGCAAGAACTGGATGGAGTCGGGCGGCTGAATACAGAGAAATCGGGTCTGGTGAAGGGGAGTCGGGTCAGACCTGGTTGGAGGAAGGGTTGACCGGGCTCAACAAACCCGGGTCGACCAATCAAAATTCCGGAATTTACAAAATCAAAAAAATGAAATTAAAAATAGTAAATGAATTTAAAATAAAATTTTATAAAAAAATTGTTAATTATTTTTTATACACGATTTTTTGTGGTTTTTAGTAATTTTTAATAATAAATTTATTTTGGTAAATACAATATTTAATGCTATGTATAGGTACACTTTACCTACATATTATGTATATGTATTTTTATTTTATTATTTTTACAAAATTATTTTAAATTTTATATTTTATTAATTTACAAAATAATTTAAAATGTAAAAAAACATTTTTATTTTATATTTACAAATTAATTATAGGTATTAAACAAATAGGTATTATGTACAATATATACATGTTTGGAAATTTGTACAATGAAAAGAGGGTTTTATTTTTAATTTAATTTGTGTTTTATGATTTTTTTCAATTAGTAGGAATCTATACAGGTGTCAAAAATACAAAATATATACAAATTATTTACAAAAGAAATAAATAATTATATACAAGTATAGGTGTTGTACATTTGTACACAATCTTATTTTATATTTATTTTTATTTACATTTTATTTACCGATTTCATTAAGCAAATTAACTTATTTTGAGATTATTTTATTTAGAGATAAAAATAGGTGAAAGATATATACAAGATGAGTGGTGTTGAATATATACAGTGAATTAGTACCCTATCTCTGCCTACTTTATTCCTTATCGATCAGGCATGTATTTGGCCTTCTCTCGGGGTTCGGTTTAGTATGCATTTACTGCATAAATACATCCTTATTTATTTCTCTTTTGTTTTCTTTCCTTCTTTATTCTTTTATTTTGGCCAAAAAGAATTTTAATTACACAATATTAACAAATGCATGCACGATGATAATTTATTGTATTTCATATTATTTTTAAAGGTATTTTGCATAGGAAATTTTGCTAAAATAAAAGAATAAAGGATGTGAATCTTCATTATTCCTCTATACTTTACCTTTGCTAGTCCCCTAGAAAACACTTAATTAAAAAGAAGTCAAAAAATAAATAAAGAAAAAGCAGAGAACACAGAACAATATTGATTAATAAACTTATCTTCTTAAATTAAAGTGTGGAGCTCGGTCAGACCTTTATATTATTAGTTTGGTGGAACCTCATTGGGAAATGGACTTAAAACCTAACATCCTCTAAGTTCCACAACTCTCCTATTCAGGTCGCATCAACAGTCAGGTCAGAACAAGTCTAAATATACAAACTCTTATGACTATGAATCTTTATTTGTATTGTGTAAGTTATATATAGATCCCCACCTTAGAAATGGTAAAGAAACAACCTCCCTCAATAAGGTAACTCTAGACCCTCGGTCTAGCAACTCTTTCTTCGAGGAGCGGGGTATTCCCTTCTAAGTTCAAGTGCAACCGGCTCAAGAAGAGGGGAAAGAAGAGAATGAATCATAGACAATGCAGCCACGTATCTCTTGGAGCATGACCAATGTAGCCAAGTCTCCAGCTGCAAGCTTCCTTGAGATGAAATACTGTATAACACAAGCTTTGCTTATTCTACTATATACACTCCGACATGCATATTATTTTCAATCAAGCATGTCCTCTTTTTTAGAGTTTTTGCATTTTTTATTTTTTAATGACATATATACACAACAAATCTTCAAGGTGCAGCATGTACATAAGGAGTTCTTCCTCTTGAGTCAGTAGACTATCCCTCTTTTGAAGCATTATCGCAACTCTATGGCATCATGTCGTTAGACATCAATGCTACTAGCCCAGGTTGAGATGCACTTCCCTCCCTTGAGGAAGATAGATGGCTCCACTAGTTGTTACATACGCGTGTGCTAACCCAAGCCAAAGGATTATGTCCCCTCACCACCTCGTCCGTGAGGAGCTACTTGTAGTGTGCTTGTCCAAGTTAAGGCCACTATTTAGAAGAATCATGCGTGTGTCGTGAAATGTTCTACTTAGACCAATCAAGATGACACGTGAACATAGTCTTGTGGACTCAAAGAATTAAGTCGCTAGGACCTGAAAAGACTCAACTCTTGTTCCTATAAAGTTCCTTTGAAATTAAGTGGATTAAGGTCTTAATCAAGCTCCATTCTTCAATTTTATTCCAGACTAGTTTAATGGTCAATACTATTCTAAAAATTGCATATGCACATGCAAGAAAATAATTACAAAACACATTCTTTTTGAAAATAAAGGAAATAAAAGCCAAAACCTTTTTTAAAAGTTTTTAAAAGAAATTTGCATTTTTTTATGGAATTTATTTCAATTTTTATGGTGTTTTAAACAAGAAAGAAAAGAAAGAACATTTACAAAAATATGTACATATTACGAGGGTTTTATTTACAAGAATTTTATAAAGTGATTTTATATAGAAGGAATTTATATACAAAGTTTACAAGTACATGTTTTATTTACAAAGCAATTACAACACATATATACAACTACTTGGTATACCCATTATTTCTCAGCCATTGGATAATATATTTTACAAAAAAAATTACAAACAATTTTATACTTTTTTTCAAAATGTTTTCAAAACCTTTTTCAAAACTATTTTTACAAATCACTTTACAAACAACTTTTCAATGAGGTTTTTGCAAACATTTTGCTTTCACACATTTTACAAACATTTATACCATATACATAATTTTGATACACCAAATAATTTACAAACATTTTACAAACAAAACATTTTTACAAACATTTTACAAAAAATTGTACAAAAATAATTTTTACAAAGGTTTTTACAAACATTTTTACAAAAAAGTTTTGCAAAAATTTTTACAGAAAATTTTACACACTTTTTTGCAAATATTTTTCAAAATATACATTTTTATACCAATTTTATAAATAATAGCCATGTTATTAACCACAAAGTATGAGTTATGGGTAAAGTATACAATATATATGATACCCCCTATACTTAGATCGAACGATGTCCTCAGAGTGATCAGAGCGACAAAGGAAGACATAACTCATGCTAAGTGTAGAAGAATGACAAGAATCTTATACTACAATGACTCAAAGAATGAAGGAATTGAATAGAATAGAAGTTTGTGATCCCCCCATACTTAGGAACAAATAATCCTAAGTATAGAAGATTGTACGAAAGAAGAAAATCAAGGAACAGAATGTGCATGAAATCAATGACTCAACTTCTCCCATTATACTCATGGTCGAATGTCCCTGAGTATAGACAAGAATATAACCAATTGAGCTACAAGTGAGTGAGCAATCAAAGGAAGGAAAATAGGTATTACCTCCCCTATACCTAGGGTTGGATTCCCTATGTTTAGGCAACAAAACAGAGGTAATAGGATGAACAGATATATGAATAACACAAGTTCAACACCCCCATACTTAGGATAATGTTCATCCTAAGTATAGAAAAAATCATAGGATGAGTCATGGAGTGTTGAACAAAACGAATGACAAATGAATGATAGACAACATGGATATATAGAGAGGTAGAAAGAAGTTTAACTCACGTATTAGATGCATAATATGAGAGTCAAAAAACACCTCTCATACAAATTGAATAGGGGCAACATCAACGGTCAATGAGTCATGATCAAGAAAAGGCTTCATCCGCTGACCATTGACTCGAAAGGTGAACTCAAAATACAACTCGGATATATCAATACTAACATTGACATGCACCTGTCTGACCAAGTATGGACCCTTCCACTTGATTTGTAATTTCCTTGGAAATTATCCCTATCGTGGATTGAATAGACATACCCTCTGATCATGCTCAAACTGCTTATGGCTGATATGTGAATCATGCCATATCTTTACTCTATCTTTATACTATGGGCTACTAGAAAAGGTTGTATCTCTAAGATCCTCTAGGGCTACCAACTCTGCTCTCCTATGATCTCCTACACTCTCAAGATCCAATAATATCTTTGTGACTGCCCATAGTGACTTGTGCTTAATCTCAACAAGTAAGTGGCATGGCTTTCCATAAATGAGTCGAAATCGAGATGTTCCCAAAGGTGTCTTGAAGGATGTCATATAGGCCCACAAGACTGAGTCCAAAAGCCGTGACCAATCCTTTCGGTCTAGGCAGACAACCTTATGCAATATCATCTTGATCTCCCGGTTTAAAATCTCAGTAAGACCATTCATCTGTGGATGGTATGGAGTGGTAACTCTATGGTATATGCTGAACTCGTGAGCAAGTGCCCTTACCTTGTCATTGATAAAATGAGCCCCTTCGTCAGAAATCAAAACTCTAGGAACCCCGAACTGTGATATGATATTCTTCCTCAAAAATCTGCAAACTATCCTCACATCAGCGGCTCGGACGTGGATGGCCTCAACCCAACGACAGACATAAACCGCAGGCAACAAAATATACTCGAATCCTTGACTCTAAGGAAATGGACCCACAAAATCAATGCCCCGTGCGCCAAAAACCTCACAGAAGTGAATGAGCTACATTGGCATCATGTCTCTATGACCACAACTACCCGTCCTATGACAGTCAGTACACCGCTTCACAAATTCATCTGAATCCTTGAAGAATGTTTGCCATCAAAGATCGGATTGGAGAACCTTTTGTGTTGTCTGACTCCCAGAGTTATGTCCTCCTACCTCAAGATTCTGGCAAAAAGTGAGGATGCTATGGTGCTCCTCCTGAGGAATACACCGGTGCCAGACACTATCCCCCTCCCCCCCCTTCATAGTAAAGAGTGGGATCCTCCCAATCGTATGACTTGGCCTTCGCGAGAAAAGTCTCAAGTCACTTCCTGATCCAACCTTGTAGAACTTTCTTAGCATCAAGATAGTTCACAATGTCAGCATACATGGGAGAGAGGTGATAGCAAGAATCGCCTCATCTGGGAATGTCTCAGTGATAGGTGTGGTAGTCTCAGAATCCTCAAGATGCTGTAATAAGGAGAGGTAATCCACCACTACATTCTCAACTTCAGGTTTATCTTTAATCTCAATATCAAACTCTTGGAGTAGAAGGATCCATCTACTCAAGCATGCCTTGAAATCCTTCTTAGCCATTAGATACTTTATGGTGGTGTAATCAGTGTAATTACTCACTCTAGATCCGAATATAAGAACGAAACTTATCCAAAGAAAAGATTACGCCTATCATCTCCTTATCTATAACAGTAT
Source organism: Ottelia alismoides (assembly GCA_037367405.1). Lineage (NCBI taxonomy): Eukaryota > Viridiplantae > Streptophyta > Magnoliopsida > Alismatales > Hydrocharitaceae > Ottelia > Ottelia alismoides. The sequence continues at coordinate 670,642 of JAZKJV010010478.1, forward strand.
AATTCCGCTGGGCAGCATCCAAAGTATGTCTATCATAGTGTATGGCAAACGACAATCCATCCCTCCTCTGTCCCAGCACAACCCCTATGGCAAAATCAGAAGCATCTATCATGATCTCGAATGGGAGAGACCAATCGGGTGATTGAAGGATAGGAGCCTACACAACCAAATCCTTGAGAGTCTCAAATGACGAAAAACACTTATCATATACAATAAACTCAGTGTCTTTCGTGATAAGTTTAGTAAGCGGTCGGGCAATACGACTGAAGTTCTGAATGAACCATCGGTAGAAAATGACATGCCCTAGAAAAAACTACAGCTGCTTCAAATTGGACGATAGATTGCATGATGATATCCACCTTGGTCGGGTCAACGTCCATGCCCCTATTGGAGATGATATGACCAAAGATTGTCCCTTGAGTCATCATAAAATGACTCTTCTCCCAAGATAAAACAAGGTTGAGCTTAATGCATCGTAGAAGCATCTGGTCTAGGCAAGCAAGACAAGCATCAAACCCATCGCCGTAGAATGAAAAATCTTCCATGAAGACCTCTAAATAATCACCCACCATGTCCGAAAATATGTAAAGCATGAACCTTTGGAATGGAGCCGGGGAACTACATAATCCAAAGGGCATCGGTCTAAAAGCATACGTCCCAAATGGACATGTGAATGTTATCTTATCCCGGTCATCTGGAGCAATGGCCACCTGATTATACCCCGAGTACCTGTCAAGAAAGTAGTAATAACTATTCTCAGCTAATCTCTCAATAATCTGATAAATGAATGGTAGCGGGAAGTGATTCTTATTGGTGGCCTTATTCAATCGTCTGTAGTTTACACAGACCCTCCAAGAAGTGGGTACACGGGTGGCAATCTCCTCTCCAGATTCACTCACAACTGTAACGATACCCTTCTTCTTAGGTACCACATGTAATGGACTAATCCACTTGGAGTCGGAGATGGGGTAGATAAAATTGGTGCTCCACCACTTAGATATTTCCTTCATGACCACGTCTCGAAGATTTGGATTCAGTGGAACAAACGCGAAGGCTTAGCATCATCCTCAAGATAGATTTGATGGGAGCACAGGGCCGAACTTATCTCCTAGAGATTTGCTACAGACCAACCGATTGCCTTGCGGTTCCTCTTAAGAACCTCCATCAAATGAGATTCTTGGTTGTCAGTCAAATCTATTGAGAAAATGACTGGAAACATCTCTACCTCGTCCACAAGGAATTTATACTTCATGCTCTACGGTAAGATCTTCAATTATGGGCACGTGGGAGCTGGAAAATCTGACCTCTAAAATATCTGCATCAAGGCTACCACATCTGAATGGGAGAACTCGTGCTACATCTCTGAACTCGACAAAGATGGCCCTACTAGTGTCTCTATTAACTTCATTGGCTCTCTCTTCATCCTGGTTGTAGGCTCTGTAGACATCAAACATGGCAAATATTCATCAAAATCCTACCAATTGAAATATGTGTCAGAGTTTGAGGGATCTGAATTTGCATGGGATGAAATGAAATCAACCTCGCCACCAGAATCTGCATCATCAACCTTTAAGGTATCTTGCGCCACAAGTGTGCTCTCCAAACTCTCATCAACTAGCATCTGTAAATCTGCTGAGTCTAAAGATGTGACAAGTGCTTGTGAAATCGGATCTACCCAAACTGCCTCGATGTTTGTAATCATAAAATCACACTTATGATGGATGTCTGGCTCTGAATCTATTGTATTCTATGATCCCTATTCTGAGCTAGCTAAATCTCTAGCTCTCATTTCCTCAATCGTCTCTATTTGTATACTCTCACTCTCGACGTGAAAGTATACCTTCCCACTATCATGATCAGACATGGCCTTTGTTGTCGCTAGGAAAGGTCAGCCTAATATGATGGGAGCATCGTTCACATATTCAGGGATCTCCATGTCCAATACAAAGACGTCCATGAGGAATTTTAGGCCGTAAATGGTGACGACCACGTACTTCAGTAACCCCTTCGTTCTCTTGAATGATCTATCTGCAAACTGAAGTATTGTCCTACTCCGTCGAAGAGGGCCAAACTTGAAGCAGTCAAGTAAGGCTACCGGAAGAAGGTTAATCAAAGACCCGTTGTCTAGTAGAGTACGATCGAACTGCTTCTTATCAATGTGGCATATGACATAGGACCCCCTGCATCTGGTCTCTTGGCTGACAATCAGTTTTGAATAGCAAAGCATGTGGCACGAGTGAGCACATGAATTTCTACACGGTGGTTTCACCTCTTCTTCCTATGGACCGTGGTCTTCTCTCTAAGGTTCTTCTAGAAGAGAGGGATGTTCTCTAATGCCTCCTAAAGAGTCAGCTGGATATGGAATCTGTCTATTATTTGCACACTGAACTCTAGCCGCTGTCTCTTTTTGGGATTTTATGTTTTTTGGCCCTTCCCTAAGCGTAGTGCTTGAGGGAAGGGAATAGTGGCACCCTCCTTAGGAACTAGAGGGTCTGAAGTAGGAATAGGTCTCTGAACATGCAAATGTTTGGAATCCATATAAGAATCATCACTCACATAAGATGGGTCGGGAGATGATATAGAAACCTTTCCTTTATTCATATTTTTATTTTCGAAATTTTTCCATTTTTTGTATTTTTCTAAGAAAATCATCCTTTGGTACATGAGTAGTATTTAAAAAAATTTGGTGTGTTTGTACATAGACACTTGTTGGCATCAGCACGGCTGACAACATCTAAAGTAGTGGCAACAGTACCATGCTCGAGCTCGTCATATGGAATACTGGTGGCATCAACACCACCATCAGCAGCATCTAGAGACGAGACGACATCGACAATGTCGACTAGATCATCCTCAAAATGGGTGGCATCAGTACCATCATCAATATCAAGATCATCGGCATCAGCACCGCTCTCTCACTCATCTGATGCTATGGAGTCATCATCTGGATGTCTCCTAGATGAGTCGCTTCTGGCTAGCTTTCTTTCACTCCTACGTTTCACAAAATCATCATCAAATAAATAATACATGTCATAAAGTATCTCACTAGGAGTGTTGGACTCTATAGACTATACCAGCTCAGACTTTCTTTTTAGATTATTTGGATTGGGCTCGATCTGTGCAGGTCTGGAGGCTTTTCTCTTGATGATCTTCTCTTATCTCCTACCTGAACTCATCCGTTTCTCACCTAAAAGTGGCATGCTGCTCTGTAAGCATACATTCGAGATCCTCTAAAGCTGGGTTCTCATATGAGGGTGCATGAGAACCGAATGGGTTTCCTCTCTTGAAGTGTTGAGGCTGGCCATGCTACTACTGGTAAGAGTGAGGGGGAGGCTGTGAAACTAAAAATGAGGTCGTTGATGCCTCCACTACTGACCCTGGTACTGGGGTCGAGGAACGGTGTGCTAGGAGTACTAGGGTTGTGTCTTTTGTGTTCCCTGACCTAACTGTGTCAGAGGCTATTGTTGGGACCGAGAACCTCCAGCAGACCATCTGAAACCAAGGTAATCTTGATGGATATCGGGTTGCTGCTAATACTGGCCATACAAAATCCCATTGACTTCCATCAACGGCTCCGACTGCTCGTGCACTGGTGGGGGGAGGGACACCAATGGTTGATCATTCTAATAGACAACCATCTTTGTGTATGGAGCAGGTGGATGTGGCAACTGGTAATGCGGGGGTGGCTGAACGTGCTCAGCCTAAATATGGTGAACCTGTCTGAATGAGGAAGATGACTATGATGATCTGCTCCTTTGATTAGCATGTCACTAGACTGTGGCGTAGAAGCCGTATAGGCCTCATGGAGGCACATGATTTGTGTCTTGAGGTCACTCAAAGTCTGGGCCAACTCATCAATCTTGTTAAGCATGTCTAAGACAAGGCACATCTTTTTCTCTATAATCTCCTTACGATCCAACTTCTGGCTAATGATGCCCATGTCCGTAGCTGATGACTCTACTAGTGTTGCGGCTATAGAAGATGAATATGGACCTACCTCAATGCATTAAACTCTGTGGTGAGACAATGCCTGTGGGGGAGGCTTCCCCTGTGTATAGACACATGAAGGGGTCTTCGCAGTGTAGTTTTTAGCCATCTACTCATAGATGGCCCAGACCTGGTCCTCATCCTTAGAAAAATAGGACACTCCACATGAGGCATTGACTAGCCCCTACAGCTCAGGTGTCATCCCACAAAAGAAACTCTGGACTAAGTTGGGATTGCTTATATCGTGATGTGGACACATGTGAATGAGCTCTCTAAAACTATCCCAAGCCTCGTGGAACTGCTCAGTTGGGATCATGGTGAAATTGTTTATCATGGCTTGTGCTGCATTCGTCCGATCGAGTGGATAGTATTTGTTGAGGTACTCAGTCCTCAATTACTCCCAAGTGGTGACAATCCTCCCCATGTGCTTTAGCCAGTAGGTTTCTCTATCAACAAAGGAAAATGGGAAGGCTATCAGCATGATCGTTTCCTCGCCCACAAATCTATCGTGGACTATGCTGCAAATCATCTCAAACTCCTAGAGATGTGGATTGGGCTCCTTGATGGCGTTTCAGTGGAACTTGGGCAACAACTGAATCGTCCGTGGCCACATCTCAAAATAACCAAAAATAACCGGTAACTGGATCCACCTGTGGGAAAGAGTTGCACCGGGGTTGTGCAATGCTCTCATCATGCGGAAAGGTCTCTATGGATCATAGGCATCCTTTGGGCATCTCTCAAATCTAGCATATGCTTGGTCCTTAGGTATCTCTCCTCCTCCACTAGATGGTTTGTCATATTTCGCATCTGCTCACCCATCTCTCATCAGAGTCAACTCCCGCCTCACCTCTATCATGAGCAACTCATGGTCTTGGATCTGGCGCTGCATCTCCTCTAGGGATGTCGAGAGGGTGTTGTTGATCATCGCCTGATCAAACACATTGTGAATATCTGGCTGCTCATCATCTCTCTACTCTAGGGCCATCTCGTCAAACTCTAAAAAGGAAAAAGAGCGGACCTCAGGTGTAACCAAGTCTACAAATATATGCTCTGACCTCTCTGGCCGTTGTACCTTTAGTGATGGGTGGGGAAGGTCGAAGAAGAAGGAGGTGGAATACTCATGTTCCGAGAGCGGGTCTGAGCTCTCAAGAACCTCCCTATATAAATGGACATGTGTGTTGTGAGGCGGTGCTACCAAAGGTAGCCTAAGAGACCGCCTACCCATCATCGTGATGTGGGGAGTAGGGAAGAGTAGATCTGATTGAAAACAATGATTAGAAATTAAACCCCCAATTTATCAACTCGATGCAATTATGACAATGAAAGCTCGATTGCTAATCTTTTCTATTTTAGAGTTTACTGATAGTGCAGTCTTAAAGCAGAGTTAGCGACCTGTTAGGTACCGGTATTTCCCCTAAAGACTGGCTTGGATTCTTACGCCTAGTTCCATATACTTTCAGCTAGTATGCGTGTACGTACGGATTGTAATAAGGCTAACAGTTACTTAAGGACGGAACCTTACATAGTATCCTTTAAACAACCCACTCTACTAAGGAAATATGGACCGCTAATCGGCTACCTGTGTTTCCTCACTAAGAAGTAGCTAATCATTTTTTATAGAATCAATACTCTAAATAAGAATCCATCTTTGCTTTATTCTAGTGTTCATCTCTCACTCACTCTGCAAGTAAATTCAAATAATGAGGGGCTTACTCACCCTAAAACAATGAATGTGATCTTTAAGTTTATTTTAGGGTCAATTCTAACGAATTTTTCGATTTCCTTTTATTCCTAAGTCCAACAAAAACATGGGTAGGAAGATGGAAAAGACGATGCGCGATGAAATAAATGATGCATGCACGAGATAGAAGGCGTACCTTGCTCCAGCAGTCTACATGCAATATGATCAGTGCATAAATGTAAAGACATAAAATAAACTATTGCACGAAGAAATCACCCTAAACAATAACTTCTATTATGGGAAGAACAAGCTTCTAACTATCCAGAAGTGAGACTAAGGTCTTGTCTTCGATGCCACTCGGTGCCCATGATGAGCGGTCGACTAACCAGGGTTAAGTAGCAATATAAAACAATGGTCGTTGTGGCCCCAATCAGTCGGTTGGGCTCAATCGAGAAAATAAAACCACTTAAAGAAAAATCACACAATCAAAGTATGTATGTGGTTCGCTATTTTTATTTACATGGTATAGCCACTAGGGTCAAACACAAGGAGAATGAGAAAAGTGCGAAGTAGTCAAATTTCAAATAAAACAATTTGTTTAGTGGTTTTTATTATTCAAATTTTTAATTTTTGAATAAAGACAAGCAAGCACAAATACTTAAAACACACATCAAACACTCTTTTTGTAGTTTTTAAACTACCCCAAAGCACTTAGAAAATAAAACTAAAAATATTTTTGGATGTTTTAGTTTTTAAAGTGTTTTTGGTAATTTTCCTAGATTTTTCAAATTTTTGTAATTTTATACAATTCAAATAAGGCTCACAAATCAAAATAGTGTACAATCACGATCAAATTGTAAATTAAAAATATCTAAATGCCCTTAGGTCTCAGTAGTAATTTAATGATAAATATAGATAAAAAGCTACAAATAGGGACTAGAAATGGAATTTTTCGAATTTTCTTTAATTTTATATATTTTTTTATAAGATTTTCATTGTTTTGTAATTTTAGGGTTTTTATAGTGAATTTTTAAACAAAATTTATATAGAAATTAAAACACAATAAATGGCACACATTATTTTCTATCGAAATTTTAAAACATTTTTCGAATTTTTAGGATTTTTAGAAGCCAAATGGGAGTTTTTTTAAGGATTTTTTAATTTTTAAAAGTAGAAAATGCAATGAAATTAATCCTACAAAATCACAATAAAACTACACACTAGTAGGAGCTTATAGTAATTTTTAGGTAATTTTTAGAATTAATTTAGTATTTATTGAGTCCAATACAAATCATGCAATTAATCACAGTTCACAGGGACCTATTCGTAAATACTTTGAGTTTCTGGACACACTGGATAACACAACATAAAAGTCCATGGATGATTCCGCAAAAAGTCTAATCAATCACACACACAACACGTGGTTCTAGCTCACAAGGGCATGGATGCAATTTCTAAAAACTTAACATTCATTCTTAAAAAACATAAAAGTACAGAGCAGGAAATGCAAAATACCTAAAATACACTTGAGGATATACGTACTTCAGACTCAATATGACTAAAGTGCAAATATCACAAAGTAAGAGGTCCACACCGTAAATGTACTTAACTACACATTTTATTTAGAGGACTAAACATAAAAACAAAAACATGCAGGATAAAATGTGAAATATACCCATGGCGGGGGACACGTGGCACATACCCGAGTGAGCGGAGGCCGACAGCTCTGATATTCCATGGTAAAGGGATCTGACGACTCAGGAAGGTGGCGCAGGCGTACGGTCTAGATCGACTGTTATTGAGCACATCTGATGATTATGGAAAAGGGATGACGTGCGGCTCAGATCAAAACTGGCAGGATGCGTCATATCGGATGGCAAAAAAGGATGATGGACGGACTCGCCCCATGCGAGCTTCAATTGGGTGAGGGAAAAGATCTGGCGCTTCGTTGAAGGGTTTGGAGGGTCCGATAGTGTCGTGGAAGCTTTCCGCGTCGCATGGCTTGGTCCAATGTGGTGGATGAATGACGGATGGGCAGGGCGAAGGTGTTCTGACTGGATCTGCTCCGCTTGAGTAGAGGATGCTTAAGCAGAAGATGCTCTAGATGGCTATCTATGTGTATCCCAACATGCAGGGTATACTCAAGGCTCGAAGACTGAAATTCAACCCGGGTTATTGTGCAAGGAAGGCTAAAGAAGCGGCGAGGAATGGGGTACGACCTCCGACGAAGGCGGGAGATGGTGGTCCGTACCTCAATCTCGCCATGATGGGCGAGGTTGAGGGGGATCAGGTCATGGGAGAAGGTGTGGGATGAGTCATGGCGTCGATCAATGCAGAAGGAAGTGGTTGACGGGGTTCCGACCAGGGTGGCGGAGCAGATGGGCGGATGGCGGAATTAGATGGAAAGATCGGATTGAACAGGGAAAAGCGAAGGATAAGGAAGTTACCTAGAGGACCAGATGAACTCAGGGGCTCCAAGCGAAGTGGAGAAGGGGGATTATGGACTCAACTCGGGTGTGACTAGCCGAAAAGGCTTCTCACAGCGTCTCTCCGATGTCGCGACGAGCTACGCTCAAGATGACCGGCAAATGACGCTCCAAAGGCACCCCTAGGAAGTTGTCACCTTCTTGAGGGAGAGTAGAGGTCTGTGGCGGCGCGAGGAATGAGCTACCGTGCACAGGAGCGGAGGAGATAATTTATAGGCAAGATAAGGGTATAGAAAGTTCAACATGGAGCTCGAAACCCTAGGCAGATCCGATTGCGCCTAGGGATCTGCGAGGGTCCTGAAATGTTGGAGTGTAATGGGGCGCATGGATTGAGGCTAATAGAGACCAGGTTCAATTGAGAAAATAGGGAGAAGATGCTCCAACGACGATGTACCGGGTCGACCCGGCTGGGAAGGGGATGCTTACTGGGGTCAACAATCCAAGCTAGACCAATCAGAATAAAGGATATAAATAAATAAATGAATAATATATATCTAATAGTAAATGGCTTTAAAATAAAAAATTTATAAGATAAAAAATGTTTATTTATTTTCAAACTATTTTTCTTTAAATTTTAATTATTTTTATGAAAATACAATTACGTTACATGTAGTATATAATATTATATAAAAGTATAATATACCTATGTATTGTGTATAAATATTTTTATTTTATTTTTTTTACAAAAAATAATTTTGTTTTATATTTTATTTATTTACAACATGATTTTAGGAATACCAAATTATTTTTTTTTTATTTTTATAAATTATTTAAGGATATAAAATAAATAGTGACTACAGTATATATAAGTGTATTTTTTACAAAGGTTGGATGATTTTATTTTTATTTTTATATTATTTTTCTAATTTTTATCTATTTTTTTTATATTATTTCTAACATTTAAATAATTTTATTTTGTCAATAATAAATAGATAGATATTATATACAAGTATAGGTGATATAAATAGTGAACCCTATCTCCCTCTATTTATTTTCTTTTGCGATCAGGTATAGACTTGACCTTATCTTGGGGTTTGGGTTACTCTGTATTTATTCTAAATACATCATTCTTTTTCTTTTTCCTTTATTCTTTTATTTTTGCAAAATACATGCTAATTATGCATTATTAACAAGGGCATGCAAAATGCTAAGTTATTGAATTTACATGTATTTACAAGTGGTTCTGCCAAAAAGAAGAGCTAAAATAAAAGAATAAAGAGTGAGAATCATGGATTCTTCACCCCCTATACTTTACCTTTGTTAATCCCTTAGCAAACACTTATTTAAAAAAAAGAAGTGAAAATAAAAAGGAAAGAAAAAGAAAAAGAATCAAGGCTGATTATTAAACTTATCTTCATTAAATTGGAGTATGGATCTCAGTCAGACCTTTGGATTTTGCAGAACCTTATTGGGAAATAAGTTTAAGACTCAACAACCTCTGAGTTCCACACTTCTATGGTCAAGACTCCTCAATAAACCAGGTCAGAACAAGTGTACATACGCAAACTCTAATGACTATGCATCTTTCCTTGTACTGTGTAAGTGATATGTAGATCCCCACCTCAGAAATGATAAAGAAACAACCTCCCTCAACAAGGTAACTCTAATTCCCAAGTTCAAGTTCAAGTACAACCAGCTTAAGAAGAGGGGAAAGAATAGAATGGATCATGGCCAGTGTAGCCACGTATCCCTTGGAGCTAAGCCAGTGTAGCTAAGTCTCCAGTTGCAAGCTTCCATGAGATGAGAAGGTGGAATACATAATCTTTGCTTATTCACTATATACATTCCGGTAGGCATTTTATTTTCAATCAAGTTTGTACTCTTTTTCGGAGTTTTTCATATTTTTGCACATTTTTTTGATGTGCATATATACAGCATATTTACATGGTGCAACATGTACATAAGGAGTTTTTCTTCTTGAGCCAGTAGACTATCACTCTTTTGAAGCATTATTTCAAGCCGCTGACTCATGTCTTTGGACCTCATTGCCACTAGACCAGGTTGAGATGCACATCCCTCCGTAGAGGAAGAAGAGAGGTTCTACCCAGAAGTACTACCTTCATATGCTATCCCAAGCCAAAGGATTATGCCTCCTCACCACCGCATTTATATTGAGTTACGCGTATGGTACACGTCCAAGTTAAGCCATTGTCTCTGAGAGTCATGTTTGCATTGTTAAGTGTTCTACTTAGGCTCATCAAGATGACATGTGAACATAGCCTGGTGGACTCAAAGAATTAAGTCACTATGGACCTGAAAAGTCTTAACCCTAAATCTTATAAGATTCTTCTGAAGTTAAGTGGACTAAGGTCTTAACCAAGCTCCATTTATCGATTTATTTCCAGACTAGTTTAAATGTCAACTATGATTCACAAGAATATACAAGCAAATATGTACAAAACTCTTTTTATGTAATTTTTCAAAATATGCAAATTTTTATGAAACAAATTTTAATGTAAGGAAGAAGGGAAGGTTTTGCAAAATATTTATAAACATTTACAAACAAACTTTTGCAAACTTTTATTTTTCCAAACATTTTCAAAAATTTTGTACTATATACATAATTTTGATACAAAAATATTTACAAAAACTTTATAATCAACACTTTTTTTACAAACATTTGTCCAAAAATAGTTTTTACAAAATCTATTTACGAACAATTATGTACAAGATTTTTTTTAAATTTTTGTGATTTTTATCCATATTATTTTATTTACACACTCACACAAAGTACGAGTTATGGCTAAAGTATATATACAATATATACGACACCCCCTATACTTAGCTCGAACGATGTCCTTAGAGTGATCAGAGGAATGAAAGGAAGATATATAACTCGTACTAGGCATTGGGAAGTTAAAAGAATGTTATATTGCAATGACGAATAAAAGAATATAATGAATAGAGGTTGGTGATCCTCCTCTGCTTAGGATCAAGTAATCCTATGTATAGAAGTCTATACACAAGGGGAAAACCGATGGTTATGACGTACAAGAACTACCTCCCCTATACTTAGGGCAAAATATCCCTAAGTATAGGCATCAAAACATAGGTAATGATCTCGAAAATAAAGAATCACAAGTCTGATACTCCCCCATACTTAGGGTAAAGCACACCCTAAGTATAGCATAATCATAAAAGAAGACGGGTATAGACAAAAAGAATGAATGATATGGACATCTAGATCTGTACAGCTGCGAAAGAGAAAGTCAAAATAAGGCATGAGATGCAAATGATGTGAGTCAAAGACCACATCTCATGCAGAATGAATAGGGACAACGTCAACGATCAACGGATAATGATCAAGATATGGCTTCATGCGCTGACCGTTAACCCGAAAGGTGGAATCATATGACAACTCAGATATGTCGATGCTTCCATTATCGTGCATCTTTCTGACAAGGTATGGTCCCTTCCATTTGCTTTGTAATTTCCCTAGAAATAATCTCAACCTATCATTAAATAGCCATACTCTCTGGTTCGACTCAAACTGTTTGTTGCTTATATGAGAGTCATGGCATGTCTTCACTCTCTCCTTATAATGTAGGCTACTCGAAAAAGGTTATATCTCTCAACTCCTCCAGGGCTGCCAACTCTGCTTTCCTCTGACCTCCTATACTCTTGGGATCCAATAATAACTCAGTGACTGCCCAAAGTGATTTGTGCTTTATTTCCACAGGTAAATGATGTGGCTTTCCATAAAAGAGACGAAAGGGAGATGTACCCAAAGGTGTCATGAAGGAAGTCCTATAAGCCCACAAGATCGAGTCCAAAATCTGTGACCAATACTTTCAGTATGGGCGAACAACCTTCTGCAATATTGTCTTGATCTCCCTATTCGATACTTCAGCAAGACCATTGGTCTGAGGGTGATATGGAGTGGCAACTCAATGGTCAATGCTGAACTCATTAGGAAGGGCCTTTACCTTGTCATTGATAAAGCGAGTCCCCCGTCAGATATCAAGACTCTAGGTACCTTGAACTATGAAATGATATTCTTCCTAAAAAATTCGCAAACGGTCTTAGCATCTACGATTTGGGTGGGGGTGGCCTCAACCTAACGACTTACATAATCTACAGCAAGAAGAATGTACTCAAATCCCTAACTCTTAGGGAATAGACCCATGAAATCGATGCCCCATGCGTCAAAAATCTCACAGAAGTGAATGGGCCGCATCGGCATCATATCACACTATCCACAGGTGCAAATCCTCTGACAGTCAGTACACCTCTTCACGAATTCATCAGAATCCTTAAAAAGGGTAGGCCACCATAGGCCAGATTGGAGCACTTTCTATGTTGTCCTCCACCCAGAATGATGTCCTCCTGCCTCATGCTTGTCATAGTATGTGACGACGTTGTGATTCTCCACTTGAGGAATATACCGACTCCAAACACTATCCCCCCCTTCATGATAAAGGGTGGGATCCTCCCAATGGTACGACTTGGCCTTCGGAAAGAAGGTCTCAAGTTGTTGTCTGGTCCAACCTTGCGGAACTTTCTTGATAATAAGATAGTTCACAATATCAGCCTACCATGGAAGTGAGGTGATATCAAGAATCGCCTCTTCTGGGAAGGTCTCTATAATAGATGCAATCTGATATTAATCCTCAAAGTTCTCTAATCGGGAGAGGTGATCCGCCACCACATTCTTGACTCCAGGTTTATCCTTAATCTTTCTATCAAACTCATGGAGTAGAAGGAACCATCTGGTCAATTTAGCTTTGGCATCCTTCTTTTCCATGAGGTATCGGATGATAGTGTGGTCTATAAATATAGTCACTCGAGATCCAAGAATATAAGATCTGAACTTGTCCAAAGCAAAGACTACGACTAGCATCTCTTTCTAATTCACACTGTAATTCTGCTGAGCGACTTCCAAAGTCCAGCTAGCATTGTGAATGGCAAAAGTCAATCCATGACTCCTTTGTCCTAGCACAATCCCTATGAAAAAATCAGAAGCATCCGTCATGATCTTGAATGGGAGAGACCAGTCGGGTGGCTGAAGGATAGGAGCCTCGACAACGAATCCCTTGAGAGTGTCAAATGACACTAGACACTTATCATTTACAATAAACTTAGTGTCTTTGGTCAGTAAATTAGTAAGCGATCAGGCAATACGACTGAAATCCTGAATGAATCGTGAATAGAAACCGACATGCCCCAGAAAATGCCGCAACTGACGCAAATTGGAGGGTGTATTGAGTTTCTTGATGATATACACATTGGCTGAATCAACCTCCATTCCCCTGTTGGAGATGATATGACCAAGCATTGTCCCCTAAGACACCATGAATTGACTCTTCTCCCAAGATAATACAAGATGGACCTCTATACATCTTTGAAGTACACAGTCTAGGCAGTCAAGACAAGCATCAAACCCATTGTCATAGATCAAAAAGTCATCCATGAAGAACTCTAAACAGTCACCCACCATATCCGAAAAGATGGAAAGCATGCACTTTTGGAATGTAGCTGGGGCATTACATAAACCAAAGGGAATCGGTCTAAAGGCATACATCCCAAATGGACAGGTGAATGTCATTTTCTCCTGGATAACTGGGAGTTGGCAAATCTTGCTTCTAAAATGTCTGAATGAAGGCTACTAGATTTGCATGGGAGAAGTCTCTCTACATCTGTGAATTTGATGAAGGTGGCCCAACTAGTGTGTCTATCATCTGCGCTGGCTCGCTCTCTGCCCTAGCTGTCGGCTCTAAAGGAATCAGACATGGCAAATAATAATCAAAGTCATCCCAATCAATGCCTGAATCCGAGGGATCTGAATATGAAGAACATGAAATATACTCTGCTTCGCTATCCTTACCACGATCATCAGCCTCAAATGTGCCTGGTGCCAAGATTGTGCTCTCCAAACTCTCATCTTCCAAAATATGTAAGTCTGTTGTGTCTAAAGGCATGACAAGAGCTCATGATACAAGGTCTAACCAAACTGCTTCATCATACGTGATCACAAAGTCGCACTCTTGGTAAACATCTCATTCTACATCTGTCATTTGCTTTGAATCACTCGACTGCTCAGAGCATGCTGAATCTCTCGCTTTGGTCTCCTCGATCATCTTGATTTGTACACTTTCACCCTTAATGCGAATGTATACCTTGTCATTGTCATGATCGGATACTTCCTTGGCTGTGGCCATGAATGGGCGTCCTAGGATGATGGGGGTATCAGTCACAGACTCAGGGATCTCCATGTCCAATACAATAAAGTCCATGGGGAATTTCAGGCCTTGAATTGTGACGACCATGTCCTTTAATAACCCCTTCGGCCTCTTGACATATCTATCAACAAACTGAAGGACTTTCCTACTCTGTCGAAGAGGGAAAAACTCGAATCGATCGAGTAAGGTAGCTGGAAGAAGGTTAATTGAAGAGTCGTTGTCTAATAGGGTACACGATCAAACCACTGCTCATGGATATGGCATCTGACATATGGAGCACATGCATCAGGTCTCTTGGCTGGCAATCAGTTCTGAGTGACGAAGCAAGTGGCACGAGTAAGCACATGGATCTCTGCATTGTGGTTCCTCTTCTTCGTGCGGATGGTGGTCATCTCTCTTAAGTTTTTCTAGAAGAGAGGGATGTGCTCTAGTTCCTCCTGTAGAGTCATTATTATCTGGAATCGATCAATCATCTGCTCGCTGAACTCTAGCTGGTGTTTCTTTTTTGGATTTTCTATTTTATTCCACTTCCCTAAGGGAGTGCTTGAGGGAAGGGGATGGATGGACTCTCACAGAAAGATGAGGGTCAGGAATAGGCTCTTGTGCATGTAGAAGACTAGAATCCATACCAAGATCATCATGCAACATAGATGCAAGGGATACATAAACCTTTCCATTATTCATATTTTTATTCTTTTCTATTTTTTTCATTTTTTTGTATTTTTCTGCACCGAGATAAAAACTGAGGTAACACAACTGAAGGTAAATTGGTGGCATCAGCACCACCCACAACATATGGACTTGCGACATCAGTACCACACTCTGGACAACATCCGGTATCATGGTGGCATCAACATCACCGTCTGCATCTGAAATCATGATGGCATCTGTACCATCAGCTGGATCAACATCCTTGGTGGATTCAGCACCACAGTCATCATCATCATGAGCGACCTCAACATTGCTACCATCCTCGTCTGGTGCTCCAGAATCAACATGTGGTCATCACTCAGACGAGGCACCGATGGCTAGCATCCTACTGCTCCTAAGTGTCACAAAATCAGCATCAAATACATAGGAAGAAATATCACCCAAATTATCAGTAGGAATGGTAATCTCTGTAAACGGTACCTTTTCAGATTTTCTCTTCAGATTGTTCAGGTTAGGTTCAATCTGAGCGGGTATGGCGGCCTTGCCCTTAATAATCTCCCTCATCTCTTGCCAGAACTCATCCATCTCTCACCGGAAGGATGCCTGCTGGTCAGAAAGTGGACGGGCAAGGTCGTCAAGGGCTAGGTTCTCATACACAGGTGCATGAAATGAGGCTGAGATTGTTGATGGTACTGAGGAGGAGGCTGGGAATATTGTTGAGGCTGTTGTGGCTTCCTCCACTGCTATCCCTAATGATAAGGACGAGGACCCTACTACTGATACTTATGGTAGGAGTGATGGGGCTACTGCTGCTTCTGGCTGCTCTATTTGACCTGAGCTGGAGGTTGTTGTTGGCACGAGGTACCTCTGGTAGATCATCGAAAATCCAGGTGATCAAGATGGATCCCAGGTTCATGCTGGTACCGATTGTACCAAATCTCGTTGACTTCCATTAACGGCTCCTACTGCTCGAAATGTGGTGGGGGAAGAATTGTCAGGGGCTGATCCATCTGGTAGACCACCATCTGAGTGTCCGAAGATGGTGGTGGTTGATGGTAGTGTTGTTTTTGGACCATCTATGTCTGGATGTGGTGAAACTAACGGTATGTGGCTGAAGGCTGGGTAGAGATGTTGTTGCGATCAGCCCCTGACCTGAGACGGGGTTGGAAAGCCATTTGTGCCTCCTAGAGACACATGATCTGAGTCTTTAGGTCACTCAATGTCGATGTCAATGGATCAATCTGGGTTAAGCTCTAGCACTGCTTCTTCTCAATGATCTTGATGCGATCCAACTTCTCACTGATGATGCCCATGTCAACGGCTGAGGACTCGACATGTGCTGCTATTGACGAAGTAGAAAGACCAACATCGACACATGCAATCCTTTGATATAAGATTGCCTGTGGGAGGGGCTTCCCCTGGGTGTAGACTCGGGTCTGGGACATCACGGTGTAGTTTTCTACCATCTCTTCATAGATAACCTAGACTTGGTCCTCGTCCTTGGAATAATAAGACCCTCCACATGAGGCATTTACTTGCCCCTGAAGCTCCAGTGTCAGCCCACAAAAGAAGCTCCAAACAAGGATGGGCTTGGATATCTCGTGATGTGGACATCGGTCGATGAGCTCTCTAAATCGATCCCAAGCCTCGTAAAATGGCCTTTTTGGGATCATCGTGAAATTGTTTATCATATCTCGTGCTATGTTGGTCTGTCTAAGTGGATAGTACTTCTTCAAGTATTCGGTCCGAAGCTGCTCCTAGGGAGTGACATACATCCCCAAATGCTTCAGCCAATAGGTTGCTCTATCAACTAGGGAAAATGAGAAGGCAATCATCTTGATAGTGTCCTCGTCCATGAATCTATCGTGGATAGTGTTGCAGGTCATCTCGTACTCCTGCAAATGGAGGTGCGGCTCTTCGGTGGCTAGGCCATTGAATTTAGGAATTAAGTAGATTGTATGGGTGTGAAGCTTGAAGTCTCCCAAGATCTATGGCAACTGAATCCAACGGTGGATGAGGGTTGCACCAGGGTTGTGTAACCGCCTCATCATCCGTACTGGTCTGGCTGGCTTTTGCTGGTCATCATGGCATCTGTCTCCTCTTCCAGATGTTGGTATCTCTCCACCGGCTGGTCTCTGCGGCTCTACTCTACCAGCTCGCATCTGCGTCAGCTCTCATCGTACCTCAACCATATATGCTCCCCGGTCCCTGATCTGTCACTGCATGGTCTCCAAGGAGGCTAACAATGTGTTGTCGATGGCGACCTGGTCAAGTACATACGCTGATCGCTGTGGCTGCTCATCGGTACGTCCCTCACTACTGGCCATCTCTTGGGTCTCTACAAAGGCAAAAGACCCCAACTCAGGTTCCGTCAAGTGAACAAATAACTGCACTGATCTCTATTCTGGCACCTTAGGACTAGTTGAAGGGTGTTCAAGGGGGAACATGGTAGTAGCAAACTCAGGAGAGAGCAGGTCTAGGATTTCTGAATCCACCCTAGATGAATGGATAGGAGTGCTCGAAAGTGGTGTTGTCAAAGGCAACTTAAGGGACCTCCTTCCCATCATCGTAATCTGGGGATTTATGAGGATTGGATCTGAAATGCAAACAAGATGTGAAGTCAAAACCCCAAGTTCACCTAATTAACACGAGCTGATGACCGTGAAAGATCGGTCGTTTATCTTATCAATTTTTATTAAGGTGAAAAATCAATCTATCAGAGCGATTAAGCGAGCTGTTAGGAGCCTAATACTCTAAGGAGACTGGCCCAATCTCACAGCTAGTTTTTCCCAGCCAGTATGGGTGTGGACCATTTACGGGCTACTCGATCTACCCAACCTTCTAAGGAAGTCTCGGACCGATTACCGGCTACCCGATGAAATCCTCACTAGAGAACAACCAACCACAAGATCAGTAGTCTGAAAAGAGATCGGATGTAGCTCTACCTAGTGTATGGGTTAGTCTAAAAAGAGATCGGGCTTGGCTCCACCTAGTATGTGGGTCACTCTCTCACAGCAGATAAATCAACCAATGAGGGGGTAACTCTCCCCAAAACAAAATTTATTTAGTGAAGTCGGTTTTAGGGCCAAGTTTGCATTAGCAGTCCCAATTTTATTTGGTTATCCCTTTTTTAGGTATTTTTCTGAATAAGATAAGGCCAAATGATTTTCCTAATTTCGTTGGTTATTTTGAGTCCAATAAAACAGGGGGAGGAAGTCGGAAAAGCCGATGCGCGATCAAACACAATGATGCATGCAAAGCCTGAAATGTGTACCTGACTCCAACACTCTACATCAGGGTGATCTGCGAATAAAAATAAAAACTGAAAGTAAACTACCTATATGATGCATGAGGAAATCAGTCTTAGATGAGCAACTTATATTAATCGTGAAGAACAAGTAGCTAACTATCAGGAAGAGAGACCGGAGTCCGATCTTCCATGCCTATCGATGCCCACCATAATGGGTCCTGCCAACGCTATATACAGCCTCTCTTGGCACGTGGTCTCTAATCCTAATAAATTAGTTTTTTTAGATTTATTTTAGCTAAGTTCAATTACGATCTATAGGCACAGATAAGCAATTAGGTGTGGGGACCTTAGCTAAATAAATCATAATCAATAGACATTCCTAAGTCTGGGGGATAAAACCTCGAGAATCAAAAATAATTAAAATGCAATAAAAACAAAAACATAAAAATTCGCGGTGAGGTCCCCCGAGTACACCGGTGCTCGACGAAACAGACCCCGAAATCTAAGTGTTTAATGACAATGTCTCAGAGTCTACAATTATTACAATAATAAAGAGTTGCGAAAATAAACTATCTATATGTTATAACTACTTTCTCTCTCTATCTCTCTTTGCTCCTCCTCTAATGTGAGCTCCTCCAACAGAAAGCCGAAGCATCCCTTGTGCGGTTCCTCGCACAAAAAGCGAAACAAAGAGATGTTAGAAATAATTATAACAAATAGGTAAGAAAATAAAGCAAAACTTAAAACTGACTATTAAGCCGTGTGTCCCGGCAACGGTGCCATTTTGTTGAGCGATCGACTAACCAAGGTTAAGTAGCAAAATAAAACAATGGTCGTTGTGGCCCTAATCAGTCAGTCGGGTTCAATCGAGAAAATGAAACCACTTAAAGAGAAATAAAGCAATCAAAGTATGTAAGCGGTTCACTATTTTTATTTACCTGGTATAGCCACCAGGGTCGAACACAAGGAGCACGAGAAAAGTATGATGTAGTCAAATTTCAAATAAAACAATTTTTTAGTTGTTTTTTCTTCAAATTTTTAATTTTTGAATAAAGGCATGCAAGGACAAATACTTAAAACACACATCAAACACTCTTTTTTATAATTTTTTAAAGTACCCAAAATTACTCATAAAATAAAACTAAATTTTTTTGGGTTTTTCTTGTTTTTAAAGTGTTTTTTGGTCATTTCCTGGATTTTTCAAATGTTTTTTAATTTTATAAAAATCAAATAAGTCTCACAACTCAAAATAGTACACAATCAAGACCAAATTGTAAATTAAAAAATATCTAAATTACCCTAAGGTCTTGATTAGCAAGTTTAAGATAAAATAGAGATACAAAGCTACAAATAGGGACTAGAAACTGATTTTTTGAAATTTTCTTTGATTTTATATGATTTTTCTAAGATTTTTGTTATTTTGTATTTTTTGGGGTTTTTAAGTGAATTTTGAAACAAAGTTTACATAGAAATTAAAACACAATAAAAGGCACATACAGTATGTTTTATGGAATTTTTAAAAACATTTTCGAATTTTTAGGATTTTTATAAGGCAAACAGGAACTTTTTTTAAGGAATTTTTAATTTTAAAAAATAGAAAGTGCAATTAAATTAATCCAACAAAATCACAAAAAACTACACACTAGCAGGAGCTTTTAGTAATTTTTAGGTATTTTTTAGAATTAATTTAGTGTTTATAAGTCCAATACAAAGTATGCAATTAATCACAGTTCACAGGGGCCTATTCGTAGATACTATAATTTTCTGGACCTACTCAATAACACAATATAAAGTCCAGGGTTGATTTCTGCAAAAAGTCCTATCAATCACATGCACAACACGTGGTTCAGGCTCACAGGGGCATGGATGCAATTTCTAAAAACTTAACATTCATTCGTAAACAACATAAAAGTTCAGAGAAGGAAATGCAAAATACCCAAAATACACGTGAGGACACACGTACTTCAGACTCAGGAGGACTAAAGTGTATCACAAAGTATGAGGTCCAAATCCTAAATGTACTTAATTACACATTTTATTTATGGGACTAAACATAAAAACAAAAAATATGTGGGATAAAATGTGAAATATACCCATGGTAGGGGGCACATGGCACACGCACGAGCGGGCGAAGGCGGACCGCTCTGATATTCCCTGGTAAAGGGATTTGACGACTCAGTAAGGTGGCGCACACGTACTGTCTGGATCGACGTTACTGAGCGCATCTAACGGTTCTAGAAGAGGGATAACGTATGGCTCGGATCAAATCTGGCATGCTGCGTCAGATCAGATGGCAAAAAAGGATGCTGGACAAACTCGCCCCAGGAGAGCTTCAACTAGGCGAGGGAAGAAATCCGAAGCTTTGATGAAGGGTCTGGAGAATCCGACAGTGTCATGGAAGCTTTCCGTATCGAATGGCATGGTCCGATGTGGTGGATGAACGACGGATGGGCGGGGCGAAGGTGTTCCGGCTAGAGCTGCTCCGTCTGAGTAAGAGAATGCTCTAGATGGCTATCTTCGTGCATCCCAACCTACAGGGTGTACTTAAGGCTCAAAGACCAAGCTTTGACCAGCGGTATAGTGCAAGGAAGGCTAAAGAAGCAGTCGGGAATGGGGTACGACCTCTGTTAAAGGTAGGAGATGGAGGTTTAGACCTCAATCTTTTTATGATGGGTGAGGTTGAGGGGGATCAGGTTGCGGGAGAAGGTGTGGAATGAATCATGGTGTCGATCGATGCAGAAGGATGTGGGTGATGGGGTTAAAACTAAGGTGGAAGAGCAGATGGGCGGATTGCAGAGGAAGACGGGAAAGATCAGATTCAACAGGAAAAAACGAGGGATAAGGAAGTTACCTAGAGGACTAGACGAACTCAGGAGCTCCAGGAGAAGCGAAGAAGGGGGGTTATGGCCTCAACCTGGGTGTGGCTGGCCGAGGAGGCTTCTCGCGACGGCTCTCCGGCTTCGCGATGAGCTATGCTCAAGATGACCGCCAAACAACACTCCAATGGCACCTCTAGGAAGTTGTCACCTTCCTGAAGGAGAGTAGAGGTCTGTGGTGGCACAAGAACAAGCTACCGCATGCAAGAGGCGGAGGAGACAATTTATAGGCAAGCCAAGGTCTAGAATGATCGACGAGGAGCTTGAAACCCTAGGCAGATCTGACTGCACCTAGGGATCTACGAGGGTCCTGAAATATTGGAGTGTAATCAGGTGTAGGGATTGAGGCAAATAGAGACTGGGTTCGACCGAGAAAATATGGAGAAGATGCTCCGATGATGATGTATCGGGTCAACTCGGCTGGGAAGGGGGATTTGACTAGGGTCAACAATCCCAGCTGGACCAATCAGAATCAAGGATATATATAAATAAAGGAATATTATATATAATAGTAAATGGCTTTAAAATAAAAAAATGTTTATTATTTTTGAACTATTTTCTATAAATTTTAATTATTTTTATGAAAAATAAAATTATGTTATATACATTATATAGTATTATATACAAGTATAATATACCTATGTATTGCGTATAAATATTTTTATTTTTATTATTTTTACAAAAAAATAATATTGTTTTTATAATTTTTTATTTAAAACATGATTTTAGGATCATAAATAAAAATTTATTTTATTTTTATTAATTATTTAAGGGTACAAAATAAATAGTGATTGCAGTATATACATGTCTATTTTGTACAACGGTTGGATGATTTTATTTTTATTTTTATTTTATTTTATTTTGCTAATTTTTATTTTATTTTTTATATTATTACTAATGCTATTTACAAGTGTATAAATAATTTTATTTTTTTTTCAACAATAAATAAATAGATATTATATAAAATTATAGGTGATATGTATAGTTATAGTGAACCCTATCTCTCTCTTCTTATTTTCTTTTGCAATCAGGTCAAGACTTGACCTTCTCTTGGGTTTGGGTCACTCTGTATTTATTCTAAATAAATCATTCATTTTCTTTTCCATTATTCTTCTATTTTTGAAACTACATGCTAATTATGCATTATTAACAAGGGCATGCAAAATGCGAAGTTATTGAATTTACAACTATTTACCAATGGTTTTTCCAAAAAGAAGAGCTAAAATAAAAGAATAAAGAGTGAGAATCATGGATTCATCAGCCCGCCACAATGGGTCTTGCTAGAGTTGCATGTGGCCTCTCTCGGCCTGCGGTCTCAAATAAAAATAATTAACATTTTATTTATTTGACTAAGTCCAATCGATTCTATAGGAACATATATTCTATTAGGTGTTTGGATCAAATCACTACCTGGCTCAACTAATAAAAACCAAAGTCTAGGGCTCACACAGAAAACAAAATAAAATAAAGTCAATGAAAATGGCGAGAAAAACTTGGTGAGGTCCCCCGAGTGCACCTACACTCGACGAAACAACCCCAAATAAAAGTGTACAAAGTCTCTGACAATTATTACAAGTTAATGCAAAAATGAAACAAAATGCAGGAAAAATAAAATGAAATCTAAAACAGTCTCCTACTCCTCCTAAGCTGCTCTCTCCTATCGGTCGGTGTTGAAGCCTCTGCCTCACTCGGGTGTGTCGGCTCTCCTATGATCGCCTCCCTTCCTCTGCAGGAGCTCGCAATAAGAGAGAACAAGAGAATGTATTAGAACCTATTTTATGGGAAATATAAACAAAATAAGAGAAAATAAAGATGAAAACAAAAAAGAAAGAAAGAAACAAGAAAACAAGAAACAAACAAAAATCCTAACTGCCTAGTTGTGCTGCCCGGCAACGGCGCCACTCTGATGATACAATCGGCTAACTGGGATTAAGTTTATTAATTAATACGTCATTGCCACCCATATCAACCGAGTCGAAAATTCAGAAAATTTATTTAACAACTAAAGAAATCAGACAATCTAGCATGTGGTATAGATAATATAATTAACCTGGTATAACAACCAAGTTTGAACAAAAGGAGCACAATTAATAAACTAGGTAGGCGAATCAAAGGATTTTTATTTCTTTTTAGTGGTTTTTAATTTTTTAAAAGTTTTATTTTTTGAATATAAGGCGAATAAAGGAGAAAAAGGAAAACAAACACTCTTTCTATATTTTTCAAATAGTCTAAAAATATAGATGAAAATTCAAGTAAAAATATTTTTAGGTTTTCGATATTTTTCTAATGTTTTTGTATTTTTTGGAGAATTTTCAGATGTTTTTAGGATTTTTAAAATGATTAAGAATAGTGAAGCAAACAATGGATAACTGATGAATCCATGATTCATTAACTTTTCTGTCGCATTTTGTCTTAAAACACTTAACAAATACATGTAAATATTCATTAATATCCATATTTTATTAAAATCTCATTTCATAAAGAAAAATACACTTTTAAGCATCAAAAACATGTAAATAAATAAAGAATAAAAAAATAAAGAAAAAGAAAAGAAGGCAGATTGTAGATATGTAAATATGTACAATATGACTCAGATAATATAAATATAGCTGAATGATATATTTATATAACCTAACCCCCGAGACCAAGTCAGTATGTATTGGTCGACAAAACAACGTGTAGGGGGAGATAAGAAAAGAAAACCATAAAAAATAATTAAATAACACTCCACACATTATTCATTATTTATCAAATAATTATCAAATCTTCATTGATTTTGAATTAATTCATATGAATATATTTTTCATCAAACTCTTTTCCTAATTATTTCTAAAAATGTATATGAAAATATAAAAAATATGTTAAAAATATTACCATGTATATATGCCAAGAAATCCTACTTTTAAATTGTCAAAATCTCAACTTCTGAACATCATAACTTCCTCATACGAGCTCCAATTTCACTCAACTCACTTCATAAAATAATATTCTCTAATTAATAGAGGTGGTTTCATTAAAATTGGAGTCTGTTTGCAAAAAGTTGGTTTTGGGACCTAATTACAACAGGCTTTCTAGGCTATTTATTTTATTTAGAACACATTTTTTTAAGTTTTATTAATTTTATAATTTCTAATTATTTTCATGATATTGCAATTTTATCAGGATTTATTTCAGAATTTTTAAAGCTTATTTATTATTTTAATAAAATCCAAAACCCTAATTTATAGATGAAATTGAACTATCTAATCTATACCTGTATTTATTAATATATCTAAATTAATTTATTAAAATCCATAAAAATTCACAAAGACTCTATTTATTATTTTAATAATAAAGAAAATATAAAATTAACAAATAAATAATTATTTTATTGAATTAAATTCAATACCTATAATTAAGTATTGTTTATACTTATTTATTAATATATATTTATATTTCAAATAATATTTATTATTTACGAAAATTACTTATACCACAAATTAGATAAATTAATTATTTACATTTTTGTTTTTATACCGATTGAAAATAACATGAATTACTATTTATTATTTAATTTATATGTTATTTATTCATCTGGCCAACCAGATGCTTACATGTGTGAGCACCTCGTTCTTCTTCAAGAACCCGGGCCATTGGAACTCAGTTCCAACGCCCCCTCTTCACCAATTTCTCCCGTGCACTCCACAACTAGTTCAATCGATCCAAACCTCCATCCTATTCTCCTAACAGCCCTCCTACTCGCCCACCATCAGATCAACCTTGGAGCTCAATCAAAACATCAATAAATGGCCATGAAGTTGGCGAGATCCAACTAACTCTCCCCTAACTAACTCTTCTCCAGAACTAATTGGCCGACTACCCAACTTCTCCATGCGACTCCAACCAACCAAGGAGGTGACAGCTCCACGTCCTCGGCCCGCATGGAAGAAGGGAGATCGGAGGAGGTTCCAAGGTGCTCATCGCCGCCTTGCATCACCACTTCGAGCAGCGGTCAAGCTCCGGGAAGCTGCCCTGCCAGCAGTGGTTCTACACCCTGCGATCACACGTACATCCTACATATTTCAGCCTTTTATTTCTTGATAAGCGTGTCTCGATTAGGTTAGCTAATTACGCAATTAGATCCCTTAATCATCTGTCAAAAACGCCTATCAAATCTCCATTTCCCATTCCATTTCGTTTCCCTCGGATTCCTTTCCATTCACATACCATTGTTAATACATCCAATTTCATGTATTCTAGGAACACCTTTTGATCTTGCAAAATCATAATCATTCGACCGATTTCTCACGAATCGAGCACATATCATGTTATTTGCAGATCTATCTACCATATGAAGCAAATTCAAATGCAATCGGAACTCGCGACCTCTTGCAAATCAAATTCGAAGAGGATTCAATAACCACGAAGCTCCGTGAGCAAAGCCATAACTGTCATCTTCATCAGCTTTCTTCCGTCGATCGCGACCATCTCTGATCGAGTTCACCTGCGGGTGAACTCGAGGGGTGAAGGAGCCACCCTCTGGCCCCGCCGCAGGCCCAAGAACCTCGTCAGTCGGCGGCGAAAATCCGAAGAAGAGAACCTCTTCATCAGACGCACGAACCGCCTGAAGAACATTCAAGAACGCCCGGTGTACAGGCTTGCAACACATGGCATAAGCGGATGGACCAGATTACACGGTAGATTCTAACTCATCCCGTCAGATGCGAAGGGGTAGAATATTTGCATCATAAGCCCCACCAAGTTCTAGGAATTAAAGCCTGCCTCCAGGAGTTCCCAGAATTGCAATTAGGTCCCTGCGTGGAGACCTAATTATAATAAAACATATTTCTTTCGCATTTTAGTCCCTCCAGGACTGTTCTTTAATAAAACTAAATACTTTTCTTTTAGTTAGGCTCCTGGCTTGTAGGGGCCATTTGAACCTCGAATTTTTTCTCATTTTCCCGCAAATTTTCTAGGGTAGCTTGATAACTACCCAAGGGATTTTTCGAGTATTTTTTCCAATTGTCCATCGCTTTCTGTTGTGGTTTTGAATTTTGTCTTCTTGAGTTTGTTTTAAACTGAATTTGTTCTCAGTTTCCTTCATTGTAAAATGAAGAATAAAAACGGATTTTGTTGGGATTTATTCCTTGTCTCGAAAACCGTGGTTTGAACATTCTACTTCCTGGAGTTCGACCCAGGTACACTCACCTGGTTAAAATTAATAGTAAATAGTTGAACATGATTTTCTCTCCTGTTTTACCGTAATTTTTTTTATTGAAACGTGGTTCCCTCTCTCTCTACAACAAACACAACCGCAGGAGTCGGGACTACGTTTTATCAAAATGGCACCGTTGCCGAGGAAGCGTTATTTTTACAACGGTTTTTTAACCGATTTTCTCTATTATTCTTGATTTTACAAATTTTCTTTCGGTTTTCGATTTAAAATTTTTTTCTTCGATTTTACAGTTTTTCATGTTTCTTTTTAAAGTTTTGTTTACGGCTTTTTTGTGTGTTTTTGTTTCTTAACTAATTCTTGAAGGGCTTGCAGGTATAGCTGGCTTTCTCGAAAGCCACAAAATAGTTGAAAGTGAAGAGATCGAGATTCTCGGTTGCTGAGGGTAGGAATAATAAGGATTCGAGTTGTATTTTTTTCTTTTAATCTTTTAAAAAAGAATGGCACTTGCCTGTGTTTTTATTTTTTAGAAAGGGACCCCCCTAAGGGCATCCCGACTTCTACCTCCCCTCCCATTTTTCTCGGGGTCTGATTCGCCGAGTGTCGTGCATTCGGGGGATCCGGGCATCCACCGTGATTTTTCTCGCATCGTCGGTTTTTCTGCGGCATTTTACGAGGCTAGGTACTTGCTTAGGAGTTTTCTTTTTCCTATTTGATTGCGCTTTTGTAGTTAGTCTTAGGACTCGCAACCTAGGTGCATGACTATAGGACATAAAAAATAACAAAGACAATCGGTAGACGTTTGTCTGAAAAACTCAAAAAATATAAAACCCCAAGAATAAAATCGGGACTACTAAAGTATCTAATCTTAAAACAAACGTAAGATTCAATTGATTTGGGAGAGGATAATCCCCGCACAAGTTCTTCTCAGAGTGCGCGAGTGAGAGACGACCCATAAGGATAGAACCCAAAACCCATATTCCTTTTGAGATACTATTTAGTCTATACACCTAATCACCGCTTTTCAGTGGGCACGCTCCGGTAGCCGGAATCGGTCCGGGTTTAATTAGCAGAGTGGGGGGTTTAGAGGACACTGCGTAAGGCACCGTCCTCAAGTAACACGGGTAGCCAGAAACGGTACGTACTTACTTCCATACTGGCTGAGAGAAAGTGATTCTCTGTAAAGACTCAGGACATTATTTTGAGCAAACATCGGGCACCTATCAGCTCGCGCTAATCGAGATTATACTTGTTTGCTAATACAACTCTAAAACTGACAAGATAAAAGACCGAACTCTTACGATCATCATCGGGTTGTTTTGGTGAAAACAGGGTTTGCTTTGTGTTTGCTTGCGGGACGTGAGTTACCACTGCTTTTACGCATTTTCCCATCTTTTTGAATCATAAACCGTGCTCTCCCGATCAATCTATTGACATCAAGGATGATGACTCGGCGGCTTTTCTGCTCAGACTCCGTGAGCCTTCGACCTCCACTGTCCGTCGTACATCTTCACAAGCTCGGGATAACCCTCTTCCCGAGTTGGTCCCATCTGATCTCGAGGAGAGTTGGACCCAAACTTCCTCGCCTCCCGGCCAGTCTACTGAGGCAGACCTTTGCCTCAATGCATCATCAATCTCTCCAACTGATTATTCACTGAGTTCTTACGAGAAATTTTCTTTCACAGTAGATCTGAGACACATGGCTGGTGGCAAAGGACCAGCAGAGGAGAGGCTAGCAGGATGAGGAACACCATGACAGAAGACCAGATTCAGCCGCAGATACCACGGCAGGGATTCTCGACACCTTACAACAGATAAACATGCAGGTACGAGAACAATTTAGAAATCAGAATGAGTTACGGGCTGAGATAGTTGCGCTGAGAGCAGGAGCCTGGAACCCTTTACCGCTTGTAGTGGTTCCTGCCACTTTATAAGATGAGTATGACCCGGGCGCGAGAATGCTACATCATTGGATTCGGCTACTGCCAAACAGCTAGCTATCCAGGAGTTACGCACGAGGCTATTCACCTCAAAGCCTTTCCCTTCACCTTAGCAGATAAGGCACTTTACTGGTTGAGTCATCTAGGAAGGGAAGTTTCTACATGGGATGATTTAAAGTCCACATTCCTGCATAAGTATTTTCCTCTGGGGAGGACGAACATGATGAGCAGTCAGATCTCCAACTTCACACAGCTTCCGAATGAATCTTCCCATGAGGCATGGGTTAGATTCAAGGATCTTACGGAGAGATGCCTGCATCATGAGATACCGATGAAGGTGCTTGTGCAAAATTATTTTGGAGGACTCCAGCCGGATATTCAGGGGCTAGTGAGTGCCGCATGTGGCGACAGTTATTTGAATAAGGACGCCGAGTTAGTCTGGTCAATCTTCGAAGGGATGGCAGAGAACTCGAGAGTCATCGACTCTACTCGGGCATTCCAGAAGGCCCCTCAGCCACCACATCACCAGAGCATCATAAGGTAGCTAATATTTCAGAATCTGGAACTAACACCAACATGGGCTTCATTAGCGAGAAATTAACGTTGGCAGATGTGATTCAGAAACAAGTTCAGGACTTACAGCTGCAGCGAGAGTTGGAGAAACTCTCATCTCTGCCTCAGCAGCTGAGTGATCTCAGGAAGAAGGTTTCAGAGCTTCAACTTCAGTACCAGTAGGCCCAATCTTCTTTGAATACACATCCTGCACGGGAGGACTTTACCCGCTCCACCCACCTGGCAGATTCATTTTGTTCAGAGTGAGCCCGAGACTCCGCAGATTAATTGACATGAGGATCAGTCTCACGCCAATCCCGGTCAGATCACTAGTGTTGCGGATATGGATGTTGAGCCTTAGCCACTCTTAAGATCAACGGGATTTGGTATACTCCGATTCAGTAAACCGAGTGTACCCCCATCATCATCAGCAGTAGCAGTACAGTCAACCGCAACATGGATGTCCACACTTCCAGCACCGATAGCAATTCACGCAGCAGCAGTCTCACCAACATGTATATCAGAGATCATAGTCATATCAATATTCTGCTAGCCATTCACAACCATTTCATTATCAGCAGCATCAATCTTCCTTTGCACTGTAGAGATCCTCCCAGCCTTACACCTTGCAGCAATTCATGCCAAGGCAGGAGAGAGTAGAAAGCCAGGGTCACCGCACCGAACTTGAGATGACTTCACAAGCTCAGGCTCTAAATCAAATCATGGATATGGTTGAATATGCTCCAAATTGCACACAAGACACAGATGGAGCAGGTTAATCGTTGTCTAGATGAGTTAACCGTACCGAAGACCATCTCCAGCCCAGCCTCAGATTAATCCGAATAACAAGAGGAGGCATCCATATCAGGTAGACAACACTACAGGTACGATCTCTTTTCCTGAATTTTTATCTAACTTCATTCATCTCAGGAGCGGTAGATCACAACGAGCACCTGCTAGAATAGAGGAGAGGGCACTTGATGAGGAGCAGGAGCAAATCCACGAGCAGCCACACTCTGATACTAAGGAGAAGAACTTTTTACGAGGATAAGGACCACCATGAAGATCAGAGAGAAGGGAGCGATGCCGAAACTATTGACATGGACATCGGCGAGTCAGACGATGATATCACACCAGACCATGCAGATACTCCTAATAAAAATGTTTCTTCCCCTGTTTTAGAGAGTTTTGTACATAATTCCGAAACTCTCGATGTACAAGCTGAATCTGGAAATAAATAAAAAGTCAGATTTTCTCATTCCCAATATTGTTCCTTTTCCTAGTACTTTATTTGGAAAAGGAAAGAAAAATACCAAAAAGAATGTTGTGACTCCAGAGACTGAAAGACTATTGAAAGATCACATCTTTTTGAAGATCCCACTTCACGATGCCTTTGATCATTTTCCTACGCTAAAAAATCAGTTGAAAATTGATGCACTACACGTAGGAAAAAGAGATCACGTATAGAAAAACATGTTTTGACCAAGGCTACATCTTGCACAATACAGATTAAGTTACCTAAGAAGAAAAATGATTCAGGATCATATTATGTCAGATACGAGATCACTGATGCCGCATTTGATCACACTCTATTAGATAACGGTTCCTCGATCAATTTTATACCATCTTCTTTACTCGACAAGCTCGAGTTAAGCCCTCTTTACAAATCCCGCGCGATCCTTCAATTTGCTAATAGATCCATAAAGAGACCTAGGGGCATATTAAGGAATGTTATCGTAACTGTGCAGAGCCCTGCAATTCCGAGTGGACTTTACTGTCCTGGACATGGATTGCCCTACACAGTTGCACCCTACCCCGATCATTCTTAGGAGGCCTTTCTAAGAGACCGCTAAGACTCTCTTCGATTATGATACAGGGAAGGTATATTTTCGCGCCGAGAGCGAGAAGTACATATAGAGATGGTGAGAGAATCAAACACATCCAGTGATGCTTCTTTAGATTTCTTGAGTTCTTTAGCCACCTGTGATTACATGGATGAGGTTCGCCTTGATGACCTTGAGAGGTATCGAGTAGAGACCCAAGATTTTCTAGCAGAGGATGGGTCCGAGGCTACAATTGACAGTTCTTCCGAAGGTACCATATATTTCAGTATGGATGACGAGAAGCAGATTGATTAGACTTCTGAGGAGTTTATTGCATATCTTTCAGAATCAAAGTGTTTAGACAATTCCTCCACTTCAGATGATCTAGGAGATGGAGTTTCATTTAGCCGAATTGTTTTCCTCTAATCATTTTGAGGATGAGCATAGTAGCGAGTCGGATGTTGTTATAGACATCTTCTATAGTCCGACTCTAGAGCATATTGATATGGTTGATAACCATACTACATACAATTCCAGTGCTAATGCAGATCCTTATACACATTTAGATGAGGTTTCAACAGAGCCAGAGTCTACCTTACTAGAGCTGAATTTTTTGCCACCAAATATGAAGTTTGCTTTCCCTGCAGGTCATATCGACAGTTTCCGGTCATTATCAGCTCATCTTTGACCGAAGAACAAGAATCTCGTCTGATGGAGGTTTTTGAAAGAAACCACAAGGCTATTGGGTGGACTGTATCCGATCTCGGCGGGGATCAATCCTGCTTTGTGTTCTCATCATATATAAGAGAATTTCAGCGCATGCTAAATCCAGTTTTACGAGATGATGTCAAGAAAGAGATTACGAAATGGTGCAACGTAGGGTTCATTTATCTTATCTCCAACTCTGAATGGGTTAGCCCATTACATGTTGTCTTGAAGAAGTCAGGAATTCAGATGATTAAGAATGAGAGTGGAGAGGAGATTCCAAAGATAGTAACCACGTCGTGGCTGGTGTGCGTTGATTACAGGAAACTGAAACGTCGCGACGAAGAGGGATCACTTCCCTTTGCCTTTTATAGACTAGTTCATAGAAAGGTTGGTAGGGAAAGAAATACTTCTGTTCCTGACGGTTACTCTGGATACAACCAGGTAACCATTGCTCGTGAAGACCAGGAGAAAACCACCTTCACATGTCCGTTTGGCATGTATGCCTTTAGATGGATGCCCTTTGGATTGTGCAACACCCGTGCTAATTTCCAGAGGTGTATGTTTGCTATTTTTGAAGACGTGGTCGGTGATTATCTAGAGGTATTATGGATGATTTTTTTGATCTATGGTGTGTCCTTTGACGATTGTTTAGTGCACCTAGACCAGGTTCTTCAGAAATGTTGTGAGGTAGATCTCATTCTGTCTTGGGAAAAGAGTCATTTTATGGTTACACACGAGATCGTGTTGGGGCACGTCATCTCCCAGTGAGGCATAGAGGTTGACCCTGCCAAGGTGGATGTCATCAAGCGCCTCGAACTACCATCCAACATTAAGCAGTTACGGCCATTTATTGGGCATGTCGGCTTTTACTGACGGTTTCATTCAGGATTTTTCCAAGATTTCCCGACCATTAACTGAGCTAGGCAAAGACATCGAGTTATTGTTAGATGATAAATGTCTTAATGCCTTCCTCACATTAAAGGAAATGATTATCAGTGCTCCTGTCCTACAGCCACCTGCTTGGTCTCTACCCTTCGAGATCATGATGAATGCTTCAGATTTTGCGGTTGGGGTTGTATTAGGACAGAGGAGGAATGGACTTCCTATTGCTATCCACTATGCCAGCAGAACTTTAGATGATGCTCAACGAAATTACATAGTGACGAAAAGAAGATGTTGGTAGTGGTGTTCGCATTAGATAAATTCATATCTTATCTTCTGTGCTCCAAAATCACAGTGTATACAGATCATTCAGCTATCTGGTTTTTGATGGAAAAGAAGGATGCCAAGGCACACCTTCTTAGATGGATTCTCTTACTTCAGGAATTTGATTTGGATAA